>JAOQGH010000019.1:9000119-9045938 GCA_025769975.1 Gallinago jamesoni
CTCCTCTCCTCTCCTCTCCTCTCCTCTCCTCTCCTCTCCTCTCCTCTCCTCTCCTCTCCTCTCCTCTCCTCTTTTCTCCTTTTTTCCCGTTATTTTTTAAATTTAGGCCAGAGCCAAATGCCAAAGGAGTAAATGTCCTTCTTTTAATGACACCGATTTAGGGACCATCGTACCATCTGAGTCCTCCTACAAGTCTGCTTCCCACACCATACCAGCATTGCTGTGTTTCGGAGCCCGCCGTCCTGTGAAACGCTAATTGGACATGCAGCAACCAGCAGTAGTTGCTTTTCTTTTCTTTATTTTTTTTTATTTATTATTTTTATTCTCAGTAGCCAAAGCAGCTCTTGGTCTATTACTCCCCCATGATTTTAAACGTGGGATGTAATCGAATTAGAGCGGTACCTGCTCCGGAGTCCATCTGAGGAAACGGAAAGGCTCCTGGAGAACTTTGGCTAGCCATCCAGTGAAGCCCAGGATGCTGGGGGTGGTGCGGGAAAGGCCGGTGCTAACGAAAGCATTCTGGTTGGCAGCAAAATGTATTTATTTTCCAGACTTTGCAAACCGATCTGTGTCTGCGCTCATTCATTCAGTGCATGCTCTCCTCAACAGCTGCTGCATAACGTTCTGTTACTGTTCACTGTTGACTGTGTGTCTACATTTAAGTGTGTGTTTTACGTGTGTGTCTCTGGCTAGGCCTCCTCCATCCTATTTTTCTTCCTTTCTTTCTTTTCTTCTTCCTTTCTTTCTTTTCTTTCGTTCAGTTAGTTCGGTTTGCTTTCCTTCTCGTTTCATTTTCTATAGTTTAATGCCAAATATTTCCATTAGATCTTTTTGACTGATGCTGTGTTTGTAACTTTTTTTAATTATTATTTTTATATATATCTTCTTTCCCCACCTTTCCCTTTTCCACACTATATATAAATATATATATATAAAAAAAATCTTTTCTTCTTTTGTCATTCAATCAAATTCCAACAAAACCAACCAAGAGCCAGTCAAATCCACCACAGTCTCGCGCTGAGCTAGGAAAAAAGTTCACGTAATGACATGAAAGTGGAGAATACAGTCCCCCAGGCCGTAAGTTCAAATCAACTCGAAGTTGAAAGTGTGACATGATGGCGTCATGTAACAAGCTAAGAATTGGTTGCATGACATGCCGTCAAGTTTCGTGCAGGTGCCGTGATTGAAGCATTTTTCTTGGATGTTGTATCAGTTGATGATTGGCCAGTCATGATCACATGTGCCTTTTTTGACTTTGTGCTGCCACAATTTTTTGCTGTGCTCATTTTCGTTTCGTTTTTGGTGCTTGCAGTGGTTTCTTTATTTGTCGTTTGATTTCTCGTCAGCGTTTTATGCTTCTTTAGATGTCACATAGAAGGAAAAAAAAAAGATGGATTCCTAATTCTTTAGAAAAAAATGGGATTGTTATAACTACAGATAATTTGGAAAAAAAAAAAGAGAGAAAAAAATGTGTGGTTAATTTTTTGCACTGAAAATCTTGTGATTTTATTTTTTTTCCGGAGAATTGGGGGCCTTTTTCAATTGACACCTTTTTTTACCCTTAGGATATTTCAAATCACTCTTTAAAAATTAAAAAAAAAAAATTTAAAAAAAAAAGGAGTAATGATAGTAACAGTAGTTTGAAAACTGTAGCAATCCAAAAAAAAAGCAACCCCAAGAAAAGCCTCATTGTATGTCTTTTCAAGAATTCCTAATTCTAAGGTTCCGTATTACAGCAACTCCAGCCAAAATTAATTGCCTGGGGGGAGGGAGGGATTGTTTTGAGTGGGAAAAAAAACCCATCCAGACCAAAACCAAAATGCATCTTTTTGTTTACAACTGAAAAAGGGTCCTTGACGAGTGTTTTTTATTTTTTTATTCTATTATTATTTTTGGTGTTGTAATTGTTTAGACTGCTGTGTACGGTTTGCTGTTTGTTGAACCAACAGTGTGAAAACCTGCCAGCATGGATTGATATTCCGCATGACACTTTTCCACCAGAGTGGACCTTTTGCAGTTTCTAAGTTTCTTGATGTAATAAATCACCGAGTGTATAAGAAGAACCTGCTTGCTAGAAAGAGATAAGAGCTAATCCTTAATGATTAAGCATCCTACTTAAATGTCAAGCCTAGTCGGATCATGATTATATTTTTTTTAAATAACTTTTTTATTTAAGAAATGTTAGCTTTACATTTTTTTTTTGCAAAAAGTTTATTCTAAGAGTCTTTTTTTTTATTTAACCTCCTATAAATTGCCTGTTCAAAGTCCTACTTTCTGACATTCACAAAGGAGTAGGTGTTAGTGGCAGCTATGTCTCCACAGAAAGTTCATACACTGTCATAGATGGCACCCCATTAAAACGTAGAACAATTCTTTCTCGATGCCTTTCACACTACAAAAGCCCGCCAAGCAAGATTGTGATCTGGCATTGTAAAGTGGCACTTAAAAATAATTAAAATGTGGCTATCTGCACATACATAGTGATACATATTTACGTAGACATGCCCTATTATTATTTTGATTTATTATTACTACTTAATAGGAACAATTGTATTTTTCTCTATCATGATCGTGACTACCTTGCTCACTTTGGGTTTGATCCGGTTCTCACTGAAGTCAAGGGGAGTCTTTCTGTTGACGTTGAGTGGGAGCGGAATCAGAGCCAATGCCTCCAAAAGCAAAACACTAAACCAGAAGCCCCATCCTGCCCAATTGAAGGGAGAAGAAAACAGCCATTACTTTCAACAGGAGCAGGATTGGGCCCAAAAGAACAGGCTTATTTTTAATTTCATTTTCATTTTTTAGGTCTTTTTCCCCTCATCCCAAATACCCTGACCTTCCCTATTTCCCCCTCCCCTTTTTGATTTAATTTGCAATGATCTTCTTCATTTTTTTAGGGCAGCAGCTGAATGGGCCACATTTAGAAAAAAAAAAAAAAAAAAGTATATATATATTAAAAAAACGGGAACTGTTGGATTACACCTTTGACATATCAGCAAATATCAATCAAGCTGAAGACTTCAGAATTATTCTCTCTTTGATTGTTTAGACTGTAACATTTCTTCAAGAAAAGTATCACATCTGCTGACTTCGAAGGACATGCGCTTGAAAACAAACAAACACATAAGTAAAATCAGAACAGGAACAAGATCAACCAGGATTTTTGAAGAGACATTGATATCACCACAGCGGCTTTTCTTCAAACAGGAGATGCAAACCTGGATACTGACAAAGGAGTGCCTGTTTGCCACCAAGGATGCGGTTACCATGCCTGACCCATGGTAACAGTCACTGAGCATCTTTATCTGTCATTCCTTAGCTATATAGGGACCAAAGGACAAAACTTTTTACCGCAGACTTGTAGCTGTATGTAAAATACGGAAGTTCTTTCCTTTTCTCTGAGCTGTTCCTAAAACAGTTTTTGAGAGCAATTATATGAAATATGTAAAAATTAAAAAAAAAAAAAATAATGCTTAAATGCTTTTAAAACGGCAAGATAATAGTTCTTTGATACTTTGGGAGGTTCTTTGGTTATACATTAATTAGAGTCTATGAAGCTTTCATATGGTTTTCTGTATAATACGTAAGGATTGTGCTGTTAAAGCAAGTAAGATGGATATCTATGAAAAGCAAAAAATAAATAAATAAATACATAAATAAATACATAAAAAGGCATAGAGAAGAGAAAGGAAAGATGGTTGATATTAAATGGAAAACAAAAAAGGTTTGTAAATGCTTCTAACTCTTCCCATTTAAAATCCTAATAGTTGTACAGAATTTAAAAGAAGAAAGTTTAAAATACCTATATAATAGAAAAAAATTAGACAACATAAAAATAAAAAAAAAACAAAAAAAAAACAAAAAAGCAAAAAAAAATATAATACTACATAGAAGTTAGCGTTAATGCTAAAAACAAAGATGTTGTAGAACTGTAATTTTTGTAGAGTTTAGATTGAGCATAAATTCCTACTCTGCCAATTGCTGTTGGATGCTGTTATTTATTAAGGAGATAAAGGAGATAAATGGCTACTTTGGCAGCTTTTTTAACTGCAAGCATTCCAGCTATTAACAAACAATAAACAAAACAAAACTCAACTCTGTAGACAATGCAAATGGGAAACAAAACAGCTGTCTTTTTATCAGACGTTAGTTCTAACTTGAACAACAAAACACAGCTAAATGCTTCATGTCTTCATGATCTGCTGTCCGCAAGATTCCCATCATCCTATGCTTCAGTAGCTTCCATATTTGCTCTAGAAACCTTCAGGGCAAGGTGTTAGCCTAGAACCTTAATCTTAAAAAATAATAAAAAAAAAAAAAAATAGAAAAAAAACATTAAAAATAAAATAAAAAAAAAACCAAACAAAAACTAAAGCAAAAGCAAAAGCAAAAGCAAAAGCTAAACGAAACAATCTCTTTGAAGAACTTCTGAAACTGTTTACAAGGAATTTTGAAAAACAGGGGGATGTTTAAAAAATAAAAAAATAAGATGCTGGCTCTGTTTCTCTGTAAATAAATTTGCATATTTTGTAGGACTTTTAATTGTAATGATAGAGAAAAAACAAGGAAAACTATTTAATGAAAGCACGATATTTATCTTTGGTAAATGACTTTAGAGCAGTTAAAAAATAAGACATTGCTTTAAAAAATCTGACTCAGAAAAAACAATGAATTATTTAAGAACACATATATTTTAAAGTATATCATATTTATTATAATTTATTTTCACAGTCTTAAAACTTGATTTACATCATTCTCACACTTGTTTGCATCGATTGAGCAGTGTGATAATTGCTTCTGATTCTTTATTTGGTTTTACTCCATTTTAATGTTCTTGTTTGCTTTTCTTAGTATTTTTTATCTTGATCTCGAACTTTCTTCCTTTCTCTTTCTTTTTTTTTTTTTTTTTTTAATTTTATTTTAATTTTAATTCCCTATTGGGCCTGATCTTACAGTCCTTACTCTACCAGAACTCCCACTGGGATGTAGCGGGTATTTTGCCTGAGTAAGGACAGCCAGACTGAGCCCACAGCTAGGAAGTACAGATGTGTAATGCAGCTGCAGTTCCATACAACTGCTCTTTCACTCTCAATTCCCTAAAACTCCTTGTAATCTTCTGTAATTATTGAATGACGCTTTCCAGCTTAGCCCTAAATAAAGCACAGTTTAAAAAAAAAAATAATACCGTGTTCTTTACTTCTTGATGGCTTTCCTTAATGTGTTTGCTTTGAGATCAAAATGAATCTATTTCAACTCTTTCATTAATATACATTGTTTGAGTATCAGAACAAATCCCTTTGTTATATAAAACGTATCTCATTGGATTGAATTAATGACACTGTTTCATTTAATGTCTGCTTGATATTCCACTGTGGTTTACCTTAAACCTAGTAGGTTAGAAGATCAAATAATGGTACATACAAATTAGAGTCATTGTAGCTCTCATTTGAAGCCTGTTGTTTGATTTCACGCTCATGGTTTTTTCATGCTGATAAGTATAGAGGCCAAAGCTCGGGACATTGCTCCTTTTGCTGCTTTGGGACAGCCCTTGTGAAATTCAACAGTCTCCAGAGATGAGCTTCAATATCTTCCTGAGCATCTCTCACATCTTGTCTTTCCCCACATCATGTTTTTTCACCCTGAAATGGCTGCACCAGATCAGCTGAGCCGAGGACAGGGCTGAAATCAGGAAGGAGACTTTGCATTTTCTTTCCAGTTCTTGCAGCTGCATCCGCATTTGGTCAAGTTGCACCAGCTAAATCCCTCTCTAAATGGGGCTAATGGTGCTTGTCCATAATTTGAACTCCACAGATGGAAGGAGTTCTATTAGGAGAAACTCCTATTATTACTATTATGAGTTACTAATGTCTGCTCAGAGCTATAGAAATAAATGAAATGTAAATCAGGTGATGAATACAAGGAGGGAATACGGTCAGTATTTTCTTTTCATCTGACAGCAAAGGCAAATACAGAAAAGCACCTACATCAACCCCACGTAGAGGGCTGAGTAGGCTAAAGATGTGAGAATTGGCCTCAAATGTAATTGAGTTAGAAAAATGAGGACTAGCTCCAAATGTCCCGGCCTGAGCTGTGGGGATGAAGAGGACAACCAGAGACACAACCTCTGACCTGAGTCAGTTGGAGAATTAAGAGGAAGGTGATGAAGATGCTTTGAAGAAGAAAAACCCCTCAACAAATAGGCAGGGCTCAATTCCCCACAGTGGCACAGCAAAAAGGAAGCACTAAAACAGACGTTGCCTGATTCCCCCCCCTCAATCTCCCCAGAGATCTTTCTGACCCGCCTTGAGGTAGATGCTATGTCTCTGCAGTGGATTTGGGACTGTGAGGTACATCCTGATGTGTCTGCAAGGACACGGCTGTATGGTCTGAGTGGGACGGATACAACCCTGAGGCATCCAGCTGGGGACACCTTTGGCCACCAAGACACAGCTTGGGGCTGTTGGCTGATGACTGTGAGACAGGATTCCAGAGTCTTCTTTCGAGTACCCTGCAATACACAGAGGATAAAATATTCAGTGCTGGGGAGCAACCGCCTCCCAAGGGGAGTCTGAAAAACACTATTAAAGCCGTCTCTATGGCCCAGGGCAGTACCTCTAAAAATATTTGGCTTTGCAGATACACCATCGGGGTTACTGAATTGGGGAACCTGGCCATGAGAACCAGCAGGGACAACCAGTGAAAACAGGAGGGTCTGTGCATGGTCCTCACCTCTCTCCCAGCACTTCCCCATGCGTTATACTACAAGGCAAATTTCCAGGTCCAGACCTCAGAAAGAAGGGAGGCACCACAATGCTGTGGGAGGTTCTTTGACATTGGTGTGCCGGGGAATAGAGCACTGCTTTGACCACACTGCTGCTGGAACTAAGGGATAACTGCTTGCCACACTCAACTCCCTGGTCAGAGCGGAGACGCAGACTAAAATAGGATGGGCTGAAGCACAAACGTAGATATGGCCTAATGGTTGATTTAATCATCCTTCTCTGGGCTGCACAAACACACCAGCCCTCATTTAAGATTTAACTGCTTGTCGTAGGGAGGCTCCGTACTTCCTTCCAAAGGAAGAGCATCCCGTTACACTGCACATGCTGTAAAGCAAAACAAATAAAGCTTTGCAACATAGGCCTGTTTTAGCACTGGGCTGTATTGATGGGTCTGAAAAAGCCCAGTCTGAAGCAAAGAAAATGAAGAGAGAGGCCAAGCCAAGCTGAAAGCCTGCGGCTGCCTGCCCACGTGCACCAGGACACAGCAGATCGGGGACACTCTGTTACAGAGGTTCAAAAGCCACTGGCAGTTTGATGCTGGCTCCTCTCTCTTATTTGCAGCTGCTAAATCACATTGCGTGAAACTAAAAGTTTATTAAAGGTCAAGCATCCATCCTTCGCCAAGGTGCTCCTTGGCACCCGTGTCATTACAGTGCACTGTAATCCCATCCCCATGAATAGCCGGGGGCAACCTTTGGCTCAAGTACAAGGCATGGTTTGCAGTCATTCTTTCTGAAGTCCCATGGAGACACTTCAACCACTAAACACATTTCCGTGTCCCTAAGAAAGCAGTAAACCCCTTCCTGGAGTCACTTTTCCCTATCAACCTTTCCTGACATAGCCACAGAGCCACTCTTCCTGCACACACACAAGAGGAAATTATTCCTCTCCCCACTTCCATCCCATCCTTCATATAACTAACATTGTGATACAATTTGGGAATGTCCTTATGAAGCAAGGTGAGGACTTTTCCACTTTGAACATTCCAGTTTCCAACAGCACATTTCCCCCAGTCCTGAACACACCAGAGCAACGACCACCACATGGGCCTGGAAGCTTGCAAGGTGTTCACATTTGTGGTCCCAGGAAGAGCTGACACATCACAGGGGTTTGGCAGGTGGGGAAAGACATATCACTGGGTGCTTTGGAGCAACATGCAAACACTGCCCAAGCAGCTTGTGCAAGCTTGTGCACAGCATCTCTTGGAGAAGGAAGCTGCTGATGTTGTTGCCTAGGAAGATCTATTAACAAACTTCTTTTGAAACTACCTGGCTTGTCCTGTCACTCCAGGACCAGGAGTCTCAAGGCCAGAGTCTCAAGTCAGCCAGATGCCTTTTGGAATAGCACTCCTGTCCTACTTGTTGAAGAAATCAGCCCTTAAAACAGGTTTCAATCCCATAGCTCCCCTCTCACTCCAGTAAGCACTCACAACAGGGCAAACACAACCCAAAAATATATTTAGAAGGTATCAAATCAGAGCCCTTGTGCTCCACTTATTAAGGGAATGAGGTCACTCTGGTGCCTCATAGAACCACAGAATCATAGGGTATTTGGGGTTGGAAGGGAGCTTTAAAGATCGTCTAGTCCAGCCCCTCTGCACTGAGCAGGGACATCCTCAGGAAGATCAGGTTGCTCAGAGTCCTGTTTCTCCAGACACTTGCACTCACCACCAGTATTATACAAGGTTTTGTTAAAGCCCACCCAACCTTAAAGACTCCTGCATTGCTGCTGAGGAACATGTGCAGCACTATTACCAGTAAACACAATGAGTTCGGGTGGCAAGAAACACCTTGGTAACAAACACTCTCTCTCCACGGCATTCATAAACCACCCTGAACTCTGGGTCTCGATGTGGTAAGTTCTAAACTTGGCATGGGCTACCTCAAGCAAGCACAGCCTGGGGAAGAACCTTGAACACGTACAGGTAAGCACGTCTTTTTTCCTGTGAGGAGCAGCTTTGTGGGATGTGAGCAGCATTCACATGGGATACCATAAGCACAGGTTTGGGTTCTTCCTCTGTCCAGCTGGAAGCTGGGATTTTCCCCCTGAGACTCCCACGACGCAGAAGATGGCCCTGATTATACAATCATGGAGCAGTCCGGGGAGGTTTTCACCACACCTCTCTTTGATCTGCCTCGTTTCATTGAAAAGGTGGAAAAAGAATTGGGAACAGGGAGCGAATGACTCCATAGCCTCCCCCAGGAGACCCAGGCTCCTAACATTGCTCCTGTGAACATGATGTAGATTGTGCAGCACACAGGATGCCTCACCAGGAGAAAGGGGGGGACAGACTTACCCCATGCTACCCCTTAGTCTGCTGCTCAGGGCATTCTCCCGGGGCGTATGCGTTGTTGGGCTGCAGCTATTGCTGTCAGCTCTTAGAAAGAGGACACACGAAGGCACGAGTTTGCAGGCAGCTGGTGAGTGGGTGGGTTAACTCTCCCCAGCAGGGAGCCACAGCACGACATCCCCAAAATGGGCGCTTCTCCTCCTCAAAGAGGCAGAGGCCCTAAACTTTTCCTCACCCTTTCAGGAGCGCAGATCAAACCATGCGTTTCACTTTCTCCATACACGGCGCAGAGAACACGACAGCCTAATTCAGTGTTGTGGGTCCCACCAGGACAGCAAAGCACACACGAATTAGGCATCACGACTGCGATGCCTCCTTGGTGAGTCCCTCCTCCGGAGGGTGAGGGAGACGATTCCACTTCAGTGAGCTACAGAACAGACTCCAAAACTGGAACAGTTGTCAGAAGGCACACTGTACACAAATCCTCCTACCAGCTCCTACAAGAAAAGCTTACCTTCTTTCAGCTAGAACAAAGAGCTATTAAGTGAGACAATGGGCCTAGCAGTATTGGTGAACCATCTGTCATCAAGTGCTAGACATTAACAATATCTTTTTTAAGCCAAGCCAATAGAAGCCCCCAGCCACTGCTATAATGGCATATAAGCACAGACAAAAAGTGTCAGCCCAATTTTTCCTTGTTTTAACTCCTTCTGGTCGGTCTGTTCTGTTATTGCTTCTTTCTGGAACAACCCCAGAGCGTGCTGGAGCACGCAAATTCCACACAATAATCATCAAACTAACATTACACATCACATTTCATGCCAGTGCACTAGAGTTGGCTCTGGGAAGCAGCCTGGTTTGGTTTGAGGGCAGGCAGCCAGGGGACTGATGACAGAGACATGCTGGCCCCTCTAAACCCAACTCTTCCAACCCCAAGGGACATCCATCCAGAATACCCGCGTTAGCATTCCACAGCCCAAATGCCAAAGACAGAGGGGGTCTCAGTCCCTGTGCATGCCTCCATTGGCTGATAAGCAGCAAGCAGCCAAGTTTAGGATCTGAGAAGAAACATGAGGTCAGGCTGAGACACAGGGCAGCCTGAGAAGAACAGGGTGGTATTACCCCATGTACGGTACCCGTTATTAGCCTCCTCTTCCCAGCCTGAGTGCCCCACTCAGGAGGTGGTTTGGTGGGTGAATGTCAAACCCCATGTTTCGGTGACTGGGTTGCACAGAGCAGCCCAAGCCAAAACAGGATAAAGGACTGGGGAGCTACCTGGCTCTGCAGATAAAGCTCTGCAGTTTAAAAAGGAGTTGTCCTATATCTGGCTTATTTATATCACTCAGTTTCCAGCCCAAAAGCCTGATCTTAAAGCTTTACTAAGTAAATATTTTCTCTTCTTGACTACCAAGCTCTTGCAGTGCTGGGAGAAAGCTGAGTTTAGGTGAAATACTGGGTATTTAAGGTGTTTTATTTTCCTAGATGCAGAGAATCCACGTAAAGCAACACACTTACCTGAAAGACTTACAGTCCAGATCTAGTTTAATTGGAGACTGGGGAATTTTTCCTTCCATGAAGGGGGCTTGATACCACCAAAAGCTGAATTTTAGAAGCGTTTTCATCCATGAGATTTAAAGGAGCACTCCTTCCCCACTAACTGCAAATGTTGAAGAAAAGTGGGTGGAGGTCTGTGCAGCTGGGGACAGCTGGGGTAAGAGGACAAACTTGGCCTGACTGGACCTTGCCATACCAGATCCTTAGTGATAGCTACTTGCCATCCAGCTGGTCAGTAAGCCTTCCTATGTGAAATTTTTTGATGGTCCTAGATCAGAGAGGTCTGTATCCCTGCTCATTAGCCCAGCTAATGTTGCAGTTTTAGCAGAGAAGACGAGAAAAGGGTGGGATTTCACTTCTCAGAGATTAGTCCCTTGGGGCCTGCACACACAGAATCACCTTGTCTGTCCCACAGGTGATGGACGGATGGTCATGACCAAGCATTACACCTGGCTGAATTAGGAAACACTTCACTTTGGTGAGCGTGAAAACCACTAAATTCCAGCTGGGAGGTAGTAACTGAGAGAAGCCAAGTGCAGCGGGAAGTAAAACAGATTAGACATGGTCTGTACTTACCATTTGAAATAGAGAAGTGCTGGAGGTTGCATCTCTTCCGTGAGATGAGCAGTAGAACTTCCAGCCAAAAGGCCTGAGGTGTTTCGAGACAAAGAGACTGTGGGTTCATAGAAAACAGGTTTCAGGGCTGTCAGTCTGGTTTCTCCCCCTGTCCAGAAAAGTTATTTCAAAGACAAAGACAAATATAGACCAGTTCAATAAAACAGAAGTCGAATACGAGCCAGAGGGGCAGTTATTGTTCATTCTCACCTGGCAGGAACGGAAATGATATGGAACAGGGACTTTGAGAACTTCAGCCATTTGACTGCATGACTAAACTGTATAAAGTGACTGATGTGGAGACTGAGTAGGTGTGACAGTGGCATGGATAATTGTGCGTGCAAAATAGATAACGAAGCTCTTATATGGCCTGCTCAGGTCACTGTAAAGTTGCACAATTTTCATGGTAACTAGAAATGCAAATGAAGAAGGCACTCTGTTCCTCACATTTTTCCAGTGGCTGATCCTTTGTGAAGCTCCTTCTGGGCTTTTGCAAGTGGCATTGTCAAAAGCATTCAGCAATGGCCTCTTTCTGCAGCAAAAAAAAAGAAGTTAATAACACCATTTACAACTGCTTTCAGTGAATACCTTTCAAAAGTCAACAAGAAACTGCAATTTCTTTCCAACATAAAGGTCATTTAGCATTGGATACAGGCATTTTAGTGTGTCAAAGAAGCCAGAATATCCTGTCCCAACATGCCCATCTTTTACCCAAGAAAAACCATGATTGGTGTGACAAGTTGTAATAGACAAACAGCTATGCTCCGCCATTCTTCTGTGTGAAAAACCCCTCTAGCTCCTTACTTTATGAGGCCTAAAGTCATTCCTTTGGCAATAAGATCAACAGAAAGCTCTTCATTTTTCTTCCAACAGTTAAATTATTTATGAGCTTTGAAAATAATCCCACTTTGTCTTCTAACCCTAGTTTTGCATATATACATGTCTTTTTCCATGTCGACCCCTGTGAATTCTTCAGCTAAAATATGCATTCATTAGAAAAACATTTCATGGTATTTTTTTCTCTCCTCTTTATCTACTTGTTTGAATATGTTGTAAACTTGATTAATGTTGCCTTCTAATCTCTTTTTTTCTAGAGAGAACACCTGGAGCTCTTTTAACCTGCCTCAAATAAAAAACAAAACTCAAAAGTCAAACTACCCAAGTTGCAAAGTCACACATCCACAATCCTTTCCTTTACTTGGCCATCCATTGCTCCTTTTCTAAGAGGGTGGACACATGGGTAAAACTTGTGTCAATGAACCTACAGAGTCATGGGTTTCTTCTAAAGCCCCCTTCCCTATGCTCCCAGTAACCTGCTTAGTTTTTAGCCTTTCTCTGACTAGAATAGTTTGGGGAGATTTATGACAGCAATTCTTCTGGTTCCTTTCACAATGTGTTTTCCGCTATTCTCATCTATCGCTCTGCCAACATGCATCATTTATTTAATACCAGTCAGTAGCCACATTAAAACTTTTTTTTTTTTTTGAGGACATTTCCTCCTGTACCTGGGGAAATTGTGCAGGTAAATAAAGTTTGAGCCAACATTCTTGGACCTGCTTTTTCTGCCTCCGTCCAAAGCTTTCCATGGGCATCAATCATCCTTGAACTAGGATTCCTCTCATTTTAATTATGCTAATATCACCATAATTTTATTCTCGTTAACAGCAATTGAGTTTCAGTCTCTGCAGATGGTGGAGCTGGACAGTTACCAAGCCACATGCCATCTTGAGAGGAGTGTATGGACCAGTGCTTAGCCTATGGCAGTGTTACTCATTGTTTCTGGGTTGCATCTCTTCACTTTACCCATTTGTTAAATGACATATGCCTTTGCCTCATGTTGGTTTTGAGGTTTACAAAGGAGGTTTGTAAAAATGCAAAAGAGAGTCCGTTGCCCAACTAGCTCGTTCTTCTTAAAATACTACTTTGCCTGCTTTGATAATTTCAGGTGAAGGCTATAAATGTTATCGATTTAAAGTTTGGCTACAAAGAAGATGGAGATGGTCTCTTCACAAGCAGTCACATGGGGAAGACAAGGGGCAATGGCTGCAAGTTGCACTGGAAGAGGTTTCATGTGGAGATAAGAAAGAATTTTTTTACAGTGAAAATAATCAATCACTGGAACCCAGGGATGTGGTAGATTCCTCATCACTGGAGGTCTCCAAGATGTAGTTGAACAGGGTGCTAGATAATTTCATTTATGTTCTCTTTCCTACAAAATGTTGGACCAGGTTATCTTTTGAGGTCCCTTCCAACACAGGATGCTGTATGATTCTATGATTGCTCTAGATGCGCATACATTACTCCTACAGACACCACCCCTCTGAACTTCCCCAACAGAGCAGGTATAGAACCCAAACCACAGACATCTGTGGTATTCTCATCCAACATCCTACTCCAAGCAGTTCTGCCTTCTGCCCATGCCTCTTGTTATTCTCATGAAACAAAACCGTCAGAGGCTATAAAGGAAGATTTGCGCAACCTCAACTATACCTATGTTGTGGGACAGGCACCCTATGCACCCCTCTCTTCACCATTGTCCCACTTGGTAGTTTTACAAGGGTTTACCACATTTCCTTTCTGGAATGGGTTTCTTTCCAGGAAAACCAATGTTGTACCCAAAGAATTGTTGGAGTGTACAGGTGGACAAGGACTTCGAGTGTGCACTATGGGGAACTACCCTGTCCCACATGGTAGTTCCAATTCCACCCAGTGGAGAAGAGGTGGTTTCCCACATGCAGAGTAGATAGCGTATCATTGGCTTCCCTCTTTTGGCCAAGTCAAGTCTTACTAACTCTAAGTTGAAGCCAGGACATGATGCATGTCATGTCAGAAGTATCAGCCAGCCCTGATACTTCTCATGTACTTTAGAAGGTAGAAAGTATTTGAAGAAGGTAGAATCTCTCACTAAGTAAGAGCAAAGAGCTGTAAAAAGGTTACAAGGCCTTGTGAAACAGGACACTGTGTATAAACAATGTATGCCTTGCTAATGAATATACCCTTGGAGAGGAGCAGAAGGCTGGTAACAAGGGAAAATCCCACTGCAGGGGACACAGAAAACCAGCCAAAAACCAGACACCTGTTAAAAGTAACAAAGATTTGCAGTAACTGGGGGAAAGGTAAAGGTGGCAGTGAGAGACCACAACCACCTACTCAATTAGAGACAGAAGAGAACTACCCTCCTGCTGTACTGGAACATGGACACATCAATTAAAGGACACTGTAGCTTTAAATGGAAGTGAGAAACCGTACTAACCAATAGAAGTTGTTAAGATAAGTTACTAACCAATAATTATAATTAAAGGTGTGTGTTTCTGTGCTTTAAACCTTATAAATATAAACAACCCCGCTTTTGGGACAAGAGTAGAAGTCATCTCTAAGCTGAGAGCAGGGTGACTTGAGAAACGGTAGCTACCTCTTGGCTGAGATGCAGAGGGAGCTTGAACTTCGACCTGGCTACAGGTCAAAAATCAGTAGAGTGTAGACCAAGCTGCACCAACCCTGCAGAAAGAGCTCAACATTGTGACTGAAGCATGAAGAGTGATATTACATGGATCCGATGGGTTTTTTATGCTGAGTGCAAAGGCTGGTACAGCTGATAGAAATTATGATGGACTACTGCAGCGTTTTGGGCTGGAGAACACATTAAAATCCCTTCAGGAGATGATATCTAACCAGCTGCTTATGCAACTGTTGCCCCTTCCTACTCCGTTTGACAGCTGACCTCCCTGATGCTCTGGTAAACTGCACAGCCAAGGTAGACATGAAGTGGTCTCTGACAGCCCAGAAGAGTCACTGTCTTCCCGTCTCCCTGTGCTTAGCATACCCTAAATCAAATGGCAGTTTAGGATCCCAGCCAGACCCACCTCCCCCAGGTATTGAGAGCATGCAAGGAACGAAGAGTTTCTGTAGTTGGAAGGATGGGAAAGTTTACTCAGATTTTGTGTTGCAGCAGGCCTTCCGCAGACAGCTTCAGGATATATTGTTAATCCATGTCAAGGACTTTGATTTTCTGTCATAATTTCATATATTTTGTAAACGAGCCATATGCAACTAGAGCAAAAAAAGGATCTAGTGGTGCTCAAAAGCTGGAAAAGGCGTGACATGAAGAGCAGTACAAAACCAATCATCCATGTCTCAGGTATAAACCAGTGGAATGTGTGTCTGCACTTTGAGGCAGCTAATTCGGTGGGAAACGAAATAAAACATGAGAGGGAGTCACCTTTTAAGGGCAAAAGGTCTTGAACTCTGCTCACTGATCAGGATGACACCAGTATTTACGCTGATGGCCAATAAGGGCATTTCTGATTCCAATTTCATTTCCAGAAAACATTAGTGTTACCTCCTGGTACGTTATTTGAATCAGCACACGTTGCCAGAGGTTGAATAAGACCGTTTCTCCACACTTCGCGACGGAGTACCGACACTTACTAAATTATGCTGTTAAATACTGTAGTATGGCTATAAAATACAATGAAGGACCATGGAAAGATGCCAGCCCTTTTCTGAGAAAGAGAGAGCACTTTTTGGAACCCTGCCTGTGGCCCGTAATTCTCACTTCCTCCCACTACAGTGTGAAGTGACATGAAAGGACTCGTAAAGTCGAGTCCAGGAGACTGGTGGGGATTTGAAGGAGTAAAGCTAAAGTTAGATCATCAATGGCAACATTTGACCTACTTGAACTTTGTGGGGAAAGAAGGAGAGAGCCAAATCTCCCACACATCTCCCTAGCAGGCCTCACTGAAAAAAAAATAAAAAATCCACTGTGCAAAACATACGTTTTTCAGCCCAAATGGGGCCAAAATGTTCAAAGTAGAGAAACTTTTAACGGACTAAACTGTTGATTCACAAGCAGTAAAACTATCCAGAAAAGTTTCCAACTAGCAATGTATTTCAGTATTTCAAGGGAAATAGCGTTCAGTGAAGAAGAAGGACCAGTGGCAGAGGATGGATGCACAGATTATACAAACTGAGGTTCTTGTTAGGTGCTGCAGCAATTCACATGGACACTGATACATGCAACCAACAACAAAGTCCTTTAAGTCCACCAGGCTTGAAATGATTTTTTTTTTTTTTCTTATCAGTAATCACCAAGCAGGTGAAGGACGGAGGAGGAGTAAATACAGACTTTTCTTTGTGAAAAATAATTCAGCAGGAAAGACTTGTCCTTTTCCAGTGGCCATAATCTGACTTTTCACACTGTATGGGTGCCTAAACCCCTTCAATGCAGAGATAAAGACCAAATAGTGGTGTCTGACCCACAAAGCTTAAAACCTAACTGAAGAGCAGCAACAACAACAAACCCGCTAGATCCCAGCTATTCAGGTCAACAGAGAAAAACCCTATGACAGTGCCTGACGAACAACAGATACAATATGCCACCCATCTGTTGGCTACCACATTTTTACAGAGGATGGTTAGTTTGTTAGAGGAAGGATGAATCAGAGATACAGAATTATGAGGTGGAGATGGTTGAGAAAAATTCCATGGGACTTGTCTTCCTAGGTCCATACATTATCTTACATTTCTTCACCTGTAAATTTATACACAAATCCAGCATCCAGTCAATCTCTGGAAAGAGAACAACCACTCAGCTTAAAATGTGTGTCCTTAGTGGTCTTGGGTATAGACTTCTCACAGGTTGTCAAAACTTGAGCAGAATTTTTCCTAGTGATGATGTTTAAAAAGATGAGATCTTGGACTTACCCAAAATGCCCTATATTCATTTGCTGGGCCTGGTGTTAACTGGAGTAGACTCTTCATTAAACACTGTCTCTAGAGTAGGCCGAGCTTGAGGCACGATTTTCAAATTCTTCACAAATTCTGAGCAGCTCTGATGGCTGCAGAAATTCTTCACGGGATGCTTAGGGATAACCGTCAGCAAAGCTCAGAGCTACCTTATTCCAGCCAACCTACTTCTTAAAACTGTCCAGTCCAGGCACATGTGGACAGTGATTGCCAGAAATACTTCTTAGGAAAAGGATTTGAAAGGAGTTATTAAGGTTACTGATACAGGGCAGCGTGTAGAGCTCATGCCCAGACCCTCCTGCCATTACAGTGTAGGAAAATAGCACTAGAAAGCACTTTGCCTTAGAGCCAGAATCCCTGACACATTCACAAAACATGCACATACCACACAGGGAAGCAACAACATCTTCCAGAGAGCACAGGCTGTGATGGGTGGACCAAAAATGCAGCAATTGACATTCAGGAAGATCTTAAACTCAAAATCAAGGTTATATCAAACAAAATTCCCCATGCTAGCACTGTAGGAGTCACATTCCTTCTCTCTTTTTAGCTTTTTCCTCATCTCCACAGTACACGTGGAGTAAAATTCTCAGTGCAAGTGGTCCGATCTGTTCAGCTGGGGATGTAGATGAGTAACAGGAGAGGAACAAAGTATGCAGGAGGGTCCCTTTTCCATTTTCAGAGACAGAGACTGTATTTTCCCCTTTTCCTCAGGTTCTGTCACGTCAACTATAAGTGTTACTTGTAGTCAAAACTCCTGCAAGTAGCACTTGGAGAGCAAAGAAAGTGGAGGAGAGGTGTGAGAAAGCTGAGCTCTACGCCTGGAGGAGAACAGGGAACTGGGTCACTGACAGAGGAGCTCTGCAGACATTGCCATGGTGTCTTCAGATCCTGCCACATGCTTCTGCACCCGCAGCCCCATCCACGGGCTTCCTCACACGCCACGGGTGGTGGGGGAGGCCCCTGGAGTGCTGACCATGGTGAATCAATGAGATGCCAGATGGCCAGAAACAGGCAGAGGTTTTCCTCTCTGCTGCAGGAACAAAGGGTTGGTAATAAACCCCTGGAGATAAATGGCAGCACCTTCCATCATCACTGCTGTCTACTCCATGAGCAGCTGTTGGACTGTGACAGTGAGGGCAGAGAGAGGGATTTAGTGAACAGCTATGGCCTCCCTGACAGCATGCATCAAAAATGCTCCTCTACATCAGCCCTTTGCAGCCAGGATTGGTCTTGGTCCATGGCTTGTCTGGCTGTAGGATGTCATTTATTTCTCTACCTCATACTTCCCAACTCGACAATTTCTTTTTAGCACGAATATCTTTCCTCCACCTCCTTCTCTCCATTATAAATATATGAGTATGTGTGTTTCTTGCTTTTTATGTGATGTCTCATAACTGCCAAAAAAAAAAAAATTCTCTTGACATAAATCCTTTTGGCTCAGGTTTCCTGACAAATATGCGCTAGTTTCTCTTTATCCCTCACACCTCTCTCCTCTCTACAAACTCTCAGCAAGAGTTTCTGCAAATGCTCAGCTCTCTAGTCCTCTTCATGAAGCAGTCAGGAGAAAACACTGTGCTGCAGTGAGGGCAGGAGAATGCTTCCTCTGCCTGTGGAGAATGCATGAGGGAGGGAGAGGACATCTGAAGCATACTCTGCCTCAGCAGATATTTTGGGTTCCTCCATTACATACATCCCTCCAACCACAGCTATGGTGAAAATGGTCCTATCTAGCCAATGTTCCACTGGCTACATCTGAGCCTGAGGTCCACACCAGAAATTGGGTCAGCAGACCTCTCTAGTCAACAGACCCAGCTGCCTCATCCGATGGCATGCATGAAGCCTGTGGCAAAGAGCAGAACTGAGGTCCGAACCCCAAATTCACATCCTCCTCCTCGACTGCTGCAGCAGTGAGGATGCTCTTTTCCATCCTTCTTGGCTGCAGGCTGAGATGCAATGTTGAACTGTCCATCTGCACTGACCCTTTCTCAGGGGATTTGGCACCAGTGTAAGTCTGTTTCCAAGCGCTTCCCTCTGTGCCCTAGAGTTGGTAGCAAAGCAGAGAGGAGGCAGAACAAGTACAAAGTACAGCATAGAGAGAGAGGAAAGGGTGTCCTTGCACCCAGCACCGGGGGCTTAACAGAATTGCTCAGGCTCCTGGTGGATCCAGTCAACAGTTCTAAACCCCCTACTGAAATTCAGACTGAATTTACGGACCTCACTGGAGCAGAGGAAGGAAGCAAGGGAAGAGTTTTGCTAGGAGTCCCCTGCACCTAAATTCTGGGCAGCGAATGAAGGAAATGCCTAAATTTCCTGGCTGCTCAATAGAGAGGGACAACTGTTTTTCAAGGCTTCAGAGAGACTTCTCTTACTTAATCTGGCAGACACAATCTTGAAAAAACACCCTCCCAGGTGGCTGGCTAACAAGTGCCAATGCCTCCCTGAGGGCAATGCCTTCACTATCTACCTAAAATACAGGTGCAAGCAGGGTGCCTAAGCCAGGCAGACCTGTTAATATGCAGATTTTGTATTTTAACCTCACCAGAAGCTCCAGTTATGGTGAAATATATGGGGCAGCAGAGCACAGCAGCAGAGTTAGAGCCCATAGATTACGGAGTTAAATACCCTACTTTGGGCTAAAAGTGAGTGCACACAGTTTCAGCCCACGTGTTGGCTGAAGTTATGAGCATGCAAGAAAAGGGGATTTATAATGAGAATGGCAATTCAACCTCAATTATAGTGCGCCACTGTCTGCACACTATAAACTGGAGGTTTAATAATGAGGCAAGTAGGCTGAAGGAGAGAATTTCATTGTGTCTGTTTCACAGCCTGGAATTCTTACTAAATTCATCAGATCACTTGAGTTCTCCTGACAACTGTAGCAGTATAACTAATTTTAAAGGGGTTTATTGTACATTAAGACCACAACAAAAGATACAGGCAGAGAAAACCTCATAGCGAATGAGAACTCCAGATTGAGGACTATAATGTATATGAGATTTGAAAGAAGTAAGTGCTAAAAGATGTAGACAGCAGTTTTTCAGGGTCCTTAACCTTGATGAATAAATGAATAAAATCCCTTAAAAAATTGCAGTGTTTCTTTCAAGTGATTTCCAGCATGTTAATGATCAAGAGAAGCTGAGAAAATTGCTGGGAAAGGAGATGACTTTCCTCAATATGCTTTTACCACAGAGACTATGAGACAGACCTGAATTGTAAGCAAATAATATGCATTGCAAAATATGACAGAGGAAGGGAAGAACAGAGGCTCTTTAGCTGTCCATAGTGCATTTGCATACAGGTGTGTTGACGGCAGGACTTTGTGATGTTGCCAAATCAAAGCTTTAATGGAGACTTGGAGCCTTCCAGTTCTTCCATATCCAGGTAGTTAGACAAGGCTCTCTTGCATCATATTTGCTTACCTTTCTACCCCCCCCAAAAAAGGGACTAGGACCCAAATTGTAAGAGAATACACAAAAGCCTTTATCTACACTGTAAGCATTCCATCCACCATGCATAATGCCCCACCAGCTAATACTGAATGCCAAAGGGGCCTGAGTTTCCCACCTCCCTCATTTGTATTAGCAAAGTCTCCTAGGTATTGCTGGAAAAGTTAAAACACATAGCAATAGAAGGCACAGAATCTGACCCCTCAATGCAGTCCACAAAGGAAGCATCTCACCACCTTCCGCAAAATGGTAAGGGAACGTCTTGTTGGTGTCTTGTCCCTGGTGTCCCTGGGTGGAGGAATGAGGGACTGGAGGAAGGTGCAGCGGAGACAGGTACTGATGGGCAACTTGGCTGATGAAAGTGGGGGTGCTCCTGGATTAAACAAACTGCCAAAGGAAAGGGCAAAGGAGAACGGGGTGCTGAAGACTGAAACTGTGAAGGTATCATCTCCAGCAGTGGTTTCACCTCTCAGTTTTACTGGCTGACAGTGCCTGCAGACAATGTTCTTGTCTCTCTCTGTCTTTGAGCCCTCCCCAGCACCCACATCACCCACACACCCCTTTTCCCTCCTGGCCCCACCAACCTCTAGCTAATAATGTAGCTGATTAGATCTTTCATCATTTTTATTGTTATCCACCCGCAGATTAATAAAACAGCTCTCCGGCTGTTTCTGGCTGACCACATTCCCTAATTTATCATAAAGGCTTCGCCTGGAATACTTCCATGTGACACACGAAGAGAGTTGCAGTCCCTCCCAGCCAAGCATATCTGCAAGAGAGCACAGCGCAATGGCCCTCGGTGATATAGCCCTATTCTCACCACACAGAGCAGAAGTTAACGCTCCGCAACCAAGCTGCTAAAGCAAAATTACCAGAGATTGGTACCAGAGGCACGGAGGTGGAAAAATGGGGAGTTAACTCCAGCTCACTGGAGCACACTGCTTCATACCTGTACCATCTCTTAATACAAGGGAATCTGCTTTTAAAGCACTCCAAATTTTCTTTTAAAGACAGTAATTACAAGGGTGACTTAGCATGGCCTCAGGGACTATCCTACAAGAATTGGAAGACTTGATCCCTTAAAAGTCAAGAAGCTGGAGGAATCATGAGACTGGCAATGGATATTTTTTTCCCTAACTTTCTTCTTCTTCTCCTCCCCTCCCCTCCTCTCTCTTCCCCTTGCCTTGCACACTCCTTCCCTCCTCGCCTCTCCCTTTTCCTTTTTCCCTTTTCCCTTCCCCTTCCCCTTGCCCTTCCCATCTGCTTTCCTCTTCCTTTCCCTTTCCCCATCCCCTTCCCTCTCTCTTCTCTTGTCCTTGCCCTTCTCTTTCTTTCCCAGTTTTCAGGGTGCTGATTTACAGAAAAGCAAAGTTCAAATATCTCTGTTGGACTGTTCACAGCAGAGGATTTGAGCCCACAAATTCAGAAATAATCCCTCAAACCCCAGAGTTACACTGGGGGGCAAGTGAGACCTACACACTGTTTTCCAACCCAAAGTAAGAAAAAAGTGAAAAACTTCTGTCAGCTAGACATTTTTGTAGGGTTTTTCCTGTTTTAAACTGAACAACATAAACAATTTTCAAAATACTAAGAGAGGAAACAAAACCAACGGGTAAACAACTTTTTATTAAATAAAAAAATGGAAAATTTCTAGAGAACTGATGTTTTATAGAAAGATACCATTTAATGAAAAAGTCTATTTTCTGCTGAGAAATATTTTCAGGGGACACATTTCAGTCAGGGCTGTCAGCTGTTACTTGCCTTTCAATCACTGCCTGATGCCCTCACTCACATCTCCCATGCTAGATACTGTGCAAAGACACAATAAGCAGCCTTTGGCTGATGGAGCTGGGATCTTATTTTGGGAAGAGCTGGACACACGTCCAGTTGACTGGCACGGCTCCCTAGTAGAGCCAAGCATCCTTATCCCCTGTAACACAAGGTCATGGAGAACACCCATGATTGCTGGTCTCATTAGGAAAAAGTAAATGTATCTCTGTGAGAACTAAGAACAAACAGGAAAAACAGTCGTCAGTCCCTTCCAAGGAAAAAAAAATTTCCTTATCATCAGATATCCAAAATATTGACCTCACCTGGAGGTCAACTGCTTCTGGTGCAGTTATACATTCCTCCCTTCTTTATTTAATTTTTCCCTGTTCCTGTGTCTCCCCCTCATTTTCATCTGAACTATCCAAAATAAGATTTTCTGTGAACTGAAGAACCAAGACTGATTTCCCATGATTTCACAACTCAAGGCAAAGTCCTTGTGTGCATGTGTGTGCGCACAGCCTTCATTGTTTGACAGTAATGCTGTGCTGAGAGAGAGATGGCGTTCTTCAGCGATGAGAAGAGAAGGCTCCAGGGAGACCTTATTGCACCCTTTCATTACTTCAAGGGAGCTTGTAAGAAACACAGGGACAGATGTTTCAGCAGGGCCTGATGCAATAGGACAAGGGATAATGGCTTTAAACTAAGACGGAAGATTCAGACAAGATATAAGAAAGAAACTTTTTACTATGAGGGTCATGAAACACTGGCACAGGTTGCCCAGAGAGATGGTAGATGCCAAATCCTTGGAAACATTCAAAGGCAGGTCAGAGGGGGCTCTGAGCAACTGGAAGGTGAAGATGTCCCTGCTCATTGCTGGAGGGTTGGACCATGTAGCCTTTAAAGACCCTTCCAAAGCAAACTATTCTATGATTCTATGACCTATTCAATACTTGTGAACATCAGTAGCAGCTTAGAGTAGACCTTTCCTCCACACAAATGCCTATCTTCACAAAACATGGAGGAGCTTAGCGTCTTTCAGATTTCTTTGTCCTCCAGCTAAATCTTCTTCCAACAATAAAATGAGAGGCACCAAGTGGCAGACCAGTACATGCAGTACAATTGCATTAACCCTTCTGTCCTTAAGAAGCCAGACCTTTGTGACACACATCCCCTCCTCTGCCTTTCTGCCATGCATCCTGCTTGGTTGCCTCCAGACCTAAGATAGCTTATATCCTCCTCCGACCTCACCTCTTCCTCCCGTACCCTTTACCCCTCCAAAAGCCACCCGAGACAGAAAACAGCAATTGAAAAGGCTATCAGGAGATGATTTCTGGAACAGAGACCTAAGCAAAAGTCCCTCATGAAAAAGTGATACCCTGCCCAATCAAGACCAAAGGAAACCCTGACAAAGTCAGCCTGCAATGTACAAAATGTGGTTTCACTTAGCTTCCCCAGGCTGGGGAGGACATGGGTCTAGTTTGCAACTCACAGCTCAGCTCTGCAGTGACAGATGCTGCCTGGAACTGAAGGAGAAATGATGATGCAGGGCCGTTTCCTTCGAGATGCCGTTCTGTCACCATGGAGGCAGACAGCGCACTCTCAACAAGTTTATCTGCAAAGTAACATGAAAATTCCTCACAGCAGGAGAGATTTGACGGGATGTGCCTAGCACAGCTTTATAAAAAGGTTTCTTCAAATGCTTCCAAATCCCATGCATCTTTTTCTTGCTTTATCATCCCTTTCAACATCTTTCTTTCTCTCATTTTTTTTTATTTTTTCTAATGCTTCCACAAGGCACGTTTATCAACATCAAAGTACATTCTCATACAGCTCATTTTTTCCCTCTGAATCCTCTCTTGCAAAGTCCAAACCTAGTAGTACTCTCCATAGCCAGTGACTTCACCAAGAGCAAAACTTGCCTCTGTGCATGAAATCTCCTTCAAAGTCTGGGCAGTATCGACATTCTAATGTAGGGACCAAGATCCTTTCCACCTAAGTGAATTTCTCTGAGGCAGAACATATTTTTTTTATACCCCTGATATACACTGTGCCTGGGCTAAGTTTTTCTGGCTGTCCTCTCCATGCATTTTTCCTCACTCCCAGCCAAACCAGAGATGCACACCAGATGTTTGTAGGCTGCATTCAGGATGCTCAGCCCAGACAAACAAGCACTCTAGCTCTGTGGTGTTATGAGCAGAGAGATACCTAGGGCTTGGTTCCATGGCCATCACACTGCCCTGTAGGTAGCCTGAGCTTGGATAACCTGTAAGTACCTTCTTCCATAATGGTAAACAATGGTCAAGTCCTTCCAAACCAGTTTCATGACTGAGCACAGCACACCCAGCCTAATCACACACCAGGGCATGGCTGAGTGTGAGCTGAAGGTGTTGCAACTATGTGTTTCCTTCCCATGGGGTCTTCAGATTTCCACAGGTGACAACTATTCTAGGAACTTGGACCCAAAGACAGGTCTAACCCTCTAGTCCCATGCCCTCAAAGCTGAGTATCACCTGTTAAAACTACTCTTCCTCTCCCTGATTTCTTCTGTTTTAAAGAAGAACTCAGCCATTCTCCATCAAACCATGCTGCATGCTGTGGAAGCATGAGTGTGTTTGCATGGCATAGGTAGGAATATTTTTAATGTCCAGTGCTGATGTGTAACAGTATTCCAGACAAAACTGCCTCAAACAGGTCTGCTTTCTGACTGTGCTGTTATAATTAAAAACACCAATGCAAAACCTATGGGATCTTTTCTCTGTCTTTAAAATCCAAACCTAGATCTTAGTTGAAATATAGGAGAGATTTCATCTGCAAACCATTCTCCTTTGCTCTGCTTATAGAACATGACTTTGCTTTATCACTCCAGTGTCTTCATCCCAGGAACAGGTTTCTCTTCCTACCATCCTCACTTAGTAGAGCCTTACATCTCCTCTCCTTGGCCCTGACACTGTCATGGGGAAAGGCTGGGCATGGGAGCAGCCTCACTGCAGTTCTCTCCACCTTTTGGCAAATTCCAATTGGCAAATGGCCATGGAAAGATGGAAAATGAGCTAAAGGATGTATATTCATTTTCCTCAGTGTGTAAAGGGCTGTGTGTGTTGGGGTCGCAATGGGAGGAGAGAAGGTGAAAGGGGAGTTGGGACTGTGAAGTTTGAAGGTGAAAAAAGTCTTTATATCTGGATTAGTGGAGTCCTGGGGCCTTCAAAAATAGTTAAAATTCCCTTTTTTGAGTAATGGAGAAGTAGTTTGCATTGATCTTAAGAATTTGCTTATAGTTTTCCCTGGAGTTCAATGTACTGGGGAGTGCAAAGCTGACACAGCTCAAAAGTTTTATGAACCTCAGGTAACAGCGTGAAAGGAAATTTTAATAAATATTACATTTATTTAAATTTAATTTTTTTCCTTGTTAATAATAAAAGCCAACCTTGGTCTTCTGGGCTTTTCTCGTATGCCTGCTTAATACAGCAGCTGAATCATGGAATTATTTATATTTTAACTTCGTTTTCAGTAAATCGTCAATCATTCACCTTTCAAAAGCATTAAATTCAGAGACAAACAGCAGGGGAGAGGGAGCCTGAAAAATAAATATTGACTTTCAGGGTTTGTTTTGGGTTTTTTTAAACACAGGGTTAGAAATAGATGCTGTTGTGGGTGATGAGTAAAAGCACAAAAAAAGAAAAAGACATTTGTGCCTATAGATTTCTCACCATCATAGATCTGCAGCTCTATTTCTGCTTCATTTGCAGGAAGCCACAGCAGTACCAATGCATAGTGGCCCTCGCTGGCTTAAAGAGGCACTTGGCTGAAAGTCTGAAGTCCAGGGTCATCATTGGATAAGTGGTGTTTCTACAGAGGACACCTGCTACTATCCATAGATACTGGTACTGTGAGGCATAGCTGAGATCCTAAGGAAAACCTAAGCAAAAGAGGCATGATAAGAGTTAAGAAATACATCAGGATCACCATATAGTGACCCTTATCCTATGCAAAGCCTCCAAAGACTTTTCTTGTAAAGTTAAGTTCAGCAGCGCAATCAATGCCTAAAGATACTGATGGACTCTTGCTACTGGTATCTCCTGTCCCCTAGGACAGAAGGACCACAGCCAGCCAGCTGTGTCCTTGGCTGCTCTAGAAGCCTTCTGTAGGGTTCTTGCATTCCTGTGAATGAAGGCACCTCTTCAGTTCCCAAGTAGGAGCTGTGACATTCACCCTCCACACCAATCTCCTCTGTTACTCCACCCTCTGACCTACCAGCTGTCTTGGCCCAGGCAGGCTACAATGCAGAAAGAGCGGCTACCCACAGCCTGTCAGCTACGTGGAGAACAGGCAAATGCTGTACATCATGTATGGTGCTCAAGACCACATCAAGGACCGCCCTTGTCAGAGCTAAAGGTTACAGCAAGAAGGGCCCAGACTGCAATCTTGGATGTCACAGGTCACAACACAGCAGTGAGTCACCTGGAGAGCCGAGTTCAACTACCGTTTCGCAGTCTTGATTCAAAGATATCAGGAGGTGAAATCTCTACCAAGATCTTTGGTAATTTGTTCCCAGAGATAATGACCAAGAAACCAGGCACCTGGATTCCTGCTCACATCTATTTATGTTCATCTCACAAGCCCTGGTCTGTCTTGAGCCCTTCTTTCTTTTAGATTAAAGAGTCTTTTTATAGCAGGTGCATACACACAGCAAGCCGCCACTTGAGCTTGTGGATGAGCTGAACAAATTGCTCTCTTGGAAGCATTTTCTCCAGCACAGATTTGTGGGGGCTTCTGCATCCTCTTCGATTTCTCATTGTCCTTGACAAAACACATGTTCCCAAACTGGAGATGGGTTTCTGTTATCTGTGACTTACACTGAGCTATAATTAGTCCTGTCCTTTCACCAGTCTCCTTCAAGTTAGCATTAGTTGGTCCCACCACCACACTGAGAATGCAGGTCCAGACGAAAAACCTTCCTTTAGGACCTTTCAATCTTCTTCGGAGTCGATACCTTCTAGAGGGACACCCACACAGCACTACACACTGCGGGCTGGCCAGCTGGAAAGCAGCTTTGCAGAGAAGGACCTGAAGATCCTTGTGGACACCAGGTTTACCGTGAGCCAGCAACATACCCTTGTCACAAACAAAGTCAAGAGCTCCCCCCGCAGGTTGCATTAGGCAGGTCGTTGGGAGCTGGTGGAGGGAGGTGATCCTTCTCCCCTGCTCAACACTGGTGAGACACATCTGGAGTGTTGTGTCCACTCCAGTTGTTGTTGTGTTGGCCTTTCCAGTACAAGACTTTGGAGCAAGTCCAGCAAAGGGCCACAAAGACAATGAATGAACTGGAGGATCTGACATGTGAGGAAAGATGGAGAGCTGCAACTGGGCAATCTACGGAAGGGAAGGCTCAAAAGGATGTTATCAATATATAAAAATATCTGGTGGGGATGACTAAAGAAGACAGATCCAGATCTTTCTCAGTGCTGGTAGTGAAAGCACAAGAGGCACAAACTCAAATACAAGAAATTCCATTTAAATATAAGAAAAAGCTTTTTTTCTATGACTCTGCTAAAACACTGCAACAACTTGCCCAGAGAGATTGTGGAGTCTCCACCTTTGGAAACATTTAAATCACAACTGGACATGGTCCTGAGCAACTTGCTTTGGCTGACCTTATTCTGAGCAGAAAGGGTTAGAGTAGATGATCTCCAGAGATGCCTTCCAGCTTCAGCTATTCTGTGATTCTGCTCTTCACCACTCCCTAGTTTCAACCTGTCCTCCGGGTTCCTATTCTGCCTCCCAATTTGACAATCTGAAAACATATACTCTACATGCCTGGACTACTGATGGACACAGAGTCCTTTCCACACATTCTTAAGCTATATTAAGCACTCCTCCAAACTTTAGGTTATCTGTACATTTTAGCCAGCCACGCTGTTTTTGTTTATTTCCAGACCATTGATGGAAACATTAAATTGCATCTAAGCTATGACTGCCTTCTCAGGAATGTCATAGAAAAGTGCTCATTAAACAGATTTCCTGGTCATAATTTCGGTGCAAGATCTGTCAGCTACCCATTGCTTAATGTATTGAATATTAGCACATAAAAAACCCATAGATTTCCAGTCCATATAGTCTCTTTTTCCATGCACAAACAGCCAGCAGACACCTAAGAAATGACTGCAAGAGCTGTAACACATCCACACCCCACACACACATACTCTCCCTGCTTCTAACAACTGGAGGTCTAGGACTTCTTGTAGCAGTGGTAGCAACCAAACCATTGTGTCCTATGGCTAGCAGTGGACCTGAATTAGTCTACTTCTTTTTAATCTCTTTGCATTTCAGTTGTTCACTGCCGTGATGAATTCTCTAACAGAATCTAACAGAACGCCCTGGGGAAAACTACTTCTTTTTTGCTACTGTTGTTTTAAACTTGCATGATGTTTCCGCTGGACGCCCTCCCCTCTCTGTGGTATGGGAAGCAGTGAGTCATCATGCCTTCTTCACGTCCTTTCTAGCACTCAAGCCTCCATTCAGGCCACCATGCTGAGATGTGTCAATCCCCTTGTGATAGATTTGTTCCTGGGGCAGACAGTCTGTCCTTCCCACTGCTTCCTCAGAGCTGGCACTAGAACTCTGCAGGCAGACGAGCGGGGCTTTGTCCTTTGCAGCCAGGGCTGCCACCGTACCCCACTGCCCTTCCAGCTCCAGCTGGCCCCTAACCACCTCTCTTTGGGTTATATCCGATGGGGACAATACATTTCCTTTGGAAGCAGGACAGGGAACCTCTCTTGTTCAAAAGGAAACAGGCTTAGAGCCCTTACAAGCTTCTGCCCTTTGCAAAACGGCGTTCTCCTTCCCTGCTGCCTTCCCCAGGCAGGCAGGCAGGCAGGCAGCAGCTCACCATGTGAGCAAGCAAGCGAAAGGGGAAACAAAAGTTAAACAGAGGTTAAAGGAATAGGAGAAGAAAAACAGATGACCCCCCGGAGTCTTGGGCCGAGCAGCACGAACAGTTGGAGTCCCTGGAAGCCAGCTCATCCATGCGCACTGCCCTCGCTGCCTTCCAGTTCCCAGGAGGGGGCCTAATAAATTTTACAAAAGAGCAAACAGCTGAAAAATGCTCGTATTTAAAAATATATTGAGAGAATTTGCATGTTGTTCCCTTTTGTGTGGGGATGGCATTTATATACCCGGCGTTTCAGCAGCACCACATCTCAGAGCACTTTACATAGCAATTAATTACACACTGGTAGTGGAGTGACTGTCTACAGGCAACCTCATCAGCCATTATCCACTCAGCAACATCCAGCATACAGCTGTGAACATTTGCATTAGCAGAAAGTCGTCTCGGCTGCCATTAGCAGGGTGCGGGAATGTCAGGGAGGATGCTAGGGGTCGGCTCACCTCCTGCTCCTTCCCGAAAAGCCTTTAACAGCTACCGTCACAGCTTTCACCACCAAGCTTGTGACTTTTCCCTCGTTTCACCCCAGCTTTGGACCAGGGAGATTTCATCAGCTTACAGCACACTGCAGTCCAGATCCTGCAGCACAATGCCACCTTTTCCTCTGACACAGGAGACACTCTTGGGTGGGAGACTTCTGAGAGAGCACACGGAAGGGTGAAACCCAGATCTGTAGAAGGGATGGCTTTATGGTATGAACTTTGTCCACAGCCTGTGCAAGTTCCTGGTTCACATCCCTGGTGCAGCCCCTGAGCCCATTGATCACTTTCAGGCACTCCCCAGGTCTCTCCCCAAATCATCCTGGAAAGACACTGCACAGCCAAATGGCACCTTCCACAGCCTCAACGCTGTTGTGAAGTACTTTGCAACACCAGATTCTCTCCTGAGTCCCTGTCTGCCTTCTCTTTGTCCACACCATAGCAAAAACATCTGTGAGACTGCCATCAGGGGATTAGAGGAAACCTGCTGGCAATGGGAAGAATCCCAGCAGTCCACTGGCCTTCAGAGGGGACCTGAGGACAAAAGACTGATCAGAGGTACTTACAAAAGACCTGGAGGTATTCTAGCTAGAGCTATAGCATAAACTCCCAGGCTACATCTTTACCATCAGACTGAACAGTTGCAGAAATGTCCCTGGACATTAGAAGTTGATCTCCTGTATTTTAAGTTGTTAAAACACTACCTGGCATGTTTTTGGCACAATCTAGCTAGCACTTTCCCAAATGATGCCTAGACACAGCCTGGGAATTAGAACAGACTAGTGCCCATTCTCAGTAGGCAATTTGGATGCAACCCCCTTTTTTTGGAGGGTGAGAGAATTTAATAGTACAGATGCAGGATATCCTGTGCCAGCTGGCCTTTGCGCAAGAGAGAAAACCCAGCTACAGTTAATTTACAGGTATAGATGCAGCCTCAGAGTCCTGGATAACATCCAGCTGATGATTGCATCCTCCTTCTTTCAGTTCCATCAACCTGAAATGCAAAATAAAGCCACAATGCCTCTAATCTTTAATTGCTGCTGTGTACCATTGAAACATTTCTGTCTTTTGATCCCGGAGCAGGTGATTGAATTTCTGCAAGTTAAGGAGCATATGAAGTCTTTGGGGTTCCTTTGAAGGGCCACAGGAGATATGATTGTAGCACAAACCACTTGGGTCTCTTTCTTTCTATCGTGGTTTTGTTTCATGCATGCAAAAATATTCAAAATAATACTTCATTTTGCAAGACCATTATGTCTTTCTTGCTGAGCCCACCAAGCCAGCTCTGGTCACCAGAAGACCATAGAGAACCAACAATCAGAATCATTAATGTAATTTGGCAGATAACAATTCTTATCCAAGCTGTAGATATAAAAACAATGAACAGATCTGGTACCACAGATCTCTTTGCAGTTTATGGTTTATAAGAACACAAGCTGGATGGATGGGAAAAAAAATAACTAATGTGGGGACAAATATGGTCTTACAAGTGCTGCCTTCAGTGTGCAAATCAGCTCTTCATCTTTGGGCTCCCTCTACCAAAAGCCCTGTAAACCAGGATGGGACCTCCCTGAGTGCAGAACAGCCATTCGTTCCTGCTCAACCCATCTGTCTATCCAATCCACAGACATCCAGGGCTGCAGGACTTCTGGCCCTAAAGGTGAGAAGACACAAACTCATTCCAGACCCTTTTGCCAAGAGGAAAAAGGAATCGATGTTTCAGTGGCTGGAGAAGGCGAAAAATCTTCCATGTAGCTGGTTTACAGCAAAAGCACAAGGTCTTTGGAAACAGAATAGGGTAATCTCTCTGGGGTTTTCTTTATCTTGTCTTTGCTGCCAGAGGTAATTTCCTGATTTCTAACCCCTCCTTGAGATATGCACAGACACATTTTAATGAGCTTTTGGGAGATAGAGTGCTTATCCCACTGTTAAAGGCAGGCTGGATCCCATTCTGCACTTGCCTGCTATTAAGTTCATCTGCCTTTAATTACCTACTGGTTTCCTGTGTGACTTCCCAACTTCTTCTTCAAATAGACACCAAACCTGGAACAGTCTTTACATCCAAAGCAATATTTTTCACTTTAGAATCATAAAATCATAGAATCTATGTTGGAAGGGACCCTTAAGATCATCTAGTCCAACCATTAACCTAACTCCGATTAAAAAAACAAACAAAAAAAAAAAAAACAAAAACCCAACAACCCATCACTAAACCATGCCTCTAAGCACTATGTCTACTCGTCTTCTGAAAACCTCCAGGGATGGTGCCTCAACCCCTTCCCTGGGCAGCCCATTCCAATGCTTGCTTTTGGTGTAAAAATTTTTCCTAATATCCAACCTGAACATACCCTGGAGCAACTTGAGGCCATTTCCTCTTGCCCTATTGCCTGTGACTTGGGAGAAGAGACCAACCCCCACCTCTCTACCCTCCTTTCAGGGAGTTGTAAAGAGCAATAAGGTGTCCCCTCAGCCTCCTCTTCCCCAGACTGAACAACCCCAGCTCCCTCAGCCTCTCCTCATAAGACTTGTGCTCCAGACCCCTCACCAGCTTTGTTGCCCTTCTCTGGACCCGCTCCAGCACCTCAATGTCTTTTTTGGAGCTAATATTAGACTTGTGTATGTTCCTGCCCAAGTCTTTACATGAGAACAGTGGTCTGAAAGAGTGGCTGATCCCCTGGCCCATACCTGTCGGTGGTAGCCTGTAGGGTTAGGGATAATTTTCACGAGATGGGACAGGACACACCTGGGACAGCTGGCCCGAACTAGCCAAAGGTGTGTTCAATGCCATGTGAGCTCATGCTCAGCCTACAGCTGGGGAGGTGGCCAGGACAGGCAGGAATGACTGCTCGGGAGAAGGCTGGGCTTTCTGGTTCCTGGTCAGTGAGCGGCTGTACATTGATCCTGTTTGTATATTAATTTACCAGTATCGTTGTTGTTGTTTTCCTCTTTCCTTTTCTGTTCTGTTAAACTGCCTTTGCCTCATCCCATGCACGAGTTTTGCCTTTTTCTTCTGATTCTCCCCCCCCATCCCAGGATGGGGATTGGGGGGGAGGTGGGGAGAGAGAGAACGACCGCATGGTTCTTTGTTGCCAGCTGGGGCTAAACCCCAACTTGAGCCCTTTCCACAGCTCTTCCAGGCAGAGGAGGAAAGCTGAAGCTGCATTTTCTGTGATGCAGGGCCACGTACTGAGGAGCAGAGCTGAAAACCACCAGGTAATTTCACAGATTCCACTAGAGACCATTTCAGACAAGTCACTGGGCTTGATAATGCTGATTTACATAGTGGTTAAGCTTCCCCCCCGTGCTGTGGGAATTGCTGGGTGGCATTCCCTGGCCTGCGCGGTGCTGGAGGTCAGGCTGCTGATCAGAACGGTCCCATCTGGCCTGAAAATCTATAAATTCAGATCTGGATGAAAATGGGCAATTTTGTATTTGGATAAGCATTTGTGAATTTAAATGAATAAATAATAATATAATAATAAATCATTCATCTCGCTGTCTAGCATGTGAGTCCCCGCAAAGACCTGCAGTTCAGATGCAGCCAAAGTTTGACTACCTCTGCAATTAGAGCCAATGAATTTCAAATAAGGGGGAGGAAGGGGAAAAAAAAACAAGAGAAATGAAATGTTGTGGGGGAACATCTATCCAAAGTGACTTTCCCCTCCCTGCAGGCCATACAAGGACTGGATGCTAATAAATTTATCCCACCATTGACCCAGGGAAGCGGTGGCAGTGAAAGCTTCCAAAGCTTCCATTTCCCAGTACATATACTCAGGACATGCAGATCCCAGTTAGTCCCAGACCTGCCATGCCAATGGAAAGCTTGCTGTCTTCACTGGTAGCTTCCCTGGGCTAAGCCTTGAGAGTCCCTGATTCAATCCCAGGCGATATTGGGCAAGTACATCAACTTTTGGTTAGTTACTGTCAAAAAGAGCTTTGGGCAGTGATATATGCTGCTGCAGAAGCTGGAACAAAAGGGTCTCCTCACCAGGCTACAGCAACGCTATGCACTGCTCAGATTCAGGCTCTCTCCTGTGAGCCAGAGGTAAATTTACGGGCGGTCACCACAACGGAGAAGAGAGGAGACAACAGGCTGGGCTATGCTTATCATGAGCAACCCCCACACCTGATCTCCCTCTCTACCAAGAGCTGCCTCTACATCCCAGCTGATGGGCCTTTGCCAGCCGCTCGCTGCAGCCCAAATGCCTGGCACTGCTTTATCTCCCTTCCCCTCACCACCACACACACACACACCCCCCGACCGTTATATTCCCTTGAAACATCCCCAAACCAACCCTGTCCCGATTCTCCCCGGTGTGTTCCTCCACTCCCCAAACCTTTGTATTTTATTTTCTCTCTAAACCAGCTCTTGCAGCTTCCCCCAGTTTAGCCTCCTCCACTCATTTCATTAACATGCTGTTTACTTCTGCTTGTAGATCATTAGCAACAATATTAAACAACTGGCAATTTGCCCAGGAGGCTGCTATCTCTGGGGTTGATGACTTGTTTTATTTTCCCTCCCTGAGAGAGCAGCAAAAGCAGCAGAGATGGGTGGACGTGGAAAGACCTGAGCCACGAGCAGAGATGAGAGAGGCAGCTTGCTTGCCTTTACTAGTAAATTTCCTGTTCTGCTTTGTCTTTAAACTCCTCAGCCAGGTCCTCCTCTCATGCACACGCTTGTGATACACGCTTATGTGGACCTTTGACTTGAAACAAGCCCCTGCCACCCTTTCAGCCCCCTAAAATCAAAGTCAGAGTCCATATCTAGGACTGAATTTTAGGGCAAACTCTTTCCAGGCTCCTCGTATCACAACTCCCTTCTGCTTCCCAGCTGAAAGCTGAGCTAATAAACTAATTTCAGCCCATCGCCTAACCTGCTCTGGCTCAAAGACCTCCATGACTCAGACTCTTGAGGTTTTTGTATTCTTCCCTCAGGAAAATTCCTCCAGGGAACTTTACAGAGATGCAGAAAAAGTTTAGGTTCAACTTAGGAACTCAGAAAATATTTCTAGTAACCCAAACTGAGTATAAAATGAACCCAAGGCAATCTGTTGAGCAAGAGTGAAGCTCAGACAAGGGCAAGGGGGCTTGGTGCCTTGCAACAGCTCTTATATTGTGAACAGAGCAGAGAACTGCCTGCAAATTTTCATTAAATATACATATCTTCTCTTTCTAATATGATTTGGGTTTGTTTTTTTTTTTTTGCCAGAAAAGGCTAGAGGGAAGGAGGGATGAAGGAAAATTAACTCATTCAAAATCTTCTAATATTTGACAAAAATGTCATCAAAAAAGCCACTGGAAAATTCTAATTCAGACAATTTTGATCATCTCTGATGATGATATTTTCAGTACTGCCACACTGGCCACTTGAGCTGTTGGCCATCTTCTCTTTGCATGCCTACACTAAAAATGCTGTCCACATAGGACCATTTCAGGAACCTGCTGTTGAAACCTTTCAGCCCATTATCACCATAATAATTTTCAGTGCCAATTATAGCCGTCTTCAGAACATGCTGCTGTTTCTCTTTTCAAGATGAAGCTGTTGCCAGCCAACACCATAAAAGGGTTGGAAAACTACATCTAGATTTCTCACTCAACTCAAGAATGGTTTAGACCAGCTTGTTTCTGCTCTAGCGTTGCCATCAACCTCTTTTCCTCGTCTTTGCCCACAGGGGTTCTTATGGGAAGTTACTGGACCTCCTCTTAGTTGAGTTAAGGAAGCCAAACTCTTTGGACACTCTCTGCCTGAACCACCATGACTCTCCAGTTCAGCAGATCCCACCACTAGGAACTGATGGCGCATTTGAGTGAAATGCCTCCTTTCCCAATTTTGTGCGGGTGCTTCTAAATGTCCATGTTCTGCTCAAGTAACTCTCCCCCTGATGTGCTGCAATTTCAAACATGCTTGGCAGTTTTTCACTCAAAGTCCTTCCATCAAAGGCCACTCATGTGGGGCCCATACTCTTTTTGCAGTGTTTTTGGCGTTAATTATGATTGTTCTTCTCCCCCCTATTGCTGCCAGCCTTCCCAACACCTTCCTGGCCAAAGGCCTCGCACCCTATTCCAGCTGGGTGCTTCTGTGTCCATCACCCTAAGGACACAGACTGCTGCATCCCAACTTTAGGCAGTTTATGGCTGAGCTGTATGGCAGATAGAAATTGAATTTGCTCTTCGAGTCCATCCCCAGGCACCTCAATGTCCTAACATGGTCTTATATCTCTGCTTCCCTGCCCACTTGTATTCGTTCAAATTATTCCCAAGCCAAACATCAAGCTGTAATTCCCTGTTTGTCTTTCCAGCTTCCCCAAATCCTTTTATTTTATTTCCTTTGTCCACACCAGCCCCTCTAGCTCCTCCCAGTTTAGCTTCACCCACGCATCTCATTAACATGCTGTTTACTTCCCTTCTAGATGATTAGCGAAGGTATCGAATGACTGGCAACCTGTCCAGAGAGGCCATTACCTTTGGGGTTGATGAGTTGTTTTATGCTTCTTCTCTGAGAGTGGTGAGAGCAGCAGAGACCAGAAGGTCTGGAAGCTCCCAAATCGGTGGGGGGAAGAGCCACACGTTCACATTTCAGTCCACCAGTGGGTTGGTGTTTCACCCCACCACCACGCAAAGTCATTGTGTCCTCTGGGAAAGCCCCAAGCAGCAGCCTCTTAACTGGGGGCAAGCAGACATGGAGAAGAGAGATGGGAGATAGTGCTACTGTTTTTCAGGGATCTCTCTGCTCCCCAAAATCAGGGGAAAGAAGTGTGGCACCTAAACAAAAGCTGGGGTGGCAGGTTCCTGCAGACTGTGAGCAAGGAGCATGTTTTAACTCTGAGCTGAAATTAGTTCTTTTGACAGGCACCGAAGTCTACCTAAGAACTAGGGAGTTGGGTAAAATACCTTCATAGACCTTCTCAGCCTTCACAAGTCCAAATGTGAGAAGGACCAAGAGCTGACACCTATGTATTGTGGAGGGGATGGTCTTACCAAGCTCCCTGGTGGGTCCTAGGACAAACACGGATGCTGACACCTTGACCACTTCCAAGCTGCAAGCTGGGATTTCTGCTTCCTAGCCACCTCTCCAGAGGGAAAGACACCTTCCCAAAGCAATGCCCAGCACAGAAAACCCTCCAGAAGGCAACTTACTGTTGAGTAACCTGTTTTCTGATGGTCACCTCACTTGATTCAGAGGTCCTTAGAGCCACTCAGCCTGAGAGATTAGTCTGGATTGTTCACCAGAGTGTGTCAGAGCAACGATTTTGATCAGCAGCTCTTGAGTACCGCAGTGGTTCCAAGCCAGAGCCCTTCCGCACATGTAGAGTCACATTTTCCCCAGCTGGGCTGCTTCAGTGCAAGGACGATGCTGGTCACCCTTCCAGAAAAGCACCCTCTTTGGGGGCTTTTAGAAATACAGATCTTACCTGCCTTTTACACTCTTTTAAAGAACAAGATGCAAAGTGATCTCTTCCCCAATGAATAAAAATCATTGAATTAAGAAAAGAAATGTACCAGGTGGCTCCCACTCTCTCCCACCTTTAAAAAAAAAAAAGGAAAAAAAAGAAAGAAAAAAGGCTTTGAGCTGTTCTTCAAAGGCCGTCTGATTTGCTTTGAATAATATAAAATGATGATGGAGGGAAAAAAGAGAATATTAAACTCAAGGCTGTAAAAGCTCGGTGCTCAGCCTCAGCCACTGAAAAAGATCCACGTACACTTTTCATAAAATAACTACAACGATCCCTTCTTTTCTCCATAACAGCTGGGGGATCAACAGCAATGCAGACCTGGGTCCAAACACGGCATGAATAACAAAAGCCAGGGTGCTGCTTCCCAGGAGATGCTTCCTCTCATGGTTACACCCAAATGCCCCACACCTTGCTGTGGGTTTCTCCACCAACCTCCCCGGAGTAGACCCTTCTTGGGGCCAGAGCTTCCAGAGAGAGGAGACCAGGTGCAGGGAAGAGGGAAAGGAGAGACAACACAGAAAGAAGGGAAAAAATGAATGAAAATGTATTTTCTTCTGAGCTCCCCTGAGAAAATTAGCGCAAAGCAGGAAGGAGCTGATTGCTGTCAAGGCCTGCCAGAGCCCAGATAGCCGGCTGCAGTCCCCAGGCACAAATGTGATAATAGCCAACAAGCTAAAATCATTAACAGTAACGATTGCCTCCGAAAAGACCCCAACACCTAGGAGGAAAAACCAGTGACAAGAAGAAAAAAAAAAAAAAAGGGAAGGGAAGGGAACAATTGTAATTCCCTCTTAGCATTTCTGCACTCTGCTTTCCATAACCCTCTGATCCCAATAAATGCTGCCTCACCCAGTTATGGCTCAGTTCAGCCTTCTGCAGTCACCACTCCGGTGAGCATTTCTTCTCCCTTTATTTGGTGCTGGGAGCACACAAGGAATGAGTGTGAGGAAGGAGATGGAAATATTTGGTGAAAATAGCCATCACCCTCCGCTGGCTCTTAAGGATGCTAACTGATAAAAAAAGGGATTGTCTAGTTCTTGTCTGGATGAAACAGCTGGGTTGTCCCCCCACCACATGGCATGTAACACAGAGGGAAGGAAATAACTAGCTTCTCCAGAAGATATCTAGGATTCCTTTGGAGGCCTTGTAGGTAGTCCTGCACAAGCCCAAATCTGCCTGTCTGAAGAGCATATGAGCTCAAAAATCAGTGTATCTCCCCCTGTCAACGCTGAGTTCCACTAGCCAGAGAGCAGTAAATGCCATTTACAGTCAATATCCTTGGATCCAAGCTGGGACAGACAATCTGGGTGGGTGTAGAGCCAGATAGGTAAAAAGATGGTTGAATGGCTAGGCTTAGAACGTCACAGCAAAAGGGTCATGCTCTGCATGGAAGCCAGTGATAAATGGAGAGGTCTATTCTGGGATCTTATCTGTTTCACTTTCTCAGCAATGACATAAAGGAGGCAACAGACTTTGCAGATGATGTCAGACTATGGGGACCAGCCTGAGCTAAGCTGAGATGAGAGAGGTTCACACAGGATATCAGGAAAAGCTTTTTTCCTATGAGGACAGCCCTTGGAGAAGGCTACTCAGCCAGCCTATCCATCCCAGAGCCTCTGTCATCTCCTTCCTTGGAGGTTTACAACACCCAGCTGGATAAAGCTCTGAGCAACCTGGTCCAAACTCATAGTTGACCTTGCTTTTGGCAGAAGTTTGGACTTGACACCTCCTGATGTCTCTCCCAGCGTGAACTATCCTGTCATCTGGATCAGATGCTGATGCCTCTCCTCTCAGGTAGCCCCCTGTGTGACACAGCCAGCTTCACCACCCTTGTTCACTCCACCATTCTGATGTTCCTGCAAATGGCTCTTTCACATTGAAGAATTCTTCTGTGACTACCAAAATTGGGAAGGAGACCAGAATTAGTTTGAATGTTTCTCCTGCTCTATGTTGAAATGAAACATCCTCAGATTAGCCCTTCATTTGAACCTTAAATATTTTGCAATTCATGCAACATTTACGAAAACTCCAAGAATCTCTTCTTGCTTCTCAACTCTTTACTCTGCCCAGACCTTCTCTTTTTTCATCCTTCTCTGAAAGCAAACTCCACCGAGCAGCCTTTGGTCAATTAACTGCTTCTACGAGGAAAAGAAAATAACATTAGCTTTTAAAAGCAAAAACAGGCTTTGGCTCCAGTTAAATTTGTAAGAACATTTGTCTGGCACTGAGGATTTCATGCTTGATCTTGGTACAGTCCCATGTACCAAGCAGCTGTATCCCGTCCAGGGGTAGATGTGCCGGGTGATGGGAAGAGACAAAATTATGAGGCTGCTCCTAGAGGGAGGGGAGCACACTCACCCTAAAAATCCCCAGTATAGTGCAAGGCTACATTTGCTATATTCTCTTTGGACCCATTTGCCTGTTTGCAAACAACAATTCTCTGCAAAGCTATGGCCAACATTCAGGAAAGAGCAACGAAATGGAGCACCAGGAGCTTTTTGCACCAGCCACTGAGCCCACTGCTAAGCTGCTTTGTGCAGAAGTTCTGGGAATCACATCCAGCGCTGATGCTCACCTTCTTGGGGAGCTGGCGGGGAGGACTGGATTCCCTTCCAAAGATTGTCAGGGCTCAAAAAAGCATTTAGCAAAGCCACACTGAACCTGTTTGGATGCAGTTGGAGTTTGCAAAATGGGGAACCCTTCTTCCAAAATTAATTCCTGGCTTTGGATTCACCTGATGTAAAGAGTGTAATTTTCCAGCTCAGAAAACTCTATGCTATTCCTCTAGTAAAGGGGTGGGAAAGGTCCACAGTCTCCTTGCCCAGGACCAGCAAAACCAACAATTCCCAGGTTATTACTGGGTGGTTTCCTCCTGCAGTTCATCTGCCCCATGGGGCATTTCCAAGTATCTTTCCATACAAAGTCCCAGGGTCTTGTGCAAGGGGAAGGTTGTACCAGCACCCACAGGAATAACCAAACAAGAAGCAGCATGACCTGGTAACAGCGATAACACGCAATGACCTGCAGGGTTTGTCTTAGCTCCTCCGCAACCTGTTAAATGACCTTCAGCTTATCACATTGGATGGCCTCTGTCCTTAGCACCACCAGCTCCTCACAGGACTTGTCAGTGCAGCACACCCCACTGAGGGTTTACAAAGACCCTGCAAGCCCCCACAGTCTTCTCTGGTGGCCTTGGTGCAACCCACCTCAGGTGCCCAGGCTCCCCAAAGGACCACAAAGGCTGTACCAGACCTGCTTTCGGCATTTTCCAGGAGCTCCACAAGGAGCTAGGGCAACTCTTCCATAAGGCGCCCCATCTGGTGTCTGACAATTCTTGACTGTTGATCAGGAGACACATGAGTGGGTTTGGGGTACCATGGTGCTTTGTGGTATCTGTCCTTCCCCAGCTGGAATTTGCCCTGAGATCTCATAGGCCTGCTGGCAGATTCATGACATGACTGCAAGCCACAAGATGTTCCTCAGATGCTCCACAGGCACTCATAGTCTGGAACATAATAGCTTTGTTTGTAAATTAGGAAAATCCTACATGAATTTGCCTCGGCCCAAGGCTTGAAAGAACAATCTCATGAGCTTGCCCTACTCTGAACCCCACTGCTCCAGAAAGGTAAGTTGGGCAGTTTTCCTCTTAAAAAGCATCATCTGTGGATAGATTACAGATTGTCTCCAAGACACATCATGTCAGATCCACAGTTCCACAGTTCCACAGAAGAGATCTGATTTCCAGAAGAAAACAGAAAGAGGGAAATAAAAAGATAAAAGTAAACAGAAAACTTCTTTTATCTTAAAATAAGAACCAAAAGGTGGAGAAATCCCACACCACCAACTACATTCAGAAATCTTGGCAAGGATTACTTGACTTCACAGCCAAGTAACTGATGGCAGGGATAAGAATAAGAATCTGTCAGAAGTGTAGATAGTGCACACACCACCTTGGTATCTAATTAGCTAAATGAGTCTGGGTCCTTACTCAAAAGTAAACTTTTCCCAATACTCAAAAGAGCTGATTAAAAAAAACCCACAAAACAACCAACCCCACCCCCCCTCTCCCCCCCCCCCCCCCCCAAAAAAAAAAAAAGAAAACCCAAACAAAAGACCCAAGAGAATCTAGTCAAGGTGATACAGGACAAAACTCGGTCACAACAGCAAACATTTCAGGGCTATTTACCACCAGTTTACCTTCTCTATTGAGATTTGCCATCCCTGATGAAAGGCCTGAAATTCTGTTTTATCAAGAGTATGTCTGGGCTTTAGCTCAACGTGTGAAGGCTCCACAGCATCGCCATGGCTCTGTACAGACTAAGATTGACTGTTTCATTTTACAGTGCGTTGTGATTCTTCCATACCTTCTATCTCCTCACAAAACAACTGGGAAGGCAGATACTCCCAGTACAATCACACCCAGTCTCAGCACTCTCAGGGCTTGTCTATATGAGGTCACGCAGTCTGAAATAAATAAGGTATCAAGTAAAACAGATTAGTCAAACCACACCAGCAGCTCCTTGGACACCTTCATTTGATGTTGAAGAGGTCTCTCATCTCTTTCATTTCTTTCCTTAAAATGTAGATTAAAGGGGTCTTACTTCAATTTATCTTAATTCTGAGTGCTGAAATAGGGTCCTGATGCAGTTTAATTAATCCCCTTTAAAAGTGAATTTGACTTAATTCTCCCATGGGTCTCAAAGTAGACAAGTGCCCAGACATCACTGCATGGCTTAATGTTTAGCATGAGATGAAATACTTTTAAGGTGAGCTGCTAAACCCTACCTGAAGAATTCATTTTCCTTATTTCTGGATGTTGGAGGAAACATTTTAATTCAGAGAGCAATTACAGGCAGTACTGTCATGCTCATGGTTTGATCGTAAGCTTTATGATGAAGTGGAAAGGTCACAGCTCTTGGAGTCAAGTGATGATATTCCCACCTGCCCCATAACTTTACAGCTCTTGCAAACATTGAAAAAAAGGCTTTGACCTCAATGTATTAGTATTTTTCTGAATCACACATTTTTTCATACTTGTGGTTGGCAATATAACATACAATAGCATCTGCAAAACACTAAGTACTAGTTGAAAAGACCAAATGCTTAGGAAAGGAGCCAGAAAAATGTTCATAGCAAAATTTACCAACCCTTAAATTTAATTACAAATCCAGAACTAAAACTGTGTTCAATGCAAATTTCACTGTGGTGGGTATAGTGGAGATGGGCCTGAGCCAAAAGGTAGCAAAGAAGCAAATCCAGACCTCAGAGATGTGTCTCAGGCTGGGAGCCTGGAGGTTCCTCTGAACTTCACATCTGTGCAACGAGACTGAAAAAGCTGGACCTGAGCACCTCTTAGTTTGGAGAACTCAAAATCTGTGTCAGACCTGAAGCTCCTCAGCTGAAGAGAGCTAACTTTCTTTTGCATGAAGATCAGATGAGACTCATCAGCTTTGGCTGCACCTCACATCATCTCTCCACTTTCCAGAAAAATCAGTTAAATAGCAAAAACTCTCCCCTCGCCCAAATTCACCATACGCCACATCCATTACTGATGTCAGTCTACACAGGTCCATACCGTAATATATCGACTCACCTCTAACTTTGATAGGAAAAATGGGGTTTTTTTTTTTGTATGTCAGATGGAAACAAACAGGCCTTCCAGTTTTTCTTGCATTTGGTCACCAAGGGTGACCAAAGAGCATTTTCAGAGCTGAGGGACCCACTGAGAACCCAGGCACGCTGCTTGCACCCCTCCTCTCTCCCAGAGGTGCCACCACCAGCTCCCATGGGGATTGCCAGGGCCACTGCAAATTTGAAATTTGGCAGCACAGAGAAGGCAGAGAAGTGAGATCCATCAGACACCAACAACTGCACACTGACAAATAGTTTTGAACCAGTCCTTGCCAACAAAAATCTGACTTTTTCCTGGCTTTTTCCTTTTCTGTCTCTCCAATACCTGCCCACCTCCCACCCAGTGGCTAAATCCATAATGCCTTCAGTGACTTTAAGGACTTTTTAATTTATTTCTCCCTCTACCAGGTCTCACAGGGGTTTGTCTGCTCAGGATGTCTGTTCGGGGGAATTAAAGGAAGAAAATGAAACACCAGAGGCGGGCCCACAGCAGTCAGCGAGCCTCAGCTGGAGATAAATGCCGGGCAGTGGGTCATGTGCGGTCCTGTTGTGCAGCAATTGTCCAGGAGAATAGATGGCCTCGTAGCTCCATGAGACTGTCTACATTTTATTAAGTGGAATCACTGCCTGTTTTCTGCAGCATTAAAAGTGAGCTGGAGTAGGATGTGTTTGTTGATCACTACCAAACATACCCTGGACCTTCCTCCATCTCCCCCTCCCCTGCATATCCGCACACAGTGCGCATCGACACCTGTATCCCCACATGGGCTGTCCCCTCTCCATGGAGCAGGGTACCCGATGCTGCTGCCCAAAGCTCTGTGGTTCATCTCTCAGTAGTGGTGGACTTCCAGAGAACAGGGACCAGGGAGATGGAGCCACAAAGCAGAAGAGGGAGAGATGAGCTGGTAGTGGGGCTGCTGGGCAGGTAGGAAATATCTGCTGGAACCGGCAAGGAGGAGGAAATGGGATTAAAAGGAGAAGCACAAATGAGGCAGAACCAGTGGAGAGGCTGATGGAGGTATGACCACAGATTTCCTTGAGCTGAGCATCAGGAGCAACAGCGGGACTGAGGCAGCAGCAGAAAGAGATGTCAGAAACATAGAATAGTTTAGGTTGGAAGGGACCTTAAAGATCATCTATTTACAACGCCCCTGCCCTGGGCAGGGACATCTCCCACCAGACCAGGTTGCTCAAAGCCCCATCCAGCCTGGCCTTGAGCACCTCCAGGGATGGGGCACCCACAGCTTCTCTGGGCAACCTGTTCCAGTGTCTCACCACCTTCACAGGGAAGAATTTTCTCCTGCTATCTAATCTAAATCCCCCCTCTTCAGTTTAAAAACATTACTGCTCATCCTATCACTCCACTCCCTGATAAAGAGTTCCTCCCCATCTCTCCTGTAGGCCCCCTTTAGGTACTAGAAGGGGCTATAGAGTGTCCTTGGAGCCTTCTCCAGGATGAACAACCCCAACTCTCTCAGCCTGTCTTCATAGCATAGGTGTTCCAGCCTCCTAGTCATCTTTGTGGCCCTCCGTTGGCCCTTTTTCCAACAGGTCCGTGTCCTTCCTGTGCTGAGGACTCCACTCGGCCTCGCACTTGGTTGGAGGGGACAGAGCAGAGGTCCAGGTCCAGGCCCCACTCATAAGCCCTGGTCAGGCCCAGCAGTGGCTCCAGCTTTGTTGCTGCTCCCTGCCACCCTGGGGACCTACAGCAGAGAAACGAGCCCCTGGATTTATCCCCCTTTTCCAATTAGCCTCCTTCCCCCTCCTCCTCTCCCCCCGCCCCGCTGGAATCAATCCTCGTCCTGGCATTTTAAAGGGCAATGTGCACGTTTTATGGCCGTCCCCTATAAAACCATTCTACATGATAACACATCCAGCCCTTTATTAGGGACGTTTGGCAAGTTTATTGGCCAGACATTTTTCTGAGCTGACAGATGAGGTCCTGCCATCACTTCTGTGAGCAGGAGGGGCCCTCTCCCATCCTCTCCTCCCCTCTCCCGAGCTGCCCAGCCTCGAAGTGCAGGCAGCCCACGGCCGTCCTCAGTGCACTGCCAGCCCCATCCCAGGGCAGCTGAAGTCCTTAAGTGTCCTACAGCTCACCTCCACCCAGGCAGGGCCGTCCCCCTCCCCGCTGGAGAACCAGCAGCAGACACAGCATCTACCAAAGACCTGTTAACCCTTTAGAGCCAGGGAAATGCTCTTGTTTGAGTGCATGAGCATCCTGGGGGCAGATTTTCCATGGGATGGCAGGATGGCTCCACACAAGTCCTCATTTCTCTAGAGCAAAGCTGTGCATTGGGCAGCTGGCAGGAGTTTAGGTATCTCAGGGGGTGGGGGGGGTAATTCCTCTCATTATATTCCAGGGAACAAATTGGCTTTTGCTGTTTTGGGAACCGTGATGCTTTGCCCCACCCAGCCCTGATCCCAAGAGCACTGGATCCCCACAAACACGGGACCCCATTCCTGCAGCACTCGATGAGGAGGTGAAGCAGGCTGGGACATGAGCAGATGTTTGTTTATACAGTGCAGAGGGGCTCAGCTTTCCATGAAAGCCACAACCCCGCTGCCGAAGCGGATTTGTCCCAGACATCAGACGCCGGCGCCACCAAGGCTGTCTCTGTGCCCAGCTCCTCCTCTGCTCGCCCATGAGGAGCCAAGAGGACGCAATGTAAAGCCAGCTGTGGGTTTTATTGTCTTGCGTTCACAGCTACCCACGTGCATGACGGCAAGGAGCAGGGCCAGTGGAAGTTTAATGAGAGGTCAAGGATTAACAACGGTGACTGACATTTATCTAAGGGCTTACCTGGAACCTCCTCGCCACACTTCAGGGGTGCTGGCGGCCGCTGAGGGCTCTGCTTCCCAAGGACCCTCATAGCCAGGATGGATGAAGATCCTGGGAAAGGACAGTGGTGGTGCCCACAGAATCACATGGGATTGGAAAGGACCTCTGGAGATCATCTATTCCAACCCCCTACCAAAGCAGGTCCACCTAGAGCAGGTTACATAGGAACATGCCCAGAAGGGTTTTGAATGTCTCCAGAGATGGAGACTCCAACACCTCCCTGGGAAGCCTCTTCCAGGGCTCTGCCACCCTCAAAGTGAAGAAG
>JAOQGH010000019.1:9052075-9076094 GCA_025769975.1 Gallinago jamesoni
GATGCTCCACTCCCTTGATCATCTTTGCAGCCCTCTGCTGTACCCTCTCCAGCAGTTCCCTGTCCTTCTGGAACTGGGGAGCCCAGAACTGGACCCAGTGTTCCAGGTGTGGTCTCACCAGGGCAGAGGGGGTGGATAACCTCTCTCAACCTGCTGGTCACGCTCTTCTTGATGCCCCTCAGGATGCCATTGGCCTTCTTGGCCACAAGAGCACATTGCTGGCTCACGGCCAAGAAGACATTCCATCACCTCTCTGCTGCTTCAAACTCCAAAAGAGGTCTTCCTCATTCTTACAACAAACCCCACGTCCTGTAGAGGAAACGAAGGCTTGAGTTCCTCGTCTATCTTAGCAAACTGGGCATCCACAATATATACAACATGATCATGTCGAAAGTGGAACACGTTGTCAGTGAAAGAACTGACATCTGAGCTGGACAAAAAAACCCAGCAGGTAAGTCAAATAAAGAAGAAGTGTGGAAGATCAAATGAAACCCCTAGATAATTTATTAGATTAAAACCTCACATACATATATAAATATACACTCAAGATGGGATTCAACAGTGAGATTGGAGAGACCAGAAGTGGAAAGGGTGTGACTGCCACAAACACAGTGGCTACACAAACACTCGGCGAGTGCCTGTGTATGAGTCGCTCGGGGACAACACAAAGTGAAGGCGTGGGTGGGAGCCTCTGCAGAAGTCATGTCCCCCCACAAAGCCTCGTGTAGAACACAGGTTGACGTGTAGCTGAAGCATATTAACCGGGAACATTCTGGACAAACAATCTATGTCTGGACTAAATCCCCGTCGGCAGCTTCCTAATATAGGAGCTTAAACTTAAAAGGACACTGTCAAGTGATTGCTTTTGCTGGTTTAATTTTTGCATTTCCTCTACTGTTTTAGCAGATGGAAAACAATTCCCCTCCCAGTCCCAGCTACTGATTTTGTCCTTTCCTATTTGACAATCATTGATTTTTTTTTTCTAAGGCTATAAATGTTTTAATAACTTCAACTTTGTAGTGCCTCATGGCAAAATATCTTTGCTTGCGCTGACTGCTAAACACTGTTCCTAATGTACTGCTGATAACTAGAGCAAGAGGCAGCATTATAAAAAATGATTTTTCAAGGGGTCTACCAAATTAATAGCTTTTGTTTCTTCATCCACATCTCATAGACAGTGGTCTTCACCCACCAGACATTTCAACCACCTCAACTCTACAATTCTTGGCTTCAAAAAGGTATGCCTCCTGCGTAGCTCTGACTGATGGACAGCACCTTGAGCATAGAGCCCACAACCCTGACAATGTCCTTTTAAAAAGAGCTACTTCCAAAACATAGATTCAAGTCAAAAGTCACTGTTAGAACTGTTAATGCACAAAATGGACCATAAGGAATCCTAAATTCTGGCATCCACAAGAACCAAAGAACAGAATGCTCCCACACAGTGTTCTGGCCTGGGTACACAAAGGCACCTTTCAAGAGATATACATGTAATTTTTGCTGTTTCAAAAGGTCAGTTAGTACTTATTAGAAAAGGCAATTAAAGTTTCAGTCAACCTGGAAAAGAGAAGCAATTGGACTGAAATCAGAGAACTGTGTCTTTATAAATGCCATACGTCAACAAAAAAATAATCCCCAACAAAACTAAAAAAATACCAAAAGCCAAACTCTAAGATCTATGTGATGGTCTTTTCTTCATGGTTTTTCAGTTTTCCTGCTGCTCCCTGCACATTTTTCTTTTCTTTCCCCTCCCTTTCCCTGCCCTCTTAAAGAAGCAGAATATTCAGCCAGTAGAATGAGAAAACCTATTTCCCACCTGCCACACTTGGGTGAGGGCACAGAACATATCTCCGGGGCTTTAAGTAGAAACCTGTGCCTTCACAGGCTCGAGGAGCAGAACAGGAGGGACATTCAACAGCAGGTGGACATACTGGAAAGAACGATAATACTTCACTGACAGCAGGACAGATCATGCAGGGCCTTTCTACAGTAGTCATCTTCTGCTCCAGTAATGCTGCTTCACTCCTTCGAACTCCTCCAAGCAGCTTTTAAAATTCAAATGGAATGAATGAGAAGGACATCACCTAATTTGTAATCGAGACCAGGTCTGAAAGGAATAATCCAGGGTAACCTGAGGTTCGTCCTCCCCTTCATTCTCCTTTTGTTGCATCGCTGTAAGAGGACGGTGCTGCCAGGGGCACGTGCTAGAGGTCCTGCACTGATGCTCTCACCAGAGAGGAGCCTTGCCAGCTCCTCCCAGAGCACCAAACAGGAGACAGCAGGTGAGGGGCAGGCAGCAGCTGGTACCCCAAGGATCAGTACAGCCGCTCGCTGGCGTGAAGATAAGCAGGGCTGCCTAAAGAGACTGTCAGGAAAAGCTGTACTGGCCCACGAAGAGGTGTTTGGGAGCAAATGGCCTAGAACTTGCCCGTACTGGCTCCATTCTACCTTTCCCTCGCTGCAATTTTACTGTGCAAAATGAGTATTTTAGCCTCATATTTCTAGGAACACATGCCGGTGGCTACTGTTACAATAAAATATGAACACTGCATTGTGGAGAAAATGACCATTAATCCTGTAATCTGCAGTCATTTTTACCAATTCGGCACATTTCTTTAAATAACCAAGTACATGCAGTAGATGGAAGTGCATTTAAATAAACTGAAATAGATACAGCATGAATAATTAAAGTGGGCAGGGAAATGTGCATTGCAAGCCGCTAGTGAAAATAATTACTGATTTGTCTTATTTACAATGGAGCCTGGATACAGGATCAAAATAGTGCAAGTTAGTGAAAATGTCTTAAGACTGTTCTTATACTACCACTGAAAAGTACATCACATAGGCTTTGGACCACTACAATGTCTGACTGTGTTCTGCTGCTTCAGGGTTAGGTTACCCAGCACATAAACTCCGTCAAATAGCACAGATTTAAAGAAGAACATGTTTCAAACGGATGCCTAGTACATCAACCTGCAACATTGTCTATTAATGTTATTAGACACTGTATAGCTGAGCTTATGATATATCCCCTAAAAACCCAGCGTGTTAAATATCAGAACATTGAAGGAAAAAGTAGACCATAAAGTCACTTTAAGAAGTACTAAAGTGCTTGTACCTTTATAATATGCCAGGTTTTAAACAGACTTGTTTAATTAGAAAATAATCTACTTTGAACGTGGTGGTTCTTGACTGTTAGGCAGTTCTTGCAAACTGCTTTAGAGCTAAAAATCGATAATGAAATATACTTCCGATATGAGGCTGGCAAAACTGTGACTTCAATCTATTAGAAAATGTTGTAGATTAAAAAAAAAATATTCTATTTTAGAATGATTACTTGGCACATGAAAGGTTTAGAAAAAAAAAGGTTAACGCTTTCTGATTAGTCTATTCCAACAATGCTCTTGCACCATGATTACTAAAACCAGAATGAAACTGGATGCTAATCATCAGCATTTTAGAAGAGGGGAGACAAGCAATTGTCACTCAAAGTACCTTAAAAAAAATTATTTAACACAAACAAATCAGCAATAAAAAAGTCCTAAAAATTCTAGAGAAGGGCTGTAGACCAGTGAGGCATGTCAAATGAAGAAAATCTCCTCGAGGAGCCGGCTCTCCTCCAGCTCTTCTGCTCTGCTGCTGGAGCTGCAAGGGGTCTGGTACCAAGACAACGGCCTGTGGCTTGCACGACGAGGCGTGTGCATTTTGTTCCTGTCATAAGATTCTCTGCAGAGGTGTCCGGAGGCAGATATCGGACTCATTGCTTCAACCAGGTCAAGAAGACTGGTTTTGTACCTACAAAAACACAACAAGAAAATGGAGCTCCATTAAGTACTGCATCACCACGCAGGACTTGAAACCTGTCTTCCTGCCTTCATAATTCTTGGATTTGTCCGATGGGGACCACCAGCACAGAATGAATTTTGGTCTATGTGTTCCTATGAGGAATACCAACACAGAAGGAGGCGAGCAAAGCATGGGTGCTCAGACTATTTTAAGGTGTTTCATCAGCTTTTTCCATTTGAGGTGTGCAATGTCTTAGTTGCACTCCGGAGATTGAGGACAGGCTTCAGAGATATGACAGCCAAATACACCGAACAAGTACAAGGCAGTCCCACACAGGTAATGGTAAAGTGACTTATACACATGATGCACTTTTTCCAATAGACCTCTACACTTGATTTAGCTTCCTAGGGATTTGAAAACAGCAGGAGACTTTATTATCATTGCCACAAACTACACGTGCTTCCTGTAAATCTCTATGCACTATACGGTCTGTCTGGTGGAAGCACTGAAGGAATATAATCTAAGCAAGGCAATGCAAAATCAACACTTCAGGCACCAAGAGAAAAGGCAAAGGTGCTACACATTACTCAGGCTGTCCTTTGAGTGTGAGTACAGATGAGGGGGAAGGTTGCGAGCCCACGTTATCGGGTAACGCACACTGAATAACGGCAGTTACTTCAGACAGAGACTTCCTATTAATATTCACACAAGACAAGACCTCATCTAAATACCAGCACAGGATTGATCATTACAATATATTTTCTCCTGTCCAACTTTAAATGTCTTAAACAATACCGTTTCCACTGCTTCCCCAGGGAGGCTGTTCTCCAGTCTGAGAGATATTACTCAAGAGTTTTACCCAAAGTCTCCTTTGTTCCATCCTGTTGTTAGCACCAACCTGCCCGATTTTCCCAGAGCTGAAATAATTCACATATTGAATGACTTACATGCAAAGAACATTATTCACAACACCCAACCTAAGGTAACAGCGTAGCTGGTTATTTTAGATATGGTCCCTCTCTTGTAAACAGACAGAGTTCATCCATAGCATCAGGAAACATCTCAAGCCATCCTGCACTGAGAAAAATCTCTGATTTTGTTCCAGGACAGTGGGAGTCTAGGAAGACTATGAAACTAAGTCAGACTACTAGGGTAGGTTCCTGAACTCAGATGGAATGAAAAAATTCGTAAGTACAAATATTGACAAAGGTTTATTGGTGTGAAAGATTAGCAGTGGCCAATGTATCTCCCAGGGGCAGACTACAACTTGTGTTGTCCAACAGCATCATGCAGCAGGTAAAGAGACTTCCTTCCCTAAACAACCGATGCCATGCGAAATACCCTCCATTATCTCTCCACCGGTGAGCGTTACGTCCCAACCATCATCAGAAAACTGACCATGACGAGGTAACTTATGTCTGAGACAGAGAAATACTTCCTCAGGTCAGAGGAGTTAACTGTGGTACTGCTGGGCTAACACTGATGTTAATGGCAACTGCTGCACTTATGCTACAATTGCTTGGAAAAGCCAGCTCTCATTTCCTTCAATTTATATTGTTTCTTCAAATTTGATGGTCCCCACTGCTTCTGACACAGTCCAACTTGACATTTTGGCTCGCAGGGATCTCTCCTCTATTTGACTGTCTATAGATTGTTTTATTTTCCTTCAGATGTACTAGCTCACATTTCACCCAACAAGAAACCCATTTTTCAAAATGTCTTTTTCACATTTTAAGCTTGCCTACATGTATTTCTATTATCTGTCTGTTTAAATCACACCCAATAGCCAAAAACGAGGGATTCAAAACAAAAAAATACAGCTTTAGTTTTGCTTCAACTGGACTGTGTAAGTGGCTATCCCTACGCAAATGAGATGCCTTACAGTTACCCTAACCAAGAATTTTGGGAGGACACAAGGGTTTTGGGTAGCCAAGCCAGGCCATTTTAAAGGGGTCTGTTTTTTGTATTAGCATTCAGAAAGCACCCTCTAAAAACTGAGGCTCCTTAAAGATATCTCCAACGTAAACGGAATAAGCTGCACCGATATAACTGGCACATAGCTATATTAGACTGCTCACGTAGAGAAAGTTTTGGACTAGACTCTATATAGATACACACAGATGCTTTGAACCCCAGAGAAACCCAGTTAACACATACACTGGTTTCATTAGCCACACCTAAAACTTCTTTTTAGATTAATCTAGTCTAGCATACAAATGCTTATCTCCTCTGACTGTAGTGCTATCATAAAATTTCAATTTCTCCAGCAGCCACATTCAATCACAGATTAGGCAGGGGGAAACCAAACCAGTCAGTGCATTTATAGCAAACGTGCAGGCCCTAGATTTCAGCGGTACCTTGGAGTTCATTTCTTCTGCAAGTTTATCTAAGTTTTACAGCATTTCTGCTATCAGGAAGCCTAAATGATTTGGCAGATTACAAGCGCAGCAAATAGCAAAGATTATGTAAAAGACCAGGTGTTGTAAATCAGTCTATTTGACACCAGAGTTATATATGCAATAAAGTGAATGAACTCTGCTAACAGAGCGCTATCTGATAAAGAGAATGCTCCTCGCAGGTATTTAGTGTTTAATCCCATGATAATGGTTTGCCCTGGTTTGTCTAGGCAACATCAGACAGCATCTGGCTGGAGGCAGAAGAGTAGACCCAGAATGGTTTGAAGCTCGCAAAGACAATTTTCCCAACCTTTATTTGCAGCCGAATATTTAAAGACACACAGTCAGAATGCTCAAATCCTGACATGCAACTTTCTCTAACAGGATATGTATTCCTTGCACGATCTGAATAAATGCATAAGTAAAAACAGGATTCATTGTTATTATTATTAATACGACAGTTAATGGCTTCAGTGAAGTCAAAGCTGCAGGATCAGGCACCCGAGAGTCAGAACGTTTCAAACAGGAAAACTGAACTGGGAAACTTGGCTTGTGAATGCTCAATGCTCTTTTAATGCAAATTAGCAGCCAAGGGTACCCTTGTACTGTTCATGCTTCCCAAGGAGAAAAAACTCCCAAATGTTCTGTGAAAGTACCAGCACTGTACATTGAGCCACATACAGAAACTCCTCATGAATAGATGTTCAACCAAGCAACCACATGTCCCATCAATGCTAGCTGCTAAAACAGATTTTCTTTGATGGGTTTTGCCCTCTCAACAGAAGGAAAACGAAGTGGGCAACTGTCCCTTTGAGCATGGTGATAATTCAGTCTGTCTTCACCTTTTTGGTACATTTGCCAGTGTGCTGGAAAGTCAATGAGCACCTCCGCAACAGACTGGAAAACAATCTCTTTTCTAAGCCTGGTTTTGACACTTCCCCCATGTATATTTTTTCATCTAACTTTCATGAGCTTGAAACTCTGCATGTTTCATTGCAGGAGAAGAAAATTCATGAAGCCTACAAGTTTGGATTAGAAGTCTAACTATTTAGACAGTTAAAGTTTGGTGGAAGTAATCTGATCATAAAACCTCCAAAACTTCCATCAGGAGAAGGAACAAAAAGAATGAGCGTGCAAAGCATGAAGAAGGGGCAATGTGCCTCCCCATGTTCAAGAGGGGACAGATGGGAGTGAGAAGTAAGCTTTGAAGCTCTTCTTTCAATGAAGAAATTTGACCTTTGCTTGTAATGTAGAAGTTAAAACTCCAAATATGGCTCAGAGGGCAGCATGGAGATGCTCAAACTGTCTGAGAGGGAGGTACCACCAGGTCACTGCAGAACTGTGACCTGGGTGGCTAAATCCCTCCTGGTCAGGCATTGCACAGTGCTGGGACGGTATTCCCTTCATCTCCTCTGTACAATTAACACAGGTGGCCAGAAATTTGGTTCCTCAGCCACTAAAACACTTTTGGTAAATTATATTAGAAACTTTGAGCAGTCCCTCCTAATTAAGTATCTAGTCGAGTTTATAAACTTAATGTAAAAGAGTTTTGTAGTCCATCACTAAGGTAACAGGAAACATCATAAAGCACGACAATTCAGAACATCTCATTAAATGTCTACATTTTAAAGAGCAAAACAGCACAAAAATAAACACAGGTTGGCACCAAGCCCAATCCTTCCTTCCAGGGTATTTCTGTTTCACTGCCTGTGCAGCAGGAATACAACTCTCCGAACATCTACAGGTGCATCTTACTTTGCACTGTGTTTCCAAATTGAACAGGAAGGAAGGCTCTCACATTTTTATGACAAACACGCAAATCTGGCTGTTGCTCTGGGAACTATAAGACCACTTATTCCCAGGATGGTTGCTGAGAAATCACCTGAAACCCCTTGGTATTCTGTCTAATAAAACCTGCTGGGCAATCAGAGTTCAGACAGTCCCACAATGTACAGTACCTAAAAAAATGGTCAGATTATGCAAAAGTGATACAGAGAACTCATTACTGTGCAGGATATTAGAGAAAATGGTCCTCTTGAAGGTAAGCACAGAGCATCCTTGCATCAACTGGCTGAACAGTGATGTTTATTTATTTATTTATTTAGACATTTGGGATACGTCATTGAATTTTTAATGTTTGTCTATTTCCTATTGCTGGTAAAATATATTTCTTACACACTGTTCAATTTTTAAATGACACTATTGTATTTTCATATTACACAGTCCCCTTTAACTAATAATATCATTTGTTCCTTCCTGAAAAAATAGCACAACCCCAAACAAGTTTGATATTTGGAGGAGCAGGAATTTCCCCATGAGGCAAAATAACTGAACTTATTAGAGTCATAAATACTCTGGCAGTGAGATATATGTATATTTCTTTAAACAAGCAGTGTCAGACATTATTTGATCATGATGTTCAGAGATATCTTTTCATTTACAGCCTCTGAAAATTTATTTTTCAACCATAAGGGTGTACAAAACACACAGAATGTCTCTTCTGCAAGGTGATGGCATTTCAACAAAGCATACTGGCAATACGGTTTTGGAGATTAGTAGCTGTATAGGCTTACTTTATTTAACTGTATATACCATAGGAAATAAAAAGGTTTATTTTTATACTACTGCTTATATTTTCAACATAAAGTTCAAAGTGATTTACTAATGTTACATGGATTGCCTTTGAATTACGGTATAGCATTGTGCTTAAGTACAAAGCCTAACGCTATTTTGCATTCATAAAACACCGCCTGCCTCCAAGCACTTTACAAATGCTAAATACAGCTAGAAACACACTTAAGGGATAGGGAACAGACCCATTTTACAGAAAAGGAAACTGAGCTTATTATTATTATTATAAAACAAATATCAAATCCCTATTTGACTGGAACAAGCAAGGCTAACAAAAGCAGAAAAATACCAGATGCAGGTAAGATTCATGGCCTCAAGTTGCACCAGGGGAGTTTTAGATTGGATATTAGGTAACATTTCTTCACAGAGAGGGTTATCGGGCATTGGAATGGGCTGCCCAGGGAAGTGGTTGAGGTACCATCCCTGGAGGTGTTCAAAAGATGGGCTGACGTAGTGCTTAGGAATATCGTTTAGTGATTTTTGTCAGGGTTAGCTTAATGGTTGGACTAGATGATCAGATAGTCAAATGCCATATCAATAGCAAGAAACTCCAAAATGGCATTAAGGTCCCTTCCAACCTAGACAATTCTATGATTCTATGGTTCTAAGAAGCAGCCTCAGCGGTCAAACTACCCCAAACCTGAAGACATGCCATTCTTGTATCTACCATCGCTGCATTAGGGATGCTAGAGGTATGTCCCTGGCTTGCCTTTTCAACATCCATGCAGCAACCTGCTGTCCACAAATCCACCTAATTCTTTTTTCAACCTGCTGCTTCCACAATGTCCTGTGAGAGCAAAATCAGGAAGTTCATTGCTATTGAAAGACGTATTTTTGTGTATCTGTTTTAATCTGGTATCCTCCTAGTGTCATCGAGCTCTTTTTAAGGAAGGACTGCAGTCAGTCTCCCTTACACGGCGGGATCTGGTGAACCACTGTTGCACTCTCAACTTACCCACTCCCTTCACAACTTTGCAAACCCTGATCATTCTCTCATTCAGTCTTTACTTACCCAGAGGCATAGCTTTTTGGTCTCTCCTTGTCTGGCAGCTCCTTCATTCCCTTGATCACTTTAATTTTCCTGTGCACTTTTTCTAACTTCCACTATATCTCTCTCAATAGGCAGAGACCTCTCACACAAGAATCAAAATGTGGGTACATCAAGGTTTTTGAAGCCCTGGGAAACTTTTCACTTCACAAATTGTCACCACCTGATTCAAGCTCAGTATCAAGTAGTGTTGACGACTCTAGGTAAGTTAAGTTTTCGTCCCCTCATTTTTAATGCCATTTTGGAGTTTCTTGCTATTGACATGGCATTTGACTATCTGAAAGAACTTTGCATCATCCACAAACTTATTAGGTCACCCAGAAGATTTCATTGTTCACTTGCTTTGGGTCACTGATGAAGGGCCAGCCCACAGGGTTCCTGGAGACCTCAATGCTGATTCTTCCGCATTACAAAAATTAATATTATGTCCCTTTGCCTGCTCTCATTTAATCAGCACTAAATCTGTAAAAGCACTTTTCCTCCAATCTTGCAAAAACTTGATTTCTTTAACAATATTTGGTGTGGAACCGTGGCAATGTATTAAAAGTCTACTGGATCCTTGTTGTGTCATCTGGTTCAGGATTTCCAGGTCTCAGATTCTTTCTTCTCTCCCTCCCTGCTATATGAGTATAATCCAGATTTTAACCAGTATGCTATTTGGCCCAGCAAGTCTGAGATGAACATGGCAATTAATATTAAAGACTAGTTCAGCAGGAACGAAAGCTGAGAAAGAGAAGCTGACTTTAGAGTCATTCCCTGAAAAGCCAGAAGTCAGGATAGGGGACCTTGTCTTTCATATGTGAACTGCATCTCCAGTGACCAAAAAACACCCTGGGGTGATATTCCCATGTACTGACTCTCAAGATGCTGAAACGAAAATAGGAACACAGGGAAGTGCAACTCTTGAGGCTGAAACATCAAGAGAATGAAGAAGAATAAATTGGGAATCAGAGACAAATGGACTGTGCCAGTTTTCCCATTTTACTTTCACGCAGGTTGGGACTCATAACAGACACCTCACTGTGGGATACAGAAGGAGCAAAATTCAACAGTGCTGTATTTAAACCAGCTCCAGGCTGGGATGTATTCCTTGCCTGTAATGGGTCTGTATTTTCCAAAGGCATCTCAAAGTTTCTTAATTCTTAAAGAAAAAGATCAGACTGTGGAATATTTCAAAGCAATTAAAAAAAGATCAGAGCCTTCTATTTAAAATACATCACATAATGTAAAACGGAATATATTTACAGTGTCCTCAGCAAGAGCCTCCCAGAGTACTGTAAAACCCACACCCACATAATAGAGAGCTTACAGTATCAGAGACTTTTAGAGAACTCTCTGAGGTGGCATTCACAGAATCATAACCCAGAGAAGGAAAAGACTTATTAGATCATCCAGCCATCTCCCTGCTGATGGAGAGCCTTTCCCTACAGTGTGCTTCCTCACATTTGTTGCTAACAATCAGCCTCTCGCTATTCTCCTTGGGAAGTCATTCCACAGCCAAATATATCTCATGCTATCATTATCTATTATCTATTATTATTATTTATTTATAGGCTCCCATATAACCTCAAGGGCCTTGATCAGGATGAGGGGTCCCACTCTACAACCACTTGTAAGAGCTATCCTCTCTCCAAAAGAGCACAGGGTCTAAAGAGATAAGTCAAAGTCCATGGGGAAAGATATAACACACAATTAAGGACACTGGAATAGCATGGAAAGTGCCACAAATGTTCCATGAATTTTTGCTTCAGAGTTGGTAGGAGGAAAAGGTACATGTCGCACAAAGAACATGTTTCTGATAGTCATCTAGAGACAAACAAGAAGGATTTTCTTCCTCCCAGCTTCACACTATTAGTTATAGTTAAAGATCCGGTATGGTAGTGAGAAATCTGCCTGCTTTTTTGGTGCAAATGCTTCTTAAGTATTTGAACAATACTACATTTCTCCCTTCTGCTCCAGTCTCAGTCAACACTTACCTAGGACACACATATTTTTATCTTTTCTCATAAATCAATGCCTCTAGCATAGCAACAGATTTTGCCACTCTCCTCCGATCTCTGACCATTTCTTTACAGTAAGCAATCACTCAGAAATGAGCACCACGTTCCCCTGGTGGGGTTCCACAGAAGCAGAGAGGAGATCAGCCCCCTCCAGCACTCAGGCTACGTGCTTCTCTGTGGGGAAATGGATGACAACAGCCCTTTTGATGCTGCTTCATCATCACTCCGCATGTCCCTCTCTCATCTCTGTGTACGTACTGATACACCACAACAGATCGCCGTGTGCGGCAACACCTACACCACCAATAAACTCCATGCCTCATTTTACACGGTTATAACAACTATCACTACATATTGTTGAAAATGGAACCAGAGATTACAGCTTTGCAGAGCAGAATTACGGAGAGAAACAGCAGAACTGAGTAACAACATCACCAGAGTCACGGGACAACCCTCCCTCCCCAGGGCGATGAAGAGTAGCAAAGAGCTGAACAGGACTTGGCTTGGAAGGGGCTGAGAACCCCTGGTTTGTCCCTTGCCTTCTGCAAACCAAGCAGAGCCAGAGCACTGAAGGACACCGGACCCAGCAACAGCATCTCAAAAAGCTTGTGCCCTCAGGCAGGGCTGATAAGAGACGTTTTCCTCCTCAGTTTTCACCCTCGCTTCACCTATGATAGCATCCAACCGGCTGTTATTACTGAAATAAGAGTTACGGTAGCTCTCATTCTTCCTTGCTACACGAACCAGCCATTTTCACTTACCCAGTAGTCAGAAACCAACACCTGCTTTCCTCACCTTTCCACACTCCCGTCTCAATGCTCCCAATCCTCAGTTATTACACCTCTTTGCTCCTGGTAACTCAGGCTTTTCTATTATTTCCTCATCAGACTTTCGCTAGGACCCTGCTGCCATGTTACCAACCTGTCAAATACAGCTGAAAGGGCTTCTTCATTGTTTTTGTCTCTGTGTGCTTTTAGTAGCTAAAAAACAATAAAAAAACCCCACCAGATCATTTATTTTAAGGTATGGCTGCAGGCAGCTGAATTGGCATAACTGAGGTTGTAATAATTCTGGAAGGGGGAGAGTGAACAAAGACACGAGTGCTGGGAAGTAAAGAAACCTTTTAAATCAGATCTGCGAGTGAGAGAAGAAAAAATTAGAATGAAGTTTTAGTATAAAAGAAAGAAATTACAGAACCACAGAACTACCATGGAGTTTAACAACCACCTCTGCAATCACTCTGTTTGTATTGTCCTTTTCTCCCCTCCCACACACCCGTTTCTGTCTCATCAAGCCTGAAAGCTCTTCAGATCAGAAAATGAACCTCGGTGTATGTACAGCACCTGGGGCCCTGATTCTGCTGTGATATTGCATAATAACTCTGCACTTCAGAGCATGCTTAGCTTTTATTCCCTTCGAGCACTCTGTCATCACAGCGTATCTTCAGCAAGATCTTCACCCTTTATTGTTCTGGGCCAAAACTAAGGTGTCATCATCTCTTCTGCCATACCTCATCCCTCTACTTCTCCTGTCTTAGTAGCTTTTTTTCTCATTTTTTTGCTCTTACAAGTTTGTTCCCAAGCATCTCCCCCCTCAAAGCAAACTCTAATTCAATGAATCATCTTTAAAATTGTGCTTTTTCTTTTATAATGTACTAAAGCCTCTGACAAAGGGTTGCATACATAAGTCACAGTGCAATTCTGCACCTCCTCTCTGCCAGTCTCAGTGTTGCCCTTTACGTTTTCTTTTCCGTGTCTCATCTCTTCTTCCTGGCATGCTTTCAGCAGAGGTGGGACTTTCTCATACCCTGTACTTTCTGGGTACCAAATCAGTACAAAATAATTTTAAGAAGCATGTCTTAGGGGAAAAAAAACCCCACACCGCACAACATACAGCTTACAAAGCCCATCATCATTTACATGAATTACAATCTGTCTTTTTTTCACAAGCTGAGTCCGAATTCCCAGCTTGTCAGATAATAAATCAACCTTTTGCTTCAATTGTACAGTCACTGGGAGATCTGCATAGTTTTAGGTCAAGCACTTACAACCATTTTATGATTCCAAAGTTTTTTACCTTGTCATTTAGTTACTGAACTGTGAGCTTTCATTGACTTTCTAACCGTTGTGGCAAGAACTGCTACTAGCTGTGCAAGATTTAAAACCTCATGGAGCAGGGGAGCAAAATCAGACTGCAGCAGTTTTAAGTACATATTGGGGTGGAATCGTGACCCTATGGAAGCCAATGGAGGTTCTGCCACTGGTTCACCAGGGCTAGGTTTCTTCTGCTTCTGCTGCCATTTGCTGTGTCGGGGTGAATAAGTATTGCAAGCTCTCTATTTTACACTCTGGAAATGAGATGCCTCAGCAAATGCTTGGAAATTATTTATTTTACCTTTTTCTTTTCTTTGAGGTTTTTTTTTTCCCCCCCCTGTCCTGGTGAAATATTTCATATACAGCCAATTGCTGTACCCAAACACTGGCTCTTCCTGTGGATCTGCACAATCCTTACTCTCCTGCTTGTCAGCTTAATTTCTTCTGCTGTGGCATGTGGTGTTTAATAGCAGAACCTAGTACTCAAATTCTTCTGTTTCTTAATTATCTCTGCCCTGTCAGCTATATCAGTGAAAACAAGTTACCATTAGACAATTCAGATACCACTAAACACCAAGTTGTAATAATATAGAATCCTGTATTGCTGTCATTATGGAAAAAGCTGTTTCAGGGAGCTTTAAAAAAATTAAATAAGCCCAGTACTTCTAAATGGCCAAAAATCTAAAGATATCTTAATTATTCTTCAATATCTTAATCATTCTGTAGAATCTTGATTTTGTATAATGGCCATTTTAAATGAAAGGTTTGCTGCTCTGCACAGTTGCCACTTCCTTCTAATTGTGAATTAAAGCATAATTTAGTGTGGCTCTAGGCCAGCATGGCTAGAAAAATGTACAGACACTAACTGTGGTTGAAATAGGGGGGAAAAAGCAGCTAGATTTCTTTAAGTAATAGAAAATCACTCACCAAGTTGTACTTTAAAACAGAACACTAGAGCTTTAAGTTGACAAACTGACTTGAATTAAGTCACATAAAAAAGTGCTTGCACTGTAAATCTTACAGGGCAAAAGTGATGGTAGGTTATCATTCTGTTTATTAGCATGCACTTTGGAGAGTTCAGGGCAAGTATGGATACGCATTCATTCCATTTTATGCCGCGCATTACTGAAAACACATTCTCCATAAATAATTCATAAATGCATTGTCTGAAATTTCAGATTCCAAAAATACAACACGGTTTTCAACTTTATGGTTGCTTGGTCTTCAAAACAGAAATAGACAATTGGATGGATGGACTTGGCAAACCTGATAAGAACCCATCAGTCAGAATTACACTCCAGGGGTAAATGCAAACACCTCCCAGCTCCTGATCGCTGGAACAGCAAGGCCATGATGATATCCCCTGTGCTTGTGCTAGCCATCCCTTGGTAGGGAACAGGGAGGAAAAGAGAAAGGGAAAAAGTAACCAAGCTGTGGAAAGGAAGCATTTAGTTAGACGCTTGACTTTTGAAAGAACATTTATTAGTAAAAACCACAATGCCTCACTGTTCTCTGTTCATGAGCTGGGTGCATCGCAGGAGAGGTTGGAGAGAAAAAGATGTTGTAAAGGATGGGGTGATAGGGAGCTAATAGATTGAAACAGCCTAGAAATCCGGAGGAATTTAAATTTAAGGTATAGTAACAATCAAAATACAGAGAGTCAAAATGGCCTTGCAAAAAGCCCATTTTTCTGGCCAGACTCCAGAACAAACTTAAGCACTGCTTGCTACTCTCAGCTTTTACGCGGTACCACTTCGTTAATGCTAATGACGTAGTAACTGGCATCATCTTTTATGTCAGCTTTGCTACCAAATAGGAGGTGGATGGGATCTTGCAGTCCATATAAAGTCTAGTATCTTCAGGGAGCAGACTGACCACACCACCCACTGAAGAAACCAAAGTATGCTTCACAGGCTGGAGTGTTTCAGCTTTACATGCCTTGTGATTCTGTATCTTGATGACATTATATATGTAGTTTATGCTCAGTTGCTTCTTTTTCCTTCATAGTGTACTGAGAAGCCTCACATGAGGTAACAACTGCTTTTCAGCCAGATTTGCATTCACTTACCCTGTACTGCTCCCCTTCCAGTGGCAGGCACACACAATTTCGGGTACCTTATTTGGTGAAACCCTTAATGACTACCCCTAACAGAACAACCCACAATCTCCCCGTTCGACAGCTCTTTATCTGAACTCACTCACTCACAATTTGCCTGAGAACAAATGTTGCAGCCGAGTTCAAATACCTGGCATCCCAACACATGGATTGCTTGGGCGCAGGCCATACATGAAGAAACAACGCTACCATGAAAATTGCATTCCGGGACCCAACTGCTGTAAAACTTCCTGCTCGGTGTGGAAGGGTTGGGACTATCTGCTGCTCCACTCATTTCCAGGTGTGCTGAACTCTCTGGGGTAATCTTTAAATCAGCTGAGATTTCATACATCAAAGATGAGGATACATAATTCACGAGAAGCCACTGAGATAAAACAGTAGCTGTAAAAAATGCAGCGTGTTGGTGGTGGCTGGTTCAGCATCTCAAAGAGGGGCAGCTGCTGGTGAGGGGTGGCACGAGAGCACGCCGTGTGGCAAAGCAGGCCACAATCCTTGGAAGCTTCCTAGGGACGCCAGCCCTAAATAGGCTTGACACCATGCAAGTGCCAAGGTAGAAGGCGCCCTACAGTAAAAAGACCAGCAGCAAAGCACAGAGTAGAAGGCGCTTGGGCCTGGTGTCCCTTGGCTGCAGTCATCGCACGCTAACAGCCTCTTTCAAAAACTTCACACAGGTGGTAGGTGTCCCGCTGAGATAAATTACCTACTTTCGGTTGCTGAACAGATGGGCAGGGGAGTGAAATTTTAGTTTGTTCATTCCCAGCAGTAACTAGCAAAGATGATCTCAGGCTCTGCAGGATTACTTTTCGATAACCATACACCTGCGGACAGTCCACATTTCTGTCAGAAACTACATAAGGTCATTGATGCGCTACGGAATAACGGCGGGGCATTGAACGGCTCCAGACTGATGCTAGGTCTCTCATTCTCATATTCTTCTGAATATATTCCAGGCTGAAGGGGGGCCAGAAAGTGTACAAAGAGAGACCTCAACAGGCAAAAGAAATGGACCCACAAGAATCTCACAACATTCAACAAAGGGGAAATGTGAAGTCCTGCACTTGGGGAGGAATAACCCCAGGCAGCAGCACACGCCAGGTTTAACTGCCTCGAAAGCAGCTTTGCAGAGAAGGACCTGGACACTCGCTGTCCTGGTAGACAAACAACTGAACGTAAGCCAACAAAGGCCATCACCACTAGCAGGTCCAGGGAGGTGATCCTCCCTCTCAGCTCAGTCCTGGTGGGACACAGCTGGAGTGCTGTGTCTAGTGCTGCACTCTCCAGAACAACAGACACCGACACATTCAAGTGAGTCCAGTGAAGGGCAGCAAAGATGATTAAGGAATTGAAGTATCTGACAGGAAAGGAAAATCTGAGAGAGCTGGGATTGTTCAGCCTGGAGCAAAGGCGGCTCAGGGTGATCTTATAAATGTGTATAAATACTTGATAGGTAGAAAGAAGATGGGAGTCAAGCTCTTCTTGGTAGTACCCAGTGAAAAGACAGGAGGTAACAGGGACTAACTGAAATATAAGAAATTCCATTCAAATGGAGGTAAAAAAAGCATTCTTACTATGCAGGTGTTTGAACACTGGCACAGGTTGCCCAAAGTGAGAGACAGAGTCCTGAGTAGCCTGCTTTAAGCAGAAGCTTGAAGTAGATGGTCTCCACAGGTGCCTTCCAACCTCAGCTATCCTGTGACTTCATACTGGGGTATTTATCTTCATAAACACATTAAACTTCACAGACAGCATATGACAAAGGGACTAACTAGCAAGGACCAGACTCTGACTTATCCATGCAGTACAGGCATGGTGCAACCAGGGAAGCCTGGAATGACCATGCCTCCAAACCAGGAATCCCCATATATCAATCTAAACTTTAACCAAGGGGTCCTGCCCAGAAAGGTTTGCAACTCATTAAAACTAGACTGGATGTATGGGAAACCTGACGACTTATTTAAACAAGAGTTTCCCCTCCCTCCCCCACATACTTTACCCAGTCGTTGCATCTATTAATGTAGAAATACATCATAGTGTAGCACCCCACCCCACACATATTTTTCCTTTTTGAATAAGAAGGTCATACACACGCTTTGAGAAAGTTAGTAAAATATTTTTGGTATCCTCACTTTAAGCTCGCAAATACTTTTCTGGCAGAAATCCCTAGCTAACTTTACAGCAAGACCTCTCAAAGGAAACAAAACTCCTACTTAAAAAAAAAACAAACCAACACACTACAAAATGAATGTGACCCAGGGACTTACCCTTCTATGCAACAACACGAGCAGAGTGCACAGAGACAGTGAAGTCCGCAGGGCGTGAAATTAAAATTTTCACACAGATACAATGAAGTAATGATACAATGTTACAACCTTGGCACAAAAATCTTCTGGTTTGAGTAAAGTCAATGTCATGTGATGTTACGGTTTGTGCACTGGTAGAAATGGTCTGCTGCTAAAAAGTTCGTAACAAAACAGGAGGAGTGAAAGCAAGAAAATTGTACTGATAATTATAATAGGCGTATACATTCTAGTGATCTAGACGTTCTTTAAGGTGCTCATCACAGTAGTATCTGGCTGTCACTGCAGGCTGAGTTAAGAAAGCACACTTCTCTTTCACAGCTAGAAATCTAGGAGCTGAGATGCCATTAGGAGATAGGAAAAAGAAGGCAGAAGGAGATTTGAACTTGGCAAGGAAGGGGGAGGGAGAAGACATCTCCCTCCGTAAGTCAGTTTGTTGCCTACGGAAGAGGTGGATATTCAGGTTCCAAATTCCAAGCATATGGGTAAGAACGGGGATGCACAGAGCAATTAACAGAGTCAAGCAGAAGCTGGGATGAGCAGCAGCTGGAGCACTGTTAAATTCCTTCCAGGAATTGCTTTTCACCTGCTACGGTGAAAAGGGAAGGCAGTGCTGGGACAACACAGGCTCCTCTGCAAGGACAAGGTCATCGGAACAACAGCGGAGCTTGAAAAATTCCCGGCAGATCCACCAACAGGGCACAGACACAATTACAAGAACACGCCACGTCAGATTCAAGACTTGCAAAGCAAGTTACAAACAGCACCCTTTATATTACAAATACACCTACGCAGCGCGGCGCTGAAATCAGCAGACGATCTGCGGGAAGCATTTTATTTCTAAGAGTATGAAAAATCCCGCAAAACCTTAAATTATAAAGCTGCTTGTACATGATGATCTTTCACAGAAACCTGACAGACTCTACAAAATATATTTATAGGTCTGAACTATGAGGAGGGTAGAGGTGGCGGGGGGGAACCTGGATGCAGTACTACTGCTCCTCTTAATCCACCATTTCGTGGTCACGGGCACAGAAGTTAACGCGCACAAGTACTACTGGTTTCCAGTAACCCTTCTGGAAACGTAAGAGAGCAAGTCAGTCTAACAGCACAAAGGTCGTTCCTTACAAGGCGTGTTTCTCACCCTACTGATCCAAGACGGTACACACAGAGAAACATACACCCAAATGTGACTTAATAAAATCTTCAAGTCTTCAGCTTATTAATTTTTCTAAATTTTTCTCATTTCATTCCAGTGATTTCATTAGGTTAGACTTCTTCATCTTTATTAAAAAATAATCAGAACTGAAATGTTTCAATAAACCCAATTTCTGTTTTAAGTAGTAAAAGATGATTCAATGCAGATGAAGTAAAAATGGAAGTTAAAAGTACAATGGCATTAGAGGCTTTGAGAATCTCCTTTAAAAGATTTTAAATACATAAATTATATATTAGTACTCTGGAATGTCTTTGTTTGTTTTTTTTTACAGAAAAGAACTTTAAAAGCAATTTTTTTCACTATGTTCTCCAGCTGTATACATCAAAACACAATCCTTTAAAATTTAGGGAGAAAGGAGAAAACCAACACTTAAAGCATCTCTATTAAAGCAGGCAGAGCAAACTCTGTACCAAGCAAAAAACAGACATTATTTTCAATAAAAGGCTTAATCTTCCATTATGTTTTCAAATTATTTCACTCCCAACACGTTCAGAATAAAAGAAATAATCTGTCTTCCCACCCCGCTGAAGAGCAACAAATGAAGTACCCCCTTACAAATAACACAAAACAGATCAAAATTATCACATCTGGCCCCAAATTACCTGGGAGCTAGAAGCAATGTGGAACATATCAGCATCTAAAATTAAATAAATGGTGAAACCCCAGAGTTTTCCTAAGATACTGTTTTCCTTTAAGATTATCTAAATGTTGGGGAGACAATTTTAGTGCTCGAGACACAGCCCATCACAAAGTCAAACTTAACAGTTCTTGAAAACAAAATCTGGTGTCAGAAGAAAAAAGGGACACCTACAGTAAAAATTGGTGCAGTCAGCTTGAACAAAGATCTGTAACCAGGAACTACACCACCTACTCCTGGTTTCCTTCTAATTTTCTGATACAGATTTGAAGGTATGTTACATGATTCAGGGTTCCTAGAAGTAACGTTGGAGAGCCTACAAAACAAAAATATATTTAACCTTTCAAAAGTCTTTACACTGAAATACTGCCACGACTTTCCCTACCCAAATGTTGAAGATACTTCGGTTCTTTCCTTACCCTACCCAGGAAAAATCAGGGCCCAGATCTCCTGTTGTAATGCCCAATTGAACCAATTCCAGATACGTAACATTAAAAGATCGAGACTTAAACCCAGATATTGGGTTTTTCCACATCAGAAATGTCTTAACAAGGACATTAAGAGATGAACATATATCTATTTAAAAATCATTATTATAATCCATGTATTATAGATGACTTTATCTAAAAAGGTGTATAAGTTAGAGAAAACTACAATAACAACCTTGGGGCATGTGGACTTATGAACACAAAGACGACATAAAGTCAGGATACGAGATAACTGGACCTCTGTTCTCTACCTAAATGTTGCACACTCTGAGTGTGCCACCTCAAAATTCTTCTGATGGCCACCAGTTTCTCCAGTAGACAAGAAAATAAAGAATTGTTCCCTACTCATCCTCTGCATGTCACTTGTGATTTTATAAACTTTTAATGGTATTCTAAACTTAGCCACCTCTTTTCCAAGCTAGTCCTAGTCTGTTGTGTTGTGGTGTTCCACAAAAATCTCTCTCACACCTGGGAGGAGTCCACTGCACTGCTCAGATGTGATGAGCAACATCAGTGTGTGTAACAACACACCTTATGTACTGAGATTCAACATGTCTATGAAGCAAAAATTCATTACAGCAGTCTTTCACCTCAGAAGTGGAAACAATATAAAAATGAGACACTTTGTTAAAAAAGAATTTAAAAGGGCAGTTAAGAGGGTAAAAGTATTTGCAGAAGGCACACATTTGTCTCATAGCTCTACTAGGGCCCCCAAAAAGGACATACAACCAATGAAGAAAAGCTTCAGAAAGATTAGAATCATGCCAGTTAAGTGGAACAGTAAAGCAGACTGCTTTGTCCAGTCAGACCCAAATAAAGAAAAAAGCAAATAACAAACAGATAGATCAGGGAGGAGGGGAAATAAAATAAAATAAAATAAAAAAACCACTGAACAAAAGAACAAAACAAAAAACCTCACCAAAACCAAACCCCACAATGAATCACAGCCAAAGATTAAGGGTCATCCTGTTTAAAGCATAAGGTCTAATAACAACACTTTACATTTATCAAAAATAGGAAGTTTGTGTATCTATGAAAGCCAAGAGAAGATAAAGCCACAGAGGACCTGTGGACTCGATGATCTCAAAGGTCCCTTCCAACCACTAAGATTCTGTGATTCTGTGAAGCCACGGTGGTAGACCAGTCTGAAGTCATATGAAGTGTCATATAAATACATTACAGAACAAACAATAATAAATCGCTGGGATCAACTGGTACTTGCTCAAACTTCTGAAAGAGTTCAAGTATGAAATAGGTCAACTATGAACTGCAGTGTGCAACTAATTGTCTAAAACTGCCTTGGTTCTTGGGCGCTGAAAACTGGCAAATGTAGGGGTCTTTTAAAGGCATCTGCAGTGATGCAGAAATCTGCAAATGAAGAAGCCTGATGATTAGAACAAGCAGACTGACAGAAATTATAATAAAGAATTGACAAACTTGACTTATTGGTGAAGAGTCTTAATATTAAGTAGTAACTCACTGGGGACCTCTACTAGCTTTGTAGAGTTATTACGCATCCGAAAAAGGAAAATACAGTCTATCTGGAGTTCTAAATGCTTTCCAAAGACTTAAAAGTTGCCATAAACTAAGAGGAAAATCCATTAATAGATAGATAACTGGGGAAAATACAGGAAATAAAGAGAAAGCATTAAAATCGGTTTGCTAAAAAGTGGCCAGGGAGGTCACCAGCAGAGCCTCATGAAATCTGTGAGGGCCTGAACTCTTTAATGCATTCATAAGTGGCCTAGAGAAAGGACAAATAATGAGATGGCATTCACTGCTGATTCTGTGCTATTCATAGTAGTAAAAACAAAAGCTGGAGGTCTTTATTGAGACAAAGAATTAGAATATCATGAAGAAAAAAAAGTACATACATAACTGGAAATGGGGCAAATCAAATAGTGTAAAGCACTAATTAATGTCCTTAAGTGACAGAGAGGCAAGGATTTCTTTTGTAAGTAGGCAAGTCATCACCTGGAAATAATTGAGAAGACAGAACTGCGTCTGCCTGCTGAGACCATCTCCTGATGCACACAACGTTTGACCAACAGAGGTGGGAAATGACAGGCGCCAGGCCCGGCTGAAACCTCAGAAACACTGCAGTATCCTGGTCACCCAGGTTCAAGTTATGGGCTGCCACCACTTCATGTCACTTCCAGAAAGGACTCTCTAAAGCAGTGACAACTTCCATCCTTCCCAGCTCTCCATCACTACAATTTTTACTGAACACGTTACCACATCTCGAGCTCACGTTCCACCGAGGAAGGTGCTGTATGTTCACAATCGCATATATCCACCCCCTTTCCTACCCCTCTGATTTACAAACATTTAAAACTCTGTAAATAATCAAGGCACTGACCATGCAGCACATCAATTAACTCTGTGGTTTGCCTCCATTCCATAATGAAAATATGAATGACAAACAACTTATTTTTAGTTCCACGCATTCAGCTACAAGAGGGATAGGATGTCAGTGCCTGTTACTCCAGGCTTATTTTACAGTCCACAGGAAGATGGGTATCACCAAAAGGTGATTTAGCTGATCCTAAAATAAGTCATCAACCCTAAAGGGAGCTGAGGATAACTAGCTCAGTTGTCTCAAGATAAGCAAGATGAATTCCAGCCTAACTGTACTACCACCACAGTTAATCATCGTTATTACATGGATCAACCAGGCACAGAGATGCATGGTGCCAGGATCCTGCCCTGAAGAGTTTACAGCCTGAAAAGTCCTGGAAGGTGAAGGAGAGAGGAAAAGGGTAATAAAATGACATACAAGCAACATAGGGGAAGTTTGACAGAGCCATATTTTGGGAGAATCTTCTGAAAGTAAGATGTGATTATACTGTCCGTATAATTACTTGATTCCTCCCATCTCACCTGAAGGAGAAAGAGCAGAGCAGTGATTACGGTACTAGGAAGAGAACCATGAAGTTTCTTAGAGAACCATGAAGAGAGGAACCAAGACTGGTCCTAATTTGTCAAGTTCTGTAGAAATTGCCATTGTAGTAACCAAGAAAATGTAAAAGCTGTGACAGAGTACTCAGAATACCAGTGGAGGAAGAAAAGACAATCAAATTGGGTTTTTTGACAAAGGAGTAAAGAAGAGCACAGATGGAACCTGGAAATATTTTTTCAAAAAACATTTTTTCAGAAAAATATTTTGATATTCAGTCTTCACTGCTGTGATAAGTGCAAGGAATCACATCCAGTGAACAAACACTCACTTAAGACTTAACATGGTATTTGAAATCTGCAAAAGCACGGGGGGGGGGGGGGGGGGGGGGGGCCGTGAAAAAATTAATTAG
>JAOQGH010000019.1:9076194-9156766 GCA_025769975.1 Gallinago jamesoni
CCCCCCCCCCCCCCCCCCCCCCCCCCCCCCCCCCCCCCCCCCCCCCCCCCCCCCCGTGAAAAAAGTAATTAGGATAACAATGAAAATGATAATAAGAAGTAGACTTAAAGAGTTAAGTCAGCTTTATAATATGATTTGTACTCTATTTTCCTTTGCTTATTATTACTTTCAAACTACAATCAAGTCATTGTCATACCACTGAATGATGGAAACCTTGCCAACTACTTCAAAACTGACACATTTTCTGTTGCACTGAATATTCCCAGAGGACATTTCTCCTCATTTTAATACAAAATCCTGTCAGATCCACAGAGCTAGGGAAAAAAAAAAAGTGAAAGGATATGTAGCTGTAATAGACCTCCCCCAACTAGTCAACTTTGGAATAAAAGACGATCAAAAAAGACTCAAAGTTCCAGTGCTAGATTAATGCAAATATCTGCCTGTTTGCAAGTGTACTTTTTGATTAAACTGGCATACATCAAGTACAATTAGAAAGGTTATTTATAACTAAGAAATACATAATTCTGCATTTTAATGAGGGTGACAATTACAGTCAACAGTTGCTAATTAACATTAATCCTTTTGCACTGCAAGTCAGAATTTCCCAATATGATTTTCATTGTCAGCAATGGACACACCGAAACCGTTATCGCAAAGCAGCTATTAGGTTGGCTGCTTTGACACAAATAGGTGTTCCTGTTACACACAGTAGAGAAAAAGAAGCTGATGACGTGTTAAATTTGATAAGCTCAGATGTAAATATGGAATGTCATTTCAAAATTTACTTGATGTATACAACACCAAATAGAATCAAGGCTTATCTTTTTCATGGCTGAACCCAATTCCAAGCTTCCCCAGAGCCAGGCTGCACAGGTGAAATCTGATTTCAACACAAGCTTGAAAACTCCCATTGTTAAATTTGTTTTTGATCCCAGACCTGGGTTCACATCTGCTTTTTACCTCTGAGATTTCAAAGCTTTTAGTGGTCATAAGTGAGCAGCTTAGGTAAGGAGTAGTGTTTGCCCAGTCTGTGTCCGTTTCTGAAGCAAAACTCTGGAGCAAGTGCTGAAGATAGGAATGATTACTGCTGAGGGGTTTGCTACGGTAGCATAGCCTTATTGCAAAATTTTTCCTTACATAGAGTGTCAAGAGAACTTTGGTTCTCAAAACCACTGAATTTTAAATCCTCATTTTCCAAAATTGATTTAATGTATTTCTATTCATTGATTAAAAATTCCTCTGTAAAATAAATGCCAAGTCTATAATAACAACCATTGACCTAATTAAACACTTCTATTTCTGATAGCCACAACCCTCTAAAAGAGAAATGAGTTAGATTTGCTATGCATGTCTTTCTAAAAAGAGAAGTCATCTCTGTTTTAGCCTCTCAGCCATCGTCTTTTCAGACAGAAGCACTAGAAAACCTTCTAAGACTCTCTTTTCATACTGGTCTTTAACAGGAAGAGAGACCTGGTCCAACCATCATCAGAGGCAAAAGATCATAATGCAGCCAGTAAATAAAGTCTCTACAAGAGTGCTGAGGTGCTCACCATCTGGGTCAGGCAATTACCGTGGGATCAATGTCATATATAAGTAAATGAGAAGGCAGAAAAGGAGAATTGTGAGCACTAAGCAAAGAAACCTATAATGCACTTCTTACAAAGCACTGTAAAATTCACATTTATTTTGTAAGTATGAGATAGATGGGTTATTTCTACATACAGAGGTGCCCAACTAAAATCAAGATAAGTGATATTAATGTCCTATGGTCAGTATTATTGAACCTCGAAAGCAATAAACTATGAGTCGATAAATATTACATTTGCAACATAGTTAACATTCTTCTACTGTCTCTGGCACTTATTACACATTGTAACCGCAAGTCTACGATACATTATTCATATTTGGGGTGTCACTGAGTGATGGATTGCTGTAAGAGAGGCTGTCCTTTAAATAAATCAACAAATAAAAATGCAAATGTTAACATTTTCAGCCACAACTTTTTCCATCTTGAATGGGGAATGAAAATTTCACATTATATCGACAGCCAGCAGAGAGAACAATTAACAGTCTACACTGTGAATAAGAGAGATTAATTTGCCAACGTCTGGTTTTATCACTTGCATATGGAACTATATTGGACTTTTTGTGCTGCTGGCTTTCTTGGGGAGTAGGCAAAACTTGCATCTCCTACCACCTTCAGCAACTAACTCACCACCCTGCTCCAAACACGCTTTTAATCCCTTTAAGTGTTCTTAAGTTAAATCTGGAATGAAAGTTGTTTCTCTTCCCCCATCCCCCTTTTGCAACTTGAATGGTGTCTGATTCTAAGTGGGGTGAAAAAAAAAAAAAACATCATCAAAACATCTATTTCTTTGGCAACGCTTGCTTAGACTCTACAGGAGAAGGAACCTCATAGCGTTGTCTGAAGAGCAGAACCGCATTTAAGCATCCAACACGCAGAGACCTGAGAGGAGGCAACCACTGCACAAGTAAGGCAAAAGCTTAAACCTCATCACTGTCGTATTTCCTAGCACTCAGCATAACAGACCCACTCTAGACTATTCCAGTGTGCATTATTAAGTATACAACTCTGCACATTATATTTTACATCAGATATTAATTTGCTTAAAAGTCCCTGAATACACATTCACCTGAGATGTGCCGGGCAATTGGGTAAATAGTTTCGTTTCTAAAATGTCCCTAAACACAAATTTACACAATACAATCTGTTTATAAGAACTCCAACAGGCCACTGTAGTCTAACAGATAATAATATAGCTCGAATCTAGTATTCATATTGCAGGAACTTCTAAATCACTTATTTTAATGGCTACAAGAAACTTCACTCCAAGACAATGCGTTCAGCTAGCATTAAAGCTCTGATTTTACTGCAACAAGAAAACACAGGCTTAATGCTGAAATCCCAGGCTATCACTCAATCCCTTAATTTACCTAACTGTTCTTAAATTCACTTCTTAGATGCCCAAAGTGAAAAATGTTACAGGAGAATTATCTGTTTCCATGGTGAGCAGAACAACCTTTGCCTGTGTCTTTTTAAGTGCTTGATTATCTGCAGTGTTATAGGACTTACTGTGCCAAACTCGACACTGCAACTGTTTCTGCGTGGGGAGAGCCTGACAATTGCACCAGGGTTGTAATCAAATTAAATGGTCTTTCACAAGGTACAATTTACACCACTTTTTTTTTGTTGTTTTTTGTTTTGTTGTTTTTTTTAAAAAGAATACTTTGATTTAGAGCGTTCCATTTCTGTTTTGCAACATAACACTTGTTTTGCTGAAATCAGTATCTGATTATACCTCAGGTAAGACCTAGTTTATGTAAAAACTTTTTCATTACTGAATGAAAGCATACAAATGCCACTGCCTCCCCTTTCCAGCTCCCTTCCAGCTTACAGCCAAACACCAGAGTCTTTCTTCTGGCAAAACAAGTTATGAAAAAGATGTCCCTGGTCACCACAAGGGTAATGCTTAAGACCATCAGAGGAACTATGCTTTATGGGTAAGGAATAAACTTTCTCTTCCAAATTTGCCCATTCCCAACCTTGGCTGCGATTGTTTCTCCAAATACATGGGCTTTGGTCTAGATAAATAAGCACTTGGAGTAGAGAAGCTCTCGAGACCTGCTGTGAACATAATTCCAAGGGGCTCATGCAGGTGTAGGAACTTGGCTTAAGAACACTGGATAACCAAACATGCAACACTTGGCTGCGTGACAAAGAGCGGCAACAGGCTTGTGTGGAAGCACGATGGGCAAACCATTAGCCCAACTCAGGATACTAGCTAAAGAAATGCTATTTTTCTTTCAGAGGTATCAATGAAACCACCTCGTGCACATTCATTCTGCCTGTCTGGTCCTTCTACAGGTCTAGCACTAAGGGTCTCAAAGCACGCACCTCTACCTTCTAGGGACACTTACTTCTCGCTCCAGGCACCATTCATTCCGAGAGGGAGAAGAAAGCAGGACTTGCAGCAGTCCTTCCTCGAGCAGGAGGTAGCTGTAAACTCACTGAAGCCTCCAGCTGAGCCCTGCCAAGACGGACTATCAAGCCAAGGCATCTCCTACCTGCCTTTACCCAGCCAGCCCTCCCCAGAAGCTGTGCTAGCACCCTGGTGCCTCGGCGCTGGCAGGGAGCTTCTGTCGCTTTCCAACACCTTCTCCCTGGCAGCCTTTCTGCTGCTGCTGCTGCTGCCGGGTGCCAGGGTTTGTGCTAGTTAAAGCTGGCACAAACACGAGTTGAATCTAGTCCTATAAATTTAAAAAGTCAAAAGTAATTAGGTTTACACGTACTGCCGAATAAATAAATTTGCTCTCAGGCTAGGGCTTCGTGCTGCAGGTTTCGGGCCCGTGCCAACTGTTGTGGTTAAGCTGTTAACCCCCTCCCAAATCGCAGATTATAACGAACATGCTGACAAACCCTAACTTTAGTGGCACAAAAGCAGCAATAATTCTCAATATTGATTAATTTAGTTAGTTAAACCTGCAGCCTAAGCTTATAACCATTCAGTGATAAATTGAGACTGACCTGCTGCCCAAGCAGGTTTTTTGATGAAGGATAGGATCGGCTTTGGGTCCCCACAGAAATACTTGTCCATTTACCATTTTCAATTAGAGAAGGCCATGAGTAAGGGAAAGCACAACATGGCTGCTTAACCTGGTCAATTACACTTACAGCGCCAACGGAGAGAAAGAAAGTGAGGAAGCATGGGAGAGAGCACCCCAGAAATGCAGGGTTTTTCAAAATTCAACATCAACTGGTAAAATAAACCTTTAAGGCTGACAGCTAATCAGACTCCTTTTACTGATTACTTTATGTGATATGATTTCTAACAGCATATTTCAACAAATATTTTACTCCCCTCTGTGGAGAAGAATGGGCCATCAATCCTCTTGAATAAAATTCCTTTTTCTGAACAGTTGTTGTATGATGTGAATAATTATATCTACTCCTCAGTGCTTCAATGGAATCTCAACTTATCACTATTAGACAGTATCAAGCAGTATCTTTACACACTCTTTATCTGATATTACTGGCTTGCGAAGGTAACCCTCGCTTCTAAGAGAAATGCTTAGGCAATCTTGTGGTTTCTGCTTGTTTAAACATATAGTTACTTGTGGGAAACAGAGTCCAATCTATCTCAGTTCTCAAATCCTCCTAGAATTATCATCCCTTCCTTCAGAAGAAAAAAAAAAGTGTTTCCATAGCGAGTAAGTACAAATTTGTCAATATTGATAGTGGTTTTTCACCTATTATATATCGCAAGTTCTCTCAGAAGATAGAAATAAACTGCCAGCTGCTGCCAAGAATACAGGGATGATATCAAGCATACATTTTCCTAGTCCACTGGGCCAAGAGAAGATTAAATCTGACTCAAGCCCTCTCCTTCTCCAAGAAACATTTAACTGTTCTTATGAATGGTTGTACATTCTTGTCATCCCACTGCACAAAGTCATCTAACCAGTGGTGCAAAATACAGCAAATTCATACTTCAGTCTGCATCTACTTTGTTGCTTAACTAAAGATTTTATTATGAGAAAATCTGGGATAAAGAAAAGCAAGTATGCTGTTTTTCTAGGTACTTACAGCCAGAATTGTAATCCTGCCTAAAGAAGGCAAGTTGTTTTTAGACCCGTAAGTGTAACAATGATGCTGCTTTCTGTTTCCTCATCAGAGCAGAAGTGATAATGCTCCTTTTCCAGTGCATTTAGTGCAGATATATAGTATAATCAGGAATTGCTGACTTAATGTGATTTTGTTGCTTGTCATTAAACATAAAATAACTCTTGTACAAAACATTTTAAAAGAAATGCCATTTGATAAAGCATGGGGGTGGGGGCGAACACAGAGGGATTAAAATCTTCAAGTGGATTTAAAGCCTAACAGGGGTTAATGCCATCCATTCAAATTATTTACAAATGTATTTAATGTGTCAGGGCTTGGAACATAAAATGCTTTCTGTTTAAAATCTAAGTAAAATTAAAATGTTAGAACTTGGCATATTCCTGCTTTTCTTATTCGAACAAGCAATTTAAGGCTTACTATAAATGTCAAAAGGATATGGCAGTTTTTAGTTTATATTATCCAGCTCGTGCTGAAATGAAATATCATAGAAATTCAGCCACTTCCCTGCATCTAGGAGAATTTGATGGTTGTGTTTGCAGAATCTTAAACCAGAGATTACCTAGTGCCTTACCGTGAAGTGTCACGCTGGATTGGTGATGTGACTGCAGCTGCAAACTCTTTGCCACTGCTGACCAGCACAGCAGATACAGCTGCATTCTTCTTAGGTCCGGAGGCTGTCCCTGTGGAATAAAGTGAAAACAAGCCAGACATCAGGGGCTAGTAAGTTTTGGACAGATGTTTTGTGATTCTGCATTATTATAGAACACTGGGACTAAAAGTTGCAACGTTTTTGGAGTGCCACAGAGTGAGATGGCAATCAAAGAACTCGGCAGTTGACAGAACTGAGCACAGCATGCATTTCAGGATCACACAGAATCAAATCTGTAGAACAAGTCACAGTCTACAGCCTCCACCTTACTGCCCAAAGCTTGACAGACTTGCACTGTTATCACTTCTTACAGTGGTCCACAGGATTCAGCTTGTTTCACAGATGTGGTTCTCATGACATGCTACAAGATGTTAGTTTTGCAAGTGTAAATATCACTGTAACAGTATTTTGCTTTCAAGAAAATCGAACTGTTAAACCCATTCCTTTTACCCCAGTAACTCCTGAATTACCTAATAATCTAGGCTGAAAGGTGAAGTCTGAAGGTGGTGCAGCCCAATCTTCTACTCAAAGAGGGGTAAACAAGCTGAGGTTTAAGGCACTTGCCCAGTTCGGTTTTTAATGAAACAACTGCTCTGGTTCCAGTGTCCAACCACTCTCACAGTGAAAAATGTTTTCTGTATAGTTAACCAAAATTTCCATGACTCCTAACTTTTCCCCATTGTCTCCTGCTCTGTTGCTGATGGTTCTCAAGAACAGCCTCTTCACTCCCTCTTCTTTACACCCTCTCCGTGGAGGTTAACTGCTGAAGACAGCGGGAAGATCTGTGCTGAACCCTCTCTTCTTAAGGCTGAGTGCCCCCAGCTTTCTCAGTGTCTCCCAGCAGGTCATATGCTTCAGCCCCCTGGCTCTGCTAGGCTTCCCACAGTTTGCCAACACTCTCCTTGCACTGTGGAGCGCCAAAGTGGACATAAGCACTCTACAGGCACAGTCTCACCAGGGTTATTAGAGGGTAAGTGTCACTTCATCAACCTGATGACCACATTTTTGCTATTATGTAATAATAGCCCAGTATGAGGTTTGGTTACTCCATCACACAGGCAAACTGTTGACTGGTGTTCAACTTGCTATTCAGAAGGTCACCCAGCTCTTTTCTGGCAAAACTGCTTCCTAGGTGAGCACCCAGTTGGCCCTGTTACATGAGACAGGTCCATCCCAGTTGCAAGAATTGGCATTTCCCTTTGTTGAACCGAAACTGGTCTCTTGTCAATATTTTCTCAGCTCTGTGAACAGCAACATTATCTACCATCCATGCTGAAATACGAAGCAACGCAAGGTTGTAATTCCAGTTTCAGTGAAAATTTTACAGATGTTTAAGGGACTAAGATTACTTAAAATACTGCATTGACTTAAGATGTATACAGCTGCATAAAATATAGTAATATTGTAAACCCACATGTTTTAAGGTGCATTCTAGGGAGGTTAACAAGAAAAAAATTGCGTTCTTATTGCCCTGCCATATACTGCATTGTGCTCCAGTACCATGCAGTGAAAAAAACCTCACCTAACAAAGAGTTAATTATCAGTGAAAGAACGCTCAGAAATGTCATGGGGATATATGTTGATTGTGTGTCCCTGGTAACTTGATAGTGTGCCAATCCATGATGAGAAGAGTGGGTATGCATATAAAGGCTGGAAACCTCTTGCTTAGACTTTTGGCTTTATCATGGAATATGAGATATTTAGAAATCATTTCACTTGACAGTGAAATGAGGCTGCTGGATTTTAAGAAAGTAATACCAAAGTAATAAAAACCTGGTAAGCATGGGAGAATGCATTCAACTCCTAACATGCGAAAAGGCTGGCACATTGTCAACCTACTACATTCATAGAAAAGTAGATGTATTTCTCAGAAAAAGAAAATATATGGACTTGGAAGTGGCCAATACAGCCTCAAGGGGACTGTTCAAAGACCCAAGTCTGAAAATATTACCAGCGCTAGAAATGGAAAGTTAGAAAAGGAACTAAGTAGGAATACACTGAGGCTGTTAGGCTGCACAGACATAAAGCAGAAGTAGCAAGAAATCCTGTATAAGTGCATATATAAACAAAAAAATGTTTAAATATACTTGCTGAAAAAGGCATGCAAGTTGGCAGAGGGAAAAGAAACACCAAAGAGCAAGCAAGTCTATGAATGTACAAACAAGATTAAATCAGTAATGATCCTAAAATGGCCAAGCTACTAATAATTATAAAATATACTATGAGAAAAAAATAAAGGAATATTAAGCAAGTAGGAGACAATGAAGACCATGTTGATGTATAATACTGCCTATGTAAAGCTGATGAAAAGAAATTATCAGGGAAAAAAAAAGGTACAAAATCTTTAGTCTGAAGGATATATATTTCAGGGCTAAAGGGAATTAGTTAATGAATTTATGAAGTGACTGGTAATTATTTATGAAAAGTCATAGAGAAGTGGGGTGATACAAATGACAGCAAATTAATTAGATTTGCAGGTGTTGGAAGACAGTATGAGACTGGAGACCTTACAGATGATCTAGAGAAGCAAGAAACATGAAAAAAGAATCGACACATTCACCCTCAAAAAAAAAAAAGGCAGGCTCATATATGGTGTGGTAATCTAAATCTTGACACAAATGGAGGGAACCCGAATAGCAAAGAATAGCAAAAAACAAACTAGATGTAAGCTTGCAAGGCAAGCTACCCCCCAAAGCAATTATAGATGTCTTCTAAATGGTAATGTTAAGAATACTATTTTCAATTTGGTTAACTTGGTTTAAGAATGATTTAAAGTAGATTAAAGACTCATTTGAGAAAATTCAAATAGCTGTATATTTCTGCTTGAGAAACAGACAACTAAAACATGAAGAAAGTGAGGAAATACAGCAGACTACATTTTAAAAGTGTAAACACTAAGAATGAAGAAATACAGTCGAGGCTGGTTCAAGCAGTAATGGGATGAAAGTAAGCAAAGGGAAATCTAGGTTGATAATCATGAAAGAAATCTTTATGAATTGAATAATACTAATATTCATAATACTTAACATTTATATAGTACTTCACATCTTCAAAGCGCTTCACTAATATTAACTAATTGCTCTATTCAATTGCAGGGAAGAGTCTTCCCTCAAGGGAAGAAGTTCCGGATCCTGAATCCGTAAGAAGCTACATTAGAAAACCTACTGAAAAACAAACACTATAGAGAAAAATCAGCCCCTGGAAAAGTACAGATTCTATAAGCTAAAATAATTTTCCTTCTCTGGCTTCTTCATTTACATGTGGAAAGGAAAGCTACCCATGCTATACAATATCATGCAGATGCTCTGTCCCCCAAAGACATACAAAGGGAAAAATAGCTCCTTCTTTGTAACAATGCAGAGATATTTCACAAAGGGTGTGAAAAGGAAGAAAACAGAAACATAGACAAGTGCCCAATATCGCAGAATGCAATGGATAGAATCTAGTCTGGTTTCCCAACCTAAATGCAAAATTTTCCAGGGCAGAAAGGAAGAGAGACACACATTTCTGTACTCCAGTGCTTTTTAACTAGACAAGTTGTTAGATTTTAGTACAAATTGACATAGCTGCTGGTGACACCAATAAAAACAATTTACTGCTGAAAAGATCTAAGAATTGAGGATTGCTTTGTCTGCTTAAAGTTTTGCTGGTAAAACTAAAAAAGTTTGGCTACAAGACACGAACACCTGCTAAAGCACAGGAATAAAAATTAAGGAGCAAACAGAAATAGGGCACAAAAAAAGCAAGAGTGAGAGAATAAAAGCTGATTGCCTGAGCTGATCCAGTAAACTTCTACCCTGAGAAGAGAGCAGAGGTGCCCCTTTCACTCCATGAGGTGATGGGACCAGGTTATCAGTGCTCTTCTCCCCATTACTGAACATCTGTAGAGAGAAAGGAAAAGTGGGTTTACTAGGAAATCACCCTTTCCAAACTCACCACATGCACAGTAAGTGTGCAGTCCTGTGGGCAGTAAAGCCTTCCACCATTCCAGCACTGGAATGGTCTCCAGATCAATCATTTTATCTTCTCAAAAAAAAAAATAATCTAAGACAACAAAGGTAGTTCAACAAGATAGCACCAAAACCTGAGACAGCTGCCTAATTTGCTGTGGAGGGACACTATCAGGAGTTGCACCATCCTCCAGATGGTTCCCAGTGGTACAGGGAGACTATATCGTGAGCACAAAGACCCACATCAGCACTGGCACTGCACTAAGGTGTGCTTGGAGAGAGTCTCCCTCCTGAAGAATATACAATTTAAATAGAAAAGACAGGTCAAGGCATGAGAAAAACAAACTTCTGGAGCAATAGGTTAACACCTGACCGTGAGGAAGTTTTCAGCGGATATGTTTCTGTGTACAGTACCCAGCACTGCAGTTTTCTGACCAAAAAGCCACCTTAAGGTATGTGGCTAAATAACATCATTTCATGCCCCAAGATGTCATCTTGTTGACTTCATTCCCCTTTCCCACATCACATGGCTTAGCTATAGCTCAGGTAAATGCACTGCAGTAGAGGGTTCACTTCATATTGACACAAGAGGTACTGACCACTGTCCAAGACAGACACCCAGCCTTGCTGGCTCAGCACTCTGATGCAGTAAGGCAAATATCATATTTTTATAAACTTGACCGCAGAAAACAATGTGAGCATCCCTCATTATACTTTTGCAAGATGCTACACAATTGCTTCCTAAATAAAAAAAATAAAAATCCTGCAGCAGAAATCCCAGGTCAGCAACAGACAGGAAAACCCAGCAGAAGCAAGGAGAGAGACAGCTAAGTCCAGAGCTAACTAGAATTAAGAAACTTGACACTGTGCCCTGGTGATCCTTACAAATGGGAAAAACACTTTACAAGTATGTGTGTATGCTTGTTAAAGGAGTCCAAACATATAACAGAGGGAAGCCAATTAAAAAGGTACTAAATACAGAAGACTTCAACTTCGGTGATTAGTGCTAGGTAATTTGCCTCGTGATAAACAAGCCATTCAAATCAGTAATAGACCCGAGGATGTTCCACAGCTTGAAAGCATTTCTCTGAACTCTATCTGGTATCACAGCAAGTGCCAATGCTTATAAGTTAAATTTTGCCATGCAGCTTTACATCTTCAAAGCTAGCAATCCCAGTGTTTGCAAAAGATACCCACCATCTTCAGGCATTACGCTGACCACTACAACCACTAAATCAGCATAGGTGCAGCTGGGTTCTTACGTGCAATAGCCAGGTGCAGCTTGTAACTTCTCCTAAGTACTACAAAATGAAATGAATGAATGGAGGAGAGGTCAGGTTGGACTTCCCCCCCCCCCCCTCCCCCGAATCTATGGAAAATAAATTACTTTTTGGGGACTATCCCTATCTAAGGAACAAAACCCATCATCCAACTGTGAAAAATCTCAATTTCATCACTATAGTATTGAGGAGGAGGGGGGAGAAGGAAGAGGAAAAGAGAAGAAAAAAATAATGATAGCTGAAAAAAACATAAAAGAAAACCATCAGTGAAAATTGCCCCTGAAACTTTGCAGAATTGTAACGGCTTTCTCTTGCTTAAATTGATTGGTGTAGCAATGTTATAAAATGACTATTAGGATTCATTGTGCACAACAGAAAGTGTGAAATGTCAGCAGACTATACAGCAAAAGTAATGGGTCCTGAACCCCTGTTAGTCAAAAATGATTTTGTTTCAAATTAGAAATTGATTTTTTTGGACACAAGCCCTTTACAGGCTTCCAACTTTTGTAGCTGTGCCTTGGAAGAGATTAACCTCAGCCACTGTTTGGGTCCAGGCTGATGATACCCTTTTGAAAGTTTCTTCACAGGGACTGCTTTTTAATGTAGGTACGGTCTTAACCAATAACACAAGTTATTTGTTCCTTTGAGAACTGTACCACATTTCTTCTCATTTTGCCATTTTCTTTATTTTTATGCTGACATATACGGCAAACTGGCTGACAAGTTAAAATAAAAAAAAAAAGCTAGCTCATAATTGAACCAAGGATTATGTTCAAGGCTTGGCAGTGAAACATCCAAGCCGCTTTTGTTCCCAACCCTTTCTCTTCCTAAGAAAGATGGCTTCTCTGCCCCTTAAATGGAGGTACTAAGCTAAGTGGAGGTACTAGGAGTGGGATAGATTTTGGCTCCACAGACATCCCTGTGTGGCAAAATATCAGGGTGTAATGGTGGAGCCATTACTTGGGGAGGAAAAGAATGTGAAAAAGATTACATTCCAAGAGCAAGCCCTACTGCACTTATTCTCTATTTGCTGGGAAAGGAAAAAGAATTGTTGAAGTAGCTTTTTGAGATTAAAGGGCTATTTTTTCCTTTCCACCAGGGGTACCAGTCAAGAAGATCACTTGCTATTTACAGGGCTTTCTATGCTTTTTATTAAAGTAGCTACCTTCTCTTGGGTTGTTTTAAGCAACTTTCAGTCCTCTCCCTCTAATTCTGCATTTTATTGATACGCTCCTGAACACTTATATAAAATGTCTAAATGCCATCAGCACACTCATGGCTCTGCAATACAGTAAGCTTCTCCTTACCTTTCCTTGACTTGGTGCCTTCTCTTTTGGTTTGCATCAGAAGGGCTCGCCCATCTCCCACATTTGCCCCAAAACCAAGCATTTTCTTCCCTGAGCTGCTCCCACCACTACTCCCTGGTGTTCTGGAGGTTTTGCTCACTGGTGGTGTCCTCAGAAAATAATCTTCGTGTTTCAACAGCGGTACACTGGGAGGAAAGAAAGGTCACACTATTACATAAACCATTCAGCCCTTTTAACCCGGCACACAGCCCCCTCCCCAGCTCACCCTCCAGGAGCACAACCTGATGTCATGCTGATGGTTAAGCTCTTGCTGAATCCATTTACAATGTCCGAGGAGCAGGGTGCCTGAGGACTGGAGAGTTAACAGCCTACTTCAGCAGAAGTCTTTGGTTATCTGCACCTGGCAGCACTGTCACAATTGTATTTGGAGTTTTGTGGCATTTCACACATTTCCTAAAGCATTAGGTCCTGGATTTCCTGAGTGGTTAGGACAGGACAAGTGGGATGAAGATACAGAACAGTGGAGCAGGGTTGGAAGAAAAAGTAATTAAAAAAACGCTCACTTTGGCAGGATAAAGGAGAGACAGAGAAGAGTGTGTGAAGAGAAAAATGGAGTTGTGGATTACAAAAGTGAAGGTGATAATACATTGATTCAAGAAGAAAAGGGGTGAGAGGAGACAAGACAAGAAGAGGTGAGATGAACCAACAGAGGTACTTGCAAGCAGGATAGAAAACGCATGAGCAAACTGGTGGGAGAGTATTTGGTGCAGCAAGAACAGCAGTTTGAGTAGAGTAAGAGATGAGACAGCTAACCAGAACCAATATGGTTCAAGATAAACGTCTGCACAAGATCACGAACACTGCACAGATAGAGCCAGGAGAAACTTTGGTGATACAGAGTGAGCAGGAGTTCAGTCTCTGCAGACACAGGCAATGACAAAACGTTTTGGGAAGACAGGAGGCTATGGAGATCCATCTCTCTGCTTTCAAATTCTGCTCTCTGGGAAACAACTACTGCTTTAAATGAGGATTGCCAACATGTATACATCATTAGCCCCATCACCATTATAAAAAGCAATTAAAACCATTAAAAAAACTTTAGATTTTCCACATGAAGGAATACAATTCCTCCCAAGATTATACTACTCTATTTGCAAGAATGGGTATGACATACAGCTTTCCTAAGTTAACAGAAGACTAAACAAATCCTTTTCCTGTTTAAGCACCAATTTTACACAGGCAACCTGAAGACTACCACTGAGCCTGTATTATTTGGGAAATAGTTTTGTGGAGGTTGATTCACAAGAATCTTAACCCTAAAAGCTCACACTACTGGAGTTACTGTACATATGAGGAAAAAGCAGGTATCTGATGTTCCCATCAGAACATGATAGCTAAATTAAAAGTTTCAAATCAATGTGCTCTATAAGCCATTTTTTTAATAGGGCCCACTGTGCCTGTTGGACAATTAGTATTACTTCTGTATTATTAATGCAGAACATTATATCATGGCTCATGACCTGTGATAACTGGCTGAAGTGTTGGATAAAACGTCTCTGAATAACCTCCGTTTACTTTAGGGCTTTAAACTGCATGGCCAGTAATAATATGGCAAAGTGTTTTTAAAATTTATGGTGGACTAAATGAGTATCTTATTTGAATTACATTAAATTATTAACCTACTAATTCCTGCAACCCAGAGTACAGCAAGAGGTGGGTTTGGACCCTGATAGAGGCTTAAAGGTGCAATACTTGACCAGACTTCTCTGATAATGCGGGACTTGATATTCCATTTGCCTGTACTTAGATGATTAACAGCATTTAAAAACATTGAGGTTGTCATTATTTGGATGCTTTCTGAGTTTTTAAAGTACCTTTAATTACAACCTACAGATCTGCTGTGAAGACAGTGACCTTTGGCTTGTGGATGAGCGGGTGATTACTCAACTGGTTCACTGCAATACCTCTTACATGGTGTGGTTACCTCTAGAATACTGAGTTCTGGTTTAAATAACACTATGGCAGAGGCAATTCAGAGAGAAAAAGGAAGAAGATACAGAGCTAATTTATGAGAAAACAACAAAAGCAAGTGTACTTGCATTTATAGGTCACTAAACAATTACAGCCTGCTTCTTTTAGTATTTAAGAAAAGAAAGCTCACGCTAAAGTTTTGCTCCAGTAAGGATAGAGACCCTGATCTTAAAATGACAAACACCTAATCTGACAAGCGTGCAGACTAAGGAGGGAAAGGGATAATGCAGAGAGATACAAAAATCTAACAATTAGCAACATACCAAAATTAAACAAAAAAAATGTAAGGGGAAAAAATTTAACTATTTCAGATCACAGTTACTCATTCACCTATGGAATAATTAATAAAATGAATAAAGTAACTATCGCAACCTGGAAAATGTCAAACTAACACATGGTCCAAATGGATCAGTTATGTATAGGTAGAGAGATTAAGTGACAAAACAGGTCCTCCTCTAATTTCAAATCCAGCAATCCATGGTATCACTCAAATGCAGTGTGGTTAGTAGAACCTCATGCAGGGCACCACAATGTCCTATGAATTTTCATGCTATTCCCTGCAACTACACAACAGAGAAGGCTGTCTAAATAAAGACCTTATTAACCTACCTAACCTACATACAAAGGCAGGCGTTGTAGAGTAGCCTTGCCAGAAAAGAAAGAAGTCCTGCCTGCTGCCTACTTACACATCTCCAAGTGCACCACCAACAAAGAAAAGCACACCTTGACTGTTTTTTCCAGTTCGTTCAAGCCTCATATCGCGATATCCCTGCTGAGCGTGAATGGCAAATTTTAAATGTCATTCAGGACCCATTGAATATTGCTAGTATTTGCATTCCTTAAAAAGTAGAAAAACATTAACCTTTTGTTTTATTGAATTAAAATGCCATGGAAATGCTGATGTAGTCTTCAGAGACTGAAATACTTTTACAAAGAAGAATAGCTGTCATTTATTAGACACAAAGAACAATTACTTGATAGGATGCTTTCTGACAAAAAGCAGATTGGTATTCTCATCATAGAAAAGGCATTGTAAAAAAACCCAGCACAGACCTCTGAGACTTGAATAATTTAAAGCTGCATTTGGTGCAATTTGAATTTTTCTTTAGGGAGGCAAAGTTAAATACCTTTAATTTGTTCTAATTATTTCAAATTTGCAAGTTAATTATGGCTGATCATTAAATAACAAAAAGGACTATCGTCTCCATAGAGTTTTACCTCCTACCCTCTGCATTACTTAAGCTAGATTTTAGTATGCATGAATTAACTTTCTAAATAATCACACGGTTTGACTAAATGGCTCAGTAAAATGAGCTCTGATCCTCAGAATAAGCATTAATGGACATTAGAAAGGCTATTGGGACCCATGTTACTTACATTATAAGTATTTTTAATGGGGTCTTATTTACTAATCTTTATGTACTGTTCAACTTAGGGCACCATATAGATACATTATTCTGCTTTAATAGAGGAAAGTCAGTTCTTCAAGATACTAAAACAAATGTCCATTTAGAGCCAACTAAATTCATTTTTAAATGAATGCAGGAAAACTCTGATAGAATTTAACTTGTTTTAGCTGCTCATCCTGATGAATCAATCCAACATAATGGTAGGCTTGGTCTGCAAATGGAGTTTTACAGATCTGTTGAATCGCTAAGCAACCAAAGCAGCTAAAGACACTTGCCACTGAGAAGCATGTACTACCAGCACGTGTACACCCACGAGGTTTCATACTCATGGTTCCGTTCCACACCTAGGGCTCCTCTGAGGGGCTCCCAGTCACTGATCCCAAATCTGGATGCTCACCTTTCACTGAACTCGGATGTCTCCCTGCATTTTTCAGTGCAGATCAGCAGCATCCAGAGATCGTGACTGCATTATAACTAGTCAGGAACCCAAAACGCAAGGCAATTTGTGCCTCCAGTATATGTTCAACAGATGGCTGCCTTAATGGTACCCTACTGCACCCTGTTGAGGCAAGGGCTTGTGAGTTTAACCATTAACAAACTAACAGATTGTCGTGGTAGGTAGGTTCCAAAAGCAAACATGTTGGAATGTTATTTGCCTGTTCCGCAATTTCTGTTTTAAAAATAAAATAATTAACAGTTCATGTGTGCAATCTGCTGCAACTACATCAGGCCAAGAATGCATAACACTTAATGATGCAAAACTGGTGATAAGAAGACAACACAAGCAATACGTTTTTGTAGCTGGAACTTGTATTGCCGCTTCAGACGCAGTTTGACAAACAGGCTGAAAATTGGTCCCCCCACAACTTTGGCTGGGAGAGTTTTCAGCCAGATCAGCTTCCAGAGTCAGCTCAGTATAAAGCAGCAGCATCACAAGTGCTGGCACAAAGAAGGAGGTGCCAATATATCACAGGATCTTCTTTTCAGCAGGGGTCCAAATTTAGATCAGTTTAAATGAAGTTATTGAACCACACTTTTTGGAAACCATGAGTTCAAAAGCGGGACTACTTGGGACGCTGGTTGTCTGCATGGCAAATAAAAATGTATTCCCACAGAGAAAAGGACTGTAGACTTTGCACGAGTGGATCTAACAAGGAGCAATGATGGTCTCCTGAACAACCACAATTTTTTCAATCCTCTGAAGTATATTGTTTTACTCTCTGTAAGCCACTACTTCCAGAACTACCAAATGCCTCAGATTTTCCAAGTGTTTTTTTCCAACATGTGTCAGGTAGGGCAGTGTGATTACCCTAATCCACAAGGCAAAGAAGATAAGAAACTGATGTAGTAAAGAAGCTGAGCCCCTGAATAACAATCACGTGAGTAGAGGTGGAAAAGAAGTGGAACGAACTCTTAAACGCTCACAGAATCACAGGATGGCAGTGGTTGAAAGGGACCTTTGGAGACCATGTAGTCCAACCCCCCTGCCAAAGCAGGGTCACCCAGAGCAGGTTGCACAGGAACACATCCAGTGGATTTTGAACATCTCCAGAGAAGGAGCCTCCATCCAGGCTCTGGGCAGCCTGTTCCAGTGCTCTGCCACCCTCACAGTAAAGAAGTTTTTCCACGTGTTGAGACAGAACCTCCTGTGTTCCAACTTGTGCCCATTGCCCCTTGCCCTGTCACCAGGCACCACTAAGAAGAGCCTGACCCCATCCTCTTGACACCTGCCCTTTTGAAATTTAAAAGCATCGGTGAGACCCCCTTCTCCAGGCTAAACAGACCCAGGTCTCTCAGCCTTTCCTCATAGGAGAGGTGCCCCAGTCCCTTTACAATCTTCATAGCCCTCTGCTGGACTTTCTCCAGCAGTTCCCTATCCTTTTTGAAATGGGGGGCCCAGAATTAGACACACTGCTCCAGATGTGGCCTCACCAGGGTAGAGAAGGAAGATAACTTCCCTTGACTTGCTGGCCATGCTCTTTTTAATGTACCCTAGGAGACCATTAGCCTTCTTGGCCACAAGGGCACATTGCTGGCTCTTAGAAAGCTTGCATCAATATGGTCAATCAGGACTCACAGGTCTCTCTCTGCAGAGCTGCTCAACTCACTGAAAAAGGAGACATCTGAAATTAGTGTGTATACCATGTGTGTCTGCTGAGACCTAATCACGAGGAAAACCTCGACAACAGAGGTAGAGCTTACAGCCCTGGTTAGCACACCTCCATCTGCAACCTGGAGTCCTGTTGTGAGGGGACACATCCTGCCCCTTCTTTCCAGCAGAGCTGGGGAGAAACACATCAAGATGTACAAGCCAGCAGAGCAGCACACGAAGAGGAGGGAGATTGGTCCACTCACTCCTGCTTTGTGTAGGGTGTGCAAATCTACAGACAGCTGAGTAGAGCTGGAAGAGAGGTACAAGTGTTGCAGGCAATAAAGAGAAGCACGGCATAAACTTCAGGGCAATCTCTCATCCTTGAATGTCATCACCCTTGCGTTCCATGCCACAAAACCAATCTGCTCATGTCAGCAGACCAACAACCCTAAAAACACACTGTTAAAAATGTAAAGCCTATCATATTGAAACACAGAGTGCTTGAAAAAAATCTAAACTTAACATTTCCCCCTTCCTTTAAAGGCAGGAAAAATATCCTATTCTAATATGGACCTTGAAGGCCACATTCAAGCCTAGAGTGAGATTTCATGGCCCAATTATGAAACCTGGCATTTTGAAGCTTATGTTAGATGCATCAGCATGTTAATGACACTGCTGGGATCCAGTGCATGTTAATAAGAAACAGCTGCTTTCCTTTCTAGAGAGCATGTTCATTTATAGTTTTGAGAATAGAATCATATAATAGTTTGGGTTGGGAGGAACTTTTAAAGGTCATCTGGTCCAACTCTCAGCAATGAGCTGGGACATCTTCAACTAGATCCAGCTGCTCAGAGTCGCCTGCAACTTGACCTTCACTGTTCCCAGGGCTGGGGCATCTCTCACCTCCCTGAGCAACCTGTGCCAGTTGGTAAAGATGGCTTCCTTGTATAAGGCTTGAATGTACCCTCTATTTATTCAAGACTGTCACCTATCGCTACAGGTGCTACAAAAAAGCCTGTCCTCATCTTCCTTAAAAGTACCCTTTAAGTATTGAAAGGGCATAAGAAGGTCTCCCTTGAGCCTTCTCTTCTCCCAGCTGAAGAAGGTCATCTCTCTCTCAGCCTGTCCAATAGGAGAGGTGTTCCATCCCTGTGATCATATTTGTGGCCCTCCTCTGGACTCGCTCCAATGGGTCTGTGGTCTTCAGGCCCGAGTTCATCTCCTTTCTCACATTTTTCTAGGCAAAAGGTAAGAGGGCAGGGACAGGCAGGGGAACATCTCAGCAGCCAGCAAAAATTCCAGAACTGAAATATAAATATTATAGAGCCTGCTTGTAATTAAGGCATTTTTCATCACAGAAAAAGGACAGTGATTGCTTTTGTCTCTTAGAGTCCTCTTCAGGCTCAGCATCCCCAAGTCCAATAATGCTGGAATTACTGTACCAGTTTTCTCGGTTGGCTTTTTTTTCTGTTGAACTGTCTCCGTTGGACTTACTGTGTTTGGTTTACTTTTCTCTCATCTTGGAGGAGCAATACCGGCCACTATGCTAAAAACTTCAAGCTATACCAGGGTACAGTAATCCATAGCACAGCTTCTCCAGAGCACTCCTTCACAGACCAGTTTCTTCCCCATTCCCTCAGTGGCTGGAGCCGAGGTATTTAATTCCACCAGCAAGAATTGAGGCTACATATGCTCTTAATTAGCAATGACCCATTAGATCATACCAGCCATAGGTGAAACCCTGGCCTCATTGAATCAATCAGAATACTGCCTTTATCTTCAATGAAGTCAGGACTTCACTTAATATACACAGTTGTAGGTCCACTTGTAGCAAGTACTAAGCTAAATTCCACCTAACATTATATTCATGCCTTTCCTTTGAAGCCCTGTCCTCTTTCTGCTTTCTGTTAGCTACATCTCAACTCCCTACCAGCACCTTTCCCACACATCTTAGTTTTCCTAAGAAACAGCAAAATGTGCTCTGATTAGTTTTCTCTCTCCGCTTCTGAATCCAAAGAAAATTCCAGCATAAAGGTTTTCAGACAGTCATAGAGAAATGGCCACAGAAAAGAGACTGGCAAGGCTTTAGCAGGACAAAATGCTGTGATTGTGTGTTTGGCCTTTCTTATAGAGCAGAGCAGAGCAGCTGTCGTTCCAGCAAGCAGTGCTGTCAGCCTTCACAAAAGAAAGTCATGTAAATGTCAAGTCATAGGTATAAAAACAATCCTTCAAAACAGCGTCTGTGTATCTCAAAAACCTGCCTAGCTGTCACCACTGAAAGTACCATAAGGAATGATGCAAAAGCCTGTTTAGGACAAGCAAAGTTTTTGAACTAAATCCAAACTTCTCCAGTAGATCAAGCCACATCACTCTCTCCTTCAGAAGGAGAATCACATCCTCTTTAGCAAAGCGAATGCCTTAGTGCCTTATCCAGAATCACTATTGTTTGGCTGAGAGCCAGCCCCATTCACAAGGTGCCCATCGAAACGCCATATGCAAGCTATCTCCTGAACAAACATCTCCCAAATTAGATTGCAATTTGGTTGTGATAAAGGCATAGAAGAAGAATGCATTATCCCTTCTCAACTTGGCTCACCCAGAACAAACAACTTTACAGTAGATGGGCTGCCCTACAGAACAGGCTGTCACTGCAGAGACCTGTCTGGGTGTGCAGGGAAACACCTCCTTGGTGCCAGAGTCCTCCTGTTTTCCTTTGCTGAGACTACTGGTAGGTAAGCACTCCCTCCTCCATAGGAGTTTCAGGTCGGCTGAGAGGTGTTGATTAGAGAAGCTTTCAGTAAACGAGCAGCAATTGCAAAAGCCCTTTTCATATCCTGGATCATATCATGGACCAATCATTTGCTGAAAGTGACAATATAGCAAAGGACACAGTAAGAGTCGGAAAGAAAGTGCGCATGGCGTTTCCAGTGTGCCCTACTAACAAGGCATTGTGAAGAGATGCCTAATTAGAGCAACAAATATTTAAGATTGCACTCTTGTGAGCAGGTATTATGAAGAGTCCTGTGCACAGAAAATGAGAGTTCTGGAGGATGCTGTAGTGCCTATACACAGAGAGAAGAGTTATAACGGACATAACATCTACAGATGCTTCTGTTCATTGACAAAGTTGCATTCGATAGATGCTAACTTTCAATACTCGGGATACTGGCATGACAAATCACCATCCTTGGCTTCCAAGTGAAGAAATAAAGGAACATAAAGTTACAAACTTCTCACACTGATAGCAATGAAGATCAATAACCATTAACTTCAGCATATACACATACTCCTAAGAATCCTGAGATGACCTTCCGTGTCATCTCCAGCTCCCCTCATATCAGAGAACTTGTTGTAGGGGAAGCCTTTCAAAAATGCATCAAATTCCATAATAAACACAAATAGAGGTGTTCACCCTGTTCTTCTAAGGCTGCTGTCCTTGAATCTGATCTCTGTAACGATTAGCACATTACTACTGAAACCAACAGAGAAGGAGCACCTTTACAGGACGTATCTTTTTCTATGAAAATTCTGTCCTCTTATTCTAATCATCTTCATCTGTATCACATGATAACCTGACGCAGTTTTTGATATTTTTTTTATACCGATCAACACCAATGAGACGTTAGAATATAGCCATGTTTCCACCTGTAAACATACATGGCATCCTAAATGCTCTTGCACTAGAATCTTTTAAAATGGTGACATACACTACTCCACTTCTCCTGAAAACACCCCTTCTGAATGTGCTTTTACACTTCATTGGCCTTTTTTCCCCATGATCAAATCACATCTGCAGGACATGGTCACTCTATGATTAAGGAGTATATTAATGATTTACTACTACACTGGTATACTCAACTATATTATATTGCTTAGGAAAATGAAAACACCGAGATTGTTTATTGATCTGCTTTAAAAAAAAAAATCTTATAGCCCCAAAAGAAGTAAACAGAGAAGTTAGACTTTGGATTTTACTCAGGTTAGTGGATTACCATACCCAACAATTGTAGATTTGACAAGGTACTCTTGGTAAAGATTTAAAATATCACTTCTTGCCACTTCAGTTGCCTTGAACCGACTCGTTATATATTTCATAGAACATGTTTGGTGGCTAGTAACTCAAAATTCAGGTATTTATTGTGAGTGCAATACAAAGTTAGATGCGTAACTGATGGCATACAACTCTCAAAACTATGGTCTGGGCCCCAGAAAAAAACAACACACTAAAGATTTCCTTTCAGTGCATGGATTTCCCGTGAATGTGGCAGCACAACTGAGTATTGACTCAACCAGGATGTTTACAGAACAGACTTAACAATTTTTTGAATTGTTATATTCAGGAAATAGAGACACAATAGAACTGAACCCAGACAGAAACCATTGCCTTGCCAAGAGGCATATATCAGTGAGATACGTATCGGCGTGCTCTGATGTTCAGCAACAAGGGAAAGAATGAAGAGATCCCAGAACAAGGCTGTGTGCAGTGAAGCTGTGGGCTCTACCCAGGCTCTGGGCTGCCCCTTCCCTTCCCCTAGAAAGTGAACGTGACAAATACACCGTGCACTTCTGTTAGTCCAGTCTACCTTTGGAGAAGTTTGTTATAACCTGTTTGGAAATGTCTGTCCAGAGCCACTCTGATGTGGTGATGTGGGGTTAGATGTTCCCAAACCACCTCAGCCCCTATGAGTCTACAGCCGGTATATAAATTTAGCCCATCGCTCAGAGACATGATTTTTCTCAAAAAGGATGTGAGATGTAGATGGAGATTAAGGAAGCACAAAGTTAAAAAGCAAAAAGGATTAACTGCACATCGATCAAACAGAAGGGCATGTAGTTACACAAAGAGCTGAAGCCTGGCACTATTGACAGAAGACTGAAGATAGTTGCATACTGTTTTGTTTCAAGCTCTTGCGCGTGCTAGAAACCATATGTAAACTTTCCTACACAGAAAAGCTGATAATATGTCACTGCAGTTGAGTGACAATACTTCTCTCCCTAGGTGGTATCTTTGGAGTATGATTTATATTTCAAGTGGACTTCCAGGCAGAGACCACCCTTGTGGTCAGTGGAAAAAGATGCATTAGTTTGAAACTCATCAAATTAGGACTGAAGGCAGGGAAGAAAAGAAGCACTCAAACTCTGAAAAATCTCTTGGGAAGGGGTGGAAAAAGGCACGAAGAGGTAAGATGAGAAACAGGAAAGACATAGTCAGAACATACAGACAGAAGGAGGAATCACCATGACATGACTCAGTTGTTCCAAAAGCCAGAAAGAAATAGGGAATGTGGTAGGAGTTCATGCAACACCCAACAAAACGTTGAGTCTCATGTAACTGAAGGAGTAAAGAGGAGAAGGTGGCAGAGAAAATAAAATAAGAAACAGCTCTGTGACTTTCTGCAAAGCCTGCAGCCTGATACTGTAGACAACTGGCCTTTGAAGGAGAGTTTCAAACAAATGATGCCGATGATCTCAATTAGCAGCCAGGATACCCATGTGGAAAACTTGTTTTGAAGGAGAGGGATGAATACTGAGCAAACAAGTGTTTGCAGCAGTCGAGGTGCAAGACAAAGGACTAAAGCAAGGCGTGGTGTTTTAACTGTTGACACACCGAAGGCACGTTTTTGCTGCAGAGGAGAAGGAAGCTGCAGGAGCTGTCAGCAGCCCGGATGCCTAAGGAGGGGAATGACCCCCAGATTACGAGTCTGAGCGACGGGGAGGATGTGGCATTATCAAAATCAGAAGTGAAGAGAGATTCAGAAGAAAAAAAATGAGTTCTGTTTTGGCCAGATTAGGAATGGTCTGAAGGCAAAACAACCAGGATTATGTGTCAGGGAGGCAGGCAGATATGCAAGACTAGACAGAACAGAGCAGAGGGTTTAAGAGTTATTGGCAGAGAGATGATAGTCAAATCCGCGTAACTGGATGTTGTCATCCAGGGACACGGGTACAGAAATCTTCAGGCAAATCAAGGGGGGACTAAATCCCTCCCTTGTCACCTCACAGAGGTTCCTACCTAGTTCCAAAAGAAATTATTTAAAATAGTGCTGCAAAAACATGCATAAAAAAACCTGTCTCTCCATAAAATCTAAAGATCATACTGTTTCTAAAATTAGGGCAACCACTAAATGAAAGTTAACCCGAACAATAACTTTAGCTAAACTTCAGGTCACATGCATTTAATATAATGAGATGAAGAATATGAAAAGGCCATTCATAATGGAATTCATCGAGTTAGGAATGCCATGCTTAGCTGCCTTATAACATATAATTAATGATCCTATAAAAATCCAGCAGTACGAACTCTCCCGGCTGCCCGTAGAACTGTTCTTTATGCTGGGTAGGGCAAGCAAGCATCTGCTTCCACAAATACTGCCCTTTGAGAAGCTGAAAAGCTTTTTTTTTTTTCCCCTCTGCTCCATCAGGGACCACGCTGCCATTTCCACGACACGCTGAGCTTTGAACCGTTACCCAAATCAGACCATAGCATTTGGCAACCCAGTACACATCTGTCATGATAGACTGGTTACTGGTGAAATGTTTGAGAAAAAAGTCATTAACTCTTTTCCATTCCTCCTAATACCCCACCTTCCTCTAGATTATTTATAATCCCCACTAAACCCACCCTCTGTTTATAGTCTTTTAACACAACAGAGAAATATAAACTGTCTGGAGATCTGTCTTGCTTTATACCACTCCCCACCATTTGGTACAACAAAAAGACGTTCTCTCTCCATCAAAAGGCCTGATCCCTCCTGAAGCCTTGATGCTCAGATTCAAGGTTAAAGGATTAAGGCCTGAAGCATTGAGTACCAGAGGAAAGGAAGCCAAATATCAAAAGAAACACAAAAATCAATCCTCTTCACCGCAGGAGCAGTGTGAAGAACAAATCAGCTGGGCTGAATCTAAAATTTTCTCTGCGTGGCTCTCAAAAATTAGCACTGTTATAAACGTAATGGGTAGTTCTGCAAAGCCTCAGCACCCATGCAAAGCCACAGAGTTCAGCTCGACACACCAGTGTGGTCTGCAAAGTTTTATGTCAGAATAATTCAGTGGCAAATACACAAAGTCCACTTCAGAGAAAGTGAGAGCTGGAGAGGGAGCAAGTGCATGCGTGCCGTTATCTTTATATGTAGTCTGTATATCTGCAAGTGGCAGAATCTAATATTTACTAGAGTTTGCCTTTTGCTTCAATTCTCTGTGTGCTGAAGCGCAGCCAAGGTCACAGGAGGGGTGGGGGGAGTGGGTTTAGCTTAGTGCAGCTGTAATCACGGCCAGAACAGCAGGGTACAGAGGATTTCTTGCTTAACTTTGTAATACCAATAGCTTTTGTTCTTAGTCCTGCCCCATCAGTTCTGATATAAGCTTTTAAACGGCATGAAAGTTGTGCGGGTGGGTTTAAAAATCTTCTAATTTAAAACTACCTTCCAGAACATTTTGTTTTGTAAGATTTTTTTCTTAACTTTTCTAACTGACATATTTCTGGGACATATGACTATCTAGATTAAACATCATTTTATCTTCGTCCAAGATTACATATAAAATTAAAAAGTAACAAAATGGTATGTCTGTAAAAGTAATCAAGTCCAATTTATAAAAATAGAAATCAGGTTTTCAAAATTCAATTCAGGCAGTAAACTAACAGTGTCTAGATTTTCCTGTAAAGGAGGCATCTGCAAATGACTTGCAAAAATGTCTCTCACTGTCTGCAAGTGTTGGCAAGGAACAAACTTCTTCAGGAGATGCATGAATTTTAAATACTTCAACCCAAAGGAAAAAAAAAAAAAATCTCAGCATTTTCAATTCTGATACGTAATATTACAGAACCATACCCATGCAAAAGACTGGCAGGAAATGCAAGTTTTTTGAAAAAACCTAAGTGCTCTAGTTTTAGCAAGCCTGTTTTCACTGCTTGCCATCCTATGCTTATCAGTGTTTCTTTTTGAAGGCCTCACTTACAGGCTGGGTCCATTTGCCTAAGGAAACTAGTTATGGTATCTCCTACTTAGGTCTTATATCTCAAGTCTATCAGTAGACTCAAGGTTACTTTGGACTGTAATGGAAATGATGTAATACTGCTGTGTGCAGCATACGTGATCATGAGAACAGAATCAGCATAATTCAGGTAAATTTAAGACACGCAGCTTCAAAACCCTGCCACAGCTGAAAGTAAACCCGAAAATTAGATTAGTGAAACAACCAGGTCAGCGGAAATGAACTCCTTGCTCCCCAATCCGATAAGAATCACTGCCTATCTTAAAAAAAAAAAAAAAATATGCACAGATATATGTAAAAAAATCGCCATCCCCACTGCTCCCTTTTAGCAATAAGTTTTACCAAAGCCTTCACGCTTTTTTAAGAAAGCTCAAGAAAAGCTACTACCTTCAGGGTCTGGCACTCATGAAGCAAAAACACCTATCTAACCCCAATTATACTCTCCCGTTGCATCAGGATAGACCCCAGGCAGACATCTATTGAAGGGATGATGTGCCTATGGATATGCAGAAAACACCATGAGAGAAAGAAAAACTCGTATTGGCACCTAATTCAGCATTTGCACTATTGGCAGATCTGCAAGCATTTTTTTTTTACCCAGCCAAACAAGTGTTCGCTCCACAAATATCCTATCTAAAAATGATACAAACTTCAATGTAAAATTATCTGGAACAAGAAAGTAACTTGGGCGTTAAAAGGAGCACTAACAAGTGGGTAAGCGGCTTCCAGATACACAGATTTTATGGGCCATTTGCAAGCACAGTTGATTTCAGCCCAATTTAATGTGTCAGTCTGCCAAAACAGCAAAGAAATGAAAAAAAAAAATCCCAACAAACTGTATTCAATACATTCATAAACGTTGGCCTAGTACTATATAGACGCACCTCAAGAGACCAAGGACAACTCACAGATGAGATGAAGCCTGGGAGATCTTGGACAGTGAGCCACTTAGAGAAGTGGTGATGGTTTCTCCTCCAGGGGCTCAGGACAAGAGTAACAGGAGGTGACTCAAGCCTGAGTGAAGAACTGACAAAAAGCTCCAAATAGGAAATAAAATGGGTGCTACCATTGCCACCGTTTTTTAAAAAATAGGTTCCCTTCAAAAATGGGAGTAATTGGGCCAGCGCAAGTCAGGTCAGAGGTGATAGAGCCGTGTGACTGCATGTGATTTTTATTTTATTTTTAAATTAGTTGGAAGGGGGGACTGTCTGAACAGACCTGGATATGCCTGGGACAGCAGGGGGAGCTGCGAGTCTGCGTTCCTCTGCACGTCTATTTAATTGCACTGAATATTTGGACAAAAACAGAGAGTGTGCTTGCACATCACCATAGAAAGATGCCTGCATGTCTAACAAGCTGGAAAAAAAAACAACCCACATCAAGTTCATAACAAAGCATTAAACAAGGAGCAAGAGATAATTGTCACCTTCTCTCACAAGATAATAAAAATAGTTACACCATAAACATAAAAATCTTTTAAAAGACCCCTGACAGCATTCCCTCCTGGATCTATCACCATAGCAATGAGCATTCAAATAGGGGGAAAGTACTGCTGAATTCTGTGTTTGGTATTTTCAACTAACTAAAAATACAAACTGGAAAAAATACACATGGGTGATATAGAACGAAGCACACAAACATAAAAAGCCTTCAACGAAATTAAAGGTGGCAAATTCCACCTGCAAATCTTTAATGCTCCAGGAAAGAAATCCTTTAACCAGGTAGCATACATTGAAGGAGTGCTGCAGATAACTGTAAACCCATCCGATACCTGCTGTACCCAACAATTTCTATTTATAACATTTTGCACAGGTCAATGTAGAGGCGCAGTGGCAGTATTGTGTGAAATTTGAGGAAAAGAGGTGTGTTAGAGAGAAGGCAGTGGAATAGGAGACCTAAGGATCAGCAAAGCGAGGTACTTTGTAAGGTAAGATTTCGGCACACGGCAGAGCTCTGGAGAGGGGTGCTTGCAGAAGTAGCAAACCGCATCTTCTCTAGTTGGTGCTATTAAACAGGTCTTATTTCCGTGACATTCAGATCCAAAGCTAAGATTAAATAAAGGAGAGAAGAGTGGATTGTTTTAAAATTCCTCTCCCCGCTGCAGACGTCAGGAGCACACACAAAAGCAGGTGCTGGGTGTATTGATCCTACTGAATAGGCATGGAGTGGGTACTTGAGCATGTACCGAGCATCTGCGCCGGGGAGACGGAAGGCGCTTTGTAAAGGCTGCTTTATGCTAAACAAATGCATCAGGTTATGTTTTTATTTTGAATATTTTAAAGCCTCTTGCACACCGGGGCAGGCTTGAAAAAGAATTATACAGACAACTTGCCATTAATTGTACGAGTTACTATCTCCATAGCTGAAAATTGGCCGTGGGGCTCACTTCAGAGCCCTCCTGAAGCTACTGAAAACCGTCCCCCAGTAAAACCTGCTCTGACTGCTGCACCTTAGAGAACTGGAGATCCTGCATCTGAAGACTCTTCAGGTCCCACACGCCGGACCAGCTGCAAGCAGGCAAAGGGACAGACACGTTTCTTCCCAACAGCTTCTCAACACACCCAGTATGGAAGTGACAGATTCAACGCTGCTATTTCATACCAGGACCACCTGAAAAGGCTGCAGTGGACAAGGCTTACAGACTTCAATAATGGAAAAAAACCATAATGGCACACTTAGAAGAGAAAACAAGAGGTATCCATTAGCAAATTTGGCTGTAGTTTGTAGTAGTCCCCAAGATGAAAGTTTTCCTTCTCATAGACACACTACGACCAAAATCTGTACTAGAATCAAACTTTGTACTGTATTTGCTCATGGAATCCTTTTTTTTTTCCCTTTATTCAAGGAGGGAAAAAATTAATCCCAACAGGAGATGACAAGATCCCTTTTAAAGTACATATCTCATTTCTGACTACAATTACCTTTCAATAGCCTGGCACAGCTGCACACTCCTATTTGCTTTTTGTTTTTCATTAAGGGCTCCTCTATTATTTGAACTCATCCTATAGCATTTATGCCTGGCAGTGATGCATATTCCCTTGCCCACGATTCTTCCCACAGATAGTAGAGAATAAATTGCAATTAGATTTTCGTAATTGTAGATAATTAACTCAAAATGAGCTGTTAATTATAAAAAAAACTATGTTTTTCAGTTCTTGATTATATTATTTATTTTACTTCTATACTCCAATATCTCACTTCAGCAAGTTTAGTATTTTAAAGGACTTTCACCATGTCCTTTACAGTACCAGAATACTTTTAAGTTAAGTTTTGCTTATTTGCAGACTGAAATCAAGTTCCATGCTGTGAGATTTGCTAGATGAGCTCTCATGTATGAACTGGAAGTCAGAGAGGACTGGTTTTCCATTACGGTTCTGACAGCATTTGCTTTAACTAGAACAGGTCAATTAAAAGACAAATAATAACAACAATAACAAAAATAGCAAAACGAAACAAAAAACCTAACTAAAATAAAAAAGGAGATAGTTAAAAAAAAAAAAAGGATATATTCCTACCAGCTCTTCTTCCTTTCTAAGCTCTAACCACACACTTGCACATTCTCTCTTGATACCGAAGAAAACAACACTTACATATTCCAATGCATAAAAGAGACAAATGGACTTGTCTTCCGTAGCCTCTTTCAGCCTTACATTAGAGTAAATTATTTAGGGAGCAATCATCTGTTAACCTTTAGAAAACTGAAGATGGCATATAGGAACAAAAACTTCCAAGTGTTTTGCTGCCAAACTTCGGAACCAGCTGGCATGGCAACTTGAGACTGCACGAATACATATTAACTTTGAAAAATTACAGTAAATTAAACCAAGGGAATGAAGAGAGGGTTGGGAACCCTTTGAAATCTGGAACTCTCATTTTGTTAACAGCACAGGTTTTCCTCATTTTCCTGCTAAGCTATGTAGATTTTTGCAGGTTTTTGGTAAGCTGTTGCCAAGAAGCCTTACAGATGTTCTAGGTTACATTTTTCCTCCAGGGGGCTTAATGCTACTGCATCTTAAACATATCATGACTCTCTATCTCTTTTGTTACAGTGATCACACTTCGATCACTTCAGTCTGTGTGATAACCAAACAAAAAACCATCAGAATACAATGAGAGCATGCCAGTAACTCACAGCAGCCAAACACCTGGTTAAGCAGTGAAGTATTCCAAGGAAACTAACAACTCCTGCTGTTCTGGAGAAAGAAGTAGTATCCCCATTCAGTAAAGAGGGATCTCAATAAAATAAAGTAAAATAAAATCAGTATCCCTTAATGTTAAAAAAAAACATAAGAAAAAAGAAAGTATTGGACCCCTAGTTCTTCCAGTATTCTCACAGTGGAAAGAAAAGATTATTTTAAAAGTCTTCTCTTGTCACTAAAGAAGGGCCCATGTGAAGGACAGCTGCTCATCTTGCCCACCAGACAGGGAATACTTTGGTCGAAAGAATATCTGTAGTTAAAACATAGAACAAGAAGCTGTTGCTTTTTGAGAAAGAGAGAGAAACCCTGTCAAATCCACAGTTTTTACGTATTGCTTTTCTAATAAGCCTGAATCTTCTTCCAGTGGTAACAGGAAACGCGACAGGGTAGGATAGAAAGAAAACACAGTAAGGTATTGATTAGTTTTAAATGGCACACAGGATCGAGATAAAGAGCTAAATATTGGCATCACTCTACTTCCAGCTATTGCAGTGGTAGTTTGCTCCGATCACACTGAAGCAGAGGTGCAACACAGTATTGTTTAAATAAAAGTAACTGTCACCAATTGTAATAGATCATTTCTATCTGGGAGTTAAAGGATAATGTACTATCTATCATCATGTACAAAAAGACAAAAGAGATGTTCTGATTCGACTTGAAAAAAATAACAAGCAGTACCTAGAACAAAGAACAAAACTTAAGATTTTGTGAAAATTTCATTTTGCTCTGGTCTAGGTTAGTGTCCTTAAGAGACAACACGCAAAACCTGAGACCTCTACGGGAAGTCAGCTCCTAAACCATGAATAATAGCAGGTCAGCATAACTATTGAGTTGACTCAAAATGCAACAGCCAATGAACTTTACTTTTCTGGCAGAAAAAACCCTCTTAATCTGAAACAAACACACAAATACACTTAGCAGCCAACAGCACACTGTCAAGAAGATACAGTGACACTGTGAAGTACTTAGAAGTGAAGAGAGAAGTTACCTTATCCCTATGCTGTTGCTGTTCATCATCTGAGCAAGTTCTCCACGTGCTTCTTCAATGGGCACATCTTCTGAAACAGGTACATGGCCTCTAAACCTGAAAAAGCAGAGGGAAAGGTGAGGTGTGTGTCTACAAATAGGGCACCTAATCACATTAAGCGCAGAAGTTTCATGACTGTTTTCACAATTTCAAATATACTTTTGTATTGGAAGACTGACTTATATTCAGTGCCTTTGCTTCTAAGGGTTTCCAGTGGGGAAAAAAAATGAGAAAAAAAATTCATTTACTGGTTTGCAAGGACCTGCTCCCTGTAGACAGTGATCACGGTATCCAAAACCAAACATCCCTGTTGGGCTCAGGTTGCAGCTCCAGCAGCACCAGAGTTCAAAGGCATCACATGTAAACTGTATAAAATGTAGAATTCATTTGAGACAGTGGCATCTCCTGAAACTACGGGCCCACCCACGATGCTCCATTTTTAATATAGTACCCCACCTTTTTCTTTCTCTCCAGTGAAGATAGAAAAGTCAACAACAGAGATACTTCGCCCTTTTCATTTGAATAAAATTCCCATTTCCAGGATTTACCTGTATTTGTCTCTCTGGCTTGGCTGGCATCAGGAGTCACTGAATTGTCCCCTTCCCTGCGCACACACCATTATTGACAGCAAAGCAATTATTTCACATAGAGAGAAACTGCAAACTGGAAGAAAGTACTATGCTCACTTGAGGCTAAATAGGGAAACGTGGGAAATTAAAATGCAGTTATCATGCCGCATGGCCAAAAAAAGGATCAATTCATACTTTAGCTAGAAGAGCTGAAGAGTTGATAGCCAGTAATTACAAATGGTCAGATCTTTTACTTGTCATTCAATGACAATACGTTCGGCAGCTCTAGAATGGACCTTAACCAGCAGCCCATTCATGCAATAAGGACAGACAAAAATAAACACTATCTGGAAATGGATTTTTGTTGTATTGTTTTTTTTTAAAACTGTCATGATGTTAAGAGATGAACTAGGTTAGAGCCTCCTGACAATAAAGCAAAGGGTATTTGAGCTTAGCTAAACAAATTTTTATTGTTTGTAGTAGATAAAATTACCCTGTTACCAAGTGCAAAAGTGAATTATATACCCAGAACTGAAACAGAACTGTGATGCCTAAGAGATTTACCTGTAAATTTCAAACATTTAATTCTAAAGAGACTGAATATTTTTTTTAAGAGTAAGCACACTATAATCTAGCTGCTTTTCTTAGAGAGAATATGCCAAATGTGCTTTCGCCTGCACCTCTGAAAAGAGATCATGAAAATACTGAGTCCTAAGATTAATCATACATGATTTTCTTTCACAGAATTCTTTTCGGTAACTAGAGCCCCGTAAACCATGAAGGGTTTTTTAGGAGGGGAAAAAATAAAAAAAAGGCTATAACAGGCATAATGACATTAACAAACACATCATTATAGATGTATTTAAGGTCGATTTTTTTCCTGGGCTTATGATGGCTCAAATGCTGAAAAATATCCAGTAGAAACAAAAACATGAAAAAACTCAGTCTGGATGTCCTTCATATTCTACTTGTTTTTCATTAAAGGAAAGATGCATGCATAGAATTAAGTTATTTGATGATTAAGAATCCATCTGTGCCTACTTAATTCTCACCTGAAGTCATAATCCTTTGTTTGTGACCTCAGTCATTTTCAACACACACAATTGTGATTGCCTTTAAGGCAGACATTTTTAAAGCCATATAAACACATTATTTTCAATGTAAACCACAATCCAAGACAACACACAAAAGATCATCTAAATTACAGTATTCTCTTCCAGAGTTTGAAAAGTAACCAGGGGGCTGGGATTAAGAAGAGAAAGTGATATATTCCTCCTTGGTGGTTAAAACACATGAGCGTAGGAAGCGGGTCATGTAATGCAGACTCTCACGGGATACTGTCAGCAGTTGCCATATTAAAAAAGAATCCAAATAAGCATCCTTGTGAAACCTTCCTATTGCTTATTCTAAAAGACTGCTACATTTTTCCCCATTGCTTTCCTTTAATAATGCTGAAATGCTAGTGCACAGCTGAGTTACACTGGCTAATTCACCTGGCTTTAACCTGCTCCCTTTCACTGCTCCTCTCCACTCTACTAACGTGATACCAATAAACCAGTTTCTCCCTCTTTCCCAGACATACTATTTACATTGTCAGGAAGGCATTACCTCCCCTTCTGCAGCAAGCTCCTGGTATTTCTATGGATATTGCATTTCCCTTCTTCTAGTTTTAGGCACATGTTGCACCTCGGTCTTGGCGTTTTCCCTTCTGAAAACATCACTGGGAAGAAAATGTCCTTGCTACGCGGAGCTCCCTTCTTTTCCATATATATATATGGAAAAATAAAAGATCTGTTCCATATATATACAAAATGTTCTCCATCTTTTCTGTAAAGCACACTTCTTCCTAGGTATTCCTGAATACATAGAAGAGTGTAATACTTCAAAACTGACCTCTCCAAGGAAAGAAGGGAGAATGCTGCACCTACGTCATCCATGCCCACACTGCTCTCTTGCCAAATGCCTGTATTCCTTCAAGTGCCTGCACTAAGATCAGCCTCTCCTTTTCTTCTACTGCTCCTCTTTCCCTACCTATTCTTGTAGCACTACTTTTCTTGTGCCTTCTACCACATACTGTTTTCCTCTGCTGCTTTCCACAGCTGTCATGCTGTTTCCCAACAGGATACGTTAATATACTAAAAAGTCTCCTCTCCTCTAAGTCACTGTTAGAGAGAATTTGTGCCACAGGTCTTGCCTATCTCATTTTATCAGTTCCATTCTCCCACTTCATTTAACTACTGCCCATGTGTTCATTAGAATTTTTTTTTTACATTATAAATCTCAAAGTCACCTGTTATAATCCATATGGGACTGGTGTAGTTGCTGTTGTTTTAGGAGCAGTTTTGTTTCTTGCTTAGCCAATAGATGCTGGAGTCGTTCCTTTTCAATTTCCAGCTCCATTTTCTGCAGAAGCAGCTTCTGCCTTCGTTCTTCATACAACCTTTTGGCCTCCTCTGTTTCTTTAGGTCCCGAGTCCACGCTGCCATTCAGACCAGAAACTCCAGAGCGCCTCGAATACTCGCAGGTTTTGTGAACTGGCCCAGAGTGTCTTCTAAGTACCTGGCTGACTGAGCTCCCTCCCTGCCTGCAGGCACAGCTGTGACTCCCTGGCTGAGGGCACGAGCTCGGAAATTCATTTCCTCTCTGGTCCACCTCCTGAGCTGGTTTTACACAGCGAGGGCTCCTCTGCTTGACGGGGGAAATCACGTTGTTACACTTCCTGTGCAAGGCATTTTCTACTGGATATTCCTTCGGATACTCCTGATGGTTGCAATGGATTTCAGTCCCGTAACTGTGGTTGTTCCTGCATGGTTGAGACAGCACAACCCGGGCTGGGCTTCCAGCCTTCGATGCTCTACTGTTCTTATAAAAAGTTTGAGGTGCCCCCATACCCAGGTAGGAACCATCCAGTTCCAAAGCTGGCTGTTGGCATGAGCTCTTCTTACTGCATACCTGCAACAAGAGAAACAATTACCTGTGAATTGCTAAAAATCTATCTTTGCTTATTTGTTTCACTTGGTGAATGTGTTTTCTCAGAAATCGACTTGCTGCATCATGCTGATGGACATACAGCCAAACTCGAAAAAATGTTTATCAGAAGACAGACCCAAATCTGCTTTCAAATCTACATTTCATTACATCTACACAAGTATAATAAATGTAAAACTACTGCCTGCAGAATCCTCAGCATAAAATGAGTCGCTTCAGAGTATCAAGTAGTTGTGAGCATCTAGGGTTACATAAAATCAACTTGAAGAGTGGCAAAAAACATTAAATGTTAATGTTTGAAAATGTTTAATTTTGAATACCGAGCCAAAATATCCATTCAGTCACTATAAATACTCTTTGATTGGCCATTACACAGCAGGAGATTTGATGTAAAACATTTCACCTTGCACTGAATGGGATATTACTTACCGCTGGAAATTTGATGAGAGTTTTTGAAATATCTTTACAGAAACACAGATAAAAACCAACTACTTTCTGTAAAAAATGGTTGTACATCAAAAGCTGTCATTTAAATACAAAACATGTTTAAATTCAGCTATAAATGTAAGTGATTTTTCAATTAAGCTGGGCAAGTGATTATGCTCTGATAAAACTCTGAAGAAAGAAAGCAACTATAATTCACATTTGTCAACCCAGTGCAAGCAAATTCTAGTGGTTTTGTTAGACCCGTGGATATTATGCAACAGACATCAAAATCCTACTTACATCCCGAAGAATCTCTGCACTATGGTTCATCTAAGCAGTTAGGCATTTGAGACTTTATGCACATCAGAACAGCAGTGAATCAGGCACTCTCATTTCTTTTGCTAGACCTGTGCATTAATTTCAATAACATACTGAATTTAAACTCCTCCAGCCTTTGGGACCTTTCACAAAGATCTAATTTTTTTAATTACAGAAGCCAGGTTTTTTTAAAATATAACAAAACAACTGCAGTGAAAGTGGCTTAGCAGGGAAATTTAGTATCCACTGATGGAAAGAAAAGCACTCTGGCAGTGCTTGCAATAAACAGGTATTGTCCGCATAGAGTGGAAGACAGTCAGCAAGCCCCAAAACACAAGTACTTAGGAATGCAAGCAAGCGTCCAGCGCTGATTAGAAGAGAGCTGTAATCCAAATCTATGCAGTGTTTATATGTATAATTTAAATTCTTTTTTATAAATAAACAAAATACCAAATACACTCTGCTGCCCTTCAAGACAACCAATTACAAGTTTCTTGTAGACTTCACAGAATGTAAATTAATGTGGATTAGCACCTGAATGCTGATATTTTATTATTTCCAGTTTTGTGGATACAAATATATCCTCTCTGCCATGTGATTGAAAGCCAAGGATGTCATATTTTGCCCCAAAGGGGCCAATGAGTTGGAGGCATTTGCATTAACGTCAGTGTTAAATGTCTGAGGAAAGTCTGGTGCTTGGACTGGGTGAAAAGTGCAGGACATTAAAATATTTTAAAGTCACAGGGGCTGGCAGGGCAACTGAGCAGAAATGCAACATGCTGCCAAAAAGATGGAGTTTTTTTATTTACTATTTGTAGCATGCCATCCCTGTCTGCAATATTTTCTAGCCAAATAAAGGCTACAAAAGCCTTTTAATCTAAATTAGATTACAGATAAAGTGATGACCACCAACAGGAAGAAATATGACAGAAAAGGAAAAACAGGAAAATCCTGTGGTTACACTCTGATTTCCCACCTCACCTGCTTCTGCCAATGAAGCATTTAGGGGACCAATGAAACAGGCTTTCCTGGTGGCCAGTTTCCCAGCCCCCTAGGACAGCAGAAGGTGGCAGACCTGAAGGTATTCTTAGAGGATTGTGTCAAAGCTGGCAGCTTAGGGTGGTCTACAGAAAGCATACACCTACCATTCCACAGCCCATATGCAGAAGAAACAAAAGGAACCAAAAAAAGACAACTCAAAAGACAAAAAAACTGAGAATTTCCTTATTTTAGCAGTTTGTTTTATTGACTGAAGAGACAAAAGAATGTTAAGAAATCGAAGCACAAGAATGAAGATGGTACAAAATAATCACCAGGAGCAGGTTTAAGAATAAAGGCCCACATCGCAAATTAACTTCATGGCTGAGACTCTATTAAGAGTCCCTGAAGGCCCTAAAAGAGAGGTACCAGTTAGCATTTGTTGACCTTGGCCACCATTAAATCTGCCCTGATGGTCTCAGAAATGGCATTGACATTTAAAGACTTCATAACAAGGCAGAGAAACTTTAATGTTATTTCACAGTTACAATATGTTTGCAGGGGGAAAAATTCTCATTAATGTCATTGAATGTAAGTGGGTTTTTTTATTTCTTTAGAAGGAGGTCACGTTAGGCAGAAGACTGAGTTCCAATATCCCTTTGACGGCCACTCAGTAGTTTGCAGGGTCTAACCCTAAAGAAAAATTAATTATTGGGAATCAGAAGCTAGCCAACAACTTTTTTGGCAATCTGTGTTTTTCTGTTAATGCTTTAATTTAACACTACAACGGGATGGTAGAGGCTGCAGGGAAGGTGGACTGACGTTTACACTTAGGAGGGATCAGATGAGAAGAGCATGCCATGACAGGTCTGTAAGATGCAGGCCAGGTAAGGGAGAAAAACAAAACAAAAAAAAAATTAAAAAAAATAATCCAAAGACTCGTCTACTACCATGAGTCCAAAGATGCATAAGCATAAGGAATTGGGTAATTTTACAAGATGAGTTTAAGAAAGATATTGCCTATGGGACACATGGAAACCATGCTGGACCATGATGGAACAGCTGTGCTTTCCCCTCCGTGGAGCTCTTCCATGCTTGCTGTTCGGTATTTAAAGATACAACTTCCTTTAACTGAGGCTTAAACAAACAAACAAACTCAGACTGCTCCTTGCAACATATGGAGTTAATAAGACTTGATCAGATGTGAAACTCTTGCATGGAAACAAGGAGATACTAAAAAAAAAAAAAAGTTCAAATAATCTTTAGAAGGGTTTAAAGAGGAAGACACGTGGGGAGCTCTACAAAATCTTTACTGCAATCCCAGTAATTTTTGCTCGGGGATTCAGAGCAGAGCTTAAACAAACATCCGGTCCTTAAAACTTCCTACAAACAGACAAACAGCGCGCCAGTTTTATGCACGCAGCATTATCATCCCTGCAAATTCTTCTTAACTGCAACTCACGTGCTCTGCAGTGCTAATCCACAGCACTGGGAGGGGAGACACATTCATAGGATGACCACAGCAACCAGGGCTTCGTTCCACACAGGATGAGCCAGTAACCGATCAGATCTTACAGCCTCAACGCAGGCCAGGACCTGACAGACTTCACTGGTAGCTCTGTACGTACAAAGAAATAGCCCCAAATCATCATGCAATGTCCTGCACGTAAGTGGGGGCAATCCCAGGCACAATTACAGGCTGGGTGGAGAATGGATGGAGAGCAGCCCTGAGGAGAAGGACCGGGGGCTGTTGGTGAGTGTCCTGGTTTGAAGTAAAACCGAACCGATTTTGTGTTCTGTAATTTTACATTTTAGTTAGGCCTCCTCTAACTCTCCGAAATTAACGGCATATTGTGGAGAAAACTGCTCGGTCTCAGAGTCATAAAACCAATGTTTGTGCTCCATGCCAAGGAATTGTATGCAGAGAGGCCCTTGCTTATACTTATTGCTGTAACAACCAAGGTCAGCCAATTTTCATTATTTACCCCTTAGAGGGTTGGAAACGGAAAAACGTAGAGCAGTCACATCTGTGGGGAGGTGTGGACAGGACAGGTGACCCAAACTTTACCAACTGGGGTGTTCCATCCCATCTGTCCCATGTTCAGTATAAAAGCTGAGGGATCAAAGGGTCAGCTCTCTTCCTGCGATGGCTGATGTCCGAAGAGGACCCTGACTGTTCATCTGCCTTTGATCCTGATCTGTGTGTTCCTTGACTCCAGAGCTGGAATCCAGTTCCCACCCGTAGTCTGGAACTTCCTCAGTGCCTGCCAGTGACAGGACTGTCATCCTGGGAGCTTGATACAGTTTTGTATATATTGTATCTATTTCATTATTTTCCTTTTTTTTTTTATTTTAAGATTAATTCTTCATTAAAGTAGTTTAGTTCATTCTAAACTTCTGAATCTCCTTATCCCCTCCTCTCTTCTTTTGGCAGGGGGCACCATCTGTTGGTCTGGTTGCGGTGATTTCAGCTGAAACCACAACAGTGAGAAGCTCAACGTGAGCTGGCAATGTGTGCTGGCAGCCCAGAAAGCCAGCAGCATCCTGGGCTGCATAAAAAAAAGCATGGCCAGTAGGTCAAGGGAGGTGCACCCCTCAACTCTGCTCTCATGAGACCCCACCTGGAGTACTGTGTCCAGCTCTGGAGCCCTCAGCACAGGAAGGACATGGACATGTTGAAGCAAGTCCAGAGGAGGAGGCCCACAAAGATCATCAGGATCTGCTGTGAAGACAGGCTGAGAGAACTTGGGTAGTTCTGGAGAAAAGGAAGCTCTGGGTAGACCTTACTGTGGCCTTCCAGAACTTAAAGGAGACCTATAGTAAAGATGGGGAGGTATTCTTTATCAGGGAGTGGAGCAGTAGGACAAGTAGCAACGGTTTTATACTGAAAGAGGAGAGATTTAGATTAGATTTTAGGAAGAAATTCATTCCTGTGAGTGTGGTGAGACACTGGAACAGGTTGCCCAGAGTTGTGGATGCCCCATCCCTGGAAGTGTTCAAGGCCAGGCTAGATGCGGCTTTGAGCAACCTGCTCTAGTGGGAGGTGTCCCTGCCCAGGGCAGGGGGGTTGGAACTTGATGATCCTTAAGGTCCCTTCCAACCCAAACCATACTATGATTACCTTGAGAAGTCTTGCACTCTGAGGGCAAAATCTAGGAATGTATTGTCCTAGCACAATACAGTGCTGTTAATAGTGAACAGCAAAATTCCTATAAATGCTGACAGCATTAGAGTTTAACCCATAGGACCTCAGTTAGTACACTGTTGCCGAAATATTTTTGAATACAGAAAAAGAGACAATGAACTAAAATTGTGCTTAGTGTATCTTGAGAACATTTCCCTAACCTGGATTTTCAGCTCTGGGGTTTCTTTTGGTGGGGCTAGTAACAGATGGGGGAACATGCAGGTTCAGAACTAGTCCACTGTGCTGATCTGAGCGTGAACCCTGGAGGAAATCAAGAAGAACGAACAGAAGTAACAACCAGAGGAGAAATACAGAGATTTAAAGATGAAGCAAAAATTTCTAAATGGACAAATGAGAGGCTACGGTACACAGGGCAACCTTAAAGAGCACCAAGGGCACCTATTAGTGACATAGCTGATGAACTCGCTGAGGTATACATCCTAAACCTGGAACTTGGTCACCAGTGTGCATCGTTGATGTGTGGGACTCATCTGAATAAAGCTTGCCTTTGGGTTTGCAGGTCTATCGACAGTATAAGCACTTGCTCTTGTCAGTAGAATGAGGAGAATATATTATAAATAAGCTCAGGTAGGATAGCAGGGCAACAGGAATGCCGTTTTAAGAACAATTATTTCAAATGATAGGACTATTTGAAGTGCATTACTAGTGATTAAAGAGCTATTCCTTCCAAGAGACTGTAAGAATTTATCAAGCAGAATGTAAAAAGGTAAAGATTTCAAAGTAAATTAGTAGGATCTACTGAAGTCTATCTTTTTTTTTTTTCTTCTTTAAATCATGTAATCCTTTATTAAAATCTCTACCATAAGTAACCTAATATCAGTCATTACGGAGTGCCCACGTAATAGTTCAGCAACTGCCTCTGTCAGTACCTAAGATAAACACAGTAGATAACTGAGAAGATAAACTGACCATTTTTCAAGCAAGAAATAAAGCACCATTTTCTGTAGAAATTATGTATAGCTATGATTGCCATATTCCACTGAATAAAACAACTGGTGTCAAATCAAAGAAACTATGTGAATGACAGTCACAAACCTGTATTTTTCCTGTAAAAATCTACTGAATTCAATATACTGAGCAGGTGTAGTCAAAAAAAAAAAAGAAGAAAATAATAAAATAGGATCACATCACGAAAAAGTGAATCTGTAGCTGTTAGCTGACAGCAGAGGAACACCTCCTATGTTTGTGTTGCCTTCAATTTTTTTTTCTCCTCTTTGTTAAGAGGGTTTGAGCCGGGATGCCAGGTGCACAAAAAAACCTGCATTCAAAGTGGCATGTGAGCATTTGCTGGCACTCAGCTTTAAGTGTATATTTTGCATTCATAAACATGCCACCCTTCTTCTCCAGCTACACAAATATTGTAGATAATCTCTCACAAATGCTTCCATTTCAGATCAGCAAACTGGTTTTACACTGGCTGATAAGGCAGCTCATAATACAGCGCTCCAAGAAGACTGAAGTGCGGCGCCTGCACATTGAGTCTTGGAAGTCGCTGTGAGCAGAATGCCCATTAAGCTCGAACAGTACCTACGTATGGCAGTGCGATACCTGACCACTAAAATTAAGCAAACATGTTTGCTCTCCGAAACAAAACTCTTATCGTTCCTGTTTGCACTACAGAAAAATGCCACTATACTAATCTTGACAGCACCACGTCTAACTATTAACATTCAATGCGCTGCCAACATTATAAAAACGAAAAACCACAATCTTCTGACTTCAATTTTTTACTTCTGCCCTTTATTTTACTGAAGAATCAGTAGTTCAAGACCTAGATAAATATTTCAAAAACTATACTATTTGTGAGCAGAGCAGGTCACTACCATTTCCCAGTGCATTTGGAGTTCATGCGAAATAAGGGCAGAAGAGTGATGAGCTGCATTTTTAACATGGGCATACACAGAATAGTTGTCTAGCTGATAGAGAATGCGTAATGCAACATCTGCACGGTACGCCCTGCCAAAGCCCATCCCAAATAAATGTAGTGCATTCTCCCTAGTGCAATTAACTCTCGTACTCTGGCAGGTTTTGCTAGAAGATCATCAAGGTAGATTACCTTCCAGCATATGAACTAAATACTTACAGGTGTTATATCATCAGTTATTACTTACAAACTTCTGCATTTAACAAGACATCCAGGCAAATGAATGATCTAATTTATGAATTATTTATAAGAATTTCACAGCATGCTCCTGGCGTCATCCATGGCCTTTTCCAGGTCATATGACACCAATTAGAGCTGAATTTTAAATTATTCAATAACCTGAACTCTCTTGTCATTTAACATATAGATATCAATGCAGTAAACAAGTTAAGTCTAATGGGCCCTGGAGGTTTGCGTTCCTCCGCCCATCAGCAGCAGAGGCTGTACGCTACCACTGGAATAGAAAATAATAGAATGCAGCAGTCAAAAACATTTGCAAGGTTTTAATAAGTTATTTTGGCTCCCTTAGGGATTTTAGTATAACTTACAAGCACTGAATCTAAAGCATATTAAAGTCCTTAGCTATGTGCTTTTAAAACAAAATTAGGACATAGCAAAAGAGCAAGTCTGACACTAACCCTAATTTAGGCCCTTAATTTGAAATGTAGTGGAAATTATGGAGTAAGCAAGATTTACTATGCACAACTCATTACCTTCAGGCTCTCCTACAGTATAGCCAAAAATAGCCCCTCTCCCAACACATACACACCTGTCTGTAAAGATAAGGCTACACCCAGGGAAATGGAAATGTTAACAGCTATCAGTTGACAGATATACCTTACACTCCTTAGGAATTGGGTGGAGAAGGAACCTTCTACCATTCCTCTGTCCTAACAGGACTGGGGCAACCTGCTCTAGAAACCCATCTGGATTTGGGCAGCAGCTTCAAGATGGTCAACCTCAGAAGGTAGATGTAAGGATTTTTGTGGGACATTGTAAAAAAAAAAAAATAGAAAAAGAAAAAAGGAGAGGGAATCTAACAGCACAGATGCAATAAAAGACATCTTAAAGTCTTTGTCTTCCGTGATGACTATAAGAAGAACAAGAAGGTATCAAAAGCAAAGGTATCTGAAATGAACAGCACAATTAGATACCTGGCTCTGCCTCAGTGTAAAGCGTGCAAGAAACACAGAGCAAGCAGGGCACATCCTGGCTCCAAATCACTTGCCCTCCAACATCTCACAAACCTGTGAGCGTGTCTTCATGACTGAAGGGAGCACACAGACCCCCCTATCTGTATCTAAGACACATGCTGGAAAACTTCTGAGATTGCGTTGCAGCTCAGAACAAGCCAAAACTGTGCCTAGGACCAACTGACTTGTTTTTCTAGCATCCGTGCCTCAACTCTCTGAATGCTGTCGTAATAAACCCCAGACCCAGCTCCCACAGATGGTCGCCTGCAGACCCCTATTTTGGAGGACCCAGTGACTTCCCCACTCATCGGCACACACACACACGTTTCCTTTTGCACTCTCGCTGCTTTGCAAGGATTAAAAAATTTCCCGAGCTCTGTCCAACTGCAGGAGAAAGAGATAGAAAGGGAGATGTTTGGTTTATCCTTTTAAACACTAGCAAGAAGTTCTCCAGCTACTGCTGTCAAGATGAACGCCAAAAAAACCAACAATGTTGAGAAAACATCATGCCAAATAAGTAAAAAACACACCTATCCAAAATGTCTAGCCACATTAGGAAGAATAAGGATTTAGACAAAAGAAAAAAACATTGGATTTTCTGCCCCCAACCTTATCATAGGAGGGGGCTGCAAGAGAGCATTTTTTTTTATTTTATTTTAAACTTTTAAAGAAAAATAGCAGAGAGGAGAGGGGGAAGACAACTGCCTAATCTCACAGCACACATTTTAAGAACATACAAAAATAGCTGTAAGGGATTTTATTTTGGTTACCAGCCAGATTTAGTTTCATTCCTACGCTGGGCAGCATTTGATTATTTCACATTAAGGGTAGTAACATGTTGGATGGTAAGATGGAAGTTCATAGTGGTTTTCATTAAAAAGTAATATCCACCATGTATTTGGTCCTTCAAGGTAACTTTTACAAAGTTATTTTAAAAAGCAAACTGTTTTTCTACTTGGAATCACAAGTTTAGCGTATCAAGGGCTACACATGGTCCAGCTACTGCCAGTCTCTTCTGAATTCAATCAACATCTGTTCCAAACTCATGCTTTCATAGCTCTAGACACAAGACAAAAGGGCAAATATACCGTGACCCTTCTAAATAGCCCTGATTACTGTGATCAAACAGAAGCCAGATACTTATGTGGATACGCACGTGTAGAGCTTGATGTGTGAAGATTACCGCAGGAGCAGACGGTGAATCAGTGTTTGCCAACACGTACCTCACCATGACAGCCAATATCACCTTTCCACGTATTTACAGCAGGGATAACTCTGGTACCCATTGGCCAGTGATGAATTTTCACTAACAGCCACTGTTCAGTCAGGAAGATTACCAAAAAGCGTCACTTCCTTCACAAGGTAAGTGACTCCTGCAGAGCTCCTGGGGTATGGATGTAAGCTTTGAAATAGCTTTGCTGCACAAACAAAGAAAAGAAATGGATAACATCTAAGAACTAAAAGCATGTTCAGAAGTAGGGATGGTGTTTGGGGGAAAAACAAGCAGAAAGTTATTTAAATAATACGTGACTCCCACAAAAACAAAACCAGAAAATCTTTTGACTTTAAAAGTGGAAAGGTGTACCCAGGCGAGCACGTTCTGTCAGGACCGTCCTTGCACTAAGAGCCAGCCGGCATTTAGATTCTGCTAATGATCCCATCTCTGGGAAATAATTCATAAAAAGTAAACAGTAATTTTCATGTGCCTGCCCTTTTGATCTTACATTTGTAGGGAGTATCCTGAGGCTAGCTGTGGGCGCCCCCGTGGCTCTGCCTGATTGACCTCTAATCTGCCCCTCAAGTAACGATCATGCCAAGGAATGACAACAGGAGTTGCATGTAAGCAGACATTTCAATGCAATCCCATTAAAGACAGGCTGACTCACTTCATCTTGTCAAAGAAGTTTCACATACGAATTAAAAGCTTTATAGAAAGACTCTTATTTTGTAATGATACTGCTCTTCAGAACAAAGACTGGACCAAGACTAATGTACCAGAACCTGACTGGTACACAGCTTTACATTAACTGGCCAAACACTAGTGCAAGACAGAATGACAGGCAGCCCCATGTTTATGTGTTAAATAGTCTTGATAGCAAGAAATTAAGAAAATCCTCTAGAAGAATCAAGTTAGAACCATAGTACTTGACTTCTCCACATTTCAAGAGAAGCACATATACACTGTTTAGAAAGCAGCTGTCTAAAGGCTTAGACACTGCAACTGGTCACAGTTGCATCAGCTTTGAGATCACAGCTGGCATGTTTTTACCCCACACTAACACACATTAAACACAAGACGCTATTATATGGGGTAACTTACATCTCCATCACTAGGAATGAAGCCAAGAGACAGAATGTCCAGTCCAGAGCAGTTGACATGCTGATACTTACTGTCATGCCAAGGTGACTAAATTACCAGGAATAACTTCTTTCATTAACAAGTGAGGAAACTACAAATTAACCTTCTAGAGTACATAGAAATGGGAGCATAGACTATTTCTATTATATAGTCACACTGAAAAAAACATGAATACTCCCAAGGCGCTGAAGGGTACAATGCAACACTGAGTTGGATGAACTGATAGACAAGTAGCACTGGCATTGCTACCAAGGTGCTTGAAAAGCTGAGTCTTCTCTGAATGGTGGCAGAACTCTTCTCGTGGACAGATATTACATTCATACTATGCTTCCAGCTCCTGCTTCAGTCTTTCTACAGTTACTTCATACACCTGTTTAATGAGACTTTTGTCAGATTTTCTTGCATTACCAAGCACTCTGTTTCTTAGCAGAAGTCAACATCTTAGTCTACAGTTACATAGGAAGCCCAGGAAAATATAAATGGCACTCCGCAAATGGAAAGAATTTGAACATTTCTGACTATGAACGCATGTAGCTGGAAGTTTTATGCAAAATACAACAACCCTTGGAGAAGTTCCACCTAGGCATATTCACAGCAGTATGTCTCATAATCTGTTACCTAATCTGACAGCCTCCACACTGGACAGGCGTCCCCTGAGCAACCGAGGCAAACTATCTCACTCGAGTCTAGAAGGCTGAGCTCCCCAAACATAAAAATTCAAGGTCCTCTTGGCATACAGCTGTGATTTCAGTGAGAAAGGAAATGTTTCCTATTTGGCAGGCATGCAGCATCTCAGACAGGTACATAAATTCACTAATGAAAAATTGCAAGAAAAGTTGAATCAAGGAATAGGAGCGGGCATAGAACAAACAGCAATCTCTCATTCCTCAGGGGTAAGCTGTTACCTTTTGAGGCTCACCATGAAGATGCTGATTTCAGAAAGCTCTCACCACACTTGAAACGCCACTAAGGATGTCCCATCAGGCCTTCCGTCTACATCTGAGATTCCTTAAGAGCTAAGGTCATCCTGCAGTGGGTTTAGCACTGCTGAAGGTAGCCACAGCTGACAGAGAGAAATGACCTCCAGTATATCACGCTGCAAAGGTCAATCTCCTCTTGACCCATAGAAATGATCTTTTACAGTCCTGCTTGACACCATAAAGTATAGCAATGGTATCACAGCTATTATTTGCATAAAATGGTCCTAGATATGGTGTGGAGCAGTTTGACAGCCCATCCTGATGGGTCTCAGCTGCAGAATATTGATATAAAGGCTCTTCTATAGTTACCATAGGCCATTAGGTTGTCTGAATGGACATCCATCACTACCAGCTTGTGTGAAGGAGAACATTAAGTTAAAAGGGCATGACCAAGCATAAATTGAAAGGCCCTCCACTACTCCAGGGCAGCAGTGACCTTGTGAGGCAGTCGCCTTCAGTCTGAGACACTGCAGTCTGGATGGACAGACCAAGTAAAACCCACCCACAGGTGTATGGAAGCAAGTTTACTTTAGAAAAGCTCACAAGTATCAGCATTTGCAATAGCCTGAAAGGAAATCCTTGCACGAAGCCACACCTTTTTAATAAGCACACAAAAATACGCAAAAGAATTAAATATGTGTGTTTATAGTCTCACATTAATAGTTAGAAAAACACAATGCCTGCTTACAAGCTGAAGGACAGGGGACACGGAGGGATGGCTTCCAACTACAAATCCCAAGAGTCGAGTCTCTCCAAGTTAGAAAGAAGATGTAGAACCTTCCTCTCAATAGAGAACCATTATTTTATTGTGTTGTGCCAATCTAAGAGCACGGGCTCTATAGCTGTGAGGAAGCATTACGCACCTCTTTTGTGCTCTTTCCAACCAGTACCCTAACAGCTGTGCATTAAAAAAAAAAGAAAAATCTGTTCCCTACTTGATAGCAATTAATGTAACAGATATGACATCTGAAAAATGATATTAATTATTCTGAAGTAGGGAACCAATTTTTGAAGGTTTTGTTTTTTTTTTCCCAGGGAAAACTGTAAAAGTTTGTATTTTTATATTTCACCTTTATTCTGGAGTCAATCTGTACAATAAGTCTGCATAAATGCAGAAAGCAGAGACAGGCATAGATACCAAAAGGTATGAACTTTTGAAGTTCTGACAAAATTCTAATGCAGAGTAGAAGGTTCCTCTATCTGGGTTCCCAGGCCACTTCTTTGGATAGAGTTAGTTAATAAATGTATTCTGAGTACCAGGCTTAAGCCTTCCTTATTCCATCTCAAAGAGCTGCACTTCAGCTCTCCTTCTTAAACTCTGGATTCAACAAAGAATAGTAACGCTTTGAGGCTGAAAATCTCTAAACCATTCGGTGCCAACTTTAACAGCAGCAGAATTGGGTCAAGAGTAGAATTCACTCCCTCCAGGAACAGAGTTGAACCAACCAGTTAAGCACAGAAGAAATTCGCACCACGTAGTACCCTAGCTGTGAAGCCCCTTGGGATTTGTAAGTCGTAAAAAAAAATAAAAAAAAAATTTCCAAATACTGTTGTAGAGCACAAAGCTCTATCCTTGTGGAGAAGCAAAAAAGAGATTGAGCCTTCCTCACAGTTACATATTGAATGAGTGCATCTTTTCAAGTACCACAAACTTGATGCGAGAGAAGACATGAAGTTGCAAGGATTCAAAAGAACTGAGTGGAAAAAAAAAAAAAAAAAGAAAAGGAAGAAGGGCCAAGAGAAAAGAAAGCCAAATCACATTGGTTCAGTCAGGTATTTAAAATGGGTTTTCTTTAATTAGCTGAACTGTAATACAAATTAAAACTGAATTTCTTGTTCAAAATATATTCATTGGAGGGGAGGGGATGCAGCTGGCTATCTCCAGAGCAGTTCAAGCTAAAACAGACTCAGTTCTGCAGGACTGAACAGAAGCCAGCTTCCATCCTTCTCAAAACACCGAAAAGCAACTTGGCAGCAGAGATTCCGACTGCAAGCTCCATCTCAGAAATACTTATGAAGCACGACAAACCTGTGGCGATTGTGACTGAACTCATTAAAATCACTACAGATTATTTAAAGCTCTCATGCCTGACATTCAGGTCCTTTATTACGCTTTAAATGCCTAGGAAAAGAAGCTGTAGACATAGGGCAGAAATGAGGGCTTTAATACCTCAGCTGATCGCTAAGTGACCAGCAAAAGGAGTTTGGTGCCACATGACATTTTTGGCATGAAATGTTAAATGGGATTGACTGTAGAATTTCACTTTGTTTTTGAAATCTTTTGCTTTCTGATGACAGAACTGTTGATGATACAAATGCCCAATCCCAGCTCTCAGTCTGGATAATGACCTGAAGCAAAGTAATAAGATCTCTTGGATCAGTGTCTGTTTCATGATACGAGATAAGATTAATAGTTTCATGCTGGTTTGCCATTTCCTAGAGTAGTGTTAAATTACAAATTTATGGGAGGGTGAGGAGGAATGTGTACTGTATGAAACTCTTAGAAAAGGGCAAAACCAAAGCACAGTTATCATAAGATAAAACCATAAAACAATCACAACCCTTGGGGGCCCAGAAGCTCTGTGCAGCCTCTCATGTGTCAGATCATCATAGGGTGCCTGGTTATTTTATGATAAGATTATCTAATGTTAATCTCACCACTAGAGTTGCCTGCAATAAAAATGTTACCAACTTTCTAATTTTAATTACTGAGTTTCTGAAGATAACTACTTCAATTCTGTTGTGTTTTTTTTTTTTTTTTAAAAAAAAACACCACTCCCCATGGTTTCTCTGAAGCCGGAAGTACTTCAAATATCAAACTTGTGGATTGGATAACTTTCAATGTCTTTAATTCTCTGATAATTAACTCCTCTCTTCCCTTCTATTTTCACTGATTGATCCTGACACATGACAGTATTCTATGCATAAAGGATAACACAATGTCTTCCATTTCACTTCACAAACTACACCAAAGAAGAATGCTAAATAACTCAAAAGAAACCTATAATGCATCTGTAAGTAGGCATTCTTGAAATAATGCAGAAAGGGAAAAATTATTTCCTAACCCAAAACTGTCAACATAATGACCTTAGCAGAAGTGGCAACCACTACTGTAAGAACCTGAACAGCAGAAGCCAATGCCCTGGATGAGGTTTCTGTTGAGCAATCTCTTTAGAACTCACCACTAACTGACCAAAGAGGTCATCTCAGGTGTCAGTTACATCAGCACCCCTTGCATTCTCATACTTGTATAGCTGTTTTAGCAAATATCTTTCTTCCATTATTCAATGCACAGTAGCAAATGGCTGCAGAGCCATACAAGCTACTTATGGTCACAGGACTCCAACTGCAGACAGGAAATTTCCAAAGGAGATATCATGGAAAAAAACCTTAGGGAAACAGCTCTCAGGGGCAGCGGGTGGTGGGGTTCCTCAAGAACAAATAGTGCAACATTAAATAGGAGAAAAAAAAAAAACAACCAAGCATGAGTACTCAAGCAATTTCAAGGACCTCCCATTGTATCACAAAGCAGCTTGATCTGGTCCAAAACCACACTCTCACCAGGGACTCGTTAACTCACTGATAGTCCACAGTTTGGGTCCGACTCGATCTTTCTAATCAAACCTTTTATAAACAAACTAATGACACTGTGGTACAACAGAGGGATATAGAACAAGTCTCAAAAAAACATAACTATATCCTAATCATAACAAATAACTATGTCCTAATCATACTGTCATTGGATATTATCCTATATTGTAATTTTCCATAGATGAAACTAGAGAATAAGAACAGTTGAAAACAATTTAAAGAATAGATTTGTCATGTTACTCACTAGTACGATACAATTTGCTTATACATCAGTTATTGTATACATGCATACATAATCTATTGTCTGCATTTCTCTTGTGCTTTTAGCATAAAAATGGTTAGAGAAAAATCTAGATGTGTATTTCTCCTGAGTTCACCGGTTCCTGCTGTTTGTTTCTCACCTGAAGTCATAATCCTGCCTTTGACATCATAATCATTTGCACAGCCACCAATTGAGATGTCACAAACGGAGGATTATGGCCAGGTGGGGAATAAGCAGCAGGAGCAGATGAACTCTTATGAAACAAAAATCTTGTTTTCATGCAAATGTCCTTCATAATAGAGAACAAAAGAACAAAGGAAGAAAAATACAATGGAGAGAAAATACTAGAAGCCGGATTGTTTCTAAATACACGATCTCCCTGAAGTTTCCTCTGAGGAGTCAGCTGCTGATTAACAACTGCATAAATCATTACAAAAGTAAAACAAAACTTGACATCTGATGATTGAAACCCCCCTACCACCACACATACACACAGTTTTCTACTTACCATCAAATCACCAGAAATACAAGGCACTTTGAGAGAACTTATAACCTTTAGAGGTATTTATATACATTATACCTGAATATTCCTGGCAGTAACTAAGGACTGTTATGTCTCCTCTTTGGACAAAGACACTGAGATCAAGGAATACCCAGGACCTCCCTGAATCTCAGTCACAATCAGATTGCTCAAGACATCAAAAATTCAAAGAAATTCAAAGCTGAAGTGGCCCAAATTTTGGAGGAACAGAAAACCCATAGCTCCGGGTACAGTTCTGTGTGAGGCTGTTACAGAAAGGCTACTCTGGGTTAGCAGTTCCAAAGAGTTAAGAGAATTATGAACAATTTTTATATTTAAGAAAATCATTCATAAATTAATCTGTCTGAAATTGATTCTAGCTATGAATCTGAATGCCAATATGCAGTCATTGAAAAAAATAAATAAAAAAAAATCAAAACTGCAATCCAGATCCAAAACAATGCAATCTTTATATGTAAGGAGAAATCCAATCAGCTACACTGATACCACCCACACTGTAATGTTGTTGCAAAAAAAAAATCTACCAGAAATTCTTCCGTTACATTTCTAGTCTCTTCTTTTATTCAGCTCTGGGTGAGGAGTGCTAAATTGTAAATTGGTTAAGTTGCCATGTTATTGGCACTGCTTCTATACCCATACCAGCAGTCTAATTAATAAATATAAGAAATTCATTTTTGCAAAGAGTAAAAAAACTGTGGTGCTTCACGTATTTGTGTTCTGCTTCACTACTGCCCATGATGATGGCTGAACGTATGCCATTAAATGTGACAGCACAGATAGCCTACAGCTCAAACAATTCCATCATCTGCCTGTGTTCTAGTTCCCATACAGTCTTCTGCACATATCCTGCCCAGATCTTGTCACAGCACAGCAGATGTGGCAGCTCATTTCCTCAGCAGTAAAGTAAGGGAGGAACCTTAGCATAAAAATTATGCCCTCTGTCCTCTTATTTTTTCCCTTCTTCAGTACACTGTGCTGAAGTACCAGGACTATTGCAAATTCATTTAAATTGTCCAAATAGCCTACCTGTAAATAAATGTGCCATTTGGAAAAAAAAAAAAGAAAAAGAAACCAACAGCTAATGCAGTAGAAAAAAAACTTCTTGGCTTTGCCAATAATGACCCTGCATTGTGGAAGCAACCCCCCCCTTTCCTCCAAATCTGAAACAAATACAAGAAGAACTATAAAAAGAATTCTAGCTTTTAAACACTAACAGGCTTGAGAGCAGACTGCTAAAAAAGCATAATACTCTGGATATCTGTACGGCACAATTACACTTGAAAAAAACCTAACCACTATGTATGACATTTATTCATGACCAAGTAAATGAGTTGCTGAATAACTCGAGGCTAACCTAGGATTTTACTCTTGATAGACAAACACCTAAATATCTTACATAGATATTAACCAAGCTGTAATTGCTCTCAAGTTGTTTTGCAACTTCGCTTTGCAATCTACTGTTTCCCAGAACCTTATTAGTTTCCCAGACATACCAGTCCAGTTTAATAAAAGATATTATGGCTACCTAGAAATCTTGTCCCACATTCTCTTTTATACCTATGCCGTATTCTTTTAAATAGAAGCTTTATTCATCCATGATGTGTTTCTGAGCATCTTCTTTAAACCTGTCGCTTTCTGAGTCCAGCTGGTAAAACAATGTTTTGCTCTTGTACAAATTTATGTATTATGTATTAATAAGGCTGAAATTCTGTATTCAGAAAGCAGATATGGATATTTATGAATAATCTAAAGAAAAACACTTTACAGAAAATACATTTAAATTCCTCCCTCCATTTTTTATAAAGGATGACATGCATTTTATATGCTAGTAAACACTCTGAATGTGCAAAGTGATGTTTAACTGTGTCTCTTAGTGGTGGTAGTTGCCACACACAAAACTTTTTCTATTCATACCAAAAACAACCGACATACAAGAACATGGTCAAATTAAGAGCAGGGAGCAAGCAGAGTCAAAATCATAGTTTTCTCTCACCTCTACTGAAGCTTCTCCTCTAATGCGGAAAACACTGACATTCTTAACTTTTCCTTCTCTAAGAATCTACAAATCTGGACTGAACCAAAAGTTCTACCATTTTGGAAAGAGCAATGTTGTGTTTGTATTGAATCTTTACTTTTAGCTAGAGGTAACACAGGGTGGAATCAATTCTACACTAAATATACATCCACAACCTGTATTTCCTTAACACCTTTGTAAGGTGAGCAGCACCCATGCTGAGAATTACCCACTGAGAATTCCAAGACACAGCCTCTAGATAACATACTGCAGCCGTGGATAATGGATACTCTAGGAAGAGGCTGACAGGAAAATGCCAGTTAAAATATTTCAACACCAAGGAGATCGTAAACCTTTAAGAATAAAGAAGAAAAAAAAATCCTGCTTGAAACATAAGCGACCAACTACATTGTACTTTGCTCAAGGTAAAAAGAACAGAGGCTGCAAAACCATTCTTGTGAAACCAAGGAGAGGAGAAAAGTCCAACCACACCTGTATGTAGACTGAAGTACCAGCATTTCATTCCTAGAGGCCATTGGTGTCTGCTGTTCAAGGGAAAAAGTCTGCCAGGTAACAGTATAACCAATGTGCCTCCCAGTCAAAAATCCTTACTATTATAAAACTGATTGCTAAGCAGAGCTTTAAATAAAGTTTGGAAGTGAAATGCTCTCAAATGTTAGCCTGTGATTTCTGAAATTAGAGGTCAACTCTATTACCCCTTGATGCTTGACTTCTGAAATTCCTTAAAATATGGCACTTGCTTCCCATTTTCAGGAACGTACCTCATGCAGTCAAGCATATGGAGTCAATAAAGGTGTCTCTTCATCTGCCATCTGAAGCTTTATTTTTCTCACTTACCAATTACAACTGGTTTTAGTAATAGCAATCCCTGCACACATTTGAAACGTACTCCCATTTTCCATGTTGCAGAGCTATATGGCTTAGTAAATACATGCAATTTAGGTTCAAAACCATAGCTCCAGGCACTACATATCAAGAATTTTATATTACTGAAAATTAATGCCTTTTTTGCATATGCTTGAGCAATAAATTAAAAAGCTATGTCTTATATGTATCAATTGGGATTTTCTTAGCCTTCATTTTTAAAAAGAATCAAGCATACAGAGTTGCATTTCAGTTTCTTCTCTGGGCTTTTAATAAGAGAATATGAATTTATTTCAATTCATCAAAAGCAACTAACTAGACTTTAATAGTCTCACATTTTGTACTGAAATTTGTACGTGTTCAACTGCAACAATATCAACCTCTGAATTCAATTCTCCAAACGAAAAAAATTGGCACCTCCACGTACTATATTTGTGGCAGTACCCAAGTAGAATAATCAAAGTAATAGTCAGAATCTCTTTTAGCACAGAAAACTACAGCCCCCATATCAGAGTTGGGTGGAAAATATAAGAGGTTATGATAATTGCTGGAAGGGGGGCACAAGGGCTAAATAATGCTTTGAAGCTGGTCTCTCTTGGAAAGCTCTATTCCATCCTGGAATCTCCATTACCCCATGTACATGGAATGGAAACACTTCTCTCCTGGCCCTGCCTGCTCAAGGTAGAGGGAGACTAAGGAGGTGTGTAGGGTTTTCTTTGGCCACATGAAGAATAAACCTGGAACAGATAACTGGCATTGAGCTTTTCCTTCAAAGTTTACCTTTCAGACCCCTTGACTGCTCTTGCCTTACCCCATCTTGCTACCAGAACCAATCTTCCAGTTACTTTTACCCCATCAGTGACAAACAGCAGACCAGCATAAAATGGGCAAGTTTTGTCTAAGCTTCAACCACAAAGGCTGTTTAGCAGCCTGATTTTAGCATTTACTCACCTTTTATCCAGCATATGTTCTGATAGCCACATATTTACTATCTGGCTACCTATAGCAATGCACATACACACTTATCGATTGCCTAATCTTTACACATGGATTCCTGCTGTTGTCTGGAGCTATTCCATCTCTCAGGTGACATTTGTTCTAGGCATTTGGTTTATATTTCACAATTAATCCTGCCTGACTTCACTGAACAAAAGGCCTTTTTTCATTAGTCTTTCAGCATCACTCAGTATTACTCAACATTATTCTTCCTGTTTAAAAGCCTCTGAAATACCTTCGTTTCCCTGCTACATCTAACATCGCTTAGGTCCACACCTACCAACAATCCCTTCAAAATGTATGCATACTTTAGGTGTTTGTGAATATCCATAGCTGTTTGTGATGTGAACCTTTGGACAAGCCAAGGATAATCTGGCTCAACCGTTTGTTAGGAATATAAAAGTGCCACGTATTGGGTCAGAGCAAGCATTGGTCCAGCTGACTAGCCCATCTCTAGCCCAGTGCCCTCAGGAGCCCCCAGTAACAACAGCGAGGAGGAGCTGCTCTTGCTAAGTAGAGGTGCCACCATCCAGGCGACTGCCCACAGACTCCATACGGGCTGCAAGCCACCCCAGAAGAGTGCGGCGGGAACAAACTACGAGGTCTTGAAAATACTACCTGTTTTATATAACAGAAATTAAAAAAAAAAGAAAACGAAGTAAAACCCTGAACTCAATGGGGCTTAGGTCTCTGCAGAAGTGGCTACATTGCCTGCCCAGATGACAGACTGCACATGGGATCTTAAGCAACTCAATATTATCTGGTGGGTTTTTTTATTTTGCGTTTGGTTGGGTTTGGGTTTGGTTTGGGTTTTTTTTTGGACAAAGCTATGGCTATTACTGAATGCCTCTTAAACGTACGTAAGAAATAGGGCAAGAGTTTTGTTCTCTGCTTGCTGACATAACCTCACAGCTTCTGCAGCTTTCTCCCCCCTCAGGCTGACCAGTACTAAGGTTTGAATGCCACAGTAAGTCATAGTGCAGAGACCCCCTCCGAATTAACCCTACTGTGGAAGTGGCCCAACAGATGGCCAAGGAACAAAACTCTGGGATCTTACTCCTCTCCCATCCCCTCAGGCACCACATGCATCCTCCCCCCAGCACAGCAAGTAGAGCCAATTTAACCTAGCTAGCTGGGAAGCCAGGCCAGGACACGGAAGACTCAGAGACAGAAAGGCTTTATCCTGAGAATCAGTTGTCTCAAAAACCACCTGAAACAAACATCTTTAGAACAGACCCAATTTGGGAGGTGCCTTAAATTTTTGCCAAACGCTAACCATGAGGGAGGTAGAACTGGAAATTAAGCTTTTCCTTCTTTTGGATCGTACTCGTTGCACTCAGAACATGCCCCTGCTCCAAACTCTAATTTAAACTTGAGGACATTGTGCTTCAGAAAATCAAACAAATATGGAAAAGATCAAAAAGAACTTTCAACATGTTATCTAATACAACAGTTTTTGCCTCTCAAGTAGAGACAGAAGAAGCGATTCAATAAGCCAGTGGTGGGGAGAATCCATTAGCCTATTTTCCTGTGAATTTTAGGAGTTGACAAGCATTATTAGGAATTATACCATGTGATTACAGGGAATGCCACTGATTTTATTGTGTCCTGTTTCATAAAATCTACAAAAATAATTAGATAAATGGAAAAAATTTGAAAATAAGTATCATCTTCCACTTTATAGAGGCTCTAAGTGAGCCACGCTGCCTGCTTGTACAAGAGAGACCTAAAAAATGAGAAACATTTTCAGAAAGAAAACTTTAATCCGCTAATGTTTGAAAGGAGCACATACAACTTGTATACAAGCCAAGTTCAAATTAAAGTTTTATGTTTGGTTTTGGTTGTTGTTGGTTGTGTTTTCTTAAACCTTCAGACTGCAAAACCCATAGGGAAGTATTTTGCTTCTGTTTTTCCAGCAGTGGAAACTCCCTGGAACAGGAGCAGTGCCAAAACCTTCTGTTCCCACAAGGCTTGATCTCAGCAATGGAAGCCTTCCTACAGTCACATTTTGAAGGTAACTTTCAAAGACTTGTCTTTCCTATATTACAAATATACTAAATACACCAAAATATAATTTTTGCTAAATAAAATTACATTCATCAAATCTTCAGCCTATTATCCCACATTCTATTTTGGAAAAGACACATCAATAGAACAGCATCGTCAATCAATCCGATAGATCTTGAGTGTATCCACAACGAATCTACCCTGCAATAAATTGGCTTGAGTAATTTAAAAAACTCGTATCTTAATGTTAGGAGAAGAAAAATTGTTTTTTTGATCTATTCCTCCTCCCCTTAAAGCACCTTGGGCAAAGGCTAAGCATTAAAAAGAAAAATAACCAACAGCTGTATTACAGCAATCAAACCTAAATAAAAATGACTGATCAATGCAGAGGAGAAAATATAAAAGGCATCATTCCATATAAAATACACACAAAGATTTTAACTCGAAGGTTTTCAACTGTGTCAAATGTGTTACAGTAATTAAACAAGCAGACAGGGTGCCCAAGCTGCAGGTAGTTGGAACACACACTTTTCCCCCCCCTTTCAACCTTTTTCTCTAGATTACCAAAGCAGTTAAAATTGTATCCTTTTACAAACACTGTTCTATTAGGATACTTAGCAAGATCACCATAGGAAATGGTGACCCAGAAACTGGTACGTGGATTTCTCTGCTACTTTCTACAGCACTACAAGGGAGCCCAGGATTCTCTCCTCCCCCCTTTCATTAGACTAGAATTTGCAATTCCTTTTCAGAAACTATTCCCATTACACTTTCTCCTCACTGCATGTTGCATTACTTCTCCTCGATGAATCCCAGCTATGTTGTACTGCATTTCGGACTCCTGTCAGCTCATTTTAAAAGCTTGTTTCCCTTCATGAAATGGTTGTGCCTGCAAATACAGTCGCCACTTAAAAATATCGTAATTCACTACTCTTTGATCAAAAGGCACTGAGCCCAAATTATAAACAAAGAAGGTGGTTCACCAAGAGACAGTTTCTGCTGGCCATATAAAAGACATGGCTGGCATTCAAGCAACTTAGTGCTTTTGAAAGGTGCTGAGGAGCTGAGAGCTCTCAGCTTTCACCAAAGAAGCAAGAACGCTTAGCATCAGGAGTTTTAGTTCAAACCCATGTCAAATCACTTACCTGATTGTGTATTTTAACATGTAAGTAAGCTACAAACATGACTGCAAACAGCAAGGTGTGTAGAAGAGAATTACAGGGGCCCATTTCCCAAGGCAGAGCATCACCTGCAAAGGAGTAGCAAATCACCCTTCCAAGAGCTAACCAAGAAGTGCTTCAGAACAAGCCCAAGCCAGTATTCCCTTACACATGAAGGTGGCTCTAACCCTTCTGATACTGTAAGATCACCCTAAGAAGTTTCCCCAAAGTAACTTTTAGACTACATCTATCGTTCTGTTCAAATCAATTCTCTTCAATGCATTGCACTAAGGAAGACTGGCTGAGATACGGCTGGCATCAATGACAGCACCATGAAAACAGAAAAATTACCTCTAAAAGGGTTTGAGAAGAAAATGCTCAATGCTGTATTTCATATCACTGAGCCTGAAACAGAGCATGGTGTTCTATAATTCTCTTTCAAAGTACTACCATTAAAAAAAAATTAAGATGCATCAATGATAGCCGGTAATTTACACCACCAGTAAATGAGCCAGTTAAAAGACAAACATTTAAGGAGAGAAACATCATTGTACCCACTAACAGGTTAACACTAAATAATAGGCAATAGTATACAGGGTACTAAAAGTGGGTGTAATATGATGAATCAGGAAATAAGGACTATAATAATGCTTTCTGATTGCAAAATAATTATTCCATGGCAAACAATGGAAGCCAACTTTCATGCTATTTAGACTGGACAAAAATGTTTAAAAAAAAAAAAGATCTCTAAAGAGCAAAATCATGCAGCAGCAATAAGGAGGGAAAGATGAAAAGCTTTGGTCACACACATAGACAGAGAATGCAAAGATTAGATGAATTTCCAAAAGTAAAAGTGGAAATCTAGGAGGCGTCCAGAAAATTGGGAGGGGGGAACAGAGAGAGAAAAAAGTAGAGAAGTTCTTTGCCTCTAACATTTTTTATATAATTTCTCTGATTTGATGAAAGAAAGCAACAACCTCTAAGTAGAATTAGCAACCACACACAGAGGAAATAAATATAGATTTGAAGTGGAACACCTAATAAGAAAAGAAAGTCTCTTTCCTGCAAATGGAGGATAATGCCGATTCAAATGAAAAAATACAAACAAACAACATAGCAAACAATATTCATAATATACGGTTTCTGCAGGCTACAGAAATCATTGCGAGGTGCTGTATACTGCAGAGTTTTATGACATTTTTTGGCTGAGTTCATGATTAGGAGATTACATAAGCTGTTTATTACTTGCTGCAGCCTATGGAGCGCAAAAAATGAACCGGTCATTTAATTTACACTAAATTTGTACCAGATAGCAGAAAAAAGCAAAGCAAGTCACTGACAGCAGAGCAAGCATTGAAATGCTGTGACTAAGAAAACAGCACCATTTTCCAATATTGTGTTGTATAGAGAAAAGAAATAGTTTGATAAAAAACAATCAGTATTAAAAAAGCTCTTGAACTCTGCCTGGACCCATGGATTAATGCCTAGCAACAGAAATGTCTGCATGTGTATTTACTCACTCACACGCATGAGCATAGCAGTTGTGGGTGGACAAGGGAAGTGCTGGAGAATGACATGGGCAAAGGGAAGAAAAGAACGGTTTTCATTCAGTTTTCATGTTTCCCCAAAGTCTCAACTAGAACTAATCAAAATGAATTCATCTGAATGTCTGTGATGGCCAAAAATTTAGTCACACACAGTCTGGCTGTCCAAATGAATGGTGAGGAAAGGGCTCACATCAATCAGCTTCATCTAAGAAGATTGGCACAACTTCAATAGGGATTGACAGAGTTCAGTGCCTGCCAGACTGATGAGCCAAGCACCAAGCTGAAAATGTTCTGACTATTCATAACGGCATTGCAGTCTAGGGCCTTTGATTAATTAATTCAGGAACCAAAGCTTTCAGTTACTGTAAGAAGAATATTTGAGGTAGCTGTTTCTCAGCCCGTACAGTATATGAAACCCACATCCCACTGACCCGCGTGGGTACCGACACTGAAAAGCCTTTGCCGGCTGCTACGCGGGGTCTAATGCACACTCCGGTCCCTCAAAACAATTTACCACCCTGCAAAATAAATAAAAACAATGCAAACGCTCAGCACCTTGCCTTTGAGAGATTTTGCCAAATGAGCCTTCTTCAAGCCACAAAAGAAACATTTGTCTTAATTGTTACTAATAATGTTATCTTTCAGCGCTCTCCAAAATCCTCTGACCAGCAGCAGGGTCCTCGCACAGCGCTGCTAGAAATGTTGCTAGGTAGCGTTACACATGCAGACAATTAACAGCTTAAAAAAAAAAAAAAGGTTGATCATTTTATTGCATTATTGTTCAGACAGAAGAAAATTCATTTTCATTAAGATAAGACCTTTCCACTCATTCTCAGCTCTAAATCTGGTTAGAGGAAGGCAAGGTGTCTGCTATATTAATGTATTCCAATTAAACAAAATTGGGTAACATGAATAGGAAACTTGAACAAGTTGCACTGAAGTTAGGGGGCTGCCGCCACACTTCCTTGGGCGTGCAGTCGGTCACATTGACTGTGTTTAACAGAAAACTTGAAGGACAGAGGACATTATATAAAGTCAGACTGAAAAAAAATATCCCTGTTCTAAGTGCTCCCCACCCTAAATTATCTCACCACATGTGTATTTGAACAGAGCACCCGATACTGACTCAGTCCTAAAAGCAGTTGCCATTTCTTTCTTCCAGGGTATGTCGTTTTTCTGTTTAGTAATGCTGTTTTCTGTAGCACGATACTTTACGAACGATGCACAGAAAAAGCATTTAAAAGAGAAGCAACAAGCTTGACAAACAGCAGAAGCAAGATCCCAGATAAACAGCAGCAAGGAAAAAGCCAACGATTAAAGCTGGAAGAGGTTATTAAATTACTTCACTTCTGCAGTATTCACTTTGCGCCCAGCGTGCATTTATTTTCTGAAATGCCACTTGTTCAAAAATAAAGACTTACATGCTTCCTGCTGGAACAAAGTCATCATCAACAAAATTGTGGCCTGTGTAACAGGAGAAATTTAGCTAGAGTCAGATCTGTGCTGCTTTCATATGAAAGTGAAAAAGCATTTCCTTTCTTTTCATGGCCTCTTAAATGGCCTTTTTGTTTCAGATTAAGTCTCACCTGGCAGAAGACCATAAAGCCCAAAACTCAGAGGATTCACAATGCAGTGGCATGAAGGTCCCCTACAGGCCACATACAACAAATATCTCAGGAAAATACACCTGGTAACAGAGGACACAGCAAACTCACTGGATTCACAAATTACATGATTCTCTGAATCACAATATATTTTTAAGAGACACGTGAAGACTATGAGGCCTGTTATAATCCAAAAAGACGTGTTTATAGGCTTGCGGCTATTTGCAGCTTTCAATTTAGACTTAAAAGTTTCAGTTTCATTCCTGTTGTGAATAAAATACTACATATAGGGACTATTTTCTCCTCCTTAGCACTGGGAACTATGACCTTTAGGACATTCTGGGTGAGCTCAAGTGCTTTGGCTCCATTTCTCCCTTTCTTCTTTCCTTCTCAATTGAAGTTTAGATAATTCATCTTCATCTGCAAAGGCTGGGGAAGCCTAGAGGTAGAAAACAGTGTACTAATATATTACAAAGCAACAACAGGTAAAGAACTGTTTCTTTCCTCTTAAATACATACTTTCTAAACAAGTGGTCTGCAGTAGTTTCTTGTAGGAAGTAAGAGGCTCTATGACGTCAGTACCTAATTCTGAAATCTACTTTTAAGAAAGAAACTTCAGAGCCACAGTTACTCCAAAGCAGAAGGACGTGCAGAAGATACTCAAGGAAACAAAAAGACTGCAAATTTAAACTGAGTTATTGAAATCGAGCAAGGCTGGAGGCAAATTAGACCATCAATGACTAAAGCAAAGTTGTCCCATCAAAAATGTCTATACACAAACCTGTACTAGTTTCATTTTGACCATACATAGGGTGACACCTTCCATTACACTGCTAACAGTTGACATGGAGAGGAGACTTAAAATCTTTACTCCTTTCTTCTGTGCTGCTGTCACTGCCGTGCACTTCAGCCTCCCTGGCTCTTGGCACAGTCACCTCTATGAAAGCTACAGAAGTATTGCAAATTGACTAACAAGATTAGCAAATCTGCGCTTGACTTGTTCAATAAGGTGTTGATGCATGCAGATATATTTGCCGAAATGACTTCATCCAGGAGGCATCAAATCTCACCAGAGCCCCTTCTATTTTCAGTCCCTAATCCCTAAACCTTTCTAACCTGCATATAACAAAAAAAAAAAAAAAAAAAAAGGGGAGCTGAAAAGGAAGGAGAGGAGATAATGATGCCCACCGCGAAGGCAGCCGATCAGGCAGTGCCTCCCCCAGCCCCTGCACACACAATCAGTGCCAGCTGTAGGCCAATTAAACCCAGCCGCTCACAGGTGTTCGCAGAAATGACGAACACAAAAGAAACTCGCACTTCAGAACTGCAATATTTAAAAGCTTTGAGGTGGAACCAAGAAAGATAAAAGCCTGAATTAAGTTTATTGCCACCTTGTGCTTCACTCTAATGCAGGTTTTGAACAGGGCCTCCCATTGGTATTAAAAGTTGGATGAACATCTGCATTTAAAATACAGGAAACCAAGCACGTGAAGTGCTTTTAAAATGCCTGTTGCCATAGTAGATAGGGGGCTTTAGTATATGTTCATTTATTATTATAGTTGTACGGCAATATGGTAAAATATATTTGCCAAGTGGGCAATACAAGCTCAACTCTAAGTCAACATAATATGCTAGATTGCTTAGATTTTCATAAATATTTTTGATGCTTATTTTCTCTAAACATAACTCTCATTTCCCAAAATAACAATTTCTTTAATTTTTAATGAGAACAAAACCATGGTAAGATCTTATTATGCTCTCTTATGTTCAGATTAAAAACCACAAGAGGGAAGAAGAAGGAAAAGAGAGGTAGCCCCCTGAAAACTCTCCATGTTCTCTTAAGTGGTCGAATGACGGGGACTATCCAGTAAGTAAATTCTTTCCCCGTCTCCACAGAGCAGCAAACAAAGTATCTGTAAAATGAATTTCTCTTTATGGTTTTATACCAAAAATATGTATACAAATTAACATCCAAATGTCTTTAATTCCCATGATATGTCTATTAAGCAGCAATTCTCCATAAGGCTGTTTAGCTATCCAAACAGCAGCCTAAAATTATTATCTCTATAAGCTTTCCATAACTTATCACTCAGTTCCTATGAAAAGCCATTAATTTTGGCCTCTCTCTATCTTGGTCTCACAGGAAATATTCTGCAAAGGGATGTAATAAAAATGTGATTTCTGCCATCATTTCATTAAAATTCCCTGTTAAATTTCTATCTGAACAGTGTACATAATATAAAAAAAACTCAGGGCTCTTATTAATGGTGCTGTTCCTTATGATACGGACTTTAAAAAATAATGAAGACCATTTCTTACTTGTAAGAATATTGTTCATTTTTTATTCCTATTAAAATTTAATCTGGAAGTTGTTTAAAAATGTTTAAGTTTCATTACATTTCAACATCTTAAGAAGGGAAAAGAGCTAGTGAGTTCATGAGCAGGAATGCTGTCACTCATCTGTTCTTCCACCCATATCTCAACAGTAAATCACTCAACCTATCTATGATTCAAGATACCCATTCGCAACATTTTAATACCAAGTGCCATGAGACAACATTTTCTGAAAAGCTTCAGCTCCATAGGTAGGGGATGATGGAGAACAGAGAAGCAAATTACTTCCTCTGCTTAGGAGTATCTTTGAAGTTTAAAGAGAGGGGTTTTGGAGGTTTAGGTTGGAGTTGGGATTTTTGGTGTGGGGTTTTGTGTTGATTTGGTTTGGGAGGGAGTGGGCAGCTGAATTCCATGCAGAAAATTGTGGTCAATACACCATGAAAGAAACCAAAAACAAAACATTGAAATGCCACTGCATCTTCAATAGGAAACCATTCTTAGCAATCACTCTGAGTGGAATTTAAGCAGAATTGCCTTTTTGAAACTAGAAAGCCAAGTTGTATAGAAACTTAGCCTTGTTCTCAAAAGCAGAACCAGCGCGCTCTCCCCACAGCCTTTCATAGCAACGCCACGTTATTTCACATTTTAAGAGCTTTTTAGATGGTTTTAGTGGTCTAACTTTAAACAGTCTTGTCTCTGCTTCCTTACCCCCGAAGAATCAGTGGTGACACAAAGGTCCACACACATACTGTGGAGTCCCACCTACCTCACTGCAAGGGCACATCCCGGCACTCGCTCCAGTAGAGTAGTGCTCAACACACTCAAGTCAAGAAAATTAGACGCGTTGTGGCAACACGGAGCTAAACGAGCTGACAGTAACCCACCAAGAAAACTAAAATTAAACTATCAGAACTAGGACACGCATCTTCGACAAACATTGTGCTTAAGCACTTTCTACAATCAGGTCTTTTATTCAGGGGTCTAATTTTAGACATCTAAGTATAAAAATTCTGGCCCATACATTTAATGGAAGCGTGCGATTGCCAAGCTGAGAATGTTAAATCTAATTTTAGTTTTTCTTTGCATACTTGTTTTTTTTTTCCCCACACAATTTCTGCAACTGAATAGAAAAAAATATCTGTGATGTTTTCTGGACCACATTCACAATATTCATTTTCGTTGTTGCATTTTGAGTAGTTATAAAGCCTACTCCAATGAATTGGAGCTTTTTCATTATTCCCAATGAGACCAAAATTTCATTCTCTGCAGTCAAAGTACTTTCTGGTAATTTTTTTTAGTCCTGAAAATATTTCTATTAAAATTAATGTTAATACGTTTTGATCTGCACACATCCTAAATTAGAAACTTAAACTTCTCTGAAAGTCTTCCTTTTAGATCTTTTTATGCAATTATCATCCAGCTGTTGTGCTACAGGCAAATTTTTGCATTTTCTTCCTCACGTAGATGGTTTCATAACAGGGATATATTGATTTAAACTAGTTTCATTACTACTAATGCTCTGCTAAATTTTAAAGACAACGCAATATTGAACAGAATAATGTGTTCTATTAATAAGCATACTATTGAAATACTGAGCAGATTGATTGCATTTGGATGTTCAAATAAACACACAGATCATTTTCTATAAATCATCTCCTGCCTAAAAAGATGACTGAAATGGGATTTGATTTTTTAAAAAGTAATAAAAACAATGAAAACTAGTTTGAAAAATTAACCAATGGATTTTAATCAAAAAATGTATTCTCTAATCAGACGTGTTTGGGCCTTGTTTAAAGCAGTACTTATTAACACAGGTACAAAGGACCTTTAAAAGGTACTGGTTGTAGCAACAGCTTAGGGAAAGAAGTTTAAAAAGAGATCCAAGCTCTGTTTTGTAAATGAAATAAAGCAGAGATGGCAAAACTTTAAGTCCACACAGCACAGCGCTTGGCTCTTGCACGCGTACTTAAGCTGGCTCAGGAAGCAGGAGCTAAGTATCCATGTCAGTGCAGTATCTGCTTGAGCCTGCTAATTAAGCTTGCTGAGAAGAACTAATTACTGATGCAGCTCTGCTGCTTCTGGGAGCCGAGCTAATACCACTATGCAGTACAACGCATCAGCCCATTTGGAGCAGGCTCAGGCACCTGAGCGAACCAGGGCACGAGCGTGCCCTTAAGTAAATCATTCCTGATATCAACCAACAAATAAAGATTCTGTTTCTTCAGCAGTGACCCCGTGTGTGATCTCCCACAGGCCCCCTCCTCCGTGCCTGCGCCTCTCACAAGAGTGCCTGAGCAGGGCAGGACTCCCTGAAAGATAGGGAAATAAGCACTTCTGATTGCTAGCGTAACTGCAAACGAGGGTTTGCACACACTGAAATCTTCCTCATTAACTCCGCAACAAAGCATCCTCATTTCCCCAGTTTCTGATTGCCACAAATATCATACTAAGTGCTCAGGTTAAAAAAAAAAGAATGCTTTAAGCCATTTTCCAGCACGGATTTCAGCTGCCGTAAAACATTCGCCTCCTATCTTGCTCTAACAGTTCTCCATAAGAATACTGCTAAAATTACATGGAAATCCAAGCTGAGGGGGGAAAAAAGCAAGATTGTAATCAGTATAGCAAGCCTTGCTAGGGCTAACAACAACTGCTGGTTACTACTGCTAGAAGATAACAGCAAGGCAGGCAGGGAGCACCGCTGTGCTCTCAGCAAGCACGTATGGCAATATGCTTCAGTGGTCACCCTGTCTTTCCATCTCTGCTACCGCCACTACTTATTTTATTTTCCTTTCTCTGCTGCCGGTACCCCAAACTGTAAGCTTTGCAGGACAGGAACTGTGTTTTATTTACACGTGCAGCATCTGCCTAAATGACTTCCAGACTGCCGGTTGCGGTCCTGCCGTTTCCCAGCACCTCCGCAGCGGCACAAATAAACTAGAAAAATCCCTCATTACCGCAGCTCACAGACCCGGGCAGTTCTCTCAGTAGTTTGTACTTAATTTCCAGGCTGGGGGACTCTGTCTCCCAGAACAGCACCATGCTTAGCAGCAAGAACACCACCGGCTTCTTTGCCAAAAAGAGCTGGGTGTCACCGCCGGACTGCCCCTCTGCAGAGCCTCTCTGCTCCATGCAAGCCTCACGCTGTGCTCCTGCGAAGTCACAGCGTGGGACAGAAGTCTCTATCTTCCTTGAATATACACACTACACCTGAACGAAGGGAGCCCGAGCCTCTAAGGGCTACCACAATGCAAACAACTCCAGTAATTCTTTTACAGCCTGCCATTTCTTGGCTGTACACGCTGTATGGCCGACAAAAGGTTATGCATATAAAATCGTTAGGTTACAGTTATTATCTTGTTAGAAAGAGCATTTTAAGAGTGTTTGAAGAATAAGAGGACTGCTTTTTTATTAATATTTCAGAAAAATTATGAGTGTGTGGTACTTGCTTCTGATGTAGGAAAGACTCACTTCAACTCAGTAATCCAGCATAACCGCATCCTCAAATCCCAACATGCTTCCAAAATCTTGAAGACATAAAATTGGGCCACGGTCAAACTCTAACCCAACCTTTGCTACTTCAGCGGAGATCTCCCATTGCCTAAACAAGTTCTCTAATTACTGCTGTGTTGAAATCTCTGCCTGTCAGATATTAAATCTTTATAATCCCAATACTGATTAAGTGCATTTTAAAATGTTCCCAACAATTATTGTCATTATGGAGGACCTCTCACTGACCTCTGCTGCAAACTTTCTACTCTTCCAATCATTTCACTCCCTACCCACATCCCCTCTGTAGCCTACCACAAAGGCATAAAAGCCTTTTTTTCACAAAATACTCTTTATCTTTGATGGGTAGCTTAATTTGGCAAACTCGTGACACGCACTGTGTAAGAAAGGCATATACTTACCCCTGGTTAGAAAGTAAATGTTAGAGTTTCTTCCAACTTTGAGAGAAGCACCAACTCTGGATCTCCACAAAGCCCTCTTACCAACATTACATTGTAGATAATCTTCACAATGCTTATCAGAGAAGATTACCCTCTCAACAAATAACCTGGATGAATTCTTCTTCTCCTGGGAGTTTCTACTGATAGCATTATCATAGTCCACAAAAATCATCAACAGGCTACGTCATCTCCCCATTCCTTTGCTTGAACACATCTCCCTGTTTCTACCCTTCATCTTTTTCTCATTCTAGTCTTATACTCCCATTTCCCCCATTTACTGTTAATCTCCAGATAATGACTTCTGTAACAAACAAGATACAATGAGTGCTCTAGGTAAACATTATGTAAATGTCAGAGGTCTTCTGCTTATCTTCAATCATTCTCTATCTATATTGGCTTATTGAGTAAATTATTTGCCAACTACTATTAGCCCTCTTCTCACTTATGTCCTAAAACAAACTTTACAAATGAAGTTAAGAAAAGAAATGAGGATTAAGCACATCAGGTCTCACTAACATACTGAGTCTTTAGCAAATTACTCAAGATTATTCCATGCACTCTTCTCAAAGGGCGACAACCTCTCTCAGCCACCATGCTTCAGGATTACTTCCCCTAGTCCCACTCCCTCTGAACAAGTGATGGGAACAATGACAGAGTGGACCTGTCCAAGTATTCTCTGGCATTAGCGTACTACGTAGCCAGCACTACTACCAGCTGCCAATGCTTTGGTTTCCATGTACAGGCACAATTCAGACTCATTACTGCAGAATCGGTTTGCCAAGATGTGAAACTTGGGTTCTCATTTGAGGTTCCTGGGTTTATTTCTGGCCAAAAAGAAAAGCAGCATCCAAAAGCAGCAATCTGAGGAGACTAACAACCCTAGTGGCATTTAAACGTTTTGCCATTTTGCATGAGCGCTTCTTATGGTTATTTTATATCTCATAAGTAGAGAAAAAAATTTAACAGCCTTGATTCACCACTCTTACCCCAGCAAAACTGCACTTACTTCAATAGAGGGGTCTGGTGCAAAGGAGTAAGAAATGTCATTACGAATCATGACAATGCTTTGTACTTGTGGTTTTCCTGCACAGAACTTGAAAAGCTTTCCAAGCAGTGGTGGGAAGCACTGTTAACCTCACTATACAAACAGTGAACTTAGGCACAGAACGCTGAAGTAATTATCCAAAGGTCACAGAGTGAGTCAGTAGTAGATGCAGGACAAGAAGCCACTTATATTCACTCCCAAACTCTCTAATGGAGCATCTCCCCTTCCCCCCCCCCCCCCCCCCCGCCTTACTGCAATGAAGTTTTAAGTGTAAAATCAATAATTGAGGTCACTGAAAACTTTCTGCATGCAGACCGTAGTGAAGTCATCCTCTAGGAAAGCACTGACAAAAAGCAAGGCACTTAATGAATTTTTCAGTGGACCTTACATAAGGACAGAGCATTCCAGGAGGTGGTGAGAGGAAAGGACGCTTACTTGGGAAGCCCTGTAACGGGGCTGCAGTGACAAATCATTACTCCCAGAACACTGCTCAAGGAAATGTAATGCTGCCATTTTCCAAATGCTGGGTTATAAAACCTTTCACACATACCATATTTAAAACCATGAATTACCTTCAAGAACGTATCCAAACATCTAACAGTATCAAGTCATGCTAACGGTTATCTGTTTATAGGTCAGGAGGGCAGTAAATTATTGCGATGGAAAGTAGTAAAGCCTGCATTGTATCTAGTCATGCTGTTTAACAGGTGATAGTGAAAAGTAGGTGATGCATGGAAACTTCAAGTTTTTATAGCTCCTGCCTCAATCTGTATTCACTTATATAAAGATGTCACATTTTTAAACATTTAAAAGTCAAATTGTCTGGAGAATAGATTCATATAAAATTTATTTTCAGAAACAGATATTTAGCCTACTGCTATCAGAGTTGATTGCTCTTATGTATAAGCTTTATTCAAGTTTCTACAGGTCTGAAAATACAAAGACTGACATTTCAGATCCCATACTCAAGTGTGTCATTAACCAGAAATTGAAATGGGAACATTTCCACTTTCTCAGAAATACTCAGTTTGTTAGGGTGATAACTGCACTAACTGCTTTTGAGTTTTTGTGAAGCTACTAAATATGACTCTACTGCAACACAGACAGGAAGGAGGAGTCATGATGGCAAAAGAAAAATCCTGAATTGGTGCCTTACCCAGCACAATATGCCTTGAGAATTGAATAATTTCAAAGCTCTGCCAAAACAGCTATTTGTAAGTGGCTAATGGCAAAAATGTTTTATTCTGTTTATGTCAAAGACATGTTTGTCAGGCACTGGACAGCCAGACAAATCAGGGTCTAATTAGTTCAGTCAATTCCCTCAGTTTTATCCTTTCAGTCTACATTGAGTTATTAAAGCATCAGAAATAAAACGCTACTGAGACAGCAATAAGGGAAATAAGATGTCAGAACTCTATTAACAATGGTATTTTCAGGAAGCAATGTAAATAGAAAATCAAATTTATGCAAGAAAAATGTATCAGTAAGTAATACTCAATATAATCATCCTACATTTATCTTTAAAGGAGCTTTTACCTCCAACTGATTTGAAAAAAAAAATTCTTCAATACATAGACATCTTGACTTCTTTGGAATAGTGACCATCATTCAGATTCAGATGCCTGCCTAGTACAAGAGGATACTGGTCCCCAACCCAAATACTACAGTTGTACAAATAACAGTGAGTAATTATTTATTCCACCCTTGACATTTAGCCAGCTCAGAGAAAAAGTGTGACAGTTAAGCCGTTGCAAGACAAAAAGAACCGGAAAATGCCACGTTCAACTGAAATGACAGGAAATACTTAGGTAGAGAGAATGCAGTAAATTTGGCAGACTTACGGGAGTTTAATTGCCCCTTTGTGAAAAGGGATAAATACCTCTGAAAACCACTGTAAGGACCAGGTTTTGGGAGGAACAGATTTCTGATAGGGGTGTCTTAATCTTCATTACTTGAATGTGACCAATACAGGACGGAAGTTTTCTCATCCCCTGGTAGAGATGGTTGGGTTGGTGGCAGCAACCCCCAGCTCTGTGCCAGGCCTCAAGCAGGCACTAAGAGGACAGTGGTTTCTGGCCCCAGAGGGGCTGTCACAACTACCAGCAACTTTCTGGTCTTACACTGGCTCACACTTACTAGCACAGACAGTGAGATGTTGGCTACTTCAGGCAGCATCTGCCACCCAAATAACTGAACCTTATTTGCTCCCAGAGGACAGTAGGATGGACTTTTTTTCCTCCCCCCTACCATGGTGAAATAGCTAATCTACCATGATGGCTTGCAACTCCCACCTTAGCTCTCACACAAGTGTCTCAAGTCACCTTGTCTGTTGAACCACCATACAAAAAAAATCCCTTTGCTGACACAGAGGAAGAAAAATATTTGTGATTTTACTAGAATCTTCACTGGGTAAGGAGAGATTTTTCCTGAATGTTTAAAAAATGACCAGCTCCCCATTTTACAGTGTTTCTGACATTTCAAAACCTTCCCATAATATTCTCAAACTCTCACTATAAGTTAGAACTTACAGTATTAAGTTCTATATTGTCTATAAAATCTATATTATATCTATATATATAAAGTTCTAACTGCAATAAACTAACTTATAGTAATAAGTTAGTTTATTATAACAGAAGTATTCATCTCTTATTTCAATGTATTGAAATATTGAAGCTTTCTCCTATTAGAAAAAAAAGTTAAAAGGGTATAATGAACTTCCCTGCTTTTGCCAGGTCTGTTTGGCAGCCTGCCACCTGGAACAAGCTCCCACACAGAAGTTTAGACTCATGAGTCCAAGAGGTTGAAGACAAATCAAAAGGAATATTTACAGTATTTACTAATATTAACACAAGGGATTAGTTCAGCATGTAAATAGCACTAATGATATGTCTGAAAATCAACAAGCCACACCAAGAAAAACATGATCTTACTTATTACTTATTAGATGTGTTCAGTGTTGATCATCTTAATGATGATGCCACCTAATCATTCAGGAAAAAGTAAAAGGAGTATCTTGGTATTTGATAAAATAATGAGGATTTCAGAAAATAAAATAAAAAAAAAGATGTCCAGATTCTTCTAAATTGAATAATCAGCTGGATTTGAGTCATCTTCTGGAAATGCCTCACACTTCCACTCTTGCTTTCTACAGAGAGACCCAAGAGGGACTGGTCCCATCACACACGTTGTTAGGAAGTACCTTTCTAATATGCTAGTGTTCACCGAGTTATACAGCCTGACTGACAAAGCACTTAAAATAAAATAAAATCTACAAGTTTTAAAATACTTTTAAAAAAGAAAATCAGTAGGCACCTGCATTAACATCTATAGATATAAATAAGCATGTTGTTACAATAACAGTACACTGGATAAATAGTTATAACCGAATAAATAGAGAAACAGAAAATAAGAATGCATAGGTGTGTCTCTATAGATAATAGAGGACTCCAGTGCTTTCTTCTCGTTTCACTTACAGAAGTGCAGACTCTTCATTTCAGATAACATGATTCTTTTTACCTCTGATGAATAAAGATGCCCATGAAACGAATTCATGTAATGTGTGCATCTGCCTTATGTCATACAGCCCCAGAGGTTTTTTCCCCATGTTGAATACTTGTTCTTTGTAACCCAGCATAGCCTGGGTTCTTCTTATACAAGAAGTCCGAGACCAAATGAGTTCTCTTTACAGTACCTTATAACTAGACCAACAATTCATCTTTGCATTTACACAGCATTTTAAATTCACTCAGCTTACATGTTTTAACAGTGGGCATCATCTTCTATTTAAAGAGCAAGAAACTAAGCCAGAAAGCAACTAAATAACTTGATGGCAAGACAATAAAAGAACACAATTAGATCCCAATTCATCTGCTCGCCATCCCTCACCTTCTTGGTAGACCACAGCAGCAGTCCCAATAGCAGAATTCTCATGGTCAGCAAAAGTAATGAAAAATATTAATCAAAACTTCTCATGTCCCTTTAATGACATTCCCATGGATAAAATGAAAAACAAAGGCCTAAATATTTAAAGACCTTTCTGCATGTGTCTGAACTCTCATTTCCCCAAGTAAAACAAAATTCCTCTATTTAACCTAAATCTTCAGAATCTACACAGAAGACCTAAGATAACATGTTAAAAGGCTGATGTCTGTTGATTAACTAGAATATTCAGGTGAAAAATAAATTAAAAAAAATAAATCAAACTGGCACTTACTTCTGTGTTAAGATTTAGAAAAAGCAGAAAATAATACAGTTTCACAGCCAGAGACAGTATTATACTCAAAGCTTGCTTAAATATATATCAAATCAAGTGTGAATGCTGAATTTGTGTCGGTGTTTCAGCCATAGGTTTGTGTCTTTACCAGGTGCTACATATCGGTTTGAAAAACAAGCGGTTACAAGTCAGTCTATCTATACATTGATATGATAATTGCCCATGCTTCCAAGCACAGACAACAGGACTATTTTTGCATTAGCAATGCTGGTCCGATACACAATCAAGTCCTTCCCATGCAGGGGTGTGCACACTACTGCCTGGACAGTGGTGTGCAGACCAGGTCCTCTGCTGAAAATATCTTTCTCCAAGGCACAGTTAATGAAAGTGTTAAAGATTAAAAAAAACCAAACTGTTCTGTCCTCATCAACCCTATGCCTGAATGTCCACAGTCATTACAAGGGACTACAAGAACACAAATCACCAGGAATCTCAGAGTTCCTCACTGAAGGGTAAGCATCCAAAAGGAAGAGTTATGCTAAGAAGCTCTACTGGAGTGTAGTGTAGTGTTGTGCTTTATGTAATGAATGTATGAATCTCAGGAAAAGTAGTGGTGTCCAAAGCTGTCACTTGAAATCCAGGAGTGACCTCAGCTGCTCACAGGCTGTTCTACTTTGCAGTCTTATGAGCTCAATTAATGAGACAAGTTCTCTATTAAAATTTTCAATCTCATTTTCTGTAGCCATGAACGTAGAATCATAGAATCATTTCGGTTGGAAAAGACCCTTGGGATCAGAGTCCAACCATCTACCCTACTCTACAAGTTCTCCCCTACACCATATCCCCCAACACCACATCTAAACAACTCAAACAAATCCGAGTGTGGTGACTCAACCACCTCCCTGGGCAGACTATTCCAGTGTCTGACCACTCTTTCTGTGAAGAATTTTTTCCTAACGTCCAGTCTAAACCTACTCTGTTACAGCTCGAATCCAATCCCTCTTGTTCTATTGCTAATTGCTTGTGAGAAGAGACCAGCACCAACCTCTCTACAATGTCTTTTCAAGTAGTTGTAAAGAGTTATGAGGTCATCCCTCAGGCTCCTCTTCCTCAAAGTAAACACTCCCACCTCCCTCAATCGCTCTTTGTATGATTTGGTCTCCATGAACGGTTCCTGACTTAAATGATGTTCTTGAGATGACTGTGAGTAAAAGCTTTTCTGCTCAGGTTTAATAGTGACATAAGCCTGCAAGAGTGGGTCCTTGATCTAGCTGTAAAAGGCACCAATGTTCTTACTTCTTTGTGAAAAGTCCTCTGTCTGAAGTTCTAGAGCAGATACTGCAAACTCACAGTCTTCAATTAAGGTGCTGATATTCATGAACAAGCTCCAGAGAGTAAGAGAAGTTTCTGAAGTTACACACCAGAAAACAGAAGACAGCCTAAAAATTTGTTTGGCCTGCTCCAGCCAACAGGACTGTTCCTGCTTACAGAGAGGAGAACAGATGGGGAAAGACATAACATGGATCAAATACATCTATTATAGAATGACTAGAAATGACTTTATTTCAAGGCAGAGACCAACATCAAGGTAATCCAGACTTTTGAGATAGGTCAGAGGACATCACTGGCTTTCCCCTACTCTAAATCTTAGGAATTATCCCCGTCAGCCTGAGAAACCATGTATCTGTGTGGTTAGCTCTGACTGCTTTGGTTTCAGATTGAGAGTTTTCTTGCATAGACAAGAGAAACTCATGTATCTCTGTGGTGATGGCACTATGATGATGGTCCTGAATGTCTGGATGTTTCTACCCACATCCCAAGGTCTGAAATCATAAGAGTAAATTTCCAAAATGAAGACAAATGTCTACTACTATACATCTGAAAAGGGGACATTTCAGGCGTTTTCTAGCATCTACCATGAATAGACAGCAACGAAAAATTGTTATGCAATGAGATTTAACGCATTAGCTAGATCAGAGATAGGTAACCATGCTGTTCTAAACCATAATCACATGCAATGTGTATGCTGCCCTGCAATAAATCCTTCAGATGCACAGTCTGTGCTGATGCCACCTCACCAGATTTCTGCTTATATAGAAAAATGAGTCCAGCACTTTCAAGAACTTCATGAATTTGTACTATAGTGGATAAAATCCCAGGAGGAGAGTCCTTACAGACTTCAAATGGCAAACTGTGCATCAGAAAAACTTTTAAGTTCTAACTTTTTGCAGCTCAAAATGAAAAACTCAAGCTAAATCTTAGGGTATTCAGAACTAAGTCAGAGAGATATTTCTCCAGGCAATCATCCTGGTACAGACAGATAACAAATTCCCACCTTCTTAGCTGAAAGAAAATTACAGCCCTGGCTCTTCTGAAAAGTTTTTCTGCCATACAAAGACCAATCTATAGTGCCCTGAACTGATAATCACCTCACTTTCATTAAAGACACTACTAATTAAACGACCTGAACAACACAAAAAATGTGTGCTTTGCAGGCAAAATATGGCAAACCATTTATCTTTCAATATAATAATCACTAACATTAGGTGATCTGGAATCTAAACTGATGAATACTGGTGTTTAGGTTATGAAGTCCTAGATAAGTCTACAGCCTCTATTTGTTTCAAGAAATAGAAACTCTAATTCTTTCCACTTTAAGAAATAAAGGTCCAGTTGTTGGACTATTGCTACTGCTCCAGAAGCATTTTCACTTTTTTAACCAAAACGGACTCTCACAGGATGATCTCTCTCTTAAACAAGGGTGGTGAAGACAGAATACAAAATCAAGTCAGAAAAATTCAGGTTGGGAGGGAACTCTGCTAGCTATCTGGTCCAATCCTTCAAATTAAATTAGTTTGATTGTTCAATTAGGCTTTGAAAGTCTCCAGCACTGGTTTTCAACAAGTCAGAACCTCAGGAATGTTACCTTGCTCACAACATACAGGACCTGCCACGCTTAGAGGAATCCAAGAAGTATGTTACCAGAAACTGGTGAATCAAGGAGGCTGGAAGTACGTGAGAAACTCAACTTTTGAGAAAGGCAAAAGACAGCAGAACCAAAAGTCATATGCATAGGTCAAATGGACTACACAAACAAAAGTGCCAGCATACGGGTAGGCAGCTGGGATGTTTGCATTCCTAACAGCTGTCAGGTAAACAGGTAACTCCACAAAGTAGAGGACAGATCAGAAGTTTTCTTATAATCAAGAACAGTTTGTGTTGGAAGGGACCTTTAAGGGTCATCTAGTCCTATTTCCCCTGCAATAAGCAGGGACATCTGCAACGAGATGAGGTTCCTCAGAGCCCTGTCCAACCTGACCTTGAATTTTTCCAGGGATGGGGCATCTACCTCCTTTCTGGGCAACCCCTGCCAGTGTTTCATCACCCTCATGCTAAAAAATTTTTTCGTTACATATAGTCTTATATTTTATGCCTTCCTCAAGGCCTGTGGTTTAATACAAAATCTTTGACTTCAAGTATAGCCTTATGAAGCCTTGCATTCATTGAAAAAGCTTTATTCCGAAGGGAGACTGAGAGGATGGTCACAATGGTCTCTCCCTAAAGCCACTAAAAGGGTTATGCTGAAGAAATTGTAATATCTGATCTAAGAGTTTGTGAAGTGCTTCTCAAGGACAGGCAGTCCTGCTATAAACTTCAAAAATTTTCATAAAGATGCAGAGGTATCATTTCACAATAGCAACAATACCATCAGAAGTCTGCAAGGCCAAGAGAGTATTTTCCTGGAAAGGAAGGCATTTCTTTCCAGATTTATTCCCCAACAGAAAAATACAGACCAGAGACGAGAGTCCACCTAAGGAAAAATTTCCACAGGCGGGACAGTTTTTGAAGCTAAGTGGATGAAACCTAAAGAGGCACCTTCAAAGGAGAGAAAAAGAAAAATCTAAAGACCCTAAAGAGAGGAGAGACAAGGCTGATTAAAGACAATGGAACAAAGAGATGGTGAACTGGCACAGACCTCAGTTAAGCAGTGAACTGCTCACACCTCGCTGAAGCAGTGAGCTGAGAGTGAAGTGCTTATCACCACGAATACAGCATCACTCTCAGCACGCAAGCAGATGGGGCTTTTATGCGAGCCAAACGGTTCTACTACGGCACGGCACACGTTTCCAGGGGACTGAGCAGAGGTGGAGTTCTATTGTGAATGTTAGCAATACACAGATATTTCCATACTGATGTTTCCTTTTCGTTGAAACATTTAATGTCCATCTGCATTATTGTTTGGTGTTAGCATTTTTTAGGAAAGACAGGTAAATTAACTATGACTTGGTAATCTAGAGGTGAAAGGACAAAGCATGTTTCTTCTTCATCCTTGTTACAAGGCAGTGTGCTCCAGACCACCCTAAATTTTAAGTATCATCTCTAATAACTTTGACAACACATGAGGAAGCACCCAAAACCTAACGTTCTAAAAATGAGGACAAAAACTTTATCTCCCTTTTACAGATAAGAGAAGCATAGAGAGAGATCAGAGGATTTGCCAAAAGTAACACAGGTAAGGCAGGGCTATTCCAGGTATTTACTCATGCTAAAACTCTGTCTCTGTCTGGCCTTGTAAAATTATTCCAATACCCTTGATTCTTCAGTCAAATTAGTTCTTTATTTATTATCCCAGTTCTCAAGTATCTTTGATATGGGCTCTGGGCTCATCCATTGTTCCTGTACAGCTGGGTAAACAGACAAAGTCAATTTTATCATGCAGGTTTACCTTATACACTCAAAACCCTTTGCATATATGGGATATATTTTTTTTCTTTAGGCAAGATAAGAATGTGTTTAAAGGTGACCTGTGTTGAAAAAGAGAAGAATGGGAAAGTCTGGAGACAATCAGAAAGTAAGGACATCTGAAGACTGACTTGTTTGTTTCAATATCCTTTTCAAAGGAAAAAAATAATAAATTAAGTAACCAATGTCTGAAGTTTTAGTATGCAATCACCCTTATTAAGACAAAAAATTACAATGATATGGACAAGAATTTCAGTTACTGACATGAAAAGAAAATGAAGATTCCTAGTCCTTGCAAGTAAAAAGCTTCCTTTGGACTCTACTGAGAAATGACACCACAACTGTGTCAACATATTTCAAGATGAACAAATGATTCAGAAGAAATAGTAACATTTTAAAAAAAAAGTAAAAAAAATATATTATCCTCCTCACAAAACTTAATCTTCTTAAGATTTTACAATCTTCTCAAAGCAGACCATGTCTTTCACTCTGCTTGCACAGTGCTTTACAACAGTACCTCGTTCCTGATGAGGGCCTCTGGCATTACTGAAATATAAACACCAAACAGGATGCAGACAATATACTACATAAGAAAGGGGAAGAGCAGATATCCCATTAAAAATAAAGTCTTGATATTCTTCTCTGTCTACAGTCCCACTCCATATTTGTGCTGTTTCTACACAGGGGGAAGAAAAGAAGCTTAAAACACATACTCAACAAGAATCTTTGTAAATCAAGGGAATTAGCAGATGTGTTGATAATCTTCCACAAATAAGAAACAAAGGCTGCCAGCTGTACTTGTAAATACAAAGATTAACATTAATAGGCAATGCTGAGACTAAAGGTATTATCTTTCTTTTAGGTGAAGTAGCTCAAGAATCCCAGTCCTGCAGAAACGCAGCCGCCTGTCCAACTTTCATGACTCAAGTCCTCTCCTACACTGCAGAACATCTACACACTCATCAGCCAGAGACTTGCCAAAGTAAACTGGATTCTCGCCACTGTTTGAGATGGCAGTGAAGCAGCAACTATATAACCAGGTCAGACCCGATTACCTAGAACAAGGGCAACTTTCTTTACATCTCTGTGTGAAGCTTATGAAAATGGCAAAGACTGAACATTTGGGAGCTGCAGAAAGAACATCCAAAAATCATTTTTGATGGAAGAAGTTTAACTACACTTTAATATGGATGGTATTTTCTATTAACATCGGAGCAGGAGCCTATTGTTCGGTAGAGCTCTTCACTTCCTTTACACAAGAGCTATCTCTTCGAATCTGAGTCAACTTTAGTGACCACTTTAATATTCACTTTACAATTAATGCTTCTTTTTATGGGTTGGAAGAAGGTAAACCAATTTCAGTTCAGCTTCTAGGTATTGAATTTATTATAAAAAGTTATGTACTTAAAACTCCTATAATGAAACCAGAGGCATCATGAGATATTAACCTAGAGTTAACGCTGAGAAGGCCAGTTTGAATAATTCAATTCATGTCACCTTAAGTATCTTTTCAAATGGAATTAACTTTATCTCACAAAAAAGGAAGCTCCATGTTCCAGTTACTGATTATTGACTCCATGAGAGTTCTGTCTTAAATCATCTCACCACCACCTTCCCAGCAATTTTATTTCACTACTACCAGAATGCTTCTTTAAATTTCGAGGGCTGACTTTCGTTATAAAGAAGCATTATTAGGTAAGAGGAAAATGTGATTTCAGAGTTATTGCTACCGGTAGTTGATGCTAAAACAGTCGAAAATAAAAGTTAACACCAGAGTATCTGCATTAGTCCGATAGAGCTGCAAACCAGGGCTGCATTTCAGCCACAGGAACACAGCGACTGCAGGGTTTGCCTCCCACACAACGCCACCTCTCTCGGCAACAATGCCACAGAAGTTTGGTAAGGCTGCAGTTCTCTTGACCTGTTAATTGTCTCATTCTAACACGAAGCCCAGCATTTAAAGATTGAAAGGAGATGCTTTCAAATACCTGTCTAAGCCCAGGGGAAAGTGACAGCTCGTATCCAGCGTTATTGTACAGTAAGAATGAGGGAGCCAGGCAAGCGAAAAGTAGGCAATGTTAAGATATAGGTGTGGAAACAAAATAAACAAGTAGGAAAAAGATGGGAAAATGAACAGAAACAAGAAAGAACAGCTTGTAACAGGAAGAACAAAGGAGTGCTTCAGTGCAGAGTATAACTGTGCAGTCCCGTGTTCCTGGAAGATGCAGGAAAAATCGGAAAGACATCTTGCATTGCAGCACAGATGCCCCGGGAACATCAGCGGTCACCTGAAATGGAAAACGCTGATTACCCCTCCTAGACGGTTCAAATAAGTGAAAACTAGGGAGCAAGCTGATACCTATTGATTTAAAGCCAGACATAGCCAGGATTTCCTTAGTCCAGTCAACAATAGACAATAGGGAAAAGATTCCCCACGATCAGAATTCAAGCAAAACTCAGGAAGACTTCCTTTAGCCTTGCATTTAAACAAGGTGGCTTTTTTCAAAGTCCAGCGTAAAACAAAAAGAGCAATAGGATAAAAGCTTCAGTGGGGCAGAGAAACCGGGCATGGGCAGCACTTAGAGCAGTTGGAAAGGTTTCTAGATCTGCCCGGCTCCCAATTCTGACTTCCCAAAAACCCCCCATGCTGCATTCCGCACCGAGGCAGGCACCAGAATGGAAGCCCTGTGCCTACTGGAACCACTATGTTAAGACAACACACAAACAAAAAGAGACTGATTACAACCCTAAAAGCACAAGAAGCAAAAAGACAGCAAAAAAAAAAGTGTGTGAAAATAATAAAATAATCCAACAAGGAAGAGCATGGTCACTTTTCTTTAGGTTTGATAGCTATCACAGAATCACCTAGGTTGGGAGGGACCTTTTAAGATCATCTAGTCCAACCAAAGAAAAACAACAAAAAACAAAACAAACAAACCCCGACAACCAAACAAAAAAACCCCACAAACCCCACCACACCCCAAACAACACCACTCAACACTAGTCCATATCCCATGTCAATTCATCTCTTGAATACCTTCAGGGATGGTGCCTCAACCACCTCCCTGGGCAGCCCATTCCAATGTCTGACAACCCTTTCAGTCAAGAAATATTTCCTAATATCTAACCTGAACCTCCCCTGGTGCAACTTGAAGCCATTGCC
>JAOQGH010000019.1:9156866-9192073 GCA_025769975.1 Gallinago jamesoni
CCAGCACCTCAATGTCTTTCTTGTGGTAGGGGGCCCAAAACTGGACACAGTACTCGAGGTGGGGTCTCACCAGTGCCAAGTACAGGGGGAACTGAAGGAGTGTGTCAGGAAAAAACAAACAACACATTGAGGCAGTCCAGCAAATATGGCCACAGTTTCTGAGCCGTGAGGAGAAACATAGCACAAAGCACTTGTTTGGGAAAAAAAGGTAACAATTTAAAAAGCCAAATGCATTCAAGATATAAACAGCTCTATGCCTACCAGGACTGCATCAAAAGAAAATTGAAGAGGAAGGCTAGAAACATAAGAAATATTTTGCAAGCTATAAGAAAAACCAATTGAAACACACTTTGACAGGTTTTTATCTATGCTTACAAAGCCTTGCATAGGGCAAGAGGGCCAGGGTAATTTCAGACCTGCTAGGCTGGAGCTGTAGACTAAGTGACCATAAATGAAATGTTAAGGCAAGCCTCGATATAATATCTGAATTTGCATTTGTGGACAAAAGTACCTGTAAGTATAAAGAAAAATAATGGGATCAAAGACAAGCTTGATAGAACTTTGCATGTGAAATTGGAAAACAGGTTCAGAGAATTCTCTGTGTGACTTCAGAGTGAGAGTGATTAGGAAGGCAGAGGAACAACAGATGAACGTGGATTGCTGTACCATCAGATGTCAATTTGACAGTTAATGGGCTGAAGGTTTCCTATTACCTGCTTCTCTGGAACCACAGATGGGATTAAACCGGGATACTAGGTGCTAACGTAGTACAAGATGCGTGTATTTGAAGTTGAAAGGCTAAAGGTGAAACGTTAAGCACCACGAAACCTCAGAGAGGTACTGGCATCATTCCAAACACAGCTGCCACACACTACATGTAGGACCACTTGGGCTCCTCTGGACTGTTTTCCATGGAAATCCCCAGCAAGTTGCACAGCACAGGCAAGAACACAGGCACCATCCATTCTCAGAGAGAAAGGTTCTTGCTTTGAACTCAATGCCATCACAAAATGGATGGCAGATAAAAGTACCAAAGAATAGAAGTGAAATGTTTAGAAAGGCTAAAAGCCTGACAAACACCTCAATGTCCAACAATGTATTTTACAATAAAAAAAAAAACACTAAAAACCAAAGCATCAGGAGGATAAAAAATTAATCTTTAAACTGATGAAGTCGGAGAACTATTGCTACCTGCTTCCTGAACAGCATTAGAAATTGCACCCCTTCCTTCACAGGCTCCTGAGACGAAGGATCTGTGCAATGCTGTTAATAGGGGACCTGTGAGAAGCCAGCATCAGGCCACCTTCTGGATACTCTGTGCTGGTGACTTTACTTCTAGCCCTATTATAAGCATTATAAGCAATTAAGACTCTTCCAGCAAAAGAAAGGATCAAGGGCCCATCCTGTAAAAAAAGGCATAGTCTTAGGCAGGGAAGACTCTGGAGATCTGCAGATAGAAGCTGCTCAGAGAGAAGAGCAGGTAAGAACATTAGGTAGAGCACTTGCATAAGTAGTCTTCATTTCCAGGGTAAAATTCACTATCAGCAGGGATGCAAATCAAAACTATCTAGCTATCAGAAAAAACTCTCAAGCAACCATGTTTTCAAGTCTTTAGGCGCATGCATCTGAGAAACGTTTTACCACTTAATTTAACATGTTGTATCTCTAGTCAACATCTTCTGTTTTTCAACTGCATATATAATTATAGGTAGCTCAAATCAGATGGGCTGCCGCACAGACTTGAGAAAGCCACTTATTGACCAAATACATCATCTGTAATGTCCTTTTCAATCATCAAAAGCCGCAGGGAAAAATTGAAAAGCTGTATCTATAGAGGCTGCAATTATTTTACTGTTTAAGAAACATGACAGAAGAGTATCTTAACTTTTTCCTTAGCAAAGCCATGGATTCTTATGATTCCTACTCCATGGTCAATTAACTTCACCCATTTTATTGACCCAAAACATGGGGGATTTTTTTGTTTTCCTTCAATCCATGTATTAAGGGAAGGACTCATGGGAAGCCAATCACAACAGTATTCAACACTGTATAATGCAAGACAACACACTTGAAGTTGCATTTCTAGTAAAAGAGAAAAGATGTCTTAAAGATGTCATTAAAAAAGGAGATGGGAGAAAAGAGCTTACCTGCTTCTCCTTTTCCTTGGCAGCACTGAGTTCAGAAAGGGAGAGCGATAGTTTTTCCTGCTGCTCAGCTAGGTACTTCTGATAAAGGCTCAAAAGTTCCTGGCATTCTCTGTACTGCTGCTGCAGAGGTGAGGCATCAGAAGTTAAGGGAAAAATACTTTAGCAAACGGTTAGAGTCAAATAGATACCAACTTACTCTGTGTAAATCCGATTTAGATCCATAACAGTTCAATTTAAAAACAGATACCGTGTGTTTGAATACTGCCTAATGATGATAAATCTGCCTAGAGATGAATGTTCAAGTACAACCTTCTTTCTACTCGGACTGGAAAAAGAAGGATTGCACCAAATTCTTTTATCATTGGAAAAGGGACAGCAGCAGGCAGCAGGTGATGACATTGTTTCAGCTGGAACAATTACAACCCTGTAATTTGTATTCAGCAAAGCCAGACATTACCAATGTTTATTTATAAATAAATAAATAGCCAGCCAAGTAAGTAAATAGTCCATTTTTAAGCACAGACATGGATTCGCAAGCCCACATAACCAAATCCAATCTCTTTGCTTGAGCACCAACGGCTCCAAAACCCACAGCCACAGATGCAGCGCTGCAGGCCTTCCAGAGACCAGCAATGATTTTTGGACAGGGATCGGGAGAAGCAGCCACTGTGGTGTTTGTGAGGATATTAGCAAGCAACAGTGTCCTGCCTTGCTCGCAGCATTGAAATTCCAACAGGAGATAAATCTGCTCTTCACCTGTCATTGTGTAATTCCCATCCTTGCTCATGTAGCATGGTAAACCATTTATGCTCCCCTCTCTCCCCCCTCACTTTTAATTATGCATGCAGATGGGATAAGGGCTCACTGTCCAAAGAGATTACTCTGAATAAATACTTTAATAACAAGTCACCGCAATTAAGGTAGGGAACAAAAACTTCTTCAATCTATAAAATGGTGTTGAGTTACAGATTTCCTTAACGTTTTTATGATCTAATCATTGCTTCTGGGCAAATTCATGTTGCAATCATTTTTGCCAATCATGGCTGCATAAATAACTCACTGCTTTGTTATTCCCTGTTATGACCCTGAGTTTTTTTCTTTTTTTTCTTCTTCTTTTTCTTCTTGCTCTTTAGGACAAGTATGGGGGGGGTTGCCAGGGTATTTTTTGTTTGTTTGTTTGTTTTTCTTTCCTTTAAATGACAGGCTGAAACAGAGAAGTGAAACATTTAAGGAAGGAATGGGAGATTATTAAACCCCAGTTTTTAAATCAATCAGGAGAGCTCCTAGAGTATCTTTGCTCAGCACCTGGAAATACGGGAGGGTACAAACAATGGTCTAAACAAGCTAACTGCTTTCCAGAGCCAGCCTGCCTGAAGCCTGAACTGTTTTACATTTCAGTTCATTTCGTCAGAGAGCACCAAAAGGCTGAAGTGATTTGTGGTGGTCTCAGGAGTATCTGCCAGCTATGATGTATATAAAAGGAATTTTTTATTCCGGTTGTAACTATAGGCAGTAATGTTTATAGTAGGTGAACATATTAGCCTGGACGCAGGGCATGAATTTTACTCTAGAAAAAGCCAGTTCATTTATACAGCCTAAGAGTTAAATGTCGGTATTTGAAGACAAATTATAGGGAAATTCATTTAAACCTGTGTTATGTGGCAGAATATAAAAACAGACAGTCCTATCTTTATCAATTTTTTACGGCCCTCTTAATTCACTTTGCTTCCAGCAACCCCTTCCCCACAAAACAGATTTTACCCTCTTCTCCCTCCAGCTAGCACACTGCTGGCACAAGGAATGAGTACCCTAAGTGGCCTTGGGGCACACGACTGATGGCCACGCACCCACCCTCACTCTTGCCACCCTGTTAACATCAGTCCTGCTTGAAAGATAGCCAAGATTGCCCTCACTCCCCAGCTTATCACACACATGGTGCAAGCGTGCCATAAAAGAGATGGCCAAATTGTGTTTTACAGACAGCAGAGCCCTTGCTGTGCACACGATGCCACCATCTCTTGTTGGTAGCTGCCAAATTTATTTAAAATATAGCTTAAAACATGACACATAAAATTACCACTAAGAAAGCATGCAAGCAAAATCCGAATTGTTCAAAGGTCAGTTAAGTGATTATGAGTGGGAAGGGCAATAATTAACATCAGCTTAAATGGCAGAGGAGATATCCCTGAAATAGATATTCTAAGATTCCACCAACATTGTAACGGTTAAAATTTCCTGTATTGGAAGATTAAAACCTTGATCATTCACAGAATCAGTCTACATTAAGCAATGTATTTTTACAGCCACCATAGTCTAAAAGTCCAACGCCCTGCTTTGCTTACCGAGTAAATAAACATGAAGCTTTAAATTGGAAAAAAAAAAATGTTCATTTGTTTAAGAAACATGCAGAATAGCTCTAGGTATGATAATTCTCCATAATGTGCTGGTACATTTACTGCAGAATATGTTCTTAAGGAAAAAAAAAAGTCTTAATACTAGATCTTACTCTTCCGTTCTATTGGATTTTTGCTAAAAGCAGAAAGATGATCTCTCTTTTTCCCCCTAGAAATTAGCCAGGCAATATACAACGCTGCCACAAAATTTTTAAGTCATTTAGGTAGAATAAGAGCATGCATGTACTGTGGCAGTATAGTCTCTAGACAAATACAAAGGTCATGACAAATATTTTCATAATGTGTTTTAAAAAAAAAGTCTTAAGGGTGAAAAAAATGTATAGGACAACAAATCCTACTGATTCACATTCCACAGAAAAAGTAATGTGCCTAAATGCTCACATGAGGTATTTCTTCATGTGTTGAGGAACACAAATATTGGATTTACAAGATGTTAGTTACCTGAGAGAAGTGGCACTTGGCATTTCACTAAACTATATTTTTATGTCAAAGAAACATGCATTTGAATGTATCTAAGTAATACATTTTATGCAGTTTGTTAGTAAAGTATTAAGGTTGGGGGGAAGGGAGGAACAAAAAAAAAACCACAAAAAAAAAATCAGAAATGCAAAGGTTAAGATTTCATCAACCACAATTACATGTCATACTGCAATACTATGTATTTTATAGAATAAATTAGTTAATTTTGTCATTGAATGTAAGTTCATTTATGGCTCTTTAGAGATACTAACCTCCATGGAGATAGAGTTGGCTCGTAGAAGAGGGGCTGCAGCATGCAGTGGTAGCACACTTACAGAGGCCAGGACAGATTTCCAGAGAGAGGGACATTAGACAGGGAACAAACAGCTTTTTCTCAGGGGTGAGGTTTCATGAGAAGGTACAGCTGACCTAATGCTCAACTGCTGCCATCATCCCCCAGAGTCTCACTCCCTCCACCCGCACCAGCTCTGCAGCTGTCCCAAACCTCGTACTCACTCCAAGAGCTGAGCAAACCAACCCAGAAATGCAAAGGGTCGGTGAAGCGCAGGAGCTAGCCTCAGGGGAGCAGAGCTTCTTCCAGCAGCACCCACCTGTCCAGTAAGGTCCTTACAGTCTCAACCCTACCCTCTCTGCAACTCCATTCTTAAGCCTCGAGCTTTTACATCTACACCAACTACTCACAGCTCACCCATTGCCCTCTCAGGCTGAAGCACGACAGAGAGCTATGGTTCTTTGCTTCCCCACAACCTGCAGGGAAAAAAAGGGGGAGGAAAAAAAGTACCCATATCTAGCATACCCACTGACCTCGTTTACTGTTCCCAGTACACTGTTTCCAATGCCTCTTTGACTCTAAGTGAAGCCCAGCTTAAAATCGGAAGTGTTTTGGTTTAGAGGATCCAGTGATTTCCTAGAAAGCTTTTGAGTTCTGCACATCAGCCTCCACATCCTTCTGCCAGCAACGTTCTTCTGTGAGCAACGTTCACGCTACAGCTGTTCAAACACCCACTGGTCTCTTTACCTAGAGTCAAGGTTTTAAAATTCCTGCCTATGCCAGGCCACTCTGCAAGGGCTGGTTGCTGAAGGGCTAGTTGCTGAAGCTCTGCCTTTCTCAAATTATTTCTTGTAAGAGGAAAATAAAAAAAAAAAAAAGGAAAAAGAAAGATAGAGGACTTTTTCTTTAGAAAAACACTTTAACCTGTGTCATTCAAGGAGAATTATTTGGTTTTACCTCCCTTTATTTTAAAAAGCCAAAAAAAAGTAAAGCAGCCTTCAATCACAGGAACTTGAGACTGGAAAAAAGTTTTCAAGAAAATCCCCCAAGGAAGAACACAACTAACAAGATTTTTTTTTATTTTTTTTTTTTAAGCAGTCAAACTAATAACAAAGGCCCCGGGCTATTTTCAGAGCGGTTGTGAGAACTCCTCACCTAGTGACTCCTTCCTCAATGGCTTGTCACAAGCATTTCTGGGACAGGCATAAGCTCTACTATTCCCTTTTTAGAGATGGAAAAGCTGTGGCACCAGCAGTCTTCGTGCATGCCTGTGCCCACAGATACAGCCCAGCAGTCCCATGGTCCACCAGCCAGCCCCAGTACACCAGTCTTGCAGCTGTGGGGAAAGTTAGCACTGCTCAGGCACAGCGCTACCAAACTCCATTCGTCTTGCACCTGATTAACTTAGGGCCCACTTTTACTTACATTCACCCAGGCAGAAAAGCCCTAAGAGACTTCCCAAGCCTCAAACAAGATGCCCAGGGATGGCTGATTCCCATAGTCCCCACCTGCAGCTCCAACTTAGCCTTCAATGAAAGGATGGTCCGAGTACTCTGATCCCTGTCCAGAAGGGAACACAAGAGCTAAATTTCCATCTTCGGCAACAAGATGCTCCTGTCCCATCAGCCCCTATATCCAACAGCAGACTCTCTAGAGAGTCAGAGCTATTACAGAGATATGCAAAGATGAATAAAGCAAGCAAAGGAAGGAAAAAGTCAAACAAGAACAAGTTAGATTTAAATTTAAATAAGATGGCAATAACTTACACTTTGCGGTAGAGATACAAGAAGCCTTCAGGGATATGGTTTCAGCACATGATGAAGAAAGCTTTTTGACATCTGCAATCATGATCTAGTAGCCACAAAACACTTGTGTTTTTTTTTAATCCCTGCTTAAGGACACACATCTAGAAAGCTGAATAGTTATCATCATACTGGCAGTTTCAGCAAAGACCAAACTTATTCCCTGCCTCTGGTTGTCCCTTCAAGACAAAACCTGTGAAAAAAAACAGACATTCAGGAAGTATCACAGACACTAAGTTGTCTCCAAAAACTCTATTCAGGAAAGTTGCAGGTAGACCTGAGGTTTTCTGCCTGCCCTCCAACTAGGAGTGTATAAGCCAGACCTATTCAAGGAGCTGTGCATCGCCACAGTACGTAGTAACAAGCACTTCTTGGCTGATCTAATTTACTTTGCTTTAATATTTTTGTAAGTTTTTTTTCACCTGCCTGCAACACCAATTCTCCGCCATTTCCAGAATGCGGCTGGACAGTGGCAACTTGAATCACATCACACAACAAGCTCACATTTGTTTAATAGACACACCTCTGCATCTATAACTTACACACCTTGTACTACTCTGGCATCCCAATGCACCATTATTCAGCAATCCAAAAATGCCTTGAAAAGCTGCTGCAGTAGTAAGAAAGCAAACCAAACTCAAGCAAAGACCCAATATAGCTGAGTCTCCAAATAATGCTCTGTCTGTTATCTACATTTAAGGCACAAGCTACATTTGAGCACTCACGATACATGGGAACAGAATTTGCAGTCTCCGGAGCCCCAAAGGGCCACAACAGTCTTGTGGTGGTCCCTTCCAACCTAGACAATTCTACGATTCCCCTACAATTGTGCCCACTTTGAAGTGGGCACACATTTTTCCATGCATCATGCAAGCATATATTTTTCAGTATTTTGACACGAGGCAATGAGATTTATTTTCTACCTTAATATTTTGCATATCAATAGGAGAAAGATACCGTGCCTTTTGGGAAAGAAGCAATATGTATGTCATTCTGATTTCCACCTGCAGGCTCTCTTCTTCCTAACCAAAGAAAGCATTAAAATAATGCAGCTTCAACTACTTACATATGAATGTAAGTCATATGAATAAAAATAAACTGCTGGTATTAATGAATTAACATCTAAAAGGAACATTTTAAAATATAAACTAAGATATTCTAAGCTCTTTAGCATTAAACAATTACTTGCTCCATTTGAAGCTGACCCACATTTAATTTTAAAATACAGCTTGTGTTTAATACATATACAGTCCTGCGCTTTGACAGTCTCACCTCAGAAAAGCTACAACGGGACTGCACTTTGGATATCAGAGTACCCAGGCACAGAACAAAGTCAGCCCTAACACGTTTCTCCTGCCTTTAAAATTAAGAGAAATAAAATAAGTGGCCTGAACCTATGTGAATCATTGTTCTGTGAAAGGGTAAAGACTAGTAACTTCTATGAAGGTTTATTATCTAAACTCTGAAGAAGCTGCAAAGACTGAAGGTAATAAAATGTTTTATGAACAACTTCACTCCGCTCGTTCTTATATAACTGAGTTTATGTGGACTCCTTGGCACAGTGTTGCTAAGAACCTGTAGGGAACTTTCTGCACATCCACTTTTCAATGTATTAAAGAAATCATCTGGTGCAGGTCTGAACCTTATGAGCCTTCAATTCAAAACACAATCTCTTTCTGCTCCAAAATCCTCAGGAAGCACATTTCTGAAAACACTATAAAGAAGCAAGTCATATACAATAAGATAGAGTGATCTCCAATCTGAAGCCCAACAGTTACATTTTAATTTACACTTGAATATTTTAATGTTGTTATCCAGGCAGTAAATTAACTCAAGGCGCAAGAATAAAAAGGGAAGATGCATAGGGAAAAAGGTCACAAGGTCCCTAAAAGTTAAGAACTTCACTTCTCTTTGAAGCATCAGCATTATGTTGTTGAATGCCACAGCTCTCATATAAAAGAATTGCTTAATACATTCCTATTCTGTTTGAAGGGAAATTAAATTTACATTCTTTGGGAATATGGTATTGTAATTAGTTCATGACTTGATTACACTTTGAAGTGAGCCAAGACTGCATATGGTGCATACAAATAAGTTATGGTTACCTACCTAAAGAAAAGCTACAGAGTTAAGAATAAAATTAGGGACAAAGCCAGAGAAGTCCCTTGGAGCTTTCAGGAAGCGTATGTAAAACATCAAATTCAAATCTATTCACTGGATTTACTGATGTCAGGTGAAACAGAAATAAAAAGTAGTTTCCTAAACAGATGAATGAGTTGTTTTCGAAAAATAATCTTTCCATCTCTCTCCATACCACCTGCAGGGCAACTGTTAAAATTGATCTTAAAGAAAAAAAAACCTGTAAAAGATACAAGATTTTCTATGCTGGTTAAATTTGCCGGTATGATTTATTCCTATAGCTTGTAATTTTTTTAATTTCTTTTATAGATAGCCTGAGTTTTATATCATCTACCAAGATGCTCTGTTCCACCCAGATGATGAAATTCCCCAAGATCACTTTAAAGATACTGAAAAATATTGAAATACACTGTATAAATACAGTATATCTAAAATTGGCCAAACAAAAAGATAGCCAGTATGATTTAAAGGGAGCAAGGAAAGCATTTAAGCCTAAAACTAATTCCCAACATAGCACATGATCTCAGAGAAGTCTCTATCATACTTTCAAAATGCAAAAGCTGTTTAGGGTACCAGATTTGATCCTATGTATTGAAAATCCTTTCCACAGGATGTGCCAATCAAACTGGACAGCTTATCTGCCATGTTCTCTGGTTCAAAGGTGGGTAAGGACAAAAATATCACACACCATCATATGCCAGCAGATGTGCCTGGATCAATAAATGCAAATACCATCTCAGAGCTTGCACTTTCCATTCCAAGTGGAAAACACATCTCTAGCCTTATCTTCATTAATACAGACAAAATTATACTTACAAGCAAAGGAAAAAAGAAAATAAAGGTTTATTCTGCAGCCTGGCCATGCTAACAACTTTCTTCTAGTGAAAAGGAGAGAAGAACACAACACACAAAAACCAACTTATATGCATATGCTGGTGAAAACATGCATTTTCATAATAAAGAACATAAGGGATCTGATAATAAAAAATAAGAACCTGAATACACAAAATACAGACCATCATAACAGGTTACTGTCCTGGCATGGACTACAAACATTTTTTTAGTTTTGGATTAAGACGTGTGGTGGCAGGAAATTTTCCTTCGCTAGCAAGAAAGAGTTTGTTCAGAACATACTGGCCCCTTTCAGAGAAGCTCTGCCAACATCTATAGTGACTTTCAGGATATAAAGATTTCCTTTGGCATTTGCTTAGACGGCACAGCTACCCAGTCTCTTCCACTGGAAACTGTTAAGGAACTTGTTACTTATGTATTTGTCTATCAGCCGGTAAATGTATGATCCTTTTTTATGGAAAAGGGGAGTCTGGAGACTCAGCCGTATACAATTTCTGTGCAAAACAGTCCCAGCATCTGAGAACAACACTACACATTTCATCATGTACAACAGAAAACAATCTCAACCTGTGCTGTGTGAGCATATGAAGCCAAAAGAAGGTAATGCACCTATCACCATCCATACAAAAATAGTGCTATTTTTTCCTTTTACATATTTAGAGTGCAAAATTAAACAAATAAAAGGAACACTGCATAATTTAGCTTTCATTTTCTATCAAATTGCTCATAATTGTAACCATAAAATGATAATATTCCACCATATGTGCATCTGCAAAGCCGACAACAGCACTGGTCAGCCCCTGCCACAAGAAAAATGGACCTGTCGCTCCACCTAGTGACCTCCGCTGGATATTACCACGCTCCTAACGACTTGCACAGAGCGCTTGTCAAATTTCGAGGTTAATTTTGTTACAGGGAGGCATCTAACACATCGCTTTGAAACGGGAAAGGGCACGGCGCGATCCTCCTCTCCTGCTACCGTCCATCCTCAAAGTTCACTCTCCTCCACCCGCCGCTTTACAGAAAAAACACCCACCACTGGCAATACTTGCTGGTTTTGTTGCAGGGCTTTGTGAGAATTAAAAAAAAAAAAAAATTCACAATAGCCACCATTACTGTTCACATAAAGCCATTTGTCATATCAGTACTACCCGATATTAAAACAGCCATGTCCTTTACTCTAATTTGACAACGGAGCTCCTGGCAGAAGCCTGAGGAGAGATAAGGTGCTTTTAGCCTATGTGGGAATTGAGGTATCTGAGAAAGGATGCTCAGCCTGTTATGTCTAGACCCAGCAAGAGGAGTTATTTAACAGGATAAATGTGAGCTCGGAGTCAGATGCACGGAGGAAAGGGGGTGAAGAGGCAAAAGAGAAATGGAATGTAAAACCTGAACTTCGGGAGAGCAGAGCTACAGCATCTCCATCTCAATTAAAGAACATGCATAGTAAATCAAAAAGGTGTCTGCTTTGCAGGCAATGAGAATGTAAGATCACAAAACATCAACTCGTTTTATAACAAAGCTAATCAGGTTTGGTCTTGGTTACTACCAGAATGGGGATCACCTGAGAATACACAGTGGTGTCTGTCTTGTTGCTTCCTTGCAGGAAACAATCAATCATCACTCTTAATTATATATACTTGATGTGTCTCACAGAACCTTTTCCTTACAGCCCTCAAATGGGAATAACGCTGACGGAGGAAAGCAGACTCTCCTTCAGCCAAGCTCTCACCACCCTCAGAACAAGAGATTCCTCTTTCAGGTCCACAAAAGAGGAAACCTGCCCACGATGGGGAGTTCTTTTGTTTGACGCTTCCTACAGGCGGTTGCCTCTGCATCAGTCTGCATCAGGCTTGGGTATTTCAACTTTGGTTTTTTCACCCTTTTAAGCTAGAACATGCTCACACAGAAGCACATAGATTTTAATCTGACTATCTGCAAATGGTTCAAGCGACAAGATGAAAAATCTGTAAATGTCGCTGGACCAAAATAGAAAAAAAAACAACAACAACAAACCAAAAATCCAGCGAGCCAAGAAATCTTGCCTTTCTTATGGAACCACCTTCAGCGTTACAGCTAGAACAGCTCACTACCTAAAAATTGCAGATCATTCTAGAATATTTTGTCTTTAAAACTATTGCTATTTTGACAGTCTTTCTAACCTTGTTAGAATACAATCTGTTTGCACGTTGTTGATGAGAGAAATACAACGCTCTTTTTCCTAAAACGCAGATGAGTTTAAATCAAACTCCATACACGTGCACTAATAGTAAAGGAGGTGTCCCCAAATGCAAAACCAGAAAGTATTCTATGTTAGAGTGCTCCAAAGATTTTCGTTTCCATCACATGCCATACACTTAAATAGGTAAGTATTTCAGAATGACATCAAAGGCCTCAAAGTTGGTCCTTTCTTGTAAAAACTGCCCTTAAACATGCCAAACTGAAAAGCACTGGTTTCGCTGAACTGAAGGCAGTGAAGAAAAGATTTAATAACAGCCTCATTATAAGGTTCATTGTTGTAGGACTATTTAATATACAAGATTAACACATCTTATCTCCCACTTCCACTGAAACCTATTATACCCTTCATTAATATATGCACATTTCTACATCATTTACAGCACTAAAGTCCCAAATAGTATTGTCTGAAACAGGGTGTGTTCTGCTGCTCTTCCTGAGCAAAATTCCTCTTTGCAATAACAGTACTCAAAAATAAGCCTCACAGCTCAAAATGGAAAACATCCTTAGGTAAAGAGCGTTGCTTAAAATGAAGAAATTTAAAATAGAAACATTTGTTTTGCCAACACTCCAGATTTCATTTCTTGACTTTGGTTCCCTCACTCCCAGACCAAAAGGTGACACATCCATATATTGCAAGACAGGAAACTTCTGCCTTGCCAACCTAATGAATAGTGATATTCTTTCCTCCTGACAATTTGAGATTTAGAGGTAAAGTGAACCACAGCTCCTCAAATTAACAGGCATTTTAAAATTCTTTAGATCTGGATCACTGGAGAAGGAAAGGAAGCTGTATGGTACAAACAGTACAACGCTATCCCATCTTACATACATTTGTGCAGCAGATATACCAGGACAGATCAGAGCAGCGTACCTTAGTATTACATGAAGGGAAGGGAATCAGATCAGGAAAAATACATAAATACATATTTTTATGTTCTCAGTCAACCAAAGGGACCAGGTTGGCCCTTACTCTTGCACAAACAGGAGAACTGAGCCAGAAAAATACTCAGGACTCAGCAAGACAGAAAATTTCTATTGGAAGCATTTCAGGACAGAATATGCATTTGTCCAGCAACTAAACGATTCAAGTGTTTACAAGCTCTTCTTCACTTCTACCCACCAGGTCCCAGAAAAAGAAATGGAGAATATTTTTCACAGAGTTCCCCTAAGCTGTGGAACTGTTCTCAACAGGAGGCTGTAAACGTTTAAAGGTTTAAATGGACTCAGCTAAACAAATTCATAACAAAAAAAAATATCCATCCAGCGCTATCAAACACAGAGAAATATTATGACTGCATTTTTTAAATTACAGGTTTCTGGACAGAAGTCTGGGAGACTTTTGGCAGCAAGTATTACTATTTTCTTGTCCTGTCCTTATACTGTGGCACATGCTTGTGGCCACTGTCAGCGTTAAAATGCCAAACCTGGTCATTTGATACAGTACAGACATTTTATGTTCTCATCGTACTACAATTAACAGGTTAAATTTATTAAAACTTGGTAAGTGTACCGAAGATAGCTCTTCTCCATCTGAAGAGAATTGTTGCCACTCATAAATTGCTAGAAAGAATATTAACAGAATTCCCTTCCCTTCACACTTGATTTTCTGAAGCTACTCTATTAAATGGTTAATATTTAGTGAAGAATAAAAAAAAACAATCGACGTGGAACAATTTTACTGGGAAGTATTAATAGCAAAGACTTAACTTCAGGAGGCAAACATACAGCTCTTGGGACTTTTCTACTGTTCTTGGAGATAAAGATGCTTACTCTGGCTGATTAGTTTTGTATTAGAAAAAGGGTCTTTCCAAGAGAGACACTGACCCATCCAAATTTACTTTTGTCCTTTGGAAGTTTACATGCCTTGAGGTAAAAAAAACAAAACAAAAAACCCCCAAAAACCCCCACAAACATTTCATGAAGCTCTAAAAGTGCTATTTCCTGCAAGAAAAACACTCAGCCCTTTACCCTTACACTTATTATCACAGAAGAATAGCTGGCATTCTGGAGGTCTTCTTGGTTTCTTACATGGAGCATACCAAGATATCCAGCTAGATATATATAAACCAAGGAAGTCTAATATATTGGTGGAGAAGAAAGAACCTTTTCTCCATAACTATAACTTTTTTTTCCACCCATTATAGTTCTCCATTCCTCTTAGAAAAACATTGGTAAGTGTTAGCCTTGAGGATATCAATGCTGTAGGGCTGTTACTCCAGAAGAGAGGAATCCTGAAATCTAAACTCAGAAGTGCTCATCGGAATAAAAAATAGCTGAAAAGAGTTTCACAAAGACAGTTACTGGCAGCAAGAAAATGATACTTTCAGATATTTCCCTCTCACATGATTAATATTTGAGTAAGAAAATAGTTCTTTGGCAAATTCCTTACTTATTGGAGTACAGACACATTCACAGTTCGATGCCTCCATGCATACAGCCTCTCTTCTTAAAAAGAAAATCAGAAAAGTGTGTGATCCAGTGGGTATGCAGATAATGCAGGGCTCACCATGCATGCTTGGAAGAGCTTAGTCAAGTGAGGTACTGAAAAGACCTTCTTGTAAAATGCATTCCCATGATCATAATAAATTTCCGAGCCATCAAACCAAAGGCATTATAGGGAAATAGGGGGAAAATATTCAACACTAAAAGATTCTATACAATAGGGGCCTATAAAAATTAGAGGTATTTTCCAGACCAACAGGTCACCATGGTAACCTGCACACCAAGCTATGTGGGAACGCCTGTTTCTTCACAAGTAGGAAAGGAAACAGGAACAGGCTGCCCAGGGAGGTCGTGGAGTCCCCTTCTCTGGAGATCTTCAAGCCCCTCCTGGATGCAGTCCTGAGTGATGTGCTCTAGGCGTTCCTGCTTTAGCAGGGGAGTTGGACTAAATGATCTCTAGAGGTCCCTTTCAAATCTGACAATTCCATGATTCCATGAAAATTAGTGTATGTGAACACCTTGCAGGGGCCCTAGACTAGAAGTGACTGGCTTTCAAAAAGAGGATCATAATTGAAAAGAAATAAATAAAGCTATGGAGATATTTTCCTCGCAGAAGTTCAAAAGACAAGACAGGAAACTTTTCAGTGAACAGCTCAGTGAACTGGAATACAAGATCCTATGGGCCTCAAGTGATACTTCTGCAAAGCCCAAGGCAAAAAAACATGAACATTCAGGGAGGTGTTCTCATTGATAAACATTATGGAGACCATGGAGGAGTAAGGCTCCCAGAGAATTAAGTTCTGAAGTGCAGGACTAATTTAGAAGCTAAGACTAGAGCAGAGCTGCTCAGTATTTCTCCTTTATTTCAACAAATCAAGAACACCAGTATCTTTTCCATCTCAAATGGAAACTTACTCCTGTGCTAATAGCTAGGATGGTTTATTATTGCAGTATCTGAATAGCTTAATAATGAATAAATGGCCTTAATGTCATCATCCTTTTATGTTCACTCTACAAGGAAGGGCACATTTCTTAAAGGGAAAGGCAAGATACAGAGAAGGTATACAATTTACCTAACTTCACAGAAGTCTGTGCAGCACAAGTGAGAGAATTCACATGTCTTAGATCTCAGAGGGCTTCCACAAGACTTTGCAATGCTATTATTTCAGGATCATTTTCTGAACTGTTGTTCCCTGTACTGGTGATGTAGCTTTGTGGTCAGTCTCCCTAACAGTCTGATCTCTAACTAAACCAAAAAAAAAAAAGGAACCTGCACTTTCCGCTTTTTTTTGACAGTTTTCACCAGTAAGACGTTTTATAAATTCTTGACTTCTCCTTCCAAGGATTAAGGTGAGAGTACTGAAGCAAGATAGGGGCAAAAATTAAAGCGGTAACTGTACCATAACACATCTGCCTCTGAAGTGAGAAGGAACAGACAGCAGCAAAACATCTTCAGATCTGACAGGTTGCTCTGCTACCAATCTGCACTAACAGGTGAGACATGTCACTCCATGACAAGTATCAGAAATAAAGGAGCTTAATGCAACTGCAAAGTGTTTTAAATGATTTCTCTCTATCCCGCAACAGGAGACAAGCAGTTCTAACAAAACATGCGGAGATTTTTCTCCTCTGAGCTGCAAAGCTTCAAAATTAGCACTTCTTGTGTGCTCGTTCGTTTAATGTCTGCATTTATTAAGCAGCAAAACAACCATGCATCTGAAATGCCAGAGAAATATGGATCCATAAATAATGCCACATTCCTGTTCGCACCTAATCTAAATATTTATGTAGTAATTTACCAGCAAAATGCAAACTATTCTTTAAATGTTACATTGTATTAAAGGTTAACCACATGACATGTTTTATTATCAGGCTCTGAATTATGTTTAAGACAAGTTTTTATTTTCAGTGGAAATTCTGGTGTGGAAATGGACGGACAGAGGCAACTCTAGTCACCTCTCAAAGATGAATGCTGAAGTTCTGACTTATTCAATACTTTTTCAGTCTTCGTAACCATAGGCCATGCAACTCAGCAGCATACTGATTGGGAGAGGAAGGGCCACCTTCTTCACAACTAGAAGAGCTAGCAACAGATCTATTCATGTGGCTTGGTTCTTATGCCAAGACCGAGGATGCTGAGCTTCACTTAGAAAAGCAGCCTCCACTGAAATCAGCACCCAATCAAAATAGCTGTGTACACACCCGTAAGAGAAATGTTAAACACAAGAGCAAACTGCCCCCAGTATAAATACAAGCCCTCGGATTTCATACGTCTAGGAGTAGCCTCTTGTCAGTGATGTAACGCCTCTCAGCCCAGCACCTTAGAAATTCATCATCCGCTCCTCACTCAGTCCTACAAAACCCAGCTTCTCTTTCACTTCATATCCTGCTACAGTCATCATCACGTATTTATGTTCTTAACCATTCCTTTTGGTTCCTCCTTGAGCTCTCACCTTCATGCCTTCTGTTCCTAAAACCTTTAATATTAGACATAGTTTCCAACTTATCTTCTATTTTCCCTTATACAAGGCTTTCTTTAGAAATACTACTTTGCTGACTTCGTTTCCAATTCTCTTGATCTCTACATGATCTTCCACACTGAATACTTTCTTCATGTCATCGCTTTCCTCAGATGCAAGACCTTTGAAGCTCACTACAGACTCAGTCATGTAGGAACCGATACAACGATTCTCTCATGCTTCGCTTTTTTGTTAACAGAGTCCCTTCCATTTATATTACAGTGAGTAAGATCCACTCTTGTGTGACTGTTTTGAGCCTACCAGTCTGCCAGAGTTTCCAAGGTTGTAAAATGGAGGAGGGAAAAATAACAAACCACACTTAAGTTTTGTTCCGGGAGGTAAATATTTTCTAATTTGGAGGGAAAGAACAAATTGAGCACCATTGCCAATATTACCACTTCCTACCCTGAAACCCTTGTGAGAAGGGAAATTCCCCAGCTCTAAACATAAGGTATTCACCAATAAACCCTACGATCCTTTTACAATGTACTCAAATAAGAATATAAAGAATAGGAAGGGGAATCATTCAACTTCTTCACATTTCTGCTGGGACTTTTAAAATGTGTACTTCTAACTCATCAGCAGGAAAGGCTCATGCTTTCCAGATATAGCTCATCAGACAGAATAACATGAGGAGGTCTATTAATGTTCCCTGCTCCAGCAAAACATGAAGTGCAGACGTATTGATGGAATCTGCATTTTTGGTTCTCATTTGTTCTGCCTGAATAAGCTTGCCAATCTGAGAAGGCATTTTCAGACACTGGTATTTTGAACACCATTGGTCTCTGGGTCTATCCTTTTTCTCCACCTCACCATATCTAGATCAAAGAAATCTTGGAAAAAACATAAGAAGCTGAAAGCATAAACACTCATTCTTACGATGCAGTAAAATCTTTCGTTTCAATGATATACATAAGTACTCAGATGTAGTACAGCTGATCAATGCAGAAAAGAGGTATAGAATACCACTGAAAATAGATCTTATTTGTATGCAAGCCATACAAATATGTTAAAATACGTAGTTAAATATCTTGTTGGAGTTAAGTAGCTTTCACAGAAGAGAATCATTGCAATTATCAGTGGTAATAGCAAATCCTCTCCGATACAGATGTTTACTTCCTGTTCTAAGAACTACAGCAGGAAACAGCCCTGTTAAAAAATATTTGTCTAGCACTAGCCATAGTGTTCCTATTTGTTACCCGTAAGTGTACAACCTGTATCAAAAATAGGTAGCTTTTTTTCCTCCCCCCAGCATAACCCAATGTATTTAAAATATTTAGTCAACAACCAAATGCCTGCTCCCATATTTTGTTACAAGCCTTCTCTGACTACAGTCCTATCTCTTTGCTTTACAACTGGAACACAGAATTAGTCACCTCTAGGAAACAGATACCATTAGCCTTTCATCACAAAAAGCTCAATCAAAACCCATTTCAGAGAAGCTGAGCCACCACTTCACTGTATTTTTTCCTTTCTCTGCCTCTTGATAGCTAGGCTGAACCTAAATATCATTAACCACTGTGAACACTAATATGCAACGCCTATGCACAGACCTGTCTGTACTAAGTGCATCTATCAGTTTTGTCACACGGGGAAAAAAGAAAAGGAGGGGGGGATGTGGGGGGAAGGCATCGACAATCATACACAGTTTCTTCCCCAGTGCCCACACATTTACATCTTGCCGATATCTTTTGGAAAATGGTAGAGGTGGAACTGTCTATTCAATTTCTTAGATTTCACTGTGCACCTTCTATTTCTTAGAACATGGCAAATACTGTCTCTACACAATATCCCTAGTACTTATAATGCAAAACACTTTATGACACTTCTAGCTCTGGGAGAAGAGAAAATGAAGCATGAAATAAGAAATATACTAGCAGAACAATATTCATTGACACTGGTAAGTCTGTATACTGCTGCACTGGGAAAGTATTAGTATTTTGGGTTTTAAGCTTTTTTTAATATAAGTTTGCCCGGCTTTTCTGAAGTCAATGGTGTGTCAGTCCTTGCAGCTTTTCCCATGTAACATGCAACCCAGAAGCAAAATTCATCAAATCATGCTCAAAACCAGCAGATTTATATGTTCTCATTTAAATGACAAGTTTTTTGGGGGCTATCTGAAGTATGAAATTCTCCTCACGGTTCTTCATAAATCCCCCACCCCTGCAAAAAGATGATCAGAAACCAAGCACAGAACAGTAACCTTTTCTCTCCTGGCAAGAGCCAAGAACTAGCAATAATATTTTCTTTCCCAGCAAGAGTCAAGATAACTGATTCACTAACAATAAAGCCATAAATGTAGAACAAAACCCATAAAAAAAAAAATCTTGACTGACCAAAGATTGACCTTAGTTGAAAAAGTTTTCAAAAATTATTCTTTTTTTCATGTAGCCTGTATTAAAATTGAAAGAAAACATCACCAAAACAACATCATGCTCCTGAAATTGAGTATATATAAGCAATATACAGTTTAACCTCTGCTAATTTGGTCAACCTTCACTGACATTGGATAATACACTCTCACACTGTTTTTAATGTACAAAAGCTAAAAATCCTGCAGAAATACATACAGGTAATGACAGACAAAGGTCATATCTAAACAAGTAAGGATTGGACAAACTACTATTAAAATAAAATGCATTTGCATTGAATTAAATTCTTTTCAGGGCAGACTTCAGTACCTCAGTCCCAAACAGGGAGTGATCCAAATCAGCTGTTTACAACAGATCCTGATCTGGCATTTGGCAGGAAAGGTATGGGGGACTCCATGTGCCAGAGGAAATGTATGGAAGCTGGCACTTCTGCAGCAGGTATCCAAAGCAAAAGCAGATTTACTTACATCAGGCTAATCAAAAGTGGAATGGATCCTATGTGGCCACCTAGGTGCCTCACATCACAAACTCAAAGCAGCCTGAAAACCACAACTGGCTTTTCTTCTGGATTAATAACCAGTACAAACCCCTTCAGAAACCACTTGTACTGCTGCCACCTTCCTAATAGGTTAGGGAAATATTCCTCTTATTTTCTTGTTCATGGGTAAACCCTTCCATATACTAGAAGAAGAGACAAAACAGGTCAGTACATCATTGGGTGAAATACAGTCTGAAATTTGGCTAGAAGTTGTTACAGCTAACCCACAAAGGCTTAAGTCTTTTATTACTGATTTGCTTGAATAATACATCAGAGTTGCACTAATGTAATAGGCAACTTGGAATACGCAGCCCTGATTTACCAAGAATTGACTCATCAGGAATTTAAGTTAAAAATAAAATAAAATATATAAAATAAGTGACAAAAAAGCAAAGATAAACCTTACAACATTCATCACCACCAGGCCCAGTACCATACTGACAGTCATAACTACAGCATTGGGAATTTACACCGTGAACAAGTACAATATTTAAAAATCACTGCGTTTATCTATGCTTTTTTGTTTTCATGCACTGGCTTGGGGAAGGATCATTCACAGCTGCTGTTCTACTCCCTTTCAAATCTACCTGGAGTTTCTTTGAAAGGAAAAGTTGATTTCACAGCTTCTAAACCATTTTCAAAGCCTACCACTTTGGTCCTGATGTACTTCCAAAATACAAAAGGAACTACCCTAGCTACCCTTTACGTACTACAGAAATATAACTACACAACTTAACATATCAAAAGAATTTTCCCCGTACTTTGCAGCAATCTCATTTATAGATTGCCAGAAACAGACAATAGCCTTTTATTCAGTTTCCTTTAAGCAGGAGGGATGGGATACTACAAGTGGAGACAGCAAAAACAAAAGACAACTTTCTACCTCCAGTGTAGGTAATGCTATACAGGTGCATTTTTTTTATTTTGCTCGCAAAAAAAAAAAAACAAATGGTGGAACCTTACTCATAAGAAGCAGAATTGATAAAAAGGTGCTTATTGCATCCTTTGCATTAAGGTTAGCATACATTTGGTACAAGTGTCTTGCATGTTTCACTGTATTAATGAAGATATTGAATAACCACCCTACAATAATCTTGTACTACAAACACCACACACCGCTCATCGCAGCTGAGATGCTGACATTTGCTGCAGGGCTAGTACCGCTGCACTGAACTTCGGGCACATAATCCACCTCTTTTCTAATTTAACTAGAGTCTATTCTAGTCTGTAGAAGAACTGCAATCTTAACTCCACAATATGTATATTTTTCCCTTGATTGCGCCTACTTGTTCTTTCAAGGGCATTCCCATTAGGAACAAACACTTCTCCATCCTCTCTCCCCCTTAAAGCAGAGTGAAAATAATCATATCAAGGGAAACTTATTACTGTTTCCAAATTGCGTCTGGCTCTCAGCAGGCACACTCTCCAGGCAACAGTTTTGCCGCTACATTATGACTAATTTTTTTTTTTTTCCAGATGACATTTTGTACCATAAGTAGGTAGAGGAAGGACAGATATATGTGATTTAGGATAAGACAGAACCTCCTGAGTCCAGAGAAAAAGCAGTGTCTCCCCTCACCTGCACCCTCCTGCAAAGAAATTTCATTTTCACTCCAGAGAACAATTTCTTAACACATTGTACCACACACCAACACAGATTCTTTCACAAATTAATTTTTTAAGAGAAGGATGAAACCTGTAGTTTGTTCAAATTTGGAGCTCCTGGTTACTTTGTATAACAAATAAATGAAAGAAAAAAGGGAAAGGGGGAGAACAAAAGAAACCCAAAAAGCAATCATTTGATTTCTGGCTAGCTGGGCAAGGCACACGTTGTCTAATGCTGCCATCTGCTGTCTATATAGAATGGCACAGCAGCTCTGGCTGTACAAAAACACTATTTTCAGTAGTATTATTCAGACTGTTCTCTTCCACAACTAGGATCTCCTGTATCACCATTTTGAGAAAAACAAAACATCTCTGGTTCCTTTTCAATTTATATTTATGGCTTTCCACAATCCATACAAATAGATGTAGCAGCGTATTTTAAATAAACTGTTTCTACTAAGCAGAAAAAAAAAACAACAAAACCAAACCATATTCAACAGAAGAAAGTGCTGTGCATGTGATTTTTAGGGAGTAGATAAAAGAGCAATTTTAAAATTAATTCAAACTAAAGCCACTGAGCCTGCTTCAACAAAAATACGTCAATGTCACAGGTAGTACCATTGAACAAAGAAGCTTATCCAAATACCTACCAAGGAATTTAGGTATAATTTCTAGCTATTTAAAGAGAACATATGTGAACACACAAGCCTTACCTACAGAGCCACATGAAATTTAGCAAGATGAAACAACCATTTGAATCAACCCAGAAAGGGCTTTATAACTTAACAAATTCTTCTTAAAATAAGCAGGGGAAATAGATACTTTTTTTGGGGACAGGACACAGAGAACCCAAGAAGAATTGTACAGTAAGAACAGAGAGATGTGTACGTAGGAACACCACTTGAAAACCAGATCAAAGGTAGTTTGGAAGCCAGATCACAGCCTTTAATCTAAATCTAAGAATAGCAACTCACAACCTACCTATAAGAAAAGATACACGTCGTCATTCTATCTACGGGATAGCCCAGCTCCTATGTGGAAGAGCCTTAGATTAAGGGGCAGATTCAGAGGTATTATTTAGCCACGTCACACTTAACTGAAAGTTACACTAGTCTGCTACATATCAACCTCCCATAGCAATTTAACTGGCCACATCTGTGTCCCTTCCCACCACATGCTCTTGTGTTGCAAACCTGAACAACATACGTGCTCTTCACCCCATCTCCACAGGCACCAGCAGGATCCTCAACCCTACGTAGAAGTGTTTCTGAAAAGCTGGACCAATACTCTAGATTCCACAAACCAGACATGCAACCCTCCCGGATCCACAGCATGCATACCCTTCCTGCTCATGGAAGTGAGAAACAAACGCCTACAAAATCCACTGCTTTTTAAAGTTTTAGGAAAACGTACTATGGGCTTGAAATGAAAAAAGGACTCAGTTAAAAGACAGACAGGCAGCATTCCAGGCCTATTCTCTAGATGATGCTTATAGCCAAGTTCCCACTTCCTGCACAGTGCCTTTTCATGTCAGATACAACATAGTTGTAAGACAATTACTTAAAAAACCTTTTGGCCAACAGAGAGTAAGACTTTAGAACAGAAGTCAGAAGAAGAAAGGAGTAAGAACTATAGCATAGCTGAAGTATCGAATTAAAAAAATTACTGATGCAGTCAGTTTTACAGCAGTGGTGCCACAAAGATTGTCAGGAATGACAAAGCTTTGAAGCCACAAAATCCTCTTCGAAGCATGGCTGCAAGCAACTATCACTTTTAAGTTTCAATAATTCTGTACTGCAATTTTAAGAGAAAAGGCCTAAAGCATTTTGAATAAAAAGATAAATAAGTAATAATAAAAATGCAGATCCTGTGATTTAGCTCCAGCTTGAAAAAATACAAATAAGATAAAGAAATAAGGATGGCATAAGTTAACTGTATAGAGGGGAAAATTTCGTAAAGCCCATGCAGTTTTTCTATAAGTAATTTTAATACTGCAGTTACCTAAGGCCATACTGGTGCTATACAGGCCTTTCTAATTCTGTTTCTTATGGCTAGCAAGTATCGTCGAGCAGATTTAGTTATTTCTTCTTCTACTTGTCCAAAAATAGGCTGACCTTGGTCACTAAAATCCTTCCTTTGATTAAGTGAAACAGAACACTTTTTCTTTATGAACTTGCTGCATCCTTCAATACGGCACACAATCCCTGTACCCTCATTCTGGCCCCCCTACATTTCCAAAAATGTCACAAGTCAGGAGGACAATCAAAATCCAATCACTTTTCCCTCAGCAGGTCTCCACAGCACATTCAGCTTGCTGTGTTTTCTATTGTTTTAAATCTGTAATGTCCTCTTCAATTTGTAAGTTTTTAATTGGAACCACAAGACAAGCAATTGTTCTCCCATTTCAGTAATTCCTGGGGACCCTGTAGCACTATGGCCTTGTTATTGAGCGTTTTACTCTGTAGGGTTTGCTAGTTTGATGCAACTGCTTTCACTACCTTTTTTTTTTTTGTCACAATCACTAAACCCAGATTTCTACCATGCTATCCACTCTTATACTAGAGTCAGTAAGTAAGCTTGTATCGCTGTTCACTGCTCCTACCACTCTGCCCAAGAATCTACTGGCTTAGAAATTCAGACACAAAATGGAAAGATGGTAGTTTCTTCAAATAATTTACACTTGAATGTAAGGTTTGCAGTAAGCTCTCCCCCTTGTTTCTGTCCTCATCACAACCATAAAGACAACTGCTGAAGTTTGTGTTTTCTCCGAGCAAGATTCTCCAACCCCATCCTGAATTAAGTCATCTAAAGGTTCCCATTACCTTAGTTCGATCTAATGCTCAATCTTGATTGTGTCTTTGTCTCAACTGTCACTTCTTGACTTCGCCTCTTCCTATCACTTTGCTTCTCTGCCTTGCTATCCACATTGTTTTCAGCTGTTACTCCCATTGCTTTTTGGACTTGCAAGAGACCCTACATCTGTCTTCAAAGATGTTCTGCGCAAGAATTAACATCAGCTTGCCCTCTTCATTATTGGTGACTTTACGATCTCATCTATTAAGTTGCCATTTTTAATTATCTTGATTTGCAAGATCTTTGGATAGCAAATGTACTTGTTAAACACTGTAAATACACGATTTAACACAAAAGCAGAGATACAGTTCCAAGCAAGTCACATTTGAACCAGAAAATGTAAGACTGCAGAAGTAAACCACCAGTACTTTGAATTAAATTCCAGATAAAACAAGGCAGTAGATCAGAGATCTCCAGTGTGCCATGCTCAGTATAGCTCACATTGCTACAATAAGCAGCAAGCAGTGCTCTAGCAGAATATTCCAATCGGCTTTCAAAATAAATCACAAGTAGGGGGTGTAATAATCAAGTTGGTAAACTCAATTTGAACATGAAACGTATTGATTTCTTCTGTGGCTAATCACCATCATGATTCTAAATTATAAAGATCAGAAATTCTCTTCTCCCTCAATGCATACAGTAAATTGCAAACCAACAACAGCCCATAGAGCTGTAATTGCTATCCTGACAGGATAAAAATGCCTACTTGTCCTATTGTTTTTGTCAGTCTATCTCCTCTGTACCCTTTTCCTCTGCCTATTTTATCTGTTTGTTCACCACAAATGCAAATTTCAGGGCTATGAAAATGAAAAGCCTTTTCCAGACATTGCCACACAGCAGCAGAGAGGACCACCTTCTCTCTCCATAAACAAGGTACTTCCTTGGATGCCCCAATTGCACATACTCAGCTTAGTCAATGACCAAGATTAATGATTAAGGTATCCCACGTATTCCAGGATTACTCGTATAGAAGTTGCATGCCATTTCAACTCGGCATCCTCATGCATTCTGCCAAGCATGTCACTCTTTTCCCTTTTAAAGCATAGTCATCCCATTTCAAGTTACTCATAAAATATAGGAAGCCCCGCCACACTTAACTTAGCCAGGAAGTTAAGCATCACCAGAGGTATTAAGTCAAAGTCAGAGCTAAAAAGACCTATCATAAACACCTTTACCTATTTTGATGTATTTTGTCACATTTCGGTCCCCAAATTTCACCTCCACTAGCTATTTAAATTCTAAGCCCTTCAAGGTTATTGCCAGTCAAGTGCCTAACACTTTTGATACCATTAATACATGCCTACTATACAACTTGGATTATTTTTCCCAACTGTATTAGTCCAGTTTGTTGGGGTTTTTTTTCCAAATTTAAGCCTACCATATATCATCCGCTTCTACTTTTCTGGTTCTTAAAGGACGAATGTAGTTTTATAAAGGTAATGCTTCATGGAGGTAATGTTTGTATTACTTCAGGTTGAAAGCCATGGATAATCATAACTAGGTGTGGTTGACAAGACATACACAAAAAGAAGCCTTACACATCCTTGTTGGGATTACTGCAACAGAAATCTAAACTCTGACTGAAGACAGTGTCTTTGAGCGAAGTACACCCAGCTCTCAGCTTCGGTGCGGGAAGAACGGCAGAGCTTTATTCTTGTTCTTCTAAAAGATACCATCATGCACAGAAATAACATTGAGGCTGTTCATTCTGAAAAGAATCTGCCACATTCAGAGATCAGGACACAGAATTCAGGAAATTATGCTTCAGTAAATAACTGAGATTTGGATCAAAGTAAGGAAGGATGCAAAAGAAAGTACGACAGGCTGGAGTTTACTAGAAGGTCCTGAACTATGACTGTAATCTTTAACTTGAATGATTAGACAAAGAATCATAAAGATAGTAAAGAACTGTCTTGAAAATTATGGGGGAAACAAGTATTAAAAAATAAGTGAAAGTAGGATATTTAACAGCCATCTGCAAAGGGAAGGCAAGGTTGGAAAGTAAGGAATGTCTTTTTTAAGAGGAGTAAAATACCGCTCAGATGGTGCTTATTCTCAAAATCTACCACGAGATAGCTTACATCTTCCTATATTAACCTCAAAACTAATATTTCAGCATAACTGACTACTTTAACACAACAAAAAAAAAGCAGCTCCTTTGAACAGAACATCCTGCCTCTAGCATACAACACAGCATTCTTGTTCAGCCAGTGTAGATGATACTTTTGGGGAAAGAACTGTACTTTTAACCAGGGCAACAGGAGCATTTTTCCCCCCCAAGTAACCTCTCATTTCTGGTGCTTTACAGTTTCTACAAAAATACCCTACACAGAAAGGCTGAGGGCACAGGGACTGTCAACTCTTCTGCATCTCTCATTCAGAGAATACCCCTTCATTCTCATCATTTTCATTCTATTGATATTCTGGCAATTCCAAAGTCTTCAGCAACTACATACAGCTTTGGCATTAAAAAACACAGGGATGCCAGTACTTGAAAAGAATCTGTTGGATGTCATTGTCCCCAGCATTTGCACAGATGAACTGCTAACAAAATGATTTAGATATATTTTCATTCAAACTCTAAAACATCCCAAAAAACTCCAAATCCGTGCCAGACGTTTCATTCTCATGGCCTAAACAAACGCAAAGAGGTATTTATTTGCATTCTCCACACAAACAAGCTTTAACAACTGGAAGAAAAGGCAGCCCTTTCCTTATTTTCAGGAAAAAAAGAATATTGTTCAGATCACTTTTTATCCACAACTGGCTCCCTGCTCACATGAGTGCTAGACCAACTCAATCATTCTTCAATTCTGGTAGGGTGAAGAAATCCTGCTGAAACATTGTTTCCAATTTTAAAAGAGAAGACAATTTTTTCATACCTTTCACTATCTACATATCCAAAACCCACTACATCTCTCCATCTACCTAAGCAGGACTTTTGCATTTCAGAAACACTCCATTAGATCTCTACAATTTAGGTCTTCTATTAGGCCTGGATCTCACCCAATTCTGCTTGCCAATGGTAGCTCCCCTCTGAGAGCTAAGTAAGGAAAAGTGCCCTAGCATTATCCACTTGGTCAATTCTCCTACGGCGTGATTACAGCTCGAACAGAAACCTGTGCACCTCCCACCTACCAAGCAGGATAGGGCCATAAAGGCCTCCCCGCTGCCACGGAAGTCTTTTCTTTGTTCTCCTTGGCAGAAGGGAAGAAAGCAATGCTTCTTACTAATTTCAAGAATACGAAATTGTATTTGCAAAGAAAAATTACAAAAGCATACTCCAAATATTTGGGAGATTGAAGGTGGAGGGGTAACTCAATAGAGAAGCCATAATCACTGGTAAGAAGCCAATAATTTTACATAATTTCCCTATGGTTAGGAATACCATCTTTCCAAATGAAAAAAAAAAAAAGCCACCACAAAAGAACCTGACCAAACCAACAACAGAAAAACAACAGGACAAATCTACAGTTTTTCTTAATTGATCAAAATTTTAAGGACAGCTATATCATTCCAAGAAATCTTCGCACAGCTTGCATGCAGCTTCGTAATACAGTCTGCAACCAAACCAACTTCCTGGGAATGGAAAGTTTCAACATACAGGTAATTAAGACATTTTCTCTGATTCCTACACACGTGTTCAGAATTACCATGTTGCCAAAGGTGACAGATACCATACTGCACTTACTGCATCTCAGCTAGATTAAGAAATCAAGTTGCAATACAAAGTTGTTCAAAACCAAGATAAAGTATCAGCATCCACACATCCAAACATACCTAGCATGGAAATGGCAAGACACTGCTTCAGTTTTCACCATTTGATTTTGTAGAAACCCCTAAAGCTGTTTAAGGTATTAGTGCAGAGAAACAGAAAATGCCTACTAGATGTTACACGTGGAGATAAAGGCCAAGTCTGAAATGAAAATACAGGAAGACAAAAGCTGCAGTAACTTGCAAGAACCGTTGTCAGATAGGGTCTTGCAAGTAGCAAAAGACGTGGTTTGAGGCGAGCAGGTTTAATGCAACCAAAGCATCTTCAGAACTTAGGACTTGAAAAAAACACACACTGGGGAAACACTGGTTTTGCGAGCAAAAAGTTTTGGGTTGTTTTTAATTCGGGGTGGTTTTGTGGCCCTAATTGGCAATAAAACTAATCTTTCAATGTTTTTAAATTAAGTCCTAGCCTTTTTGCCTTCAATAAAAAGCAGTTTTCACCCATAGTCCTTACTGTGCAAGCTCAGAAAGTAAACAAAAAGCAAAGGAAAACACAAGTGCCAGAATAAAGATAACTGAGTTTTAAACATAGCTCTGCTACAGCCTTCACTTAATATCTTGAACAAATTCTTAAATTTCTACTTCATTTTCTTCGCTTTTATGAAGATGAGATGGCAGCAATACCTTTTAACTCATAGGATGAGAGCAGAATTACGAGGCATTTGCAAACTACTGTGATCTCCTTGAACGAAAGGACCTAGATTGGCATAACACATTCTATCAGTTCTTACAATGAGCTGATTTTAAGTGAGCAGCATCATTATGTAAATTAGTTACAAGAAAGTAGAAATTAGAAGGAGATGATTCAAAATACAGTCAAAAGGTTGAGTAAAGACTGTATACACGGTTTAGTGCAGATACATACCCATTGGCTCCATATGCACATTTTCTGTTTGCACACACAAAATAGAAGTTACTGCATCTCCCAATTGTATTCAAAAGAAGCTGACCATTCAATGAAGTTTCAACTACATTATTTTCATTCAGTAACCCTGTATGTTCTCATAGAGCTTGACATGTTTGATAGACACACATTCACATTGCCATCCTGATTTTATAATCACTGAAGAGAAAAACCATGATGTATACAAATCAAAGTTTCATACTGTTTTTTTCATCAATTGCAAACCACAAAAAAAAACCCTGAGATTCCCCATCTGTTTGACAACACTCTTTCCTCCTCAAAAAATTAGGTGTAATTTTGCATTTAACACCACACGCAATTTCCCAGTTCATGTAGAGTTCTATACAACATTATTACAACCCGAATAATTCTTAGAATTACCGAAGTTTCTATACTCGCAAGCTAAATTGCATAGTGCTGACTATGTCCAGAAAGTAAAGTTATGCATCAGGTTGTTTTTATGGTTCATCTTCTGAAAAAGGTAGAAGTTGCATGGGAAAGAACATAAAATGCTAGGTACAGTTTAATATCCACAATTTCATGTTTATGTATGGTTATCCAGATCACAAAAAACTGATAGCAAAAAATAAATCAATTTGACCTGCATAACCAGGATATAACTGAGAAAAGGTCTATTTTCAGGATGGTCCCAGGGAAATTATTAAAACTAGTTACAGAAATTAAAGATGTGTGAAGGTGCCTTTCTATGATGACAAGCCTAGAATTATTGCCTAGACAAGTAATAATGACAAGCCTAGAATTATAGCTTTAGAATATAAATTCTTGTATATTCTCAAGCATTTCAGCGAGATACACTAAAGTGGTCTCTTTCAAGACATTGAATACTTTTTCTGTGGCTCTTACGGCAATAATGTAAGGGTTGTCAACTTCACTGAAATACATCAAAGCCTCAAGCAAAATAAATGCAAAAAATTTAATCCACCACTAAGGTTCACAATAAGAAAGTAACAAGCAGTGAGGCACAAAAAAAAATAAAATCAAGTTTCAGTACAAACATTACTCCAATTGTGCCACATATTTGTATGTTTTACAACATATAGTTCACTAAAAAAAATAAAATAAATTCTTGTGTAAATGAAAAAGGAAACACATCAAAAATATACAATAAACATATTAACACTGCAAACAAAAAACACTACCACTGTAAACAGCCCTAAAATTCCAAGAGTAGTTTCACTAACAAATCCCCCCCACTTGGGCATTTTGGTTCATGTTATTGCATATTAAGGTAAACAAGCAGCTACTCATGGTTCATCTGATATCTGTTATTAGCTGAACTTAACATCTCCATACTTTATATATCCTGTCCCAAACTTTCAAATATTCTCTTAAAAGGAATTGAGCATCTCAACTCCTACAGCCTCTAACAAAAGTCATGGCAACCTGGGAAACTTCAACCAGTGTTTTTCTGCCACCCTATATGCCTTTATAGTCAGGAGATTAGCTGAACTCTTAAATGGGAACCTAGACATAAGCAAGGAGATGCATGTAGTGAAGCAATATAAACCAGGTCCACCTCCATTCTCCATTTATGCCACAGCCATAAATGCATGCAGCACTTTCAGAGAACATAGAAACCTTTTCAAAGCCATTGGAAACGATGCAAGTCAAATTTTTGCACTATTCAACAGAATCGGTTGCAAATATGCTTCCGACTGACATTTAACAGCAAACTTAAAGTGACAAGTTAAAATGTGACTTTTCTTTTCCCTAACCAAAGCTTTTGGAAGAACTCCAGCAAGTTTACCTTTTAAGACAGAATACGCGTGCCTATCCTCACATATTCACTCCCACTTACTGGTCCTCTCCCTGTCCCTGCAATACCCAAACTCCCATTTGTGATACAGAGCAATTCAAGATCGGGAATTCATGAGGCTGACTGCCAGCCCAGAGAACGGATGTTTTTAGAGAAAGATAAAGTTATGCTTGGCATAACAGAGCCTCAGCCCATGACAGTTGGTTTCACCTTACTATCATGAATTGATAATACAATGCAAATAACTGACAATATTCCATTCCCATGTGCTCACAATTAAGCAGAAACAGCACAGTTACTAGAACATACACTTCTATCACAAGATTGACATTATTGTTTTAGAAGACTATCCCCAATTTTTATTGTAGCAGTAGTCTGTAATATGACTTGAAACAGATCCTTATATGCCTATTAAGAAGTGAATGGAAGTTTCTTCTATGCCAATAATGTTTATTAAAGGATCTCAGTTCTGTTCAGACAAAAGCTTTAGACTGAATTTTTTGCCTAATTGGAAAAAGATAAAGCTACTTTGCTTATGAAGGATAAATTTGCCATTTGGATGCCTTTCTGTAAGACTAAAAAGCTAGAAAAATATAAAGTAGTAGGAGAACTGTATTACATTCATATAAAGGGGATTTTAATAATTCAAGGTTTATTTGGAGGCTTGTTTGCAACTGTAGAAAAGGTCACACCGTATATGAATAAGGTATTAAAGTTTGCACATAAAGTGTAAGGTAAAGATAAGTAACAACGCTTGTTTACCATCCAGTTGTTCAGAGCGTGCAGAGAGTTAAGATTTTTAAATCAACACAGTTATAACAATATGGATTACTGAAAAGATTTTGCATAGAGGTCAGCACTCATGCATCAAGAGTTCAACTGGAAATCACAATATCCGATAACACAGATTGGGTGAAGGAAGTGTTATTGTTTTAAGAGATGTGTGGCTTTGTATTACACTTAGCATCCTTATCTTAGATTTCTCATTACTCTTCCTTGCACTTCTTAGATTTAATATTTTACCAGACTGACTCCCATGCTTTTGCATTAAGCATTTCCCATGTTGTTTAGTGGCAGTCAGATACAACAAATTGGTAAGTTTGGACCTGGCCAGAAAAATTCTCATTACACCAACATGCATCTACTTTGGGTATTCATAACTTCATGCAGATATATATATATATCTCCAATAGGATGCAAAGGTACATACGTCCTGCTGCTCTGGAACTGGTAGCTAAGTATTTGAATACGTACCTATGCATCTTCAAATATGTGCACATTTTCAAATCTAGCTGGGCTCAAACCAACTCTTACCAAAACAGTCTCAAACAAGACAGTAGAACACTCAATATAGACTGAGAGTCTGGAATAGGCAGGAACTCACACATCCCTTATTAGTAGCCAAAAGAAACCAAAATATTCCGCAGCTGCAGAAAACATACGAAGCTTTTTTCAGGAAAAATAAACTTGGGGCTCATTCAGAAATGCTTCCACATCATCTGCTCTACCTTGGAAGGAAAGTAAACACTGAAATATCTAAGCCTTGAGGAAGAATCATTTCTGTTCTTCTAACCTAAGCTCCACTGATCAAATTCACGCTAGTAGAAGAAATTTAATTTCATTACACCCTTTTTGCCTCTTGATCTAACAACTGACTGCTTCTCTTACAAAGCCCTACAATCTATCCATACCATACTCTCAGATGCCTTCTGGTAGGAAAGACAGCACCAGCAGAGATCACTTACCAGCTGAAGGGGCCACAGCACTAGACTGTATCTAGAGAGCTCACCTGCTGTTAGGAATACTTTGACTATTCCCAGGACCTTTAGCTCTCTTTCAGGTCTGAAGAAAGAGCAGAGGACCCTGCACACTGCCAAGCTGCAGACCAGATGGATTCAGAACATGGAGTCACCAAGCCCAAGCTTCACCACATCAGTGCAGTGCAAATACAAAAGAGGGACCTTTACCTGTGGGGAATTACGTGGTAGGCTTCATCTGTGCAAGCCTCGCATTCCTCATGAAAGATTCCACTAGCCTGCACCTACTTTAACCAAGAATCTGCAATTATTTTATCCCATGGCTTCCTTTACTTACTTGCAATTTCATATCAACATGATTTTGTTCTGTGGTTTAAACATGATTTATACCCTCAATTTAACTTTGATTCATAGTTTCTAATAACATCAGCCCATTGTCTAAACACTGCAAAGGGGTATTAAACAAGTTTAGATGGTCTGGGGAATTTGCCCACCAATGTTAAACACAGAATAAGTGGTTACGATAATCTTGTTTTAGATAACTGTTTCAGATAAGCAAAGTATAACTATGATGTGCTTGCTCTGAACCAAAAAAGAAAATAATTCAAAAAATGTAAGACAATATTGCAAAAACTTGTATTATTAAAACTCATAAGAGGTTATAGGTTATTCCGAAGAACTGTTACCCAATTTCACATTATATAAGAACAGAAAAGTAATCACAAATAAAAATTTTAAGTTTTATGAGCGTCTACTGTCCACAGCAAAATGTGAAGCTGTATTGTCTTTGTCTAGACTCTAGCTTGCTTTCTAGCTGCCAAATGGTGCCCCTAGGAGCTTATGTAAAATTGTTAGTTTTTTGAAAATTCAGGCAGCTGGTAATATATATGTACAGACACATACATATATATAAAAAAAAATAAAATTAACACCATGCCTAATAGGTACATAAGCTGATTTTGAACCTTCTTCATTAATAGGTAGGCTTCTCTATAGCATTAAGAACGCCCTAAAAATGAAGTGTGGAACAGATGGCTTTTTTAAAGTGTGATTTAAATATGTGGCATATGCATGACATGTGCCTTTCCTTGATTTTCCAGACTCTAATTGTTAAATAAGACTTCTGATGTACTCATAAATGCATGGAATTCAATAATCAGTCAAGTATTTAGACACAAAAGAGAAGTCAGCAGAATTTTATGGATAAACAAAAATCAACTTACCAAAACTAGAATATCTTCTGTACTAAATACATAGTCAGCACTATGAAAAAAGGTTAGAATAATATAAGTGCTTGTGCACATACACACAGAAACAAAAGAAATTGTTCCCATTTCCCACCTAAAACCATATATATCTTTAAGAATTGCACTATTTCCTTTATAAAATCTAAACACTAATAAGGAAATTGTTTATGAGAAACGTGTTATTTCTCCTTTTAAAACAGACTTCTTTGTCCCAGCAGTCTGACACTTTTTTTTTTTAACCTTCCATATTGAATATTTAGTTGCCTTTCATCCACCTCTATCTTGTGTTTGCCACTCAGTTCTCCTTTTCTTTGCCAGTGCTCCTTATTCCAAGCACTTTCCCGGCACAGGGCCATCAGTATTTTGTGAATATACACTCCTGCATACACTGATTCCAAATACAGCAAGCATACATACTCCATACTTGCACATATATCGTTAGGAGACTTTTAGGACGTTATAATGTCAAACCATATTAAAGTGACATTTTTAAGGCTGACATTCCATTTTCTCTAAGCTTGTTTTGAGTAGACATTTAGTAGAAACCTCACCCCATTCAGGATTTTAATCAAGAGAGAAAATTAAGAAAAAGTTAAGTCTGCTATCTAGGAAAAAGATCTATTAGGCCTTGTCTGGACTAGAGAAATGTATTCTTCTAAGAATCAATTTAGTCTTTGCAATGCACTTATAAAATGTCACACGTTCACACATAGAAAGCATTGCAGATACTGTTAAAACTAGTTTCATTAACTCTAAATGCTATTTCAGTCAGGATGCATTAATGCTGGCTAAGTTAAAGGTTCACTGGCATTGTAGCTCACGCTGATCAAACAACATACCCATCACTTTCCCCGCAGTATATTCATGGCCCTTTGAAATCTGCCCAACTTCACAATTTCCAAGAACTCTGCCAGAAATCTGTGGGATGGGTACCCAAACCACAATGCCTTTCACACAAGTGTTGGTTCAAGACCACAAAAACTGCAGGAAACCCCTTCTGTAAATTAATCTCAATGTGTCTTCTAGCATTGCTAAGTTTTCAAAGACTCCTAATGCATCATTTTTGGAGC
>JAOQGH010000019.1:9193078-9276704 GCA_025769975.1 Gallinago jamesoni
CCTTCTGTAAATTAATCTCAATGTGTCTTCTAGCATTGCTAAGTTTTCAAAGACTCCTAATGCATCATTTTTGGAGCAAGGCACACAGCATCCAACATTCCACAATAGAAAACTATAGCAAAACTGACATTGTGGCAATGGAGGCTACATCTCTATTAAACTTACAGAACAAGGAGCCAACTGAGTTTTGAATAAAAGATAAAGCGTCACATGGTTATATGAGGAGTCTCATGTCTGTCAGCAACTCTGTTCCCAGCTGATCAGGGCTCTGACAGATGATTCGGTATGCGAGTTCATTACAGAGTCTGTCCACACTCCATACCCTTCGTAAGGGAGTCCTGTCAGGCCAATGAAAACAACGAGACAAACATTTTGCAGTGCGACACCATCCTCTCTTTGTATCTGTTTTATTAATGTGCATCCAATGCTGCTTAACTTATGAAAATGTTAGAGTGAATTACTCTCCTGTTATCATACACTAATCTTGGCACCAGGCCTGATATTACAATTTATTCTCAAATTGGCTTTGTAAATATGAAGCTCTTATCTTCACAGCCCTAAAAAAAAATAAAAAGTGTAATGATGACAATAGTTCTGATGTGAAAGTTTGCAAACATGGAAGAACTACTCCCCATTATCCACAAATCCAAACAAACTCTAGAAGCCTTACTTTGCTTGAGATAAAATTGAGATCCAGGAACCCAAATCCCAAAGGAAAAGACGCTTTAAGAACTCCTAGGGGAAATATGTCTAATACTAATAGACTAGTACTAACTCACAGTTTCTCAATTCTTTGCATATTCAACACTCTGTGATGGACAAAAAATGGGAGAGAAGCAGGAAAGATGTAATACTGTGTGTATTCACATCAATTTATAGGTGAGTCTCGTCAGCAGAGAATTATTCACAGAATGGTAGAGGCTGGAAGGAACCTTCCAAGATCAACTAGTCCAGCCCCAGATTCCACATGCTGCCCTCATGATTTGCACTGTGACTGGTTACTGCACTTCTTTCCTGACACCTCTACGTTACAGACACACAAGGCATCTCTGAACACACTGACTGCAGGACCATCCATAGCACTGGATCATAGATATGTCTGGGATCAAGGTGGGCAAAGCAAACAGTACCAAGGGCGAAGGGAAGGAATGAGCAAATTGGTCTCCAACCCATCTCTCCAATGAGTTCAGCACAGCTCAGACTGCAGAGAAAGTAAATGGATCATGGCTTATCTTTATAACAGGGATATCAGAAAGTCCCAAAGATAAACCTCCAGAGGCATGATGTTGACAGAAAGTCTCAAGTAGAAACTTCAAAAGGTCACCATTAGTTCTCTTCATGTGACATAACAGCATAACTGTAGTGAACAAGTGAGAGGACCGCTTAGCCTCAGTCATGTAGTTGCCCAAAGAAAGTCTAGCAAGTCTTGTGCAGAACTTCTGTAGGCTTCACAACAAGATTTGACAAGAAAAGCCATTATGTGGCTTCAAAAAAGTCTCTTGAAACTTCCTGACCGTTCCTACAACCATATTTATCCCAACCAAGAGCTGCCTTCACTCCAGTGACAAGCAGCCAACTTTAATAAATCAGAAGTTAAATTCCAAAATATAAAAAATATAGGTAAGTGACACAAATATACTGATTTACCCATTTGCCTTACTGAATCAACCTAGAGCAACTACACAACGCAACCCTTTCAAACAAACACCTAGCATTGAAATATAGATCCACATTAGGAAGCACACTTCAAAAAGAGTTAGACTCTTTTTGAAAATTCAGAGAAAATTCAGAGAATATGCCTGCATACATACTGCCTTCCTGAATAGAAACCCCCTTTCATTCCTAGGGAATGAAGTTTCCTATCATCTAGTAAGCAGATCCAAAGAGCAAAGAAGAGGTTTTGCTTTATGTATAATCTCTTTTTCATGAGTCTTATAAACTTCTGGTAGATTTACTGATTTTCCATAAGTCTCCAGATTTTACAAGTTCTATTAAAATAAAAATCTTGACACTGAAAGAAAAAGAAAGTAGAAGAACACCTTAAGCAATGCAGTATTACAAAAAGAGAAGGGAATGAGCCGCCCGTTATTACAGCCCCCAAACACATTTTGGTTTGCTTTTGAGGCCAAAAGATTTACGAGACAAATAACCACTGATTCAGCATGCCCACACAAATTTTATGTCAAAACTGTGAACTACAAAGCAAAGCTTCTGCAGTGCAAGAGTTACCCATATTTTATCTATTTTGAAGCAGCAGCAGAAAATAATGACTCTCAATAAGATATAAATTGTAGAAACTTCCTTTCATATGATTTTTATGAAATATTAGCTAAGAATCTATTTTATTGTCTACAAACAGACATGCCAATGGAAAAAGGCTGCAAATCATCACCAAGAGGGACAGATATAGACAAAGACCAAGCCCAGCTAAACATCCAAGGACAGCATTTAGCAACTTTGAATTAACAAATTCTCTTGTATTTTCTTGCAGAATGGTTTCACCCACACATTTATTTCCTCACTCATAGTGAAAAAAATTCAAAACATGAAAAACAAGTATATAGCTCGCTAGATGCACTACACGAAATATAAATCTGTTGCAGACCAAGATCCAAAACTCCTGACTACTTTATCACTGGTATTTAAAAACAAAAAATCATGATGCTGGAGAGTAAATCCTGACCTGGTCATGGGCAGCAACATTAACATATTTGAGACACCAGTAGTGACATAGCTAATGCAGATCCAGCTACATGATGTTCTTTCTCTCCAAATTTAAAGCACTGGCAACAGCCCAATGTCCTTGAACAACTAACAAAAGAACACCTGCAGTGGGGTCCCACATTCTCCCTGTCTGATGATAAAGCAAAACTGAACCGGATTCCTAATGAGAAGAACTGACAAGACACCGTTGCCATGGTGGAAGTCAAGAGGCCCATTTAAAGTCACATCATAATTTGTCTGCTCAGTCACCTCAGTTACTTAAGAACACCAAACTTTAATCATACCATATACGTGCATTTAAGTTTGACCTTCCGTGACTTTCCATAACACTAACCAGAAGGTTGACTATCTAACTTTGAAAAGATGAACTTTATCAAGACAATTTCCATATGCAAGACAAAACCAAACAAATCCCAATTAGTATACATTACTGTTCAGGCTTTGCTAAGCTCCCTGACCTTTCAGTCATACAATTCCTCCTAACTTCATACCATTTCACCAAGATTCCTACCCTGTTCTAACCCAGAAGCCATGCAGTTCCCATCCTTCATACAATATGCATCCAAGCAAAAGAGAAACTTCTATCACCTTGTCCTCTCTCCACCCTTTGGGACAGGGAATGTCTACTGCACTAATCCCTTATCCATAAACATTAAACAGAAGGAAGATCTATTTAAGCAAAACATTTGCACAAGAACAAGTATGTTTAAGCTAGCTGTGACTGGCTTGGAAATTAAAAGGTGTCCAAAAAACATAGGAGGTTTTTTTAAAATGATCCTTCAAAAAACAGTCCAGTGGAGAGAAGTAACAAGTGAACCAAGGCTTTATGAACACAACTATGTTTAGAGGATTCTTTGAGAAAGCCAGAAGGTTCCTTATAGCCACCTGTCCCACGCAGATGAGCCAGGAAAACTTCCAATGCATTCACTGTTCAGTCAGAACAATACAATTATATAGATCTTAAATTCTTTGGACTGTCCTGTGGGTGTTTCCAGAAAGTGGAGTGTAATATACAACATGAACCTTGCCAACATGAGACAAGTTCAATATAAATAGTTCGTTAAAATCAACTAAGATTCACAGGCTGTGCACAGATCCCCATACTTTACAGCAGATGTACTTAAGGCAGTGCACTAAGATGACTTTCTGGGGAAACAAAGAAGTTCTTCAGAGTAACCAAATCTAGTCTCACACTACCAGAGATAATACCATGCAATCCTTTGCACGATCAAACTCTGTCCTGAAGGTGTGTATTGCTCCCGTAACTTCTCTCTGCAGATAATTAGAAACTTGCTTCTAATTATTAATTTCCCTCTATTCATAGGACAAATTTATTCAGGAGATTTATTGGCAGGTTAAAGCAAAGAACATTGACAAGTTGAATATATGGTTATTTCCACTGAAACAGAGCAGTAAGTCCACACAGAACTTGCCCAGTTACCTGAAGGTACCTGACATTAGGAGCTGTGCTCGAGTCTTACTCTGCACTGTTAAGAGATGATGAGTAACACCTTTAAAAGCATCTAAGAATCTTTCTTCAATGTGGCTAACAGTATTTATAGCAATCAAAAACTTCTCCCTAAAGATAACGTAATATGAAGAAATCCACGCAAGCGTCTGAGCAGTATAACTGGAAGATTTCACGTACTATAAAGGCTGCTAAGTGCTTTGCTTGCATTTTTACATAATTACAAAAGTTCTACTCTCTGAAGAAACTACATGAAAGCAACACCCCCTTACTTCAGTATCCTGTTCCCTGGATGTAAACAAAATTAGACCTGCCAATTACTGTGACCACAGTACATTTTCTTTAACACTTTTTTTTTTCTCCATTTTGGAACATGAGCCACATTCCACTCCTCCTCTTGATTTTTCATAAAAAATTTCAAGGTGTCATAGCTTAATATGCACAAACCTGCTGAAAACAATGCCTACAAGAGGATTACTAAATGTCCAAATTGCACTCAAAAACTTCATTTAGAGGACTTCAGAAGACAGCAAGGTGCCACTTTACTGTTAAATTCCAAGCTGAGTTTACAGAACTACTGTGTTGGGAAAAAAAAAAATAATTATTTTTACTAACAAGGGCTTAAAATATGCAGAAGTCAAACGACAAACCTTCACAATGGCATTTTGAGATTTCCAAACAGTAACACTAAGTAGTTCAGATGGCAAATATGTGGTTTCATTTATCAAAACATGTGCCAATCAAACAGAAATGAAACTGTACAGGGATAATAAGAAGCCTGGCTGACTGCAAACTGCTGAAAGGAGAGACACATTGCTTTATCAATCACATTTTAACCTGGCTGGTAGATGAATCCAGAAGCAATAGTCTTGGCCTGGCAATTCAATTTAAGCATAATCATCATCTGGCAGGCTTAAAATCATAGTTTAGGATGCTGTCACAGCATGTGGAGTATTCCCTCGCTCCACCTGCACTGGCACCAGGCAAGAGACAGTCACCGTAAACAAGGCTACTTTCTGATTTCCCAGTTCCTTAAGCCAGGAGTGTTTGAGAAAGTTTTGATAGCCACAATTGTTTTATTCCATTTTATTCTTGATACTTGGGATACACATCCTTCAGCTGGATCATTTTTAAAGCACTTCAGTACTTAAACTGTCACACTTGATGCATAATCTGACACCACAGAGTCATAGTTTGAATATTTAAGTTCTATTACTTTTAATTCTGTACCACTTAATCATATTTTATTTAAAGGTAAAATGTTAATCTTCTGATGTCAAAAATCATCATACTTTAACTTTTTATGGCCGCATATTAAAATAAGGATACTTGCCAATTACCTAGAGCCTTCTTTTCAGGATTCAAATGAAAAGTTGACAAGAGGTCAGCTCAGAATCTCTACAGTACAACAGTCTCCTCGGTGTGCCAGAGGTGCTCTCTTTAAATTTCCCAGTAATTTGCAGCTGAAATTAGCACATCTCACCACTTGCTACCCCACTTTGAAGCATCCTATTTTAATCCCGAGTAAAAGGTTTACCAAAAAGCAACTTGTTCCAAATTGTTTTGTATGAACTGGTTGCATACGCTATTGTAAGCTCAAGACTGTAAAAGAAATACTTCAAAAAGCCAATGGTTCTCTCAGAGATAATGAAAGCAAATTTTCTGTTGTTGTTTTAATATGGCTGCTTCTTGTGACCTAAAATATAGCGCTACACACACCACCAGAATGAGGTCTTAGACTGCAAGCATTTCTCAGCAGGGATTTTTGTCTCTATAGTTGCCTGCAAAGCAACTAGCAAATTGTTAATCATCTATAATTAAAGACACCATAAGCCCCGAACCCAGAGTATATCTCCAGTTTGCTCACGTGGTCCCTTATGCATAAAATATGCCCTTTCATTTCAGTCCAAGTACCCTTTTCCATTTGGGTGCCTCCTTCAAATCTTCTTCTACAAAATGCCCAAGAAGCAAGCCTTTTTTTAACATTTATTTTTACATATAAAACACAATGAAAATGATAAATCTGTGTGAGATACTCCTCATTCTTTTGCTTGATGCTAATGTTCTTGGTTTTAAGGTTTTCAGATATACAATGTTTGCTTTGCTTAAGACTGAGGGTATCTGTGAAATGCCATAACTAAGCAAGATGCATACATGTAACCTTTCATGTCACACAAAGGCCAGCAAGCAGTACCCCAAATTTTGAAACAGCTAAGTAGGAGAGAAAACAGGGTTGCCCAATATCACATACAGTAAGCACAGAACTGAGCTGGGGATTAACTGGGTTTCCATGGTCATTCACATGGGTCATGTCTGGCTTATGGGCAAAGTACTATACATCATGACATTTACATTTTCCTGTGACTGCAGCTGTACACTGCAGGGCGCACTCATCTGCTCTACCTCTGGCACTCTACTCACAACTGTATGTAAGTCATCCTAAGACAAAGTTCATACTGAACAAGATGCAACATAATAATTTCATTTATAAATGGAAGAAAAGCAGTGAGGTTTTGGTGGTGCTGCTGATTTTATTTATTTATTTTTATTCCGTCATTTCCACATTCAGAACTGCAATTACTGGCACCATCTCTTAGGTTTTTGATGCTCTGCTTCCACAGTTAACTTCTGTACAAGTATCAAAGGTCCTACATGGATATAAAGAATCAAAGCAGCACTGATCATACAACCACCATCCCCACTTCGTTAGCCTATTTTTTTTGTTTGTAATTTTGCAATCTATTTTAAACGTAAAACTAAAAACATGACAGCGTACAATTCCAAATGCGCTACTGCTGACAAGCACCAAGTCTAGCAGCTGAAACTGCTCCTTTCCTGAACCTTCTCTACAGTGATATCTGCTGCCAGGAAAGCCAGTCCATGGACCACTGCCTGGATAGGCAACCTGCTACGTAAGGCTCCGTGCCTTACACATGAGGCAATCTCAAGGTTACAATCTTTATTTTAACACATCATTAACTTGAATTTTAGAAGACTCTTCCTCCTTCATGAGGAGGATAGTCCCCCACCCTTCATTAAAGAAGGTATCTGTTACAACATTTGGGAGTGACTACTAGGGGTGAAAGCTAAGTTTCGTTTCTTATAGATTCTTTAGAAAGAAACAAACTATATCTAAAAAGTGCAGATAAGCTTTTTTATTTCTTTTGCTGTTCAGGGGAGGGAGGGAAAAGCATCTCTGATTTGTATATTAAAGCGCAAGCATCTGTCCTACTGATGATATTCTAGGGAAGCACATTAGCATAAAATTTAACGATGTCAAATAAGTGGATGTGAAATAGGGACTGCGTAAAGACACTATTTCCAAGCCTGACAGAAACATTACTGTTTAGAAATGCAAATGAAACCATTATGTTCAATAATTATATGAAAATATGAACAGTTCAGCATGTTTTCCAGCCCTGATGGCAGTTAATGGGATGTACGCTTATGTAAATAACTACTATTAAAGCTAATGCTGAAAAAAACTAATAAATTCATACTAAAGCAACTGATTTAGTACGCTTTTAAACCCCAGCAGTGCTCACTTATTAGAAAGGAGTGCATTCTTATGTTTAGAACTCATTACTGTTACAAGTCACTGCAACTCCATCAATTACCATGCATTAATGAAAATGGGACACATACAAAAAAAATTATTGGCTCTCAGCAGTTTTCTTTAAAGACAAAATATAGGGGTATTACCATCATGGGGCCTTGAGGGAAACTTATCAGCAACATAATCTTTATTACTTCAACTGTACTCCCTGTGCATACCCTGGGGTATTTTTTGTCCCAAGAAGGGGCTAACCTTTATGTAAAGCTCTTGACATATACGCAATGAAAGTGACCATACTGCCATCAGTAAAAGCTTACCATTTTCACAATTAAAAATACATTTAAATAAACATATACACATTAGAATGCAAACTGAAAAATGCAGATGCACAATGAAAAACTACAATTCCTGAAACTAGAGTAATGTGGTGTAATACGAATAGAATTAAAGATAAAAGGTACAGATGGAAGCCTTCTATGAAGTTCTTGTATCAGGATAAATTCCATCCAGTTTTACACTTACACTTTTAATGACCTCCTAGAGAGCCATGGAATTAAGACTTCAAGGATGCTGTTCAACCCTCTTTGGATGTCTTCTCCATTTCCTCCGCATTACTTGAAAAATTCTTAGCCCTGGTTAACCATCAGAATTGATAGAGGAAACAAAACCAACACATTCTGTTATAACAATTAATCCCTATAGAAAATAAAAGCTGAGATAATATTATTGATTTATATGTCTATAACTCAACAACTAAGCCACTTATATTTTCTAAGTGGTGTCTGAAAATTATTCAGGTAACATCCACTAGATTCTAAGAAGTTTAGCAAGGCTGAAAATGCTTTTATGCTAATTTGCATTCAGTGGTAGTTTCAAATTAAGGATAGGTTGGGACAACCTTACAAGAGACCACGGACAAGGAACTGATGCCAAATGAATAAGATTCACAAAGGACAATAATCTGCCCAGTCTCAGCTGCTGCAAAACTTCAGTCCACGACGGCACCCTGCTACTGAAAGTCACAGCACAGGCTCACAACTCATCTGGCTACAAAAGCATCGTCAATAAGAACCACGAAACCCCATAACAATAGGAAGAAGGAAAGAAATAGTTTAAGTTTTCATCATGCACAGTCAGAAAGCTCATATAGCCCAATGTCCATTGTAACAGCCAATGTTAAATTAATGCTACATTTAATTACTGCACTTTTAATTTAATTTAATGCACTCTCCATAGCATAAGGCAAAAATAAAGGCTACTGACGCCTGAAAAAAATTACAATCTAGAAGCAGGTAGCAGAACTAGGCTTTCAGAGGGCGAGCAGCTGACAGCATACAACAGCAAATATACACGTGATGACAGTCACTGTGACAAATGTTTGATGGGAGAGCAGCGGAAGAAAAAAAATACAAAACTGTCTGATAGCTTTCACTAAATCTCTGTTGAAAGAAAGGTATGAAGTGTTTTGCTATCTAGACCATTAAAGCTATTTCATGAGCGAAGGCCACTCTAAGGTTAAAAACAGTAAGACAAATTTGCTACTGATTAATAATAAAGCCATTCATTTTATTCTTCAAATCTAAAGTAATTACAAGCCAGAGCATGGCAAATGGATTTAGCAGAAGCCATTACGTCAGAAGAATCCTTTAAAGAAGAACAGTAATTTAAAAGACTAAACTGAATAATGAACTCTCCTGAACAACAATTATTATGAGATTGATTTATTGAAAGTGTATTTAATCATGCAAGAAATGTTTAAACTTTCCAAAATAGTTCAGGAAGACAGAGAAACCAATAGCAGAGTCAGCCCAACGTCCTCATTATCGTTGAGAAGCTGAAGCAGATGGAGAATTCATTTAGTTTGGAAGGATAAAGTACATCAATTTCTCCAAATCCACATTTCTAGTCAATTTGTTACAGTACCAGCTTCAACAATTAATGATCTCATTTTCCCATTTGTGCCTCCTTTTAAGAGATCTCAGTCTTTGTTTCTGAATAAGCCAAATGTCATAAAGGAAAATTTAACTCAAAAAAACATCACTTTGAAAGCTCACATGCCTGAAGCCAAATGTTGCAGCAGTAGCCACAAAAGCAGGGGCTAAATTCAGTCCCTGCTGAATTCAGTACCTACCCTGAATTTAGGTAGGTATCCTGGGCAGGTTAAGTGCCTGAAGAAAGAAATCTGCCTTCCACCTGAGACACAGCCCTTCTCAACAGCCTGACTTCTACGGAGCAATACCTTTTACCTGACCTACTTCAAGGTTTTTCATTGTGCTAACTGATGCTGATACATGAGACTGCCATGGCTGAAGCTACATTTCTAATGACAGGTCTCTCCCTTTAAGTTCAGACAGGAGCAGCTCATCACCATACCCAGTTCTGAGACCTCCACCACATAGTCAGTACAGATAATATTGTGTCTGTGCTTAAGATACCACTCATCCTCCAGAGCTAGAGGACAGGCTGTCAACAACCTGGCAGAGCAGAACACTAGCTCTGTAGCCAGACTGCAGCTCAGAAACACTGAATCTCTAGCACCGAGAACAGATCGCTGCAGCATAAAAAATGTCACGAAACAGAGGAGATGCGAGAACGTTACTGGCCCTCAACGCCCACCTCAGTGGGCTTCCAAAATTCTATGCCAGAGCTGCTGGGTGGGAAAGTCTTCAGTCAGGGACGCACAGAACAAGATGATGCCACACTTTACAGAATAAATTACAAAGCATCTCTCCTTCTCTTATTAGAATCATAGAATTGTCTAGGTTGGAAGGGACCTTTGAGATCATCTAGTCCAAACATCAACCTAACTGATAAAAAACCATCACTAAACCATGTCACTATGGACTATTGCACAGATACACTTCTGTATTTGACAGTGCCATCTCACAAACAATCCTACACCACTGAGTGTGAAATTTTAGGGCAAAAAGCCAACCTAGCTCATGTCCTCCAGAGGCTGATGCTGAGTGTTAAGATGCCGTCTGTTGCTTCCGGATAATTTCTTAACATGGGCAGTGCAGTTCGCTTGTTCTCTAAGGCACTAGCTAGGATTAAACATAGAAAGCTGAGCTTTAAATGAATCTCCAGTCATTGATCCATTTGAACACTCAACATTACAATATGTTTCACCTTGTTTTAGTTTAAAAGTTCATGAAAAATTCAAAATATCTTATTTACCCAATAGTCCTTGACTGATTTTTCCACATTTAAGAAGTTCTTAAATACATACATTATTTAACCAACACTGCTGTTACAGAACAGCATATAAATATTCAGGGATTTTTTAATAAGTTCAGCTTTTATTCAATAGACCATAATGGTTGCTTAGAAACATTTACTAGTAGGAGACCTATAATAACAGTAAGGGAAACACCTTGCATAAAATGGAAGAAAGGAGCAGAATACTATTTTTTCATTCTCCTCACATGCCTTCAAACAAATGATGGTGCACAAAAAGATACATAGTATGCATTCAGATATGAAAAATAGGAAGGGGGAAATGCAAAACAATAAGCTGAGAGAGCCAAGTTGAGAAATAGAAGAAAAATGATGATGGTCATTCCAAACCCTCAGTTCGTAACTTCTCAGAAACTATACTACCAGGAATTACACTGCAGAAACTATAGCAAAAGCTAGAAATCACCCTTAGACTTTGCTACAGTTAAACTCTAAAATTGTCTCTGACTATTAAATAAATAATCAGACTTTCAAAAGCAGTAGGCATGAGTGTCCTGCAAACAGCATTTTTTTTTCCTACAGAAATTTTCTTCTGTTTATTATTTTGGTGGGAGAGGGGCAGTCACAAGACAGGGATCCAGCACAGATATATATACATGCTTAACTATACTGTTAATTTCCATACCCCATTTCTCTGTGACACTGTGAATTCAGATAAAGTGTCCTTTGGCAAACAGCAGCCCTGGGAAGGCTTAAGCAGGACACCAGGACCACGCGCTCAAAGTATATTGCCAAAGGCTTTTATGCAAAACCTTGTGTTTTCTTTCTTCACCTATGATGACAACTTGGTGGGTTAGACTGAAAAAGGAAAGGAAACAGAAGTATCTATTCCTCTCCTCATTTTCAGAAAAGCAAATTCAACACCCAAGTAAGTATGACAGAGCAAACCAGTAAATTCTGTTCTCTGGTACCTGCTTTTTTATTGTCTTGTTCTTTGGCCATCAGCAACTATTTTTCTTCTGAAAAATAATACTAATTCTGCATTAACACAGAGAAATAGGAAAAGGAGAAAATATGTAAACAGGACTAATTTATGAGGATATGCAAAAATAATGTAATAAACAGTACCATGGCAAAACTAAGAGCATTTTATTAAAGACTCTAGATAATTTTTATAAAGAGGCTCATTATTCTTCCAGCAAATTAATATTCTAGGTCTCACTAACAATATCAGCAAATGAACTGTTTTACTTAAATTAATATTCATGTTAAATGCATGCAAAAATCAACTAATTAAGTAGTCCTAAGTTACAATATTAAGGACATACGTAAACAGAGTCTCTGATCATTTTTAACACTAGAAAAGTAAATCATATGGGATTTGTTGTATGAACTTGGCTGGGTCTTCAAATCAACAGATCATTTTCAGCCAGAAAATAATTCCAACAACAGCAAAAAGTAATCCAGGTACATTTTAAATATAAATCTAAACAGTAGTTTAGTAGGGCTAGTGAGTTTACATTTACAAAAAGAAAACAATACATTTGTAATAAGCAGAATCTGTTCTTCCCTTTACCTTGCTATTCTTTGTCTCCAAAAATGATAATTTCAGCATACCTTAGAATTCAATACCCAATTATTTTTTTTTTTAATTTTTAAGAAGTTCCCTCTTCCCCAATCAATAAACCTTCACAGAAATGTTAAAGTTGTTTTTCCTTCTTCATTTATGCAACACCACCAAATTTAGATGAAAACAATCCTTAACGGTGATAACAAGAAAAGCTAAAACCATAACATAATTTCTTTGGGTTCTGAAATAACAGTAGTATTTGTTTCTTATTTCATTATTATAATTTCTTTCCTAAGACATCTATGATGACAGCATTGGGGCATCTTACAGAAGATATTCTCCTGTTTCTTAAATTAAATCATATTTGGGACCTAAATTAATAATAGGTGCTTACAAATATGCCAGAAACAAAAGGAAAGCCAAAAGCTTTACTCTTAATAGCTCCCAGCAGAAGTGGAGGAAGGGACAGCGCAAGCAGACGAAAGAGCATAATACGCTGCTCATTCCTTATTCCAAAAATGCAAAAGAAACAACAGGAAAAAAAAAAAAAGAACATTGAACTTGCAATGCAAATACTCCAAGAGCAACACCAGAGTTTAGACTGCCACTAGAAGCACAGTTCAGTCACCAGGTGTGTATCCATCATGATCTGGGAACACAGAAGCAAAGAGGAGACAAACACTAAGAGCAGATGCTGAGGAAGACACAAAGGCAGGCTACACATAGTGAGTCTTCTCCTGTGAGCTTAGTCCCAAATTCTCTTTCAAAGTTAGGAGGGCGCTAGAATACACTACACAGATACATGCCTGCTTTCAGCAGCTGTCTTACAATCCTCTGACTGATCCCAAACACTTCTGAACTCTGTCACACGCTTTACTACTTTTACATCAGCTATGCCCAACCCAAGCTCCTTTTCCAAGTCCTTCCTTCCAGACAGGTTCTGGTTCTCACTTCCCCAGTACAGCTTGCACTTATGTATTCTCCTCTGCCTCCCACTTGATATTCCCTTTCAGAAGATTAATTTTTTCCATCACTTTCTCATCCTCATAGCGATAAGATGCTCTCACCATGGAGGGCATCAAACAAAGGGGAGGTCCTGTTACTGGATTTTCCCTTTTGGCCCAACTGTGCTGATTCTAGTAAGAATGGCGAAAGGTGTCATCACAGCATGCACGCCTTACACTACTAAGCCTCACATCTGCAAAGAAGAGCAGCACTGGAACTTTTTAGAAAAAAAAGCTACAAGAGTTTATGATAGACAAAATACAGGTTTGATCCTCTTTTGGTTCCAGAACTGGTCAAAACACTTGATCAAGTCTTTCTTCTTCCTTTTGAAATAGGTCAGTTTCAAGTGGGCACGCCCTGTGAAAAGCTAAGCCAAAATATCTCCTTTAAACAAAATTATAAGTTAATACGACAAGTCTAATGATACTGCTTTAGGGAAAAGGAGCAGACCAGATGACTACTTGAAATCCCTAATTTTCCTTAATTCTGTGATAAGTATTTGGCAACCCTGACAACAGGCTGTCCTACTTATGATTCACAGCGTGCTCATCAGACTTGTCCTCCATTAACTGCACGCCCTAGTAAAAACTACTCAAATTCCAAAGCTTCAACTGCAATGAAAGGACAGAATTTACTCTTAAGTTGGCATGAAATTTGAGTTGTTGTTTCCTACCCAGACAGCATTGACTAAGTCCAAAGCAAATATAAACTTAGGCTGCAGACAGACACTGTTTTTTCAACACCGGTAAGTTACTCAAGGCTTTGCAGTGAGATCACTGCGTCCCACCTGCTTCCCTGGACCCCAAAAGCTTTTCTCATGGTTCATCAGCAATGAATTCAAGCAGATCGGTCCAGATAGCTTCTTGAAAATAAAATAAAATAAAATCAACCACAAAAAAAAAGGAAAACCTGCCTTTAAAGTAGGGATTTCAAACACACAAAACATATCTTTACTGCAAGGCTCCTAATAAGAAAAATAACTAAAACCAAACAGCAAAATACATGTACCTGAAGAAAACCCACGCTCCCCATGCTATTCAAATTAAACTTTTACCAAGTTGAAATTACACTTCACTGTATAGCTCCAGTTATATCAGAAGTACCAATTTATTACTGTAGGGTAATTTTAAATACTGGGCTAGATAAATTAGCCATAGAGAATAAATTAGCTTTGGGGGAAGACAGAAAGAAAAAAGGTAAAAAAAATTCATTTTAACAGACTTGAAGTTTTTTTCTTATGGTATTATATGCCTGATAGCTTATTTGCAATTGAAGTCTGTACCTATCAGAGAACCTGAAGAATTTCAAGTTGCTGTACTTGAAAATAGTCAGAATCTGTATTCAACTTTGGCACGTCATTTCTACCATTTCTTGCCTCTGCAACAAGTTTTAAGATGAAAAAAATTAACTGATCAGAGGTATATTGAGGATCTTGAATCATTCATGTAAGATAGGTAAGTACTACAGTAGTTAAAATTATATTGTTTTAAATTATAACCTTGTTTTATATTTCTAGGTTTCACAGATTTTATGAAGTGTAAAATTGCATGCATTAACCTTCTGCCATGTCTACCAGACTTCTGAAGAAGTATTCATGCTTGTGCAATCTACTTCTAGTAAAGAAAAAAGAAAACAACAAAAAACCCCAAGCTAGCATGCCTACTTCCCAGTAACCAAATAAACCTCAGATAAATTAGTGAAAGATTTCTGTACATAAAATTAAGAAATATTCATCAAGAACATACATCCCACCCACATTCATGAGCTGACTGAATACACAAGACATAATATAAAACAAAGTACTAACTTCAGTGAGCTAAGCTTGTTGATGTGTATATTATTTAGTACAAACAGGCCAAATTCTTTCTATCAATACATGCGCCACTGTGCTACAAGGGATCTTCTGGGTGATCAAGGGCAATCCCCAGCTGACAGAGACAACATTTCACTGAACTCCTTTCATAAGCTCCATCATAAAAAAGCTTTTTTTTTTTTCTTAAGCCTTCCAGTGCTAAACTGTGAAATATGATCCCTTGAATTTTGCAGAACTCTCCTCTAACTTGATGTTTAAGTTCCAAAACTGGGTTATAGCTTGCATATTGATCTTTGACTCGCCATTGCCTCTCCCTCCCTCTATTCACCTTACCACCATCTCGATCTACTTCTGTATGGCCAGTAACGATCCATAAGCATAGTCACACACACACACTTTAGTCAATTCTTAGAAAACAGCTTCTCCAGGACCCTCAGCAGCTTAAGTAGCCCTTCTCCACAACTACTTTCACTAGCTTCGTTTTTCACTTAAACAAGGGATAACTCCTGACTGAAAATAGGATTGCACACTAGGTTTCATCAACGCTTTTTAAAATAGCATTAGTATCCTCCCTACTTGAAATACAGCTCCTGATGAATCACGTACTATTTCCTTTTATAGTAGTTGCAAGCACCGTCTCTTCCAATATCCCACTGTAGTCAATCTTCTGAGGAACTTAACAAGAAAGCATCAACACCAAAGATTTGGAAGAGAGATAAACAAGATAATTTTGTGAAGGCCCATCACTCCACATTGAAGGAATATTGTAATTCCTGAAACATCAACTTTTCATGTGATATTTGAGGACTGGAACTAAGCATATGCAGCTTAACAGAAATGGAAGTCACAGCCTGCAAGCAAAAAGAATCAGCTAACTTTACATAATACCCAACCAAACAAAAACTACACCAAAAAAAGTCTGAACTGGCTAAACCTCTTAGTATGCACATACAGTTTATATGCCTTCAGTGTAAATTGTCTTTCAATGGACACAGAGAGCACAGGAATACCACGCAAGTTTTAGACCTCAATTACAACAACCTAACAGGATTAAGTAAAAAAAAAATAAATATATAACCATATTTTAATGCATAAATTCCTTATTGTCATTTTTAGTTGACAAGTATCTATTTCATAGCAAAACAACATCATAGGAACAGCTGGATGGCAGTTTTAAGCTCAAATGAACCAGCGTCACATGCTGACAAGTCATCTCTCTGATTGCTTTTGAATGGCAGCACATGCAGATTTATTCTCTGCCATAAATTAGAACAATTATTTCTCTGTAGTTCACTTTTTATTTCAGACAGTGAGCCCCTGCACATATTTTTAAAGGATATCTTCCCTTTCCTTGATGATAAGTTCATTCTGCTCCTCTAGTTGTCTGATCTTCTTCTCAAATGACTCCTGTTCAGCTTTCAGCCGTTCTTCTGTCACCTCCTTTTCTTCACTTACCCTGAAAAGAATTTGAGAGAAATAAAATATATGCCCATAACCACAGTGTCTGACTTCCAACTCCTCTGCTTTCCAGGTAAATGGATATCACCCTCTCCAGCCTTAAACAAATTAGTTCCTTGTAATGTTTATTTTATTATATTACATTGGAAGATGCATATAACTTTATGCAATACATCATTTTTTCAAAGACACCGGTCTCAGTAGAGTACATGCACATTAACAGGCAGCATAGAACAACAAAGTAAAGACCTGAACCCACAATTAGATTTGTGCAGTCTGACTCCCTGCAGCCATAATGAAGACACACTGGGATCCTTACAAGCCTAGGGCACACAGACAGAAAACTCAAATTGGAGAGCTTAGCTGCTGAGACAGGAAGGAAATTGAAAAACTTTTCTGTTTCTTAATCTAGAAACTAATCCTCCTTTCACATTTACTGGTCAAATAGAAGTCCAGGAAAGGAATCATTTTTCTTAGTTTTCTCCAAACAAAATAGTTTGTCCTCTTCTGGGGATTTTAAAATATCAAACCACAGGAGTAAATTTTCCTTTCTGTCCAGGCCATGGCACCCAGTATCTTGCTGCTCAGTGTAAATAACTGGATCAAGATTAAAAGATGACAATGTGAGAAAGGTTTACAATGATCATTTATTCTTCACCTCAAGAGCAGACTGTAAAAACAATTATTCTGGTATCACGTAGGCAAGAAGGCCATTATGCACACATGATCCTGTACCTATGCTAAAAAACATGGCTTAGAAATCATGGTTCTATAAAAGCTCTAAAAAAATATTAAGTAATAAGCTTAGACTAATAAATATTACTGCTCTGCACTTAGGCAGTTTCTGTTGCTGAAGGCTCTTAAAGTTCAGTCTTTTATGATGATGAAACAGCTGCTACACCACAGGTGACAGGGAACCAAAGTACAACTTTTAAAGAACTTAAAATTGAAGTTTTCTAAGTGGAACAATCCTGTAGGAAAAGAGGGGGGGGGGCGGGACATTTTAAAAAAAAAAATATATATAGGCATTGGAATAAGCTTTCCACTTATCCCATCAGACTCGTTGACATTCTTAACAGAGAACTTCATTCAGGCAGCGAGCCATCCATTTGACATCATGACGTTTCCCTTAAGAGGGCAGAGATTTGCTTTGAGAGTCCAGTGGAAGAGCCATGAATACCACGATTGGGTCACACCCCTGGGGTGAACTATAGACAGGTAGTATTCCCCTACCCTAAGATCAGCCACTGTCCTTCCTACAACAGCTCAAGCAGACTGTATAAAGTTGGAAATAATTAACAATACTGAAACTCATACCTTTTTCCCTACAAACCTGGAAGGAGAAATATAACATATAGCATATAATCAAATGTTTGAAAGCTTGGAACAGAGTATTAATTGGAAAGTTTCAAAATTACATCCAAAAAAAAAGAGAGATGGATTTAGCCTAAAAACATTCCACTGTTCACATGGCCATTTACAATCCTGTCTCTGGGAGTGTTCAACTCATTCCTATGTCCTCATCCCTCCACTCAAAGGCTGTCACAAGGGGTGTGCACAGACCAGAAAATAAACTATGGGGAAAAAAACAACCAACCTGCATTAACTCTGGATCTATCCCAACACCTATGTTCTCCTTAGTTAAGCAGGCAACAAATGTTTGAAAACCATCTACCTTATATCCTTGTTCCCCATTGAATTACAGCTACGGTACACATGCAACAGGCTGCAGACCCAGGCTTTCGCATGTAACCTCAACCAGTTTGTTTTCTATGAATATAGAGAAATCGGGTGACTACGGCATATATGATCTCCCTTCACTCAGTTATAGGTACCAGAATGCTTCTTGTTTCTTAGGCTGAAAAAAAAATAATAAGAGAACCAAGAATAAAACCCATCAATTAGACAATGAAGGCAGCAATGGCCACGCAGATGAAAGACAGGTTGGAAACAGGAACGGGGGGGGGGGGGAGATCAGAAGGGAAAAAGAGAGGACAAGTATCATCTCTAGGGCACTATATAAGGAAAGCAGTTTGGTTACTAACTGCAGGAGTTAGAAACTCCATTAGAAAATGGTTGGGTACAAGTGAAACAATAGGTAGCACCTAAGAATATTAAAATCAAACAAGAGTATAAGAAAACAAGGTAAGAAAGAACAGAGCTCTGGAAAAATTAGACTAAACCTAGCAGGTTTTGCCATCCCCAGATTCTGTGATTTGCTGCTTGTATCAGTCAGCATCACATTCACGTGCTGTGTTTGTATTTAACACATCACAGCAAGCTGTCATACTCCCAGACATATGAATACATTGTGCAACATATCTTATGCAGTAAATGACTGAGAACAGTAAGTGATCTTAGAAGAAATGTGGCAGTATGTGTTTATGTATCACAAAGCAGGAGACAGCCCATAAAGGGCAGGCGAGATAGAGAAGACAGTTACTCACAGGAGGTGGCAAAAGGAAGTTAGAGGAAAGGAATACAAGAATGTCATCAGATTATGCTGGATTTATGTCACACCCTATATATAGCTCAATGAGATTTTTTTTTTATATATACTTATTCTTTGCCTTCTAGCAGTAAAGAACAGATGATTTTTAGCAGAACTACGAAGGACTTCACTAATGCCAAACAGAAACATTACAAGGCTCATAATACTTCTCAATAGGATTTTCACCCATTTTTCATCTGCTCGAGGTCAAAAAAGAACAGTGAAAGACTGAAGGTACCACAACTGTAAAGGGAACAACTGCTCCATTGGGCCACGTGCTGGTGCTCCATTATTGCTGTTTCCAGGATCAAACAGAGGACTGACAGCCGAGACCAAAGATGACAGATCAGTAGAACTACCCCTGCTGTTCAGTGTCCACAACATTCACTTGTGTGCAACCTACACTCACCTACCTTGTCTCACAGGATATACATCATTTTTGTTTAAGATTTGTTTTACATTCAACACTTCAAAACTTATGTAATTCTAGATGCATCTGAAGATTTAAATTTTATTTTGCAGAAGCCTCTGTAGCAAAAGAAAAATTCATAATGCAGATATATTGACAATAAAACCTCCTAGGACATCAGCCTTATTGTGGTGTGTTCCCAAGTCCACTGCTGATACTAGCAGTTCTGACCATCTGATCTGAAGAAGAAATTGATCAAGTTCCCTGATGACACTGGCTCATTCCACTGAGTAAGCAGGATTGATGCTCTCCAGGTGGAATTTTTGAAACACTGCACAGGTTCAACAGCACTTCAATTTTTATTTGTCTAATGAAAAACTGGCACGCAAGAGAGCAATGATAATGCTCATATCAACACTACACTTGGGACAAAACTCAAAAGAGCTCTTCGAGACTGATGGCACTTACATTTTTTTGCAAAAGAAGAGCTGAAAAAGCAACTTAGAAATAGAGTTTTCTATTTTAAAAAAAAAAATATGCTAGGAAAAAAATTGAGCTTTTACTGAGAGCAATCTGAGTGATTAAGAACTGTGGCAGAGCAAATTCAGACAGAAGACAAAATAAACAAAAAGCAGAAATACAGACACTGGAAACTCCACTGATTGGTCCTATACTCATTGAGAACATTTATCTTTTAGTGAACATTCACCTGATAGTAGTTTGCCAATTACCTCGCAAAGACAAAAATATTTTGGTGACCCTTCTCAAAACACACAAGTTTTAAATTCCAAGCAAAGAATGGCATGTGGAATAGGCAAGACCACAAGGGAGGAAAAATGGAGCAAGGATCAAGATAAGGGCATTACGCACAGCCCAGTAGACACAGAAATCATGGAATGAAATCAGGTATTCCAAGTGAAAGATGCACTCCAAAAAGACGTTTTCATGCCAGAGTTGATCGCAACTCTGCCTCTGGCAGAACTGAGCAAGTGACTTTTAATACCAGCACTGCAGGAAGAGAGAATGGCAGCATTTTTTTGCTTTAAGGACACTGTTCACAGATCTGATACATTTTACTCAAGTATCCTGGGCAGTTTGTATAAATTAAAAAAAAAAAAACCACAACAAACTCCAATGATCCCAAAACATAATTGAAATTGCTGCATAATGGATAAATTTTATGAAATACAACTTGCAAAATACAAAACTAGATATCACAGCATGAATTTACAGCTATAAATGACTTTTTAAGCACAAAAGGTAAGTGTGATTGGTGATACAATAATCCTAGGCATGCTTTACCTATCAACAAGAAGTAATTTCCAGATAAGCTTAGGGATATCTCATTTGCAGTCTCACTGCCTGACCAATTAAGAGAACTGCAGCGCAATTTTGTTCCTAAAGTAGCACACACACACACAAAAAAAAGAAGAAAATATCTTGACATTGAAGCTAAAGCCAGGTAACAATTTTGTTAAATATGAGATAGCGTAACCCAGGAGAGAAGGCAATCCAAAAGGCCAAAAGATGCAGATTTGTAACATGGGCTTCCAGAGACAAGTTCTCCTTCAAAGATCTTAAGTGCTGGAAGAGAAACACTTAACAGCAGATACATGCTACAATAGTTTTACTGTCCTCCTTTGTAATGGTTTCTAATTCTGTAACCAAACTAACCTTCTGTTTTGACTCCCATTGCCACCTCTTGTTGGAAAACTTCAATTTTAGTCAATTGAAGTTGACTAAATGTTCAATTTCATCTTCGTATCAGGGAAAAAGTCCACATAAAGCAATGCCAGTAGAAAAGATTAGCATCCCAGACTATCAGCACCCTACAAAGGGTTTAGGAATCCAAGGTCTTGGGAAGCAGGAAGCAATTTCTCAATGAGGGGCAAAGGGATGTCTGAGGGCTGTTTTACTACCTGTCGGGTACAAGTCATTCTGGGCATGCCAGTGGTCATTGCCCAGAAGAGAATAATCTGATAGCAAAAACCATCTTGTATCTCATTTGAAAAGGGCAATCACTCCCTCCCTTGGGTGGATAAGGGCATTACAATACCTTTCTCCCTAAATTGCTGTCACAGATTTGTTTGCAAAGACTACAGGGAGACAGTTTTCTCCATGTTTATCTTATCTGAAGAAAGAAAGAATACAAGCAGTTAGCTACCAATTCTTACCACTAAGAACAACAATTAAACTTTCATGAACCAATCTACATCATGTAGTCAATGCCTCTGTTCATTCAAAAGCAAACTGCATATGTGACCTGTGCAGGCAGGGAAGAAGTATTTATGACGTACCCATTATTACAGAACTACATCAGTTAGGAGCAAAGTGAATGCTTGCAAGCACACACTCGCTTACTCTTTCTGCAAAGGAAGTTACAACCCTTTCCATTCAGCCAAATGCCAAGACAGAAGGAGCTGCAGAATCTGCATAGCACTTGAAGTATTTCCCCTCTAGAACACTTTGAAACCACTCTTGGTTTGGTGACTAGCAAGTCCTTAATGCTCAACAGTCAACTGGCTAGGTCCCCCTTGGACGAGGGACCTTGGACGAGGCTAACGTGTCCTGACACTGGCGCAGAGTACAAGGGTAGGAATCTTTCACCTCCTTCACCATGTCACTGCTCATTTCATTCCAGAAGCTGATGACTGCTTCAGGAATAGCCTGTAGTAATGAAAGCTCAGAGAAAATAATCTTAAAAGGACTCTGATTGTAGCGGGAGCTAAACTTTGCTCCTCCTGTGCCTGCCACTCTTACCACCCCCCAGCAGCACCTTGCTGAAAACACAGAGGTGGCATGCTGGCTGCTTTTGAAAATAATGGCTGATCACAAACAAAAATTTCCCATTTACTCACAAAGCACTTCAGCGTTCATGGGCATGATTCATTCTACTCAGAAACTCCCCTACAAAAACAATTTGAAAAGAATCTGCTGACACAATAAAAAAAAAAAGTTCAAATTTACAACATTCGTGTCTTTTAAACTTTGGATCCAGTTAGCCTCTCTCTTTTCATCTTCAGAGGCAAGATAGACCGGATATGTTCAAAGAAAGGCAAAATAACGGTTAGCTTTACAGGTGACAGCACAGAGCAAAACCTAAGATTATTTAGCCTAGAGAGGAGGATTAGAAAGGATACAACCAAGTCCTTTCTTTCAACCCTTTCTCAAAACTCAATTTCATAAAGTTCCCAACAGCTAACGTGATGTCAGCCACTAGAATCCCCAGCAGCAGAGCATTACAGCCCCATAACTGATTTTTTTCAAAGGGAAAGATAATAATATAGCCAGCACTAGAATTTACTTACACCAAGTCCAAATCTGACATTGCAGCATATTAGCTCATGCATAGACACACACCGTCCCAATGTTCAAAAGTATATCGGGAATGAGAGTCGGAGGAAGAGAAGAAAAAATAGGAAAAGAAGGAAAAGTACATTAGCTCTCCCTCAGTAGTCACAGAAGTCAAGGGAAAGAGCAATACCGTGAACTGCTCAAGCAAGACTTGGTTGAAATTCAAGCCCCAGGAGTTAATAATATTTTGCTACTGGTTTCCACATAGACAGAATTTTTCCACTTTACAACTGCCTTCTTGCAGACAGTTATTGACCAATCTATTTCTGTCCACCATACTGCAATAAATGTGCAAGAATTAGCCCCAGCTACCATCATTTTCATTCATAAATAGTAGCAAAATAAGGAACAGTGAAGTATAGCTCTGGTCAAGTGAGATCTTTATTATTCCAAGTATTTACTGCAGGACAGTCTTCCTGAAAAACCTTCAGCATTTTGCTGGTTCTTTTTCTTCTCTGAAACAGCAAAGAATGTTCCACTGTATGTAAAAACCCTCTTCATCATTGCACAACTAGGGATGAAAATTATGGGGAGTTTTAAAAAAGTGACGAGGTGAGCGGAATTAAAGTTCAACTTCCCTATTACTCTGCAAAGGACTTTTAATTACATCCAATAAAAATATGATTAGGTTTAAAAATAAAAGAGAACTAAGTATAAAATAATAGTGTTCCACTAATTTTACTTTTCAAAATTAATGTTGCTGCACCTTCTATTTTTCTTCGAAGAAATGTCAGGCAGAAATATCAAACTGTCCTTGGGGAAAAATCACAGCATCTGAGATTTAAGAAGAATCCCATGCTCAAATGAGTTAGTGTACTACTATTCAGTAGGGAGCAGTGTATTATGAGGAACAATGTAATAAAAGGCTTTTTTTAATATTAGAATATACCTCTATATATCAATAGCGGCAACAGTGTCCGAATAGCTCCAACATCTGACAATTTGTAACCACGCTTCCCAGCAATCTACTCTTTATGACAGCCTTAACTAGGCATTTTCTAACACACGAGGTAGGATAAAATACAGTTGCAAGCATGAAGAACTTCAGAAATTACTAAAATACTATATAGCAAGAAATCCTATATTGGTAGAAATTATTAGCAGGCGAAATGGTCCACCGGATGAGAATAATCAGAGAGAAAATATTCCTAGCTGCACCAGAGACTTATTGCATGACCTTGAGCAAGTAACTTAATTTATCTGCCCAAATTTTCCTATATAAAAAGAAAAAGGACAGTAATGCTTGCCAATTATTGCACAGACATTTGAAATCTATGGCAAAAAGCATTTCATTAATACTTGAGAACCTGCATTTTGTTACAGAAAAAACTTTGCCTTTAGAAATTCTTAGTACGACTGCTAACTTTTAGCCCAAAGGACCCATATCATCTCACAAGACTTCCTCCTTTGCTGTGGGAATGCCCACCAAAGTCCTATGTGCACCTTCTCAATTTTACAGCAACTACGTAAGAAACAGATTTCCACAGATTCTGAAGTGTTCGGGACATGGGGAAGGTGGGAGGTGGAAATCTGCTCTCTTCAACTTATTTTTCACCTCATTTATCTTTATGAATGCCACTAGCACTGGAAGGAAATTTAGAAAAAACCCTTTTGCTAAAGCTGAGAAACTTGCACGATTTCTGCTTCTCCTTTCAAAGAACAGGGACAACCATAAGAAATTAATCAAAGCAAAAGAAAATTTGGCTAGATAGATTAAAATTACACTGGGCTCAATTGCTGTACAGGTGCAAACATGGGCGTGTTAAGGATGAACATGTTCCAGCCACATGATCACCAATCCACCGTTAATGTGGCATTTCTTATAAAAGCCTACCCCCAACAAATAAGCACCACAAAATCATACCAACAAAGTTTGCCATTTCCAAAAAACAAGAGATATTTATTTAAAGCACATGATTCAAGCAGGAAACAAAACCCTAGACCTGTGACTAGGTTTATAAAGATGAACTACTGCAAGTCACAAAACTTTGAGTCATGTTTTCTATATGTTTAGGGGATTTTGGATCCGGAAGCAATGAAAAAAAAGCTATCAGGCTGCTTCATTGTTCATACCTCTTCCAGCAAGAAAAGTTACCTTATGCAAATATTCAGTGCCATAATGCATTTCTACATTGCTTGATGTTAATTAGAAGAATGACTCTCCTTACATATAATGGAATTTCAGGTGATGCTTATTCTTACCTGGCAAGTTCTTTAATTAAGTTTGCAATGCGTCTCTTGTCCTCAGGACACAAATCCTTTAAAGAAGCACTCTTCATTCCTCCTTCATTAGTGACCTGAAAATTGAAGGTAACATTTTAGAAAGTACTCTTTTAAAGAGAATAAATATTTCATAAGATATTAAAAGCATTTCAAGACCTAATAGTTAGAAGTTGAAAGCAGACAAATTCCAAATAGAAAGAAAATACATATTTTTTTTTAAAAATGTAAGTACAGTTCAGTGAAACACATTACCAAATCATGGAGAATTCTTTTTAGAGGCTTGTAATGCAAATGCAAGCTGCTAGCTTCAATACTAAGCATGTTGGGTAAAGTTTTAAAACATGCACTATTCATTAAATCATACTAGATAAGGTTCTTGACTCGGAAATCTAAGGCAATGATATCCAAATCCAAGTTCAAATTTTATTATATTAGGATCCTAAAATAAAAAGTATGAAAAAGAAACCCTTCTGCCTTAGCATTTATGACCTAAGCATACAAAACAGAAAAAAAAAGTACGCAATATATTTTTAATGGATGTTAAGTTCTTATTTCAAAGAATTTTTTTAATACACAGAAAAGTACGCACCCTTTCACACATCACTGCAATTTGTTTTTAATAATTTATTGCTACCTTCGTGCTTACTATTCCTTTTTCACTCCTAATACATTCCTTTATCCCGCCGAGAACTGCAGTATTTGCTATCAGTGTCCACCAGAGGGCACACTGCTGTTCGTGTTTGCAACACTCCCTTGTATTACTGAGGGTGGGTACTGGCATTTCGGGTGTTTCTAAGCAGAAAACAGTTCCAAACTCTAAATTGTTTTTATTTATCAAAAATTTCTGTCATCGCTGACTCCATTCTCCAGTGCTTGCTGTAAGCACAAAATAAGGATCCCAAGGTGGAAGCAGCAATAAGAGCTATGCTATTCTGTCCAAGATTTTGGCAAGTTTAAATATTTATACTTCATTACTTACCTCCAGTTTAGACTTATACAACCCTACAAATATTACAAACCTCCCCGAGCACACACAGTGCTTAACATGAGATACAAGAATGCTACCAAATGCCCTGCAGTTTGGCCAAGTTAACACAATACAGCACGGAACAACCTCTGATCATATGAAACAAACTCTGGGCTTCTCTCCCCTCGTTAGCACTAACCACAGCCAATCTACACACAGAGAGGAAGTGCCCCCTTCCATTCTTAGCTAATTGCTTCTTGAACGGTGGTTCGAAACAATTAAAGGATTATGTTGGTTTTGAAAGAAGTGATGATTTTATACAGACTCATATTACACGTACCTGACCCTTCAGTACACCCTTCAATGCATTTTTGTTGAAAAATAAATAAATTTAAAAAAAAAAATCTCACAAGGCCAATTAGACTTCAGGGCTTTTCAAGAGGACATTTGATTTCAGCCTCCTTCCCCCAAACATATGCTATTTCCAGTCACACAAAGGAAGAGAGAATGTCTTTAACTTAACTGAATTTAGCTTCAGCTAAACACATGGTTCAAGGAATTCCACTTCCCATGCTAAAAACACCTGAAAATTATTTTTTTTTTAGCAGCTAGATGATGGGACTTCAAGAAAAATTAAAAGTCACATGACATTTTTCACTCAAAAAGAGGCAGAAGCTTGATCACATTAGTAAAGGAGATTTAGTAGGAGGTACCTCAAGCTATCACCCAAACCTATGTACATAGTGTAAGACAAACGTTTGTGGAAGGGAGAGGAACATCTGAAAAGTTAGACTGTGCTTTTTTGTGTCACCCACACACATGGACAGATGTCACACAAAAATTCCTCCAAGGCAGGCTTGTACCATAAAACATTTCAAAATGAAGCTGTGGAATTACGTACAGCAAAGCTCCACCATCAAAACAAGAATATAAATGAGATAGAGGCTAAGACTGTATCATCTCATTTTTCCAAATTTCCGTCCTTTCTACACAGCTCAAAGTAGAACATAGTTTAGTAATTCAGTATTTTCTGGATGAAACGTACTACATAAATGGAAGATTCTCTCACTTTATAAACCACACCCTGAAAGATGACAAGTTACATGAGAGAAACAGACAACTTCTGTCAAATGGGAAGTAGGAAGATGGGAAATTTTGGTCAAGACCAAAATAGCAAACCACTGATTTATTAAAAGTACCAGAAAAGTTCCAGCGCTAACAAGACCCTTTTGAAGACCTTCTCCAAAACTGTCATCCTCTTTTGTCTCAAGTCTATCTGAATGGAAAAAAAGGTAAATCAGTTCTGCCAAGATTCATATTAGAGCAAAGCTCAATCCATTCTCTTCAAAAGAGGATTCTGGTAAATAGTAACAGCGAGCTACCTACCAGTACAACAGCACGAAGTATGTTAAAGTAAAGCAATCAGCTCTCCCTAGACACACACACAACCCTTTGAAGAAAACAAGTCATGTTGATGCTGAAAACTTCTTGCAAAACAACTTCAGGAAACCTTCTTCTTCCCTAACAAGTAAAATGTATTTGTTCTGTGTGTTTCAAGTAATTCAGAGCTTATCTTCAAAGTCAGAGTACAAAGTTTTTATGAGGATTTGGCAAGGTAAGAGAAAAGCAGAAGGTTAAAAAAAGACAGAAAAGAGAAAAACCTCTGAACACATTTTATTGTCAATATTATAAAAGCACGTTTGAGTGTCCAATCAAGATTCCACGTATTAGCATTACATAAAAAGAACAAAGACCATTCTACCCCAACATATCTCACAGGGAAAAAGGAATGAAAATTCTCTAAACATCAAGTAATGCAAACAACACATCATACAACAAAGCAGATTTTAATGTGACATCTGAAGGCGTCTGTGAGGCAGGGGGCTTGTAGATACTTATGAAGAGATGCTTCTACATAAAATTGTGTAATGGGGGCTATCTCTGAAATTCCTGCATGTCACTTAACAGCAACATATACAAAGTGGAGATAACATGCCCAACTTCTAAAAGCAAGTACTAATAAACAGAGAAATGGAAGGGGACAGGTCCAGGAGAGACCCTAGAAATGAATACCAGTTTTTTAGAGTGTCATGCTGAAGGATTTGAAGGGCAATGACACTGTCAAAGCAATGAGAATTGAGTGATCTGTCAGATCAGAGTTTAGAATGTACGTGTGAGGGACACAGCCTTTACCTTGCACACAGAAGACTGAGAAGGTCATCTTAGCCTAGATGAAGAACAAGATTTAACTGCATGATAATATAGCAGTGATTCAGACGCAGTCAAAAGTTCCAGATCCTGCCTGCAAGTGTAAGGATACTAAACCCTAGTCACTTACAGACTTGCCCAAGATGGCTACGAGGCGAGAGAGCTAACAGTACTCAAATGAGTTACACAGCCACTGTACTATACAAATCATCTTAGAAAAAAGGCATCTCTCAACAGATTTCTGAATATCACAATACCTACCACAATACAGAATAACCTTCCAAAGGAAACCCCACTGTCCGAAATTTCTAATGCAATAAACTGTAGGAAAAGCAACACCTACTGCCACAGAAGTAGACCAGACAATTCAAAGATAATGTCAACTGACAAAGCTACTCCAACTACTACTCAGATGCATCTTTAAGTTTTGCTAACAAAAACAGAAAGTGATTCTACCCTACTGATGGGAGCAGCCACAGCAAAAAGATATCTCAAAAGACTTTTACAAGTCTTGTTTTTAAATATGACAAGAGCAATGAAACTGAACAAACTGAAACATAACGTCTTGCTTGTTTGGCTAGTAAGGTATAGATTAGGGGCTACGCAAAGCTACACTGTCTCTCAGTATACATACGCACATAGAAATATATATAATTTGTTTTACACAGCCCCAGTTACATGCTACTTACATAAATTAGCACATTCAGCCTTTACTCCCTTTAGGTGGGCAAGCGATCAGTGGAAAAGTAATTTTTGACAGCAAGCCACCACGTAAGTGGGAAAAAAAGTGTAAAAATTTGCAAAAATAACAATACTCTAAAGATTTTCTGCCATTTTTCTACTGTGCATACTCTTCAGAGCAAGAAAAATGCTTTTACTGACCTGCTGCCCTGTCAGATCTCCCGTGCTTCTAACAGGATCCACTGAAACAGAAGGAACATCTAGAGGCACCTTTGACTCAGTTTTACTTTTTTGGTATTTTGGCAAATACCTTGTTCTTAAATTTTCTTTTGTAGACATGCCTGCAAACAAAAGACAAGCAGAACACACAGATTATAAAGTAAAAAGCAATCCTTGCCTCCTACAACACCACTTCCATGAAGGCATCCTTGCCATAGCAGCTCTTTTTAAAAAGAATGAGCATTTCAGGTGTATGTGTGCAGTTCCCCCCAGCCTCTCACTCCATATAAAATTCTATCAAGATGAACACATCAGCAGAAAAAGAGGTGCATGGCACTGAAATGCACCCAGCCACAATGAACATCAACGTAAATTCTGAAATGCTTATGTCGTCTTCTGAGTGAGGTTCATGGCAAAAACCTGTGTTCAAGATGCAAAATCATAAAATTGAGCTTCTGCTTTGATACTTAAAGACAACGCTTTAAGTTGTTCTCCAATGCTAGGGGAACCTAGCAGCAGTAATGCTGTTAAAACTATCACTCATATGATAAAATGTAATTTTTTTTTCTGTTATACAGCTAATCAACTGATGGCTCAAGCTAGCTGTTTGTTGCTTCCAGGACCAGGCATATGAGTAACATAACACTGTAGTGCACACTCCACAGATCATCTGTAAAAAGCTTCATGTGATAATTGGAATTAGTTAACCACTACCAACAGTAACAACATGAAAGCACTGAAAATCCTGGTGCTGCAATTATAAAGTGCCATCACTGATAATAACATTAAAACCTCCCAGGGCCATGTGAAAGCCAGTGGCTTCTTGCCAGTGCCTCAAGGTTTGAGTTTTGGCTGTTCAGAAATGCAAAAAGTTTTGGAACAAAAAAATTAAAAATCTTTATTTTATACTATCAGATAGATTACATTTATTTGGGTAATGAATTCCAGGAATATACCAGCAATTCAGTGAAAGAACTAAATTGTAAGCTTTATATGCACCTGCACAAGAGAAAACAATGTTTCTGAAACTCTTCCTTGGAAGTAGAAGAGTATTTCTCACAGTTAATCCATTTCCATTATTTAGAATCGTTGCTTTCTTTCCAGGGCACAGAATATAATGATCTGACATGGCCTGGCTTGAACTACGTGAACTACACAACACACAGAGATTTTTAACAGAGCTGTTTTGCCAGTAGTTTTGAATGGTAAACATACTACTCCAAACCTAGAGTAGGACTCCTCAGAATTTGTAACTGCTGGACATACTCTGGATATAAATACAATTTTACTAAAGTTAATAATCCCCAGATACATCTTCAGGACTTGGTGTCACTGTAAAAGATGTGTTCGAAAACAATTAGAAAATTCTGAAGGGGCCTGAGAGCACCCAACTTTTCCCCAGGGATGTACACAAGCATGCACTCAGGAAATCAAGGTCAAGAGAATTAATTAAAAAAAAAATATTTTTCTTTACACAATGAACCTTCATTTTAATTGTTCCCTTTAACATTTACAAAAGACCTGAACATCTGTAATGCTTCAACATTCTTTGGAGACCACATTAAATATTAAACTTACCTTACAGATTGCATAAAACTATGTTGTACCTGCAACAGAACCAACTCCCCTGAAACTGTTCATCTTACACCCTATGCTTATCTAAGCAGTACAGCATAATCGTCTCTATAATCCTGGATGTCCCATTACAACTTGTGATGGCTCTGTACCCTACACACTTAAGTACACAAACCACCTGCTTGAAAAAACATTGCAAAGTTTAGCATTCACAGGAAAAATCTTTGTTTACAGCTAGTAGAAGTTCATACCTGAAACAGATACCATTGGCTGTTCTTCATCAGAAACTGCATGTGGCTTTATTAAAAGATAATAAACAAAAAGAAAGCAAGCTTGGCCCTTTAAACAGTACTAATAAGTATGTTGGCTCTTAGTTTTAAAAGACTGTTGATAAGAAAACAGACTGGCAACACTTTGGGAGCACCAAAAGCAAGTAAAACTTGACTAGAAAAACAAACAAACAGATTGCTAAGCTAAAAACAACTACTCCTTCGCTATGCATTAACTCACACAGCCTGTAACAATTATCCCAGAGGTCACCTCCACGAAAGATCCCAGAGACAATCCCCAGATAAATAACATAATGAAGTAACAATATTTATTTAAATTAGAGCAGGTTATCAGTATATAAGGAACCTCTTGAGATGTAGAGAAGACAAAGTCACAAAGTGTATAGTGTATACTGTGATGAAATACATTTTGTACAATATATTCTGAGAAACATAAATAGGATAAATGGAAAAGGTTTCAAAGGAAGTTGGTCATTCTCATCTGATCATCACATGATGAGTAACAGATGAAAGCCTAAGTACTGATTTTCTTAAAGACGTTTCAAGAACTTTCAAATAACCCAAAAGTATTTTACTTTATTTAAAAAGTAATTGACTGCAGAAAACACTTAAAAATCATAAAGGACTGGCACCTTATTATTTGTGCTATGTTGGCAGTCACTGAATTCAAATCCTTGCCTCCTAGAAGTCCCTAAAAATAGGACTCAACACAATTCAGGAAAGGGTGGAAACTATAGTGTTGTCCTTAAAGTGACAGTTTCATTTACCTGAATGTAAATATGTTTGTTCTCCTAAGTAACTAACATTATACTAAAGTGAAAAACAAAAGCACAGGGCACAAAATTGTGCTCCACTACTGTTTGTTTGTACCCCTTTACTTTCCTCAACCTTCTAAGGTTGACCGCTCAATTACCTAATTTCTGTACTGTTTACAAATAAATGCATTTAAGGTTTTGCAGTTGTCTTCATACAATGAAGTCAAATTGTGAAAAAAATTCAATTAACCTATACAAACTTTTGCCTTAACTAAAATTTGATTGTGATAGTACTATCTCAAAAACTTAATTTAATAAATTACCACATGGTAGAAAAAAATTAGCAACAACCTAGAAGCTTTCTCCTGGGTACAGCAACTTCAAATTCAGTCAATACCCACAATCCATCACACAACTGGTACTCTGCACACTGAAAGGGCTTGATCACAGGCTCATTCCTGATCTCATTGATCCACTTTATCACTTGTAAGCAATTACCACTCATCAGCCTCACACCAGTTTAGGCATATGTTCATTCAATACTACTATCAAAGCCAACTCTCACTACCAACACTGGAAGTACTTTTGTTCTTACACATAAGCTGCAGGCTGCTATGTCTAGCTCTCACAACACATTGTGGGGTCATGCCATGAACCAGGTGAGGAAGCTAAACAAACTCTGAAAGTAAAGCACGGTCTTCTCTTTCCAAAAAGCACCAAAGCAGGTCAAAAGTCCAAGTCTGAATCACAGCCCAGCCCAAACAGCTGCCTCAGCACAACTGCAACAGTGATCTGCAGGACACTGAGAAGAGTATCTTCAACTCACACTACTACAGGAAGCAATAAACTGTAGCACAGGTAATTGCTTTCTTAACTGACAAATGGCTAATCTGTGTGTTGACACGTGGCTATAGGAAATAAAACAGGTTGGCCTAAGCAGTGCTTGGCTTTTTAAGCTTGCCTCCAGTATTGGCACTGTTGGGGATACATACCTAGTAGCAGGATGAAAAAATTAGTCAAAGCTGTTGCCTTTACTCCCCCCAGCTACCAGGACCACTCTCTTGTGAAGGTTTGCAGCCTAGTACACTGGAGGAAACCAAAACCAGATCAGGTTACCTTGATCAGCTGGACTGAAAACTGCAGTGACTAAGGAGCTGATTCATAAACAAGTCCAACATCTTATCTCAGAGTGGAAGACTGGGGATAGTAGCAGCATCGACCATTTAACTTTAATCCACTGCCACGTTCCTCTTAAGATGCCCAATAAGGTGACCATACACATTATAAACCTCGTTCCACCACAGTCAGTGTTCAAGGCAACAGCAGAGACAGTCATCACAGGCACTGGAGAAAATGAAGACCTTATGATGCTGTATAGCACCCCTACAGAAAGTACAGTGGATCTGTCTTGCTATGCTGTATCTATTCATCAATCATAGAGGGAAACTCAGTCTTCCAAAGCTATTAAACCAACATTACCAAATTTCCTGCCCTCACCCCTCTTCTTTGAAAGCATCTGCTATTATTTGCTTTTGTGCCATGTGCATTTCCAGGCATTTAAACTTTTCCAATATCACAGGCCACACTGCCTACTTGCAAAAACATGTAAAATGAAAAAGGCTGCCAGGAAATGCCTAATTTCTTGGAATATCACGATGCATGAGGCCACCACCAGGCTCAAGAAAACATATTTAGTTATGGGACTACAACCTGTCACCCTAGTAGTTAAATGATAAAATACAGTCATTGCAACTGCATAGAATAGTGACAGAGTGACAACAAATCTGATGTGTGACTACCAACCTTCACTTTATCACATCACAGGGAAAGTTATAGGCAATGGTGGCTTTTTGTTTGGTTGTCTTTTACAATAAATGGAAAATTATAATAACATGCTCCCTAAACAGTCCATTGGATGGCTGGCCCATTTCATTTGTGCACTGTTTTCCAGTGGGTGTGCAATCAAACAAATACAAGAACACACTTTTCAATCACTTCTAGCTGATGCTAGAACCCCACTCTCAGCGTGAGCAACAGCAAGGCATCAAGTCCCTCATACCTACAGCTAAACTGTCAGTTCCTAAATTTCCACCACACCAGACTGCCAGTTCCACCCTAATATCTTCAGGTGACTGAGCCTCTAACCCAGACACATGAGTCCAAACATCAATGCCAAATCCTTCTGGTTCTCTGTTTCATGCAAGCACATCTCTGTCTAGCCAGACTTTTACAGGCTGAATGCCCAATACCACAAATACCACCTGCTCCATCTACGTCTCCAGCCCGATGTAGTTTCACACAAGTAGAGCTTGCTTGTCTTCTGCAGACAAAGCCACCACATCCTCCCACTCGTCCTTCACAAATAAACGCCTCTAGGTCCCTCACAAGTTCACCCTAAACATTATGCTTGTAGTCAAGCTTAGACACCAGTCATAAAACACATTCTTTTATTGCTGCCTGTTCATCCTCTAGCCTCAGTTTCTCTCTGTTGATTCCCTGGCAAGTTTCCACCAGTTGAACCCAGCCTTCCCATTTCCTTACATATTTACATATTCCCCCAGCACTTCATAGCTAGGTCACACAGAAGGTGGACACCCAACCCCGCCTCCACTTGTGGGCCACTTTAGCTTTTGAAATTTAACTTCCTACTCCCTACACACAGGGACGTGCCCAACCTCCCGACCGAGCCCGAGCTCCCCCACACCCGCGAGTGCAGCCCCACAGCTCCCCTGTGCCACGGCCACAAAACCCCGCTCACCCCCACAGCCTTCCCCACACCAAACCCTCATCGCCCCCACCGGTGCCCTGACAGGCCGCCCCCCCGCCCCAGCCTTCCCCACCAACACCCTCCCGCTCCGCTCCCCTCCACGGGGACAACACGGGGGCGGAAACCCCGCCGCGGCTTCTCCCCCTTCCCCGGGAGCCGTCCCCGCCCTACGGAAGGATACCGTCCCGACTCCAGTAAACGCCTCCGCCCGGCCCGGCGGCCGCCTCCGCCATCTTGAAACAACCGCCACTCCCAGCCTGCCCACCGCCGCCCCCCCAGCGCTGGCTGCCCATTGGCTGCCGGGCCAGCCTGCAGGCGGAAGAAGCGGTGATGCTGGGAGTTGTAGTCCTTGAGAGGGAAGGGGCCTTGCGCCCCCGCGGAATGGCCCCTCCCCTCCGGCCGCCTCCTGCCGAGAGAACTACTACTCCCGGCGCACCTCGCGGCAGCACCGCCGCCGCTACAGGGAGACACGAAGGACATAACGGGTTCCTACCCACACGGCCCCACCGGTCTCGCCGGCGCGCTGAGGGTGAGCAAAAGCCGGCGAGGATGGAGGAGAAGCCCTCCGCCAGCATCAAGCCCTACCTGGACAAGCTCACCCTGGGGGTCACACGGATACTGGGTGAGTGGGGCCGTGGGGAGACACCACAGAACCGGGCGGGGGCGAGGGGTGTGTCGCTCGGTTGTCATGGAGACACCGCCTCAGGGCGGACCCGGAGGCCATGGCCTGGTCCTCGCCTCAGGCGGCAGCAGTGGGGCCGCGCACGCCCGTGACTGCCTGTGCCTTGTCGCGGTTGCCTATAAGCGCCCTGCGGCCGAGAACCGGCCGGCAGCCTCGGCCTGCGAGGCCCGGGCGCCTGCGGCCTGGGGAGGCAAGGGAGGGGGGGGAGGCCGTGCTGCTGGCTGAAGCCCGATCGCACCTCCCAGGGTCTTCCCTCTGGGATCACAAAGCTGTGCTTCTCCTGCGCACAACCGGCCAAAGCCCTGAATCTCTCAGCAGAAGAGACACCCCCTCCCCCCCCCAAAATCAAAGGAAGATAAAGCGATGTTTTGTTCAAAACCACGCACGGTTCTTAGCCCCTGTTGTAATGTAGCACCAGCAGGGAGTGTGCCCAGTGGAAGGAGTTCAGTGTGGTCCAGTGTTTCAGCAGAAGACTAATCACTGAGTCTGCTCAGGATCAGCTCCCCATTAATAGTCAACCTGCAGCTTAGTCCCGTACCCTGGGGCTTTTTCCACAACAACCCCTGCTTACCATCTCCAGTTTTTGCTCAGATCTTGAGCCGCCTTGCATCTCTGCAGTTACCTTTGAAGTAGTGCAGGAGTGCAAGGCATTCAACATTTAAAATTAAGGCTTCTCAGACAAAACTTTACTCATGGCAGTAGAATCACAAGAATTGGTGGAAGTGTTTGCATCTGTAAAGGATTTTAGCATCAGATCTTGTATCTCTCAGCAGCTTGGGGCACAGAACTGTTATATTTGTATGGGTGGAAAGCAATACCTCTATCCCAAGCCTCACGTACCACAACATTAGAAATTGCAGTTCTGGAACGTCTTCCTATGAATTTTAAAGCCAGAAGTGACTGCCGTAATTACCTCACCCAGACCCTGTGTTGCACGACAGTGAGTTTAATCTGGTAACCAAAATGTATCGCTAATAGCACGTGTTTTTAGAAAGCTGCTCAGGCAGATTAAATTAAAATATTTGGGCAAAAATCTTGTCGTGAACTTCAGTGAGGACAGGTTTTCACCCTCAATCTCTGTTCAGTGTTCTCTTACTGACTTATTATTGGACTTCTTGGGGGTACTTTTCTGGTTTTTATTTTTTTTCTGTTTTCCAGTTGCAAGGTCAGGATAACATTATCTTTCTACTCAGAGCATTTAAAAGGTGCAACTCCTGATGATCAACCATCATGACAAATGCTGCTTTGAAGTAGCTCTTTGTAAAAAATTACTGGCCTTGCCCACATTTTCACCACCGAGGCCTAGATGTGCAAGATCCGCATGATGTTAACTATGTCCAAAAGTAGCATTGCCATATGAACTGTTTTGGGTAGTTGTGTTATTTATACCAGCAAAACATGGCAATGGAAGTTTGGCTTCAAAAGTCCAGTAGCATTCCTTTCACATGGAAGGTGGTTCCTGGTTTGTGGTTGGGTATTTTTGGTTTACTGCCCATAACTTTGATAACTTGCATTGTGCAATATAGCAATGTGCACCCCAATCCATTCCTGTGACATTTTACTCTGATTTTACTCCACTCCTTCTGGGAATTTTGTGCTTTTTTTTCCCAGTGAAGAAGTCCAAAGCATGTAAGTTGTACCACCATAATAATTAGAATTGCTTAACTAATTGGCAAATTGTACCAATCTGTCCAACTTTTGTTTCTTTCAAATAACAAAGGATATCTCATTCAGAAAGATGCCGTACTCAGTAGTTTGCAGCACTAGAAACTATATTATTCTAAATCTTCTTTTGAGAAGTGTCAGGAAGCCAGTAGATACTTTTCTGCCTAGCATAACATAAAAGCATTAATAGATTTTTAACTCTTAGGTTTGTGAAACAGTTTTTTTTTCAGGGGGTAGAAAGAATCATATAATGAAACTCAACATATTCCTTTTAAGCAAGAAAATTTTGCATATGCAGTATAAGAGAGCTTGAGACCAAATTTTCCAACTTAAGAACAAATAGTCATAGCACCATTTAAAACCCTCCTTTAAGCAAAGTTTCTATGTGAGGTTTGGGTGGATGGGGTTGGTTGGTTGGTGGTTTTTTTTTAATGTGTAGTCTCTGTGGAAGTCCCTACAAGGTAGGAGATTTGTCACAAGCTTTATGGAGGATATAATTTGACCAAAAGAAAAAAAGAAAGGCATCTTTCCCATTGCCAGTATGATTCATTTTGCTGAAGTTCTATGACTAATAGCAAATTTCAGAAAGGTTTATTGCACACAACTAAATCTGAATGGGAGGTGTTAGCTGTTCCAGACTGCTCAGAGCAGGACTATAATTCACTGTTTACAGTCTTTATTAGAAAAGAATTTAACCATTCAGAGACATCTTAAAAAGATGCTGAGAGTTTATCTAACTTAACAGGCAATGCCAGCAGTACTGTACAGACTGAGAATGCTGTCATTTCCTGTTTCAACTTTGTATCAGACCATTACATTGATTCCTTCTGATTAATACTGAAGAGCATTTTTGGAAGCTTGTAGATGAAATGTCCTAAAAAATAGGACAGAGTTTACTACAATCTTGATTCAGAATAGTTGATAGGGAGGAGTCTTCTGAACTAATTAAGCTTTATCCTATATCTTTTGTCTAACCTACGTGGCTTCTTTATTTCTTTGATCTGGAAGAAAAAGACATCCATGACATTGGATGACATTAATGTTTTATGGAGTTCCCATCCATTCCTTCACACATCTGTTAAGCATAGTCTTCAGTTTACCCACAGGATATTTTTACTATAATGTTCAGGCTTTTAAGATGGAATTTCTCTTTCTTTTGATCTTGGATTTGGTTCAGACCTCTTTAGAAGTCACCGTTCTCTCATTCCTAGACATCTTCTTTGATTGATACAATATTTAATCTTCTGTCATCCCAGCTGAGCCGACGTGCATGATGAATTAAACATCCCTGCTGTTTTCTTTGATCACAGAAATAACAATTACTCTGTTATTATAATCTCTTAACTTGTCATAAGGCTTGCATAGCTTAAGACTGGTTAGATCCTTGATTGCACACACTTCTTTAGAAGCAGAATACATATGGGCAGCTTATATTTGAGCAAGACAGATCTCCCTGCCTTGCACCCACTTAACTTCGCAAAACATGTCTTCTGTATATTGGCCTCCCACCTTGGCCAGACAGATTACCTGGATGACCTACTGTAGTTTTATTTTTTTCCCTTTTTTCTGTCTTTAACTTGGAGTTTGGTTTTCTGGTGCTATGCTTTGTCTTCTAAATTATCTAAGAATGTAACAATCAATACTTCCCATTAAAACAAAATTTACAATTCCTGAAACAACGTGCTGCTCTGCCAGCAGCAGAAGAGACAAGGGCAACACCATTGCGAGAATTAAAAGCCCAACACTGGAGAGAAAAAACAAACCAAAGCTCTCTGGTGCCTGCCTTTCCTGTCTAGTGCACTGTGTATGTTTTACCAGAAAGCAATTACAATACGTGTGACTGTTTTGGGAGCCAGGACTTTCACAACAGAGCCAGTCTTGAAAGCCCTGCATAGTGATCACTTCTACTCCACGGCCCTGTGTGCTGGGCTTGCAGTTCCCACAACAAGTTGGTAATCTTTCTGGACCTGGTCCAAAGTGAATGAAGTCAGTGGGAACTATTTCAGTTGGCTGTAGATGAAGTAAAACATTATAAAATAAGTTTTGCCATCACGCACCTGCAAGAATAGCACCGTGTAGATTAGTATTATACAGGATTCTTTCCCATAAAATATTCAGGTGACTTTTATAACTTATGAGCTTGGTGCTCATAACAGGTTTGTGTTTGTCCAGCTGGGATTCCTAACGTTTGCCTGTGCAGGTTCCTTCAGCAGGATCAGGTTCTGCATCTGGTCAAACCCACTGAATCCAGTGCTGAGGTGTGCCCATCTTTGTGGAATGTGGTTGTTAGCAATTCACAGCAGCACTGCACAACATCTTGTGTCAAGCTGAGAATATCCTACCCAAGTGAAACCACAGGGCATGCTTACAAACTCTCTTTAGAGTTTGCCCGGGAACCCATGGTTGATTTTTCCATGAATCGTCTGCAAAAGATCACATACAAAAAGTGTGTGTGCATGTGTATATATGTATATATCTATAGAAAACAAAGTATGGCATCATGTGCATCACTAGGCATCCTCATGCCAAGACACATTGAGTACATTTACACAGAAAAAAGAAAGTGACTGTTGTAGTCATTAATGCCTTTTCGCGGACTGTCAGTCAGACTACCTTGCAAAATTGCCTGTCACAGAGTGTTTGGTGTCACCTGTGCCAGCTGCAAACATGCTCCTCTTTCCCTTTTAGAGACTTCTCCAGGAGTTGCTGAGGTGACGTTTGTGGAAAAGGAGCCAGCCGAACGCCACACAATCGTTTCATGGGAGCAAGTGAGTATTTTCATGGTAACACTGCGGGGAGGTCAGTCTAAATGTACAGTGGCCCATGGAGAATGTCACATGCCACAGCTACCCTGTGTTTGTGTGTGAGACAGCCTGCTGCCAAGTTTGATGAACCATGGAGCCTAAACAGATTTTATTTTATTTCTTTTAATCAGGTATTACCAGGTTTTAGGCTATCACACGCACCTGATCTGTTAAAGAAGCTTCATCAGTGTGGGTATATTCAGACTGACAACTCTAGGAAGAAGTCACATAACTGTAGTAGGCAGCAACAGTGGTGACTCAGTGGAGAACAAACATTGTTCTGACTCAGTTCTGAAACCATTTTCCAACACCCTTGGAGACAAAATGAAGAGTCTTTACTATTTATGGCTATTAAAGGTAAAGCCTCAAGCTGGAAAATACCACGAGCCACCCAGTTCGTTCCAGTAATCTACTTCTCTTTTCAATCTCAGCCCTTCAATTCCATTTCTCATAGTCCGTCCCTCCACCTCCTCTTTGGCTAACAAACCCAGTCTTTTGGCCAAGGTGTGTCCCATTTCCTCTTCTAGAAGACTATGAATGGCGTGTGCTACCTTGATTCCACTGACCTCACTGCACCAGAGTATGTGACCAGAGGGCTCCTGAATACTATGGCGTGACTCTGGTGGGCAGAGATGACACTTTTGACACTCCCCTTTTTGAATATACATTTGTTTGTCAATCACTTGACCATGGGGGAATAACTGCTTTCTAGGTATCACTCATATCTACGGAAGGGACAGTAGAAGCTGACTGGCCTTTGGAAAAGGGCATGGCTGAGGACAGAGTTAGGTGAATCATCTTCTGCCCTATCCCTGGGCCCTAACACACATGCTCCCAGGGACTGCACTTGTTACCATTACATTAAATAACTTCCCAGTTGATCACACCTTACCACTTAGAGTTTTTCCGAAACCGTAGGGAAAAATTATTTACTAGTTTTGGTAACGCCCCATGCCAATTAGTGCTATTTATGAAGTATTTGTAAATCCGGGTCAGAACCTATGCGATGGCAAACCTACATTATTTACTGAATCTTGTACAGTAGCCAGCAACTGTGGTCAGGCAGAAGTGTCCAGTTTTTCAGGTTTGCATGAACTGATTCCTGATATCCTGTAGCTGTTGTGAAGGTGTCGGATCAACTGAGGCACCCTGCCTGGGAGCCAGCTCAGGTGTGGGCACAGGAGAGCGACATTCGCTCATTCTTCTGTTGAGTAGAGGGGACTGCTTCTCCCAAACACGGTATTGCCCCACTCCTCCATACTAAATTGGGTTTGTTTCATATTGAGGTGTTCTTTTAAAGCCAAATTTTTAAATCCTGTAGGCAAAGTACTTTACTCCAAAGATGTCAAAACAAAACTTCAGCTCCCTCCCTCCCCAGAGATGGAATAAGTTAATTGTGGAAGTAAATGGGGAAAATTAAGTAGGTACAGTTGAGCTGGACTGCTGATGTTGAAGGACTTTGCTATCTATTTCTTTGCTTTTGGTTCCAGTTGCACTGACAAAACTTAAAATCTCCCTTCTCAAATTAAAAGATTACCATTTTCTTTTTCCTTTCTTTCCTTGAGCTTTGGGGATGAAGTTTGATAGCTACCACGGTCCATGCAATTGCCTATGTCCTGCAGTGATGATTAAGTGTAAATCACTCGGGACCTCACAAGGCCCCCCCTGGATGAACCTGCACCTCCTTTTCCTCAAACTCATCCTGCTTGAATTTGAATAGAAGTTTAGGTGTACTGTTATCGCTGTGGTGTTTTTTCTAAAAGCCACTAGGTGGCAATACTTATACATGTAACCATTTCTCCAGCGTTTAGGTTTGAACAAGATCTTTTCAGTTTGTATTTTTAACTCCTCTCATGTCTGTGGTTATGAAAGTGTTTGCAGGCCTTTTTGTGTGTTGTAGATAAAACTGGTCAAACTATTCTCAAAATTACATTCTTTTTCCCAAAAAGCCTCTCTTTTCATTGAGATTTACCAAATAAATGCTCTATTCTTAAGATATTTTTTTTTGAACCATTTTTTCCAGTCCTATTTCAGTTTTACAACAGAAAATCTGTGGTCTTCAGAAACTCAGCCTTTTTAAAATAACAAATGATTAAAATTATATTCTTATAATGCTGTCAATATGTTTTTATTTATTTTCTCCATCAGCTGGGTTTGTAAAGTTGGGCTCTGGCCACATTGTGCTAGTATTTAACTGAATACTAGAATGGAAGTTTTAAAATCTTAGAACAGCTTGTTGGATGTCCATTAGCTGCTATGAGGCTTTGCAGGGAAAGGCAAGCTTCATGGCAGGACACAGTGCAGTAAGACACTACAAGAGAACACCACATTTTTTCCAAGGGTTTCTGTAGAGGCAGAAAGAACTGTTAAGTCTTACACTTCACTAAATCACACCTAAAATCAATTACTGGAAATCAGCACACTCTGCAAAATATTTAAGGTACATGTTTGTCAAGCATTTACATGGGTAGCATTGCTTCCCAAAAATTTTGAAGCACAAACTATTTTCATAAATATGGCTAATTTTTTCACCTTTCCTATATTTAGACCTACCAAGATGTTATGTTTTCCCCAAGAAAGTGAGGCAAGCAATAGAAGGGGGAGTAGAGACAGAGTTACCAGGTCACTGGAACACCAATGCTAATAACTGTATCTTATGCTATGAACCCATTCCCACTCCTAAAATTAGGTTGGTAACTGCCCTGCTCCCCTCCATGTGCAGTTTTTAAAAGTAGATGTTATACCGAAATATTGCTAGGAGGCACTCTGGTATCTGCAGTGACAGTGTCTGAACCACATTTTCTTTTTGCTTAAACCAGAAGAGAAATAAGTTACTCACGTCATTGTTTTGGTTTTCAAAACGTGTTACAGGGTGCTAGTGGTCCCAGGGCTCAGCAGCAGAGCAGACCAAGCAAAATGAAGAGCATCATTCTGCCTGTTCCTCTAATTGGCTTGTTAGCAGTGTCTAAACTGCCCCCGGCTGGCTGTAAGTAATCCCTGCCCACCATGCTTGCTGGAGCGTTGATATTCTGCAACTCTGCATGGGGAATTCGTTGTTTCTCCTTATGCACTTTGTCTACAAACATTTATTTTTCTGTAATGAAACCATAAAAACGCCCTCAAGCAGGCTGGTGCTTTCCTGTCATGGTCTATCTTAGGCCAAACAATTTAGAAACTGTCTGCCTGTAAATCTGTGGGAAGTGTGGTGGTGTTTTCTGGCTATTCTAGATGTCTTTCTTGTTGCTTCTAACATCTCTTTTTGATCAAAAGTACGCATGCAGGCAGGAGCACCCACAAGAGCCCTTCGTGTAAGACCCTCCCCTCAGCATTGGGTGAGCCTGCCATCCCTGATCCCCAGGATCTGCCCATCTTGAACCTGCCTTGTGGCCCTGTCCATGGGAGTGCTGGGGAAGTGGATCCAGCAGAACCAGTGCATGAGGAAAGGTATATTTCTTCAAGCTGCATAGTGGAGGAGAGGCTGGAGGACAATTGGGAGGTAGATAGTGTTTCCCCTCATGTGGGCTCTCAAAATACGCCAGTTAAAAAAATCAACTACACAATACCATCCTCAAGGGAATTGCCAAATCCTGTTCACTACTGCAGGGGACAGGTCTACCCCAGCCCTCTATCTTCCAGGTGATCTCCAGGGAGACCCCCTCCGCCAGATCAGATTTATAAAAGGTGCAACAAGAGTGTCCCAGTATCTTACATAAATTAACATCTTCTGCATTCACCGGCACCTAGGGCAGACCAGTCACAGAACAGCATGACATTTTGGGGAGAGAAAGGTGACTGCTGAGGTGCTCTGCTGTGTGGAAGCCCTGAGAAGTGACATAAATCCCTTCCTTTTGTCCCCAGAGGTTGGATAAATCTCATTCAGGTTTTTAGAGAAGTCCCTCCAGAGCAATATGTTGTCCTTTTTTTCAGTATATTTGCTTAGGATGCATTGTTACAACAGTGCTTTAAGTGAATTGCCATATGTCACTGTTTTCGTTGTTCAGGTCTTGGCAGCAATGCTACCCTAGTTCTAATATTATTCTCTTTCTTCAGTGGACTGTTCTTTCTTGGGAGACTATTTGGGGATATTATGGGCAATAAGCAAAAGAAATGGAACCCACACACCATATTAGGCACTTGGGATGTTTTGTTTTATGAGCTGATGAGTGCAACCAGATGACTGGAGTGAAAACAGCTGCTTGCCAGGGCTCTGGTTAAGCCACTTTTGGCACGTTATTAGGAATATTGTATTTTATGGGGCTGGAGATCATAACCCTGGATACTACCAGTTGAGCAGAGAGAGTACAGAGCTCGAGAAGCCATTTTAAAGGTGTGGTAGCAGCTCGTTTTTCTGACTGCTGTCTGACAGATTAGTCAATCCCTTCCATCAGATGGGAGAGATGGATATTAATGAAGCTTTCTATATAGATGCCTTTTCCTATATAGACCCAAGATTTGCTGTAGTACAGCTTTGTCTACCCATGTATTTAGCACCCTCATTTGAAAGTCATGCAAGGGACATGGTTAGAAAGAATCCTGAAACAAAGTGGGGGAGGACAGTCATTCGGAGAAATGTGCACATGTTGATCTTTCCATCCAGAAAAAGAGGATTCAGAGCAGAAGATGTGAGCACATACCCAGATGTGATTTTTCCCTTGTCTTAATCAGCTTTGTAAAATAAGTGCTGTGCTTGGTTTGTGTCAGTATTTACTGGATATTACAGTGGAAGTTTTAAAATCTTAGATTTTGTCATCCCAATTGATCTGGTTTTCCTGCTTAGAGGAGAGCACGCTCTGAAGTCAAGAGAGTTCTTCCCATGTGTATTTTTCCTGCTGGGGTAGATTAGTTAAAACTGGGGCAGGGGTGTGTGTGAAAAGGACTGAAAGTAAGGTGTAAACATTTATACTCTTGTGAGACTTTGTAAAGGTTTGACAGGTCTGGCATAGTTTCTTCATAGTTTTAAACATAGTCACTGTGCTTACAGCTACAGCTTGAAATTGGAAGCGGTGAAAGTACAGCATGAAATTATAAATATTTAGGACTGAGAAGAACCCACAAAAGAAGGTGTGTTTGTTAAAAGCATTTGAGGAACTTCAGATATGTCCATGTGGTTTAGTAATCTCCTGAAACTTACCACCAGGGCCTCAGCCATCAGCAGACCCTTATCAAAGGACAATAAATTCTTCTCAAAACAAAGTTTCTACAGTATCAGATTCTCTGCTTTAATACCTGTTGCCTCTGAAAATTTTTCCCTACCTGGGGTAGGAGAGCACTGTGCCAAGGGCCAGCGGCAAAGCCATTAGTATCTGGGTCTCGTCAGTAGCAGCCTGTCGGCATAAATGGATATGCTTAGAAAGTAAGTTAACACACAGGAGTGAAAGTTGTGGGCGTGTTGGAGAATCCTGCACAGCGTACACACCACACCGTAGGGGACAGGGTCTGTAACAACTCAAAGAAGTAAGGCTGCGAATAAGGCTTTAACAGGCAGAAGGACCTTGAGATGTTACAAATTCGTCTCCCAAGTGACAACAGAGCTACATGAACTGCATAGGCATGTTGCTTTTCCTTAACTACTGGTTACCCAAATATTCCTCCTTTATGAGACTTTCAATGTTGCATTTTCTAGTAGCTGTAGGGAAGTAGTCCCAGCGGAGGCACAATATTGAAAAGCTGTTAATATCTGACTCCTCTACTTTCTCCAAAGCAATTCCATAACTGCTCCAAAACGTACCCAGGCTTCTGAGGCCAGGCTGTAAATACCTACCTAAATAATGTCTTTATCTGTGGCAGATTAAGCCTATATGAGGGATAGCACTACTAACCTATAAATGTTCTTAAAGTTTGGAATTCTATCTTTTCTTACTTTGAGGGTCAAATTCATTACACAAAGAGCAGGTCATGTCCAACAGCTTGTCTTTAAAAATGGCTGAATGAAAAAATACACCTCTTTTTCCTGTCACAGAAGTACTTGAATTACCAGATATGCTCTGTTGCAAATCTCATATTATTTCTCCATTTTCCCTTTAAAATGTGGCTCTCAGAGTCCTGTGATTATCAACAGATAACTCCTTTACTTGTGCATGTTGCTTGTCTTCTTAAAACTGACAAGCTTCTCTACTGTTGCATTTTGTGTTCTTGACACATCAACAGGAATGGACCATCAGTGGTCTGCAGCCAGTCCTGTCACCAGGAGCAGTGCCTTCAATTACCTGTAGCTCTTTGGGCTTCCTGTTGTTCTGAGGATTAAGCTTTTGTTTTCCCTTCCTCGTATTTGTTGCTTAGCGGAAGACTCTGAAATTAAGAAAGGCTCCTTCCACAACCAAGACAGGTGTATGCAAAGGGTCCTGATTCTTAGGAGCACTCTCACCAGCTTCCTGGAGTGGCTTCTTTCACTGTTGGATCAGAAGGAAGCAGGCTTAGGAATCCCAGCCAAGTGCTGAAATTTGGTGGGATGAAGCCAGACCAGCAGGTTTGTAGGACTGACTCTATGTGTGTTTGCACTCATGCTGCTTGTTAAGTGAAACATCAAGCCTGCTTGATTATGTGCGACTATTGAGTCTATGCTTCTCTCGCCTACTTGGAACTGAATTCCCTTAGAAGAGAGTCCTTGTGCTAATATTATACATGTTTTAGTGCAATAGGTAGATTTAGTGTGATTTTACTTAAAGCAAAACTCTAGTTTTGTAAGCCATATATGAGTGTTCATATATATGCGATCTTGGAGTGACAGGGTCAAGGGATGATACCTCATCTCAGTTGGGGAACAATCCTGCAGTAATCATCTCATGACTGACTGCTCCTTTTGAAACCTTCCCAGTCATCTTTGACCCAAGAAATACGCAGTTTTCTCTCAAAGTTTTAGGATGAGATATTTGAGCTGATTTGAGTCATCTTGGAGTTCCTTCCTTTTCCTAACCAAGATAAAAACCTATGGTGGCCAGTATATCTGTACCAATATTCAGTTGTTCTTTTGGCTTGAGGCATGCTCTGCATTTTCCCATAACATTTTGATTGTGATTTGCAGAAAAATTCCTGCATATTACCAGAGGATTTAAAGAACTTCTATCTGATGACCGATGGCTTCCAGATGACCTGGAGTGTGAAGACTGATGGTGAGTCCATGTATTCCTCTCCACTGATACCTCAGTGGAGGTATCAAATGATACTCATTTTATTGCATCCAGTATTTCCTCTGCAGAATCTCTGTAATTTCAAACTTACTTTCTGCATAGTCAATACACATCTGTCAGCATCCTGCATGAGTCTGAGCAAAAGCACATGCACCAAGTAATTTTGAATGAAAAATTAGAACTGCTCCTTAACTTGCAAAAAAGTGAAGTAGTTTGTTTCTGGTAGGCAGCTTGATCAGTGACTAAAGAAAACTGATCTCTGAATTGGTAAGCGACTGCATGGGATTGTAGACTGTTTTAGCAATGTCCTGGTGAAGAAAAAGAAATGACTTCACATCAGAGGTCCCTTCCTGATGCAGCGGGGAAAAGCCTGTTCTACAGAACAGATGTGTATACTGAGCACTGGCTAGAAACCAAACAAGTCCTTATGTCATAAAAACCATTATGTAATACATTGGCCATCTGTTGACACGCAGATTTAGATATGCAGTTTAAGTTTCATACCTAGACTCTCTCTGTAGTTCATGGAGAGAGGAGTTCTAGCACATTATCCTATCATAAAGTAGTAAGAAGAGTCACCCTCTGATAACGTCTCTTTCTCGTTAAAAAGTATATGTATATGTCTGAGCCTGATTCTACTTTCCACCAGCTAATGTCTATTCACTACAGTTACTTCTGGAGTCAGCAGTGGAACTGAGAACAGGACTGAGAACAGGACTGAGCTTTGTTGTCCATCCGTGTTTAGCAAAAGTCAGGCGGTTTGTTCGCTTTGCACTGGAGTGCTGCGACTATTATCCTGACTCTCATTGCCTTCAAGCAAGATTATCAAATGGGGCTGCGGTCAGTGCTCGCTTCTGGAGATGGGCAGAGATTCTGTCAAATGCAGGGTTTTCCTCAGGAAGTGGAATTTCATTTCAGAGACAGTTGACATCAGGGCTCTAGCAGCCGTACTGAGTCCCATTGTGTTTCAAGTGGGATTTAGTGTGCTGTGACCTCTGAAGAATCTTATTTTCGGGGCATACAAGAGAACAAGGCAGCTCACATTAACTGTCTTGTTTGAGCCAGCATCCAGTAGTGCCTTCTGAAGCCCTTTATGCTGGTGTGTGGCTCAACAGGGTCCTTCTTTGGTTGATGTCTGGTAACAGTACAAGTCCTTAGAAGGAGAGACAAGCGGCAAGTCCTCAAGTGTTCATTGAGGAGCACCCACATGTTGACACAATGATAAAATCCTGTATTGGGGTGGAAGCCAAGAGGGTGCACCCTGAGCAGGCACATGAAGTGGAAGAGGACAAGCTGCCCAATATACTCTGAATGGGTGGGGTTGTTTATGGTAGGAAAGAGAGCAGCAGGGAAAAGAGTTTTGAGGAGGTGGCAGTAGCTAGCCAGGATTTTTAATAGCCAATTCCAAAGGACTGGGCTAGCAGCTGCAGCACAGGCTTAGCCGGCAGTGTAATTCTTATAGCTGCGTGACTCTCAGATGGTGTCACATCACCCATACGTGTGATTCTGTGTTTGAAAAAGCCTAATTTTTGCTCCTGTGGAGTCTGACTTGTTTAAGTGTCCAGGCCTGCTGGGTCTACCTATCTTTTCTCCCCCTCTATGTTTTAAAACAGAGGGAGATAAAAACTGGGTATACCTTCCACACAATGATGTATGGAGGAAGACGAGCCTCCTATGCTCTCCTGACACTGGGTGCGATTAATGATCAGTCTTATTGCAGATGCCCCAATGCCCCTGGGCTCCATGGTGATTAATAGTGTCTCGAAGCTATGCCGGCTTGGAGGTTCCTCTGTGTATACTCTGCCTAATGCACCAACTCTTGCTGACCTGGAAGATGACACGGATGAGGAAGGTAAGGTCCTGTTAGCAAGCGAGATCTCATCCCTTTTGCTCTGTTGAGGGTCGTGTTAGGATGTAGCACATGGATAAAGCAACAGAAAAGGTCACTCCCAGTAGATGGGGCTTCTTTCATCTCCTGGGCCTGATCTTCTGTTATATCCTACTAGTTCCCTTCAGCCTTGAGAGATAGACCTTATGTTATGAATCTCTTGGGAACTGTTAATGCTGCAATCGCTAGTATTATTTGCATGCTCTTAACAGCCTGGCAGTCCTCCTGTTCTGCCTTTTCTCCACTTAAACTTTTAAGGAAGGCTTCCTCCAGTGATTCAGCTTCTAAAGTCTTCATGTGCTTATGGGTTTACATGAACAAAAGATAACAGGTTTTGTCCTGGTATTGAAAAGACAGCTGGTTATGGAAAAATAACTCTGGTAAATGCATGTAAGTGTGAGGTGGCACTGGAAAATATGCGGTTCCAAACTGCCTAAAAATGCTGGGCATCCTGCAGTTTGGAGAGAAAAAGACGAAAAAAAGTTCACGCTTTTACTCAGAGCTCTTCCAGTCTAACAAGGTTGGAAGAAGCAAGAAGGTAAGAACAGAGCCAGGTGTCATGCTGGCTCCTTAAAAAATTCCTATTTTATTTCAGTCTTACCTCTGAATCTCTGTAGCTCTTGTAGCTTCTAAATGTGGGTGAAAGCTTCTTTTTGCACATTCCATCTTTGCTGGAGTCCTGATCTCTTAGCCATTGTAATGAAATGGGCCAAATTCTGCTTTTGTTTAGCCATTCTGCCACTGATCCGGTTATAATGTACACTGAGAAAAAGTTACATCCTCACCAGTGTTCTCATCCTGACTTTCATGAAAAGCGCTTCTGAAGAGTACAGCTCTTGTGGTCCCCTTCTTCCTAGCATTAGAATTCAAAATTATATTCTGCAAGAACTTGCAGCTGCACAATCCCAGAATGGTCTTGTGGAAAGGCTATGTAGAGGTTGTGGGTCAGAAGCTGGATACAAGTTGGAACATGTGGCTGTTAAGGATACTGATGTCACACTGGAATATGTGAAAAAAATGTGTAAGTCTCCAAGTTCATAAAAGCCTTCTGTGAAGAGAAAAAGAATAAACTCTTCTCCCAGTCCTCCTGAGAAAAAAAGAAAGTGGGAAAAAAAAGTGATAGTGCACAGAACAGAAATAATAGCTTAAATTGCAGCAAGGAAGATTCAGGGTCCACATAAGGAAAATTTCTGTGATAACCATGGACTTGGGTTGACTGCCTGGAGCTTGTGATATCTACAGCACTGGAGCCTTTAAGAAAAGATTAGACAAATGCCTCTCAGGAGTGACATCTATAAAGCTGATCTTGCTTTATGCCAGGGAAGGACTGGAGGGCAGCTTGATGTCTTTTTTCAGCCATCAGATTTTGATTCTGTCATTTGTTTTCTTAATGAAGATTAAATTTTTTCTCACTATTTTTGTTAAAACACAGGGAACTGAATCCTTTCCAAGAAGTATAAATATGATAGTTTGATTTCATTCTTCCTCAGCTGATTTATTAATAAGTATCAGATAGACTCACTGCAGCTGACTCATAGTTCTTCAAACAGGTTTCATGAAGATTTTTTTCTATTTTCAGGTAATGGAGATAAACCAGAGAAGCCACACTTTGATTCTCGTAGTCTTATCTTTGAATTAGACCCTTGCAATGGCAATGGGAAAGTTTGTCTTGTTTATAAGCACGCTAAACCAGGTAAGAACGAAAAGAGCAAAGTTAGCTGTCTCTTGTTGTGGATTGTGTCTGGAGGCTGCATGTGTAAAATCAGCTTACATTTCTGATCTTTATAATTTGTAGATGAAGGTTTGCAGGGATGTCCTGTCTCTGCTGATGTCAGGGTCTAAACATTACAGAGACTTAACTGCAGCTAACATTTTCTCTCCTTTTAATGTTTGAGTCCAAGTTATAACTTAAGATTTTTGCATGCATAGCATACTTGCATACTGAAACAGGGAAGCATTCACGTATGACCTACAGACAAGCATGCTGAAATGATGCAGGAGGCATTAGGCATTAGAGAAGGCTTAGCTCTAAGATACCTCTCGTTACTTGCGTGTCTCTGAACAATTCCCTTACATTTTGATGAGAAAGTCTAATGCTGCTTCGAAACAAGGCGTAGATGGTGAAAAGAGGTCCGTGGATGATTGAGACAGACTTAGACTGGTTCTTCTACCTTGTGCATGGACGCAGAGCCTCCAGGTGCTAACTAGGTCAAAATTTGGCATGAAGAGTTGAGCAGGAGAGCAAATCGTGAGCAGAGCTTCTCCTTCTGACAGATACACAGAAAGCTGCTCTCAGTCAGGGATTAGTGAAATACCCAAGTCACTTGTACTGTAGTCATCATCTGACATGGTGCACAGGTCAGTAGGTGTACGTGTATACCTGTATGTTTGCTGTGTGGGGCTGTGCAATTATGATAGACCTATTCTTAAGAAAACCTTATGGTTGTTATCATGTGTCTTTCATTGGGTGTGACTACAACACCCAAGGCAGAAACTTCTTACTTGTCCTCTTGCCTTCCAGTCTTGGTGATGTCGCAACGCGCGGTGGATAACCAGGGCAAGGGGAGGGAGCCTTGTTTACAGGTGTTGGTGTCAGCACAAGGGGTACTGTGTTTAATTGATGGTGTTCAGCATCTCAGTTTTTCAAGTAAAACCACTTCTTTTTATGCTCCAAAGGATGTCACCACAAGAGAAATATTTGATCACTGTGGAAGGATCTTGCAAAATGTGTTTTTGTTGGCAGTACACACTGCCATGACTTCCAGACTCTGGACTCTATTCAGTAATCCAGATGACAGACAATTGAGATAGTCACTTTTTCCTTTGTGGGGTAGATAAATGTTTGCCATAATTGTACTTTGAACTTACTGTACGAAGTTGTTGATGTCCAAGCATGTTGCATGTAGAACTTCAATCCCAGGTTGGGCAGGAATAGCACTGCATCCATTTTATGGTGGGGAAAATGAATATAATGGTTATTGCACACGTATTTTTAGTAAGGCTGGGAGCAAAACCAAATCCTTTTCAATCTCCAACCTATAACCTTTAAACTGGATTGCCTCTGGATAATCACCTATGTTAGTCAGGGATGCTGTGTTTTAGAAGCTGCAGCCTTTCTGAGAAATATGTTTTGTTTCCTACATGACTATTGCCAGGGGCATATCTTATCACTGTAAAGCAACAGTGTAATTAATGTTTGGTTTGTTCTAGTTGTCTCCCCGGACACAGAGATATGGTTCCTGGACAGAGCTCTGTATTGGCATTTTCTCACCAAAACCTTCACAGCCTACTATCGCCTGCTCATTACCCACCTGGGTCTCCCACAGTGGCAGTACGCCTTCACCAGCTATGGGGTCAGCCCCCAGGCCAAGGTAGGACAGCAGGATCCAGCTTGTCAGTATCTTACCTAAGTATAGACTGAAAAAATGTATTACTCCCTTTGACAAGCAGTCTTGAGCCTTTGCCCTATAGCATGTTTATGTTAGTGAATTCACTAAGATTGTATTTCTCACCCAATTTGGGTTCTACCTTTGAACTGTAGTAGCAGGTGCTGGAACTTCAATTATTTCTTTGTTTTCTTGACTCTGAAGCCAACTTCTGCTTCCGTGACTGCTGGCAAGTGAGGAGATGTAAAGACGTTAAACCCCACAAGCTATATAAGATTTGTCTAGATCACTTTTCTGGGCATAGCACCAAACAAGAACTACTGCTCTCTGGGTGGACAGGAAAATCCAGGTACACATTAGGCAGAAGCCCAGAGAAGACTATGACCTTGGGCCTTTCCAATAATATGAATGCCTTTGCATTCTCCTCAGTTATGAAGGGATGCTTTGATAAAAATGATGCCCCAGAAAGGGGCAATTTAAATGCCAGCAGTCCTAGAAGTAGTTACAGGAGAGCTCCAGGTACAGCGCTGTGCCAATTCCAGCCCCTTATCATTATTAAAATTGCTATTGTGCTCTGCCAGAACCCTGCTCTTAGAGGCTCCTGCCATTCTTCTGTGCTTGACTTGGGCTTCAGCCCTAACCTGCTTCCACCTTGTGGGAGGTCGGGGAATGGATCTGACAGTGTGACCAAATACAGCACATAAGCCTGTGCAGTGTCTGTGCATGTTGGCAAGGTGGGTCTCAGTGAGTGTCCTGCAGTTCACCCAGACGTGACAACTGTCTTACCAGCATGACATTCCTTGGTCCTGCCTCAGCCCTCTGCGTACATCAGAACTACTCACTAAAATCACTGCTGACTTCCCATCTATCAATGGCTGTAGAATCTTCACTAGCTGGGAATTCTTCAAGAAAGTGAGACCCCCAGATCTGACTTTCTTTGTGTTTCTGGTGTCTTCCCTGTTATACTGTGCTCTACTGTATCAGTCAAGGCTATGTACGTGGTGCTCTAGCGTATGCCTGTGCTCTGCCTTTCTGGAACTCTCCTGCTAGAATATTTTATTATGTTCAGTGTGTTCACAAACCTTAGTGAAATCATACATGTATTCCCTAATCATTTGCAGCCTCTGTTAGTTAAAATCCTCCTGGTATGTTAACCATTGTCATTTTTTCAAGGCCTTAAAGGGTGGTATGTGTTGATTAAAGCTGTGTTCCATCAAGCAGTACATTAATAGATTGCCATCTACATTTTGGTATTGATCTTTTGTTTATCTTGTTCAGCACTTTCCTCATGGTTTCAGTGGGCTTTGTAATACTATAACCCCTACAGTTTTATTTCCAGACTTCATCAATGGAGAACTGATAGGAAGAACACTAGGAGATGAGAGCTGCAGGGCATAACATTGTGGTGGTATCTGGGAAGAAATAAAAAATCATTGTGGTCACTTGTATATGTAAAATCAGGCTGTAGAGAACCAAACACAAAATCATTTGCGTAAAGAGCTAAAAAATTCTGCATTATTATATGTGTGAAGAGAGGAAGGGAACCTATATTTTGAGAGGGTCAACTAGTTTGGTTCCAGTTTATAAGCACTTTTAAATTCCAATGTTTTTTAATCTTTTCTGCTTCTCTGAATCTAAATAAATGTGGTTTAGTTTCATCCCCTCCCTTTGCTTTTCCTCCTGTGGTTTAAATCAGGGTTGCTCCTGATAGGAGTTATACTGCAGGAAAGGTAGTGTTAGGTTTGTGTCTGGTTCTCCTCTTCCCTGTCTGGAATGTGAAGCTGGGGCTGTAGCTGTGCCTTGTGTCTCCTTATTACAAGGCACTCTGTGGAGTCCTGTAAACTGCAGACTGATAACCAGTGTATGATTAAAATCAAGTCTCAGATGTGAGGGGGAACAGGGTGCAAATGTCTAATTGTAATTTGATTTTAACCTCTTCCTTCCCCACCATCCTGCCTTTCAGCAATGGTTTAACATGTATAAACCCATAACCATCAACACAGCTCTCCTCTCTGAAGAAGCTGATTCCTTTGTGAACAAGCTGGACCCCAATAAGGTGTTTAAAAGCAAGAACAAAACTCCAGTGATGAAAAAGAAACCACCCCCCCAGCCAGCAGGCTCCCAAAAGAGTCACACGAGCATGACCTCCTCCAAGACATCCTCACTAGCTGGGAATTCTTCAAGGAAGTGAGACCCCCTCCCAGATCTGACTCTGGACATGATTTGCAATTAAGCTTTGATGTTCTCTGATGCAGAATCTCAGTGGTTCAGACCAAGTTCCTTGTGCATGAATAGATGTGTCCATGGAGAACACATTTCAGCATTTGCATGAGATATAGCCATGATATACTTTGACGAAGTGGGGATGTAGTTCCTGGAGACTGAGAAAAAGAAGTTGAGACTGATTTTATTCCCTTCTGCTACTTGCAGCATGTACTTCTCAGAGGGCATGAAGAAGCCCTTGATGTCACTCTCTATAGGGAAGCTTTTGTTCCTCTGCAGCTACAGTAGTCAAATGAAAGCAAATGTAATCACTGTTACTTTAATAGACCCATGCTGAAAGACAGCATATGAAGATATTTCTGTCATCTCCTTTGAAAGAAACCTGTCCTGACCTGGCATGCTATGGGAGCAGGCTGGAACCCCCTGAACAAAGAAATATCTTCTGCTTCAGACAGAATCAAACTCTGCTTCTTCCAACTTCTGAGATTCATGGTACAAAGGGACTTGGGGCTTCCCTGTCTCTGCAGTGGCCTAGACACTTGCTCTACAGCCCCATTGTGCTGTATCTTTTCTGTGTGCTGTTCTTCCCAACAAGCCTGAAGGCAGCCTGAAGCTGCAAGATCCCTCATTGCCTCTGCTTTGTCCTCTTGAGGAAACTGAGCCAGGGCAGGTCAGTGGCGTTAAAAGTCCCAGGAGGAACCCTTGTCACTCATTATTTGCAAAGTTGACTATTCAAATAGTCTTTCTCACTTTTCAATTGGGCAGGTTCTGACCAGGAGCTGCTGAGATCCTACAGCCTTAGAAGTCCCTATGATGTTCTCAGTACTGTAAGTTTTCCGGTTAGAACTGCACTTTAACCCATTCAGTGCTGGTTTTCAGTTGTATCTGATTGTTTCCATTACTTTCCTATGCCATTCTGTCTTCTTAGATGTGCTGGAAAAATGGTAGCAACCAACACATTTTCTGCCTAAGCAGGGAAATCAAAGTCACCATCTTCAAATAAGCATTGATTATTTAAACAACATTATTTTTATTTATGAAACACTTGCATAATTACATAAGAGAAACCTACCTCACAGGGATGTTGTGAGGTTCTCATGAGTATTTGTATGGCCTTCAGAAAGAGGAAGCCACCCTGTAAGTGCTTAATACCGTTTTAATAAAGATTTTAATATTTTCCTCCAGAGTGATTGGGTATTTGAAGATGTTTTTGGGATGCCATGCACAAGGATGTATGGTAAGAGCAGGGTGCAGGCTGAATTGTGTGGGTGTTTTTTTTAATGCAGTAGAGAATCTCTCACCAAGAAGGGATGGGTCACAGTGTCTTTTTGCTAATCCCATTTTGAGCTACTCTGAAGTTCCCAGTTTAGTTCACATACAGACTCAGCTGTGTGACAGCTGTTCCACTTCTCTCCTGTGCTCACTGTTCAAGGTCTCTGCAGCCATCAGCCCTGTCTCTGACCTGCTTTGCTGGCTTCCACCACTGCCTCCAGTGCAGCTGCTCCATGACCTGGTGGCTGCCCTCTCCCACCCCCAAAATGAGAGACAATCCTCTAATGCTTTCCAGCCCTCTTAGGCCAATGTGTGTCTTGTGCCAGGTGAAGATCTGCTGTAGCTGCTTTGTTAATATAAGATCAGCTCTAATGAGGAAACAGAGATGTCAGCATCTGCCACCCTACCCCGTGCCACAGAAGTATGTGGGTAAACCTTTTAATAGTGAGATGCATATGACCATTAAAGACAGTAAATGCCATTTTCTGGAATGTAATGGTGTTCTGTTACTTCCTACTCTTGGAGATCTGTGCACTGTGTGTTCGTGGTACCCAGCCCTGGGACTGCAGTCACATGCTTGACACACGTACCATACTTGCTTAAGCATTTTCTGGAAAAGTTAAGACTGTTGTCACCCCCCTTGGGAACAGACAGCTTCTGATACTGTTTAACTTTTAATCCCATGATACCTCAGACTTGTAAAGCTGCTGCAGGCCCACTTCCTCTTTCGGATGGAGGTGTCAGAATTCCTTCCAGAGCAGGGCAGCCTCTTCCCACGTTTCTCGTGCATTCAGAGTGGAGAAAAGGTCTGGGCTTTTGTTTCTTTGAGTGTTTGGGGATGCTGGCACAGAAATTGTCTGAATCCAGTCATATGGTGGTAGTTAAAGTCTAGCCTGTGAGTAATACACATGGTTCCATGACGCCAGTCTGTTCCAGCAGAGCTGTGCCAGGATTCAGGAGACTCAGTAGTTTAGTTTACTAATTTTTGTGTCCTTCAGATCAAAAAGCAAAAAACAAAAGCAGGCATGAAAGAAGAAAAATCAGGTTCAGGTTTCTGTTTCAGACTGTCCTTGCTCTTCTCTTCTTTGTGCTCTGCCAAGCCGGGTCTTGGTTAGGATGGCAGATTAGCAAATGGAAGCAAGCCTACATCCCTGAGCCATCAGTGTAACATCTACCTCCTAGCAAAGAATATTCCAGATCAAAATTTCTTTAATTAAAGTTAAGTTGTTTCTGCCACTGTTGGAAGCTGTATTTTGATTCCCATGAACATTCAGGTATCTAGAGTCTTGCAGCTCTGCTTTGCTTTGTGATGATTTTTTTTTGTTTTTTTGTAGATTTTTATACAGGGAGTTTGAATTATTTCTTCAGGTCACAGACAGGTCTAGCCCTGCCTGGGTCTTCCCAGTGTCTCAGAGATCAATTTTTCTGGTTACACGGAATAGGTTTATTGAAGACTAGTCCCTCGTTCCTCCACCTGCAGGGTGGAGAAATGGTGTGCTTTGGCAGCACCATTGCCTATCCCCTTATCCACTTGGTTACCCTTTGGCTGTCAGTCCATATGTCCATTCAGGCCTTGCTGTCACACCCTTTCCTTGGAGCATGTGGCCATCACAGTGTAGAACTCTCTACCACGGGCTGTCCTTTCTCATCTCCACTTTCCGGGACAGGCTGGTTGTGAAAGTCAATGAAGAGTTTGTGGATTAAAACACCAGCGAGGCTTCCCAGAATCGGAGCTATGACTGGGACCCACCACCAGTGAGGTCCAGCCCTAAAACGAAACACAGAAGAACTGTTGGTGAGCCAGACTGGAACCATTGCCCTCCCACTGCATGGCCCATGGTGGGGTGAGCTGGGTCTGCTGGGGCAGGAGTGAGCTGTGGGAGCAGAGGTGCCCAGTGCCGTTTCACACCTTGGGCCCCACAGCTGGTTTAGGTGAATTCTCTATCCACCCCCAATGTAATTGCTGGAGGGAGGGTCATGTTCCCCCACCAGCCTGGGCAAGTGACTCTGCGCTGTCTGTAGGTCTCTTGTTCTCCTACTGAAATAGTCTGTGTGATCCTGGTGAGCATGGCTGTCAGACAGAGGAGACACACACCCATTTTCCCTCCCCATTTCCAGTAACATCTGCACCTCCTCCACCAAGCACTCATAGATACAGTATGGAAATATAACGAAAATGGGCAACCCGGACAGGAGGCTGCTGGTGCCCTCACCAAGAGAAAAGCCATAGCATGGCTTTATGTCACTAGAGAGGGGAAGGCAGGGTTTCATCTCCAGGCTCAGATATCTCAATCTAGGAGAGCTCTTCAGCCACCCAGCTGTAAGTACCTGCTTTCAGGTGAGCTGAATCGCTCTCTGGCTGCAGTAACCAATTTCCAGCTAACAAGTAGCCAGTTTGGTGCCCAAACTGAACTATCTGGATGTCAAGATGAATCCCATGCTGGAGAATTAGTGTACCCCACATTTTGTGTACACGATGCATGGGGCTTGCTCTCAGGAGGAAGGTACCCTGTGGCAATACCACCAACTTGGTCCAAAGAAAAAGGCTTCCTGGCCATTTTATCTTGGGCTTATCTCCTCTCTTTACAAGTGGACCAGTGTAAAAGCAGAATGGCCCACTCACTTGAAGACATCCATTCCCCAGCCAGCAATTGCTGTGAAGATCCTGGGGGGCAGGTCCCGGGAGGGGTTTATGGCATAGCCCGAGTTCATGCCCATCCCCAGGCCGATGCCCAGGACCAGGATCCCGGTGAGCAGGGCCTGCGTGCCCTTCAGGGCTCCATTGTTTTTCTCGTCGTGGATGACCAGAATGCCCAGGAGCAGCATCACCGTCGCTATAAACTGCAGGAGGAGGAAAGGGGGAATAGGTCAGGAGAGAGCACGAGGAAGGCCGAAGGATCCTGCTCAGCAGAAAGGGAGAAGCTTCCCAGAATGGAAGAACAGGTGGGATTCATGGTCTGATTGAGTGAGGAGGGACCCCAGTGTTATTCCCTCCTAACAAGTGGACAGAAGAAAAGTCTTGACTCGTTTCCCAGTAAAAACATCTCCACCTCTAGGACTGATATGAACTTCTCAGTAATGTCCTTTCCCTCCACCTTTCAGGTTAGAGACGTGGGTTATTTTAAGTACATTTTGTCCAACAGAGGCAGAGCCATAACAAATTGCTAACGAGACCAATCTGATGCTCCCTAGAGGGAGCGATGTTTTACACAGCCTGTTGCATTAGCCCTTACAGGGCTAAAAGCAGATACCAGGTTCTCATCTGGGAAACCTGGATCTCCCACCCATGATGGTACATAGCTGGCATTTGTAGATTTGCAGTGCCCAAGACATCAGGAACTGCGGTTTGAATAGAAGTGATGACTTCTGTCTCTTTCTGCTTCAGAAAATGCAGCTGGAGAGCGTTGCACTGCTGGCAGACATGCCAGCAAAAGCAGAGACTGCAGTTTTTGGCAACACGCTGTCACTGTCATTTGGTTTCTTGTGCGGCAAGGGCACTGTGTGCTCCACAGGAGGCTGAGTGATCAGGGCCCCCCACACCTGTAGGCTCTCCAGCTCTCACCGTCCTCCTCATCATGCCCAGGCAAGAGTTTTGTCAGTTTAGAGACAAAAGCACAGGCTTCCGCACATTTGAGTTGGAAGAGAATCTTCCTTCTCCAGTGTCCCAGTGCTCCATGTCCCCTGCAGCATCCCCTTCCTATTTCTGGGCAACTGGGAATTGATTGTACCCAGTCTAAATGGGACTGCCCAGACCCCAGAGGTTCCATCCAGACAGGGGATGTGCATGTGATGAGAGTCCCAGGCCCTCTGTGCCGGAGGGGGCAGCCAGCAGAGCTGCTTGGGAGCATGGAGCAGGTGTAGGATCCAGAAAGCGGAAGAACAGTTCAGGGAACTGCCCAGAGACCAAAGGAGGTGGTTCCTGATATAGCTCAGCTTCTCACTTCCCGTTGCTTGGGCTATGTGCAGGGAAGGTGTTTGAAGGACACTCGGACCAAGCTGTGGAGCGGCCTGCAGGCATTACCCTTCAGGGTCAGCCACCGAGGTGGATCCTTGGTGGATCCTACGTGTCAGGCACCTGCCTGGGTGGTGTGTTCCTTGGAGCAGAGGTGGTGATGATTGTGTCTGGCCACGTGGCACCATGAGTCCCCTGTTGTACACCTGCAGTACCTCCTGTTACCACCCACCTTCTCCTACCACACCACAGGGGTGCCCACTGACCTCTGTGAAGAAGGCCCCCAGCAAGGATATGTAGGGAGCAGGGTAAGTAGAGAAGATTGATGCCGTGGCAGTTGGTCCTGTCACTGTGAAGTTCCCCTTGGTGTAGTCGTACAGAGCATCTAAGGGAGATGTTAATTACAGGAGTTAGCACAGAGTTCATCCCACATGGCACGTACACAAGGCCACCCGTCACAGCCATCACGGACACCACAGGGAAGAGAGGCAATGGGAGATATGACGGAGGTGACACACCCCTCGAAGGGCATGATCTCACTGATATCTGTTACCTGTAGACTTTGGTCTGCGGTTGCTTCCTTAAGCCTACCATCTCCCTGTCCCTGCTCTGGGAGCCTGGGGCAGGCTGGATGCTCTGGAGGCCTCCACCCCTCTGCCCCTTGGAGTCTGAGACATGCTGGAGCCAAGGGGTGGTGGGTCCTCTCCTCACAACCCAAACCCACATATGTCCGTGTCCTATTTTCCACAGACCAGCCGAGTCCCCCAGAGCTCCAGCTGTACCTAATGCATGGTTGTCCATGTAACTTAAGCCCTTGCAGATCCTGGAAACAAACTGCTGATAAAATGCAGCTACTTGAGTTGAGGACAGGTTTTGGCAGTGTGAATGCCCTAAGCAAAAGGTGATGTGCTGTCCAGGAACTGCACATCCTTCCCAGAGATGTCTGGGCCCTGCTCTGGCTTTGAGCTACAAAGGTCAATTCCACAAGGCAGGAGCTCACCTTCCTCACCCAGACATCTTGCTGGGTACTGTAAAAGGAAATATTTTTGATGAGCAGTGAGATAAGACCAAAATGGTGCCCACAGCAACCCCTGTGATAAAGACAGAACCATACCATAATAGAGGCCATAGACGGTCGCTGCTGCTGTAAAGGAGCCCAGGAACTGCCCGATGAGATAAGCTGGGAGCTTTCTCCAGGGGAGGTTTCCTAAAATGCAGTGTGTGATGGTGATGGCAGCATTCAGATGAGCTCCTGCAAAATCATAGCAGAAGTGAGTGGCCTCAGTGCTGATGCATCTGTTTTGGAGCATGTCCCACGCCCCACGGTAACCACCCAGACCTTACTCCACAACACCAGGACTTCTCCAGAGCTGACTCAAAACTGACCCTGAATGTTTCAAAGCAGATAGCTCCTAGCTCTAGTGATCTAAAAATTGAACAACTTCTGCTTCATGTTGTAGACCACAGGCTGCCTCAGTCACCTCACCTGTTAGAGACACATCTCTTGTCATGGCACGGCGTGACTTTTTCTGAGGAAAAAGACCTGGGAGTCCTGGTGGACAACAGCATGACTGTAAGCCAGCAATGTATCCTTGTGGTCAAGAAGGCCAATGGCATCCTGGGGGGAATCAAGAAGAGTGTGGCCAGCAGGTCGAGGGAGGTCATCCTGCCCCTCTACTCTGCCCTGGTGAGGCCCCATCTGGAGCACTGTGTCCAGTTCTGGGCTCCCCAGTTCAGGAAGGACAGGGAACTGCTGGAGGGGGTACAGCAAAGGGCCACAAAGATGATTAGAGGCCTAGAACATCTCTCTTATGAGAAAAGGCTGGGGTACTCTTTAGTTTGGAGAAGACTGAGGGGGCATCTGATCAACGTGTATAAATACTTAAAGTTTGGGTGTCAAGAGGACAGGGCTGATCCTTTTTCAGTGGTGCCCAAGGATAGGGCAAGAGGTAACAGGCACAAACTGGAACATAAGGAGTTCCACCTAAACATGAGGAGGAACTTCTTTCCTTTGAGGGTGGCAGAGCACTGGAAGAGGCTGCCCTGAGAGGTGGTGGAGTCTCCATCTCTGGAGACATTCAAAACCAGCCTGGGCATGTTCCTGTGCAATCTGCTCTAGGTGGACCTGCTTTGGCAGGGAGGTTGGACTAGATGATGTCCAGAGGTCCCTTCCAACCCCATATCATTCTGTGATTCTGTGGCTTTCTCTCTGCGTGAGTTTCTCCATTCAGCTTAAAGGAAGCCCAGAACTTAGAGTCACAACCCACCTTCTATATGGCTACAGGTAGATGAGGTAAATCTTATCCCAAATAATTGGAAGGCCTTCTGGAAACATCTGATAGACAAGGAGAGTCTCATCCTGGCAGAGCTGAGCACGCCGGCTGATTGGAGCTGCAGGCCCTTAGCACATCTGGCAGGCAAGGCATGAGATGCCAGGGAAATAACTGATGCCAGGGAAATCAACCGCTGATGCCCCTTATCTTCACATCTGTACAGCAAATCCTACGCAGGGCTGTTGGTAGGGACTCAGATTAGCCCTTAGATGTCACCGCATAGTGACTGCATTTCCTTGCATCTTTTAGTACATGTCTCCTGTTGTCTGCTTTCTACAGAGGAAGTTGGTATCACAATGGTGTTTTTGGAGAAAGACTAATTGGATCCAGGTGTGGTGCCCTTGGTGCAAACCACATTTGTTCCCTGGGCCTCATCTCCCTATGAGTCCAAAGGAAATATTTGCTTTTCCTGCCTAGAGGTGTAAACTTTGGGGGTCAGTAAACACTCCAACCGGAGCGGCCTCTTCCTACTCCAGGCTCAGAAATGAGAAAGGCCAGTCACAAGTCATGTCATCAAAGAACAGGAAGAGTGAAGTGAAAGTGCATGTTGCGCCTGCTACAGTCCCACAACCACAAGAGAAATGGAGGGATACCCCTTTTTCTTCCATCCTTTGATCCTTTGACAGGCATGATCAGCCATTTCAGAGATCACAAGAAACATCGTGTGACACAAATGAAGCCAAATCTCAGAGCTAAGAAGCCCTGAAGCTGACTCCAGAGCCAGCCTGTTGCTGACTGAGCTGAGACCCTTCCTCTCACCTCCCAGCCCTCAGCAGATAAGCTCCATCTGAAATGTCACCTGGGACTGCAGGGACCTACTTCCCATAGCTCACTTTCCCCAGGATGTCTCCACCAGCTCCAAAAGGACAGGGAGATCAAAAGATGGCAGTTGGAAAAATTTTCCTTTCCAGCCCAGCCCCAGCCTTGGGTATCTCTCTGCTCTGACAGTTCAAGAGCAAGGACTTGCTTTAATTTTCTGCCCTTAATGTCTTCTCATGGTGCAAATGAGTGCAGAAATTTCACAAGGCAAAGGCAGTGCTCTGTCATGTGAGAATACGACTCCATGGCTCTGAAACACACCTCCTGCATTCACGTGGGGTGTGTGCGTATGGGTGTGCATGATAAGGAGAAAATTTTCATACCATTCCTTGTTGCAACATCAGCAGTAAGCTCTCCTCTGCAATAAATTACTTACTTCCCCATAGGTCAGATTGACAGCACATTTCCAGAGCTCCTTATCTCCTTGGGCCATGGTGGTGTATCCCAAGCAGCACCTAACGGGGGCACGGCTGTAAGCTGGCTCCACTGACCACAGCAGGAGGGGATGGCCACACTCTGCCAGTCTCCCTGTCTGACTTGCTCCCATCTCAGCTCAGGACATGCTTTTGGGGTCAGCATACTGGAGGTATGCTGTGCCCACCTTGTCCCCAGCTTCTCCTGACCTTGCGGCGCCATCACGACTCCTTGGCTTGATCTCAGACGTGCCTCCCCCCCTGCAGACTTGGCTGTGATCTCTGGGTCACAAGGCTGACCCTGGTTACGGTCACCAGACCTGCCCTGCTCTTCTTGCTTGGGGACCCTAGGACTGCATTTTTTGCTGGTGAGGTCACTTGCCCCACCTTGCCATACCATCAGCCACCCTTCTGCAGCCCACTCCTGCCGCCCTGTACTCGTGGCCTTTATGGGACATAGAGATGTCTTGTTCTCAAGTGTCCCACTCACCAGAGATTCCTCCAGCCGCGTGGATGCCCAAGGTAACACCAATGCCAAATCCCAAATTGATGCTCAGATGCTGCCCAAACTTTCCTCTTCCTAATACCACTTGTGCCACAGAAGACAAGCCAAAGACCTAGCGCATGGAAAAAAGAGAGAAAGGGGTGTTAAAAGTAATGTTATCGCTGTGGTGGACTGAACTTCTTTGTTACTTTTTCTACAATACTAACGAATTCCCAAAGACAGGAAGACTCTAAGATGCCCATGGTCAGGAGATGAAAAGAGAATGACCTTCCTCTGCAAAAATTGAACAGATAACTGGATTATTCCTCATTGGTGACCATCACACCAAACACGACACTCTGCTATAGGGACATAAACCCCAGACACACACACCGAGGTCCTGGGCTCGGCTGGAATCACTCACCCAGCCATGGTAAGAGCCTCTGTGCCTGAAGCCAGGGACGTGAGCCAGGGGAGCATCACCTCTGACCACCCAAGGGCAGAGCCCAAGCTGGGTGGAAGAAGAGTGGGCCAATTCTTGTTGTCTTTCTTCTCTTGGTGTGCAATTTATTGACTAAAAATGTAACTTGGGCAGCACAAAGCTATTTGCTAAATTCAAGCCTAATTTTAGTAACCTATTCTGGAAAAAAAAAAAAAACAAGGGAGGAAATTCCGGTTTTACTTTTCCTTTCAACACATATACTTTCACTTTAAAAACAGCAAAAGTGTCAATATTTTTTTAGTGACTAAAGGGGAACTGGGAAAAAAAATATAAAAAAAGTAAACACTCTCCAGAAGGAAAAGACATTGAAGAAATTGCTCTGGCCTAAGAGTAAATTGTATTTCACTTTTTTTAATGTGGTCAGAGGGTAGAAAACTGAGTTCATTGCACAACTCTTACACTGAAATCTGCAGAAGGACAAAGCTGCTCTTGAGGTCTCTGCCTGCTTCACAAACCACTTAGGGCTTGGAGAGTATATACTGTTCCTTGGACCGCAGCGGTGTTTACCCAGGGTGACAGGTCCCTCCAAGACAAAAAAAGTCACTATTCATCTAAGCTTCTGCTCTGGCCTGTCCCGTTTTGACTTGGATCTTTACTGGCTGCTCTGCCTGGATCCAGATTTTACCTCATGCATCTGCTCTCCCTCTTCCCTTTCAGACAGCACCAAAATCCCCTCCTCCCCAGAGCCACCATTCTTATCTCTCTTGGATACACAGACCACACTCCGTGCACTGTGCTGGAGCTACAGCCTTCCCTCAGTCTGCCTCAGCAAAAGCCCCAAAAAGCGATGTCTGGGATGTCCCCCAGCATCTGCAGTGCCCTTATACAAACCCTGCCTTCTCATCTGTAAGCTTTTCCAAAGCCATATCCAAGAGAGACCAAATGCATAAGGCGCAGGTTTTGCAGGACAGCATGCAGGTGCAGGGAGGAGACATGGCTGTTGCAGCTGAACAGTTCTATCCTAAAATAAAAACCCACAGGACGGGCCAGAGAATCTCTTTTTCAGCACGGATCCAAATCTCAGGTCTCTTCCCCTATTGTCGCAGTCCCAAAATAGCCTTATTTTTTAGGGTTTTTTTCCTACCTCCCTACTCCTTGTGCTGTTTATGCCTGCTGCCTGGTTCCCTCCTGCCTGAACATAGCCTGTCTGTTGAAGCAAGAAGTCCTGCCTGAGTGCTATCATCCAACCAACAGCCAACCCGGAGATGCATCCAGCACATTCCCAGTTGCAGTTAGTGCCTGGGAAGCTGCTGTACAGTTGGATGCTGGGTGGTACATTCGGATGCTGGATGCTGTTTGTGGCCAGCCCTTGATGCAGTGCCCCACTTCCTACTCCATTCCCTCATGCGGATCCATCAGGAGGTGCAGGCTCCAAAACCTGCCTTGGACTGTCGAGAGTGCAGAGAAATGTCTCCTCCTCCTGCCGCTTCCCTGAGACAGCCCTGACAGGACACCCCTGAACTTGATATTTATCACCGGGAAATTTCCACCACCAAGAAATAAAGGGGATGGAAAAGGAAAATGGTTTGGTTCAGCTCCTGCTGAGGAGTCACAGGTGTCTGTATGCTGACTTCCAACGCGTGCAAAACTACCTGTGCAGTGAGCAGTGAACTTCAAGGAGCTGGACGTGTGTAAAGATGTGATAAAAAGCAGGCATCCTTTGCACGTGCGTTGTTGCCTTTGAGAATAAGCGCCTTTATCTGTACAGGCAGCTGTGTGAAAAGGTCCCCATGCTTACACAAACCTTATCTTCCTCCTGTGCAAATCTCCAAGTACGAGTTGTGTGGATTATCCCCAGCCCTTCCATGCCAGCCTCTGTCCAGTCCAAAGCATCTCTCTGACTGCAAAGCCCTCCTCACCCTCTTCCCAAACACCTCTGAAGGAGCCCAAGAACTCAAAAACCACTTTTTCTGCATGAAACGGATCCCTCCGGTAAGAGGGGAGTTTCAGTATGACTTGGATAAGCACTATTAATTTGCCAGCGTAAGAAAATCAAAAGCAAAATCTGGTCATGTTTTACACCCAGTAATTACGTTTCCTAATGGTGGGTTGTGGCTCCAAAGAGTTTCCCAGGCGTTCATTGCCCTGGCAACACCAGGAGAAAAACGGGATCATTTGCTGCCCTCATTTCACAGAGGCTGCCAGTGGCAGAGGAGTCAGGGTCTGCTCCCCAAACCTGTGGGGGACCCTCCAGCCACCCCATTGCCTCAGACATGGCAGGAAGAAAAGCCTCAATTCACTACCTGGGATATTTCAGGGGGTCTGGTAGAAGCATTGTGTTGTCCCATCTGACCAGACACTGGTTCATTCCCAGACTCTTCCTCTTTTTTTTTTTTTTTTTCATAGAAAAGAACTGGAACAGCGGCTGATCTCCACCTCCTTCACCCTCTCCCATCACCCACCTGCCACCCTCCACATTGCTTTCTTCCTACAGAAGGTTTTTGACAGGTGGCCTACCCCACCAGAGCAGAGGGGTGAGAAGTAGCGACCAGCTGCTGACCAACCCCGGGGATGTGGTAGGAAACCCCAAACAAAGGACCTTACAAACTGCTGCTGTGAACACTTACCCCCCTCACCCATCCAACACACACACAAACATCTGGTCCCATCTCCTCCTTACCATGAGGATGAACATCCCCAGTGCTTCTGCCAGCAGCTCCCTGATGGTGCCACTACGAGTCGTGAGTGCCTTCTGAATCTTCTCCAGCATTTTGCTCCCAGGCTCCAGCCCGCAGCCACAGGAGCTCCTGTTGTGACAGCACACTTCATTGCGCCCAGCTAAGTTACCCTTTGAAACCTGGCCACCCTCCCTTCAGCCCCAGACACCTTCACTCATTTGGTTAACGATGAACAAGCTAATAAAGCAGCAGCTCGCTTCAAAGTCTTACCCCCTCCTCCCCCCCGCCCCCGACAAACAAACACACATACAGGCCATCCCTTTAAAAATATATGGTAAGGCTGCAATATTTCTGTTACTGGGGCACTGCGAACCCTGCGCCTCTGCCCAGGAGCAGCCTATCTCCAGGCCGGTGGAGCTGTCAATAGCCTTGGTGTGCTCCTAATGCCTCTGTCTTTCTCCATATCCTGTCCCACAAAGATCTGAACAGGAATTTTGGCTGTGCTCTGCGTTGTAAACCCACTGGCTGGTGGCTTTGGTGATGTTTATCTTCCAACAGGTGAGATGAGGACCGTTTGCCTGTGCTTTGAAGGTCCATTTGGGTGCCCAGCCTGCGGAGAGGATCATAGAATCATAGAATCATGGAATGGTCCAGGCCAGAAGGGACCTCCAAGGTCATCTAGTCTGACCCCCCCGCAGTCAGCAGGGACACCCCCAACTAGACCAGGTTTCCCAGGGCCTCGTTGAGCCTCACCTTGAATGTCTCCAGGAAAGGGGCCTCAACCACCTCCCTGGGCAACCTGTTCCAGTGCTCCACCACCCTCATTGGAAAGAACATATTCCTAACTTTTAATCTAAACCTGCTCTTCTCCAGCTTAAAGCCATTGCCCCAGGATGGTCTGCCTGGAGCAGGTGCACACCACTGTCTGCAGCCGTGAAGGACACAGTTCCTGGGCCGTTGCTTCAGGTTGAATATTTGTTCTTGCTGAACACACCTCTGCCCACAGCTCCCATCACTGGTGGGGACCTTCCCCATCAGCCCCCTGGACTGTCGTCTAGTGTGGGGCAAGGAGAGAGACCAGTCTCAGCAATGGTCTTCAGAGACCTTCAATCTCACCTAGCTGCCAGAGCAGACCCCTCACTGTCCTGATTCCTCCTCCACGTCCTCATTCCCTCTGCTGGTCTCCCTGCTCACCAGCTGCTCTTACCTCCCCACCGTGAAAAGGGTTTAACACCTTTGCTTGATCACTGAAAAACATAAACCCACTGACCGCTCAAGACCTTTTTCTGCTGGCCTTGTCTGGTTCTTTCCTGGTTTTCTTCACCTTTCTCTCAACCTGCTGCAGCTTCTCAGGGTGGCTCTGGAAGGGACTCAGCACACAGCTCTGGAGGGGTGACCAGCAGCTGACCCGATGGGGGAGTAGTGCTCTGCTCACTCTGGCCCTGGTGTCACCTCCCTCTGGCACTATTGCACTGCAAAAGTTCACCAGCTTTTCTTTCATCCGCAGGACACTGGGACGCTCTATGGAAGAAGCTGGGCAGCTGATCCTTCTCTTTGCTCCATAGATGATTGTGTATCTTGTGGCAGGGAAGGGTTTTATGGACTAGGGTAAGCCCTCCTCCAGTGACAGATTAGCCACTGACCTCAGTGAACGCCTGGATAAATATGCAGTAATTTACTATTCTGTTGTTAATAGCAAGGACCATCTAATCATGAAGGATGATAACCACGCTGCTGGCAAGGGTGTTCCTCCTGCGTGTTTCTAGGTGGGAAGGTTATTTTGTCCTATGAGTCTGTGAGCCATGCTGTGGCACAGAAACGGTGGCCAATAAATTTTTCCAAGTCATTTCTTTTTCTGCCATGCAAATAAATGTTTATTGGTGGAGCACTCAAACATGGGCCTTGGAGTACCAGGTCAGGGCGGTGCCAAGAGCCTCAAATTTCTTCTACACAGGGTAATTTCCAGATGACATGTAAAGCTGAGATCCTGGCGTTAGCATGTGTTGGAGATCTCACAGGCTTTCTTAGGTGGACAAGGTGTGACTGGGTCAATGTCTCCCACAACTGGACCTACAACTTGGTTTTTCACTCCTAGATCTCAGGGAGCCTTCCAAGTGGATTCCTCCCTTGTGGGCAAACAAGAAAGCTATTGTGTCTCTGGAAGCCTTTGTCTCCTGTATTCAAGCATTAACAATAGGCATCTCCATATTCTAATTTGGGCTGAAAAATGGACAGGTATTTTTTGGGCACACCAGGCTGCCATGGACTTGCAGTCTTCTCAGCAAAAAAAAGACAATCCCAGTTTGCAATAGAAATATTTGACTTGGTGATAATATTAGCAGCATAATCCCCAATATTGCCACCAAATTCCCTAAAACGCAAGCATGCTCCTGGGATGGCATAATGGATGTGCCTCTTGCCGCTGCTTGTCCTTGTACACAGGTCATTCCACAAGGTGGCACTGAGACATTAATTTCTCCCTTAAAAGTGTACAGATGCATTTCTCTGTTGGCTGCTGAAAATGTGAGAACCCTTTAGTATTAGGGTTCCTCCAGGCACTTTTATACATGAAAGAAAGTTGATCTGCCAGTGTTGAAGGAGTGTAACAGTTAACAGGAAAAAAAGTTCTCTGAGTCCTATAGGGCAGAGCAACCCTGCTGTGACAGCACACAAAACTGAAATGTGTAAGCCTGGGCCTGTCACCCTCCACTTAATGACCAGCAGAGAAAACCAGGCAGCTCCAAAGGGCAGCTCATCCCCACCTAAAATCAGCATGTGAGGACAGACCTATGAGTCACCTTGGATGCTGGCAGTTCCCCTCTAGTGTCTGCACCAGGGTTGTGGAATGGTCAGCCCCAGCGTGCCCATCCATGTGGGGATGTCTGCCACCAAGTGAACTGGACTGCCCTTCTTCCCTCCATACAGATGTGGTGATCTCAAGCACGCTCAACCGACCCTCTCAGTCAGCCATGGGCTGGAGCGCAAGGATCTGCCAGTTGCCCAACGTGACATGTTTGTACTTGCATGGTTTCACTTACCCGCAGGGCTGACGAGGGCCTCTAGGGTCACCAAATACAGTTCCTTACTAACATAAGCAGCCACACCACATCTCCTTCCTGACCAGGCCAGTCACCATTTTAGGGGTCAGTGTTTTTCGCCCCAACTGCTTCTGCTGGAAGCCTGTTACCACAACTTGCTTCTGTGGAGATTAGAGATTTTCGTCTAATTTCCAGTCAAATTCTCGAAGCCATTTGTTCATGTGCCAGCATTACTCCATCACAGTCATGAGTTAACTCATCTCTTACAGGTGTTATCCCATAGAGTTTTCCTGTTGGGTTCGTTAGGAGCGTTAGCTGCTCACGCTTAGCTCTGCACCACCTCCTGATGTTTACCTTGACTTGCTCACACGTTGAAACTTCACTCAACATTGACCATACAATGATTTTACTGTGTTTTCCACCGCACATTAAGCAACCACCTGCTAAACCAAACCCATTTTCTTCCCTGAGGCAGGTGTGCTTTCAGCACAAGTAATAAAGGCCTCAGTTTGGAGAGGAAAATTCTGGCACAGTCTAAGCCCACTAATAGTGCTGCTGGCACTGAAGAGCCAGGGGAACAAGCCTCTTGGGTCCTGCTAGAGCATCCCTGGGAAGGATGAGTGCCCAGGGACTCCAGGGCAGTCAATGCTTCTGCAAGGAATAATGTCTCCAACCCAGTTTGACAGCGCACATGTTTCCTCTGCACCCAGCAGCTCATTTATCTCTTAATTGCGCTCATCAACAGCTGGAATGTTGCCACTCTACTAGCTTCAGCCCTGCTGGTGAAGCATTAACTTCTCCCCAGAGGCTCAGAAGACTATGAGCAAGACAGCACAGCAGAGGAGCTCCTCACTGTGGATGAGGACAGCTTGTTCCTCCATCAGACCAAACGAACATGTCACTGAGACATCTCCAGGCTCCTTTAGGAGGTAAGTTCAGGTCAGGGAGACCAGTACACACCTGGTATGACCTTAGCTGTCCAGGACAGACCCTACTCAACATACCTAGAGTACCTGCACCCCATGGTCCCAGATCTAACGTTCACAGTCTATCTCATCCTCTCCTTAACAGACAGCAGGCACTGAGCAAGTCACAAACACCCCAGACGCCCGTCTCTCAGCAGACACCTTTGTTCTTACTGTCACCTAGCTCCCCATTCCCAGGACACCATCCTCCACAGCCTTTCAGCTCACCCTGCCTGCCATCACCCCCTGCCCAGAAGCTGGCCAAAGACACATCACCTGCACATGCTCCTTTCCAGTGAAACTGGGCTAGCTCTTACCATGCTGGGCTGAAGTGGGAGCCAGAGGAACCGGCACAGGGATCTGGTGGCATGACGGTGGGATCCTGCTCTGGTCTGCAGCCCTCAGCTTCCCTCCCCGGGGGGCACGGTGCCTCCCTGCCCCAGACTGCTAAAGCTCTCTCAGCCAGAGGCAATCCCTGAGGCAGTGGTGTCAGCAGGAGGGGACTTACATGGCTCTTGTTGGTCATTAGGGGGAGAACAGGGCTGCTCAGGAAGAGGTTGCCTCCTGGGGCAGTGCTGGCCCCATTGTTGGGCAACAGAGCAGAGGCAGGGACCTACCCACCTGACGCTGGGCCATCCTCCCCTCCTGATCTCCATCTGGATTTTCAGACAGAATTGGGTCGGTTTTATACACAGCAAAGCATAACGGTATTTGAGGCACCTCGCTGACTTCCATCTGCGCACAGCCCTGGGAAGTCTCCTCCACACGCACCCTAGGGTATTGGACAGGGAGAGAAACACACCTCAGGTCCCACAAGAGGTCCTATCAGCTCCTCATCTGCTGTCATCCCCCATTCCCTGCCCTATCCCTGACTTGTGAGTATCTTGTTCTCCTGACCAGCTCAGAGCCAGGCTCCCACCGTTCCCCATGTGTGGGAGCATCCCCCTGCCTTCCCCAGGACCCCGCTGAGGAGCTCCCCCAGACCCCAGGTAGAGAGCAGTGGGCTCTGTGGGTGCAAATGAGCTTTGAGCTTTGAGCTGCCTGCTCAGGTCTGCCTTCAATCTACAGATAAGGTGAAAGCCAGGGAAACCACAGGGCTCACAGGACATCATCACCCTGGAGATAAGAGGAGACAGGCTTTCTCCTGGAAGAGAGTGAACACCCGCATTCTGAAAGGAGAGATTAAAGAGAAAAAGCTGCAGGCTTGGTGGGGAGGCACTGGGTGAGTTCAGTGAGGTCCTGAAGTGGTACTCTGATGGAGCCAGCATGCTGACCTGAACATTTCCCTGCTTCTGACTGTACCCAAGAGACACTACAGAATGGCTGTGTCCTCCCCTCAGGACGCGATGAGTTCGCTCTTACAATGTGGTGCCACTTCACAAATGGAACCCTTCATGATTCAATTCACTCCATCTCCTCTGCCTCATTCCTCCTCCAGACGCTGCAGTCCAGAAGGGTCTGCAGGACCTGCAAGCCCAGTATCCCCCTAAGTGGCACCAAAAAGGCATGAGCCTGTGTTAACAGTCCCAAAGAGCAAAACCAGAGCAGGGGACAACGACGTGAATACCGCCACGCCTGCTCCCTCGGCGCTGCTGGAGCAAGGCTAAGCCATGAGTCAACGCAGTCCTTCTTCACAGCTACCAAGATGCTTAAGGGTGGGATGCATCCATACATACCATGCACATAAGTTACACCCTTCAAGAGATAGCTGAACCATAGAATCGCAGAATGGCTAGAGTTGGAAGGGAACTTAAAGATCCTCTCAGTCCAATTCCCCACCCTGGGCAGGGACACCTCCCACTAGAGCAGGTTGCTCAAAGCCCCATCCAGCCTGGTCTTGGACACCTCCAGGGACGGGGCATCCACAGCTTCTCTGAACAACCTGTTCCAGTGTCTCATCACCTTCACAGTAAAGAATTTCTTCCTAAGATCTAATCTAAATCTCTCCTTCTTCAGTTTAAACGTGTTACCCCTCATCCTATTGCTCCACTCCCTGACAAAGAGTCCCTCCCCATATCCCCTGTAGCCCCCTTCAGGTACTGGAAGGCCGTCATAAGGTCTCCCCAGGGCCTTCCCTTCTCCAGGCCAAAAACCCAACTCTCTCAGCCTGTCTTCACAGCAGAGGTGCTCCAGACACCAGATCATCTTCATGACCCTCCGCTGGAGCCATTCCAACAGGCCCATGTCCTTTCTGTGCTGAGGACTCCAAAGCTGGACACAGTACTCCAGGTGGGGTCTCACGAGTGCAGAGTAGAGGGGTAGAATCACCTCCCGAGACCTGCTAGCCACACTTCTCTTGATGCAGCCCAGGACGTGGTTGGCTTTCTGGGCTGTCAGCATGCACTGCCGGCTCATGTTGAACTTCTCATGCACCAGACCATCTTCACTGCTATCTGTGATACAGATACTTTGTGGGGCGAGGAACCGACTAGTGACACTAATCAGTACCCGTGTGTGTAATCAGTGAATTGCTGTCAGTCACACAACCATGTTCTCCCATATCACACCTGCCATGGGGTGTCCAAAGGCCATCCAGCGGCTGGCATGACTCACGTCAGTGGCAAGCAACTCCTGCCATGTGGGGTTTGTCCTTGCTCTCTCCGCAGGGGAGAAAAAAGCCAGGATGCAGGCAGCTGGATCAGCTTTCTCAGAGCCAAGCGGCCCCAGCCCAGAGAGCTGCTGCCGGTGCAGATGTGAAGGCATCCGAAGGAAACCCCCGATAAGCTCCCGCTATCGTGGTGGGGAGGAGATGCCACAGATTCCTTGCAGACACAGGCACAAATCCCCTCAGACACTGCCCAGCCTCTCCTCGGGTCCCAAGGAGTCCCACATGCATTTCAATGTGGGGTGGAGGTTTGCTCCCACCACAGCCAGGCCCCATCACTCTTATGCCTCCCAGCGCCTTCGGCCTCTCCTGTGCTGTTTTGGGAGACAGGAAAGAGGGGCCAGGTGTGGTGGATCTGAGTGGATTCCTGGGTATTCCCCTTTTATCAGTTCCTACGTGTAAAGTTATTGACCCAGGGAAACCCAGAGAAACTGAAAATCCATCTGTTGGTGTCACCTGAACAAAAGTCAGTTTTCCTTGCTCATGTAGCTTCCCAGCACAAGTCCTGCGTGACAGAAGAAGCAGCAAATTCACAAATCAGTACTAAGCAAAGCACCAACGTGCAGTCTATTTCCTAAAACACAGGGCACAACACATCAACCATCACCAGCAGTGCAGATGTTCCTAACCTATGGCAGGTACTAAATATTGTCACTAGTCCTTATTGTCCCAATGTTTGTTTGTGCACAGACACAAGCACACACAGGTCCTTATCATCCATTTCCTAGTGAAGAAGTACCTGTTGCTTACCACCCTCTCAATTTTGACTTTGTAAGACCCCCCCGGGGACAAAATATCTATTTATAATCTCATGAGAATGGCAAAGGACCTGTCCCTCACTCCTAATGGGAATGAGCTGGAGCTCTCTGGAATGACCTCAGCAGGTATTTGCAGAGGACCTGATGTGATGGGCCTCAGATCACAGCACAGCCTCCGGGCTCTGCCACAAGAACGACATATGCACAAATCACAACAGGACTGTGAAGCTATAGATACTGATTTTTTCCACCTGAAATGTTCGTGCATGTGTCAAACTGCAGCATTAGGCACAGCGGGTGCCTGGCTGGAGCTCTCGCCCACAGGAGCAGCCAGCCCAATTCATAGGGAAACGAGTTTCTCTGCCCACGTGGCTTTGACTGCTCACCTTCACAGTAAGCTCAAACTGCTTTTCATGCACTGGGGTTCACCCCTAGAAGTTCTTGACACAGGATGCAGCAGGTGCTAAAAAATGAACCTACAGATGGTTATACCAATTCATGGAGGTAAAAATCCACCAATGGCTATTAAACAGGGGCACCCCTCTGTCACAAGTGTTCCCTGAGCGGTGAATTTTTGGTGATTGTAAAATATTTTGGGGAAATACATTTGTTCTGTTTACACACTCTTCTCCCATCACACCTAGGATCTCCTCCATGGAGTGGAGTGGCACTGCCTGGCTGACTGTGGTGTCCAGTGGAGTAGGATGTCCACCACTTCAGTCACAGGAACAGAAGACTAACAGCCTTTACTAGCATGTTCTTGCATTGCTCAGTTGTCCTGAGATGACATGAAAATACTTCAAATACATTCCCAGCTCTGTGGCTCCCCAGTGTGAGCCCCGAGCATCCACTCCTCCTTCTCCCCCATCCCCAGGGTGTGACCAAAGACACCTTGTCCAGAAGCAGTTCAGGGTGGGCAGAGGACATAATTGCAATTGCTTACAGTGAACCTTACTAAAACACCTGCCCCAGCCTAGTGCCGGAAGTGCCACCAGCCCCTGGGTCGTCCTGAGTCATCCACCTCCTCCTTGCTCTCTTCTCCATGCCATGCAGATAACGACCTCTCCCAGTCCCAAGACAGCAGAGGACACACGTGTCTCAGCATCCGCTTCACCACTGGTGAGGCCAGTGGTCATAAGAGCAGGTAGGAGTGTCCTTCACACCCTCAACAGGTCAAGCCAGAAGAACAGCTCCCTCTGCTCACCACAGCACTTACTACAATGCCTACTGCAATGCCTACAGCAGTGCAGCAACTCAGTGGCATTTCAGATACAGCAAAAGCTTTAGAAAAGGGAAATTTATTGCAGTGTGGTAGAGTCTCCCTTCTCCTTCCCCCCCCCCCTCCAGGAGCTGGAGGAAGACACATCATATGTGTCATTTAAAGCAGACTGGAAGCAAGAGCCACTTGAAAACTCACCATGGGGAACAATCTTGCCCTGCTTTAGGGCAGTAAATAACTGACTTTGTCTTGTTCATCTGGTATTTTATTGCCTCTGCTGTTTGTACAGTGCTTCACGGGGGAAAGCGAGCTAACGGAGCAGAGAGCCTGCTTGCCTCCCCCTCCCCTGCCCAGGCACCATCTCCCCTCCTGCGCTCGTCTCCTCTGCACAGCCCCATGAGACAGCAGCTTCGGGCATGGCATTGCCACACCGTGAACACAGGACACTCTCAGCAAGAGCCTGGGGGAGAAAAAGCAGTGCCAGAGCCATGGGAGTGTTGCAGGACGCCCTCTGTGCTCCCTCTGCTCTGCCCAGGCTGAGGAATCACACTTTTCTCCCTCCTGGTCAGTCTGGTCTCTGGTCTACATGTGAGCTGTGGTCTGTGGAAGGGAGATTTGGGGCAGGGCCTCCCTCCCTTGCAAGTGCCATGGGGTTTGCCATGTCCCACCCAACGACCCATTCTCTTATACCGGTGGTGCCTGGAAAATTAGGACATGAACAAAGTTCCCTGAACTTACAAGACCTCTCTTAAGCCCACTCAAGCAACTACCTTCGAAGAAGCAAGGGAAAAATCTTATGACCGACCATTTTGTGGCATACAAGATGTTTGCGCATGTAGCCACGGGACGGTAAAAGGGAAGAAGATAGCTATCCAACTTCATAATGATCTTGGGCTGCAGCTGGACTCCCAAAACACGTGTTCATTCAAGAGCTTTGGAGTTCTGGTTAGTTGTTATTTCTGTTGTACAATTACCCCTTGTTTTCTGGGCTCTGACACATTTGGAAGTACCGCCAAAATAATCCATCACAAACGCCTTGTACCCGTAGGCAACAGTCTGATGGAAGACATCCTGCCCTGATCAACATCTGCGCAGAGCGAGATATGAGCCAGCAGTGACAAAAACATGTTTTGTTCTAGGTTGTCGGCACCAAGGAAAAAAATATGTTCATAATTTGCATTTGTTGATTCATACTTGCTAACAGGATTATAAGATTGATCAAGACAGAGAAGCGGAGGTTAATACCTCAGAATCACCTGTGATTTCTCAGCAGGCTGACCCTAATCTGTAACGCAGGGTCAAAGCCTAAATATTCTGTCTACATGTCTGTATTAGTACGGGAAGGACATGGACCTGGTGGAGCAGGTCCAGAGGGGGCCACGAAAAAATGATCTGAGGGCCGGAGCCCCTCTCCTATGAGTACATGCTGAGAGACTTGGGGTTGCTCAGCCTGGAGAAGGCTCCAGGGAGAGCTCATTGTGGCCTTTCAGTAGTTAAAGGGGGCTTGTAAGAGAGATGGGGACAGACTTTTTAGTAGCGCCTGTAGGAATGGGACAAGGGGTAACAGATTCAAACTAAAAGATGGTAGATTCAGACTAGATACAAGGAAGACAGTTCTTATCATGAGGCTGGTGAAACACTGGAACAGGTTGCCCAGAGAGATGGGAGATGCCCCAGCCCTGGAAACAGCCAAGGTCAGGTCACAGGGGGCTCTGAGCAACCAGATCTAGTTGAACATGTCCCTGCTCATTGCTGGGGGGTTAGACCAGATGACCTTTAAAATTCCTTTTCAATGCAAACTTATTCTATGATTCTATGATATCAGCTGACTCAATATCACACCTATTTCTTCAAATGAATATACATCCTTTGGCGAAAGCAGCCCAGATGTTCGCAAATTTCTCCCTGCCTGCTGACAACCCCACGGCATGGAAGACAAACTGCAAATCCCGCGCAAGAGTCCTACAGCGTCAGTTCGTGATTGCTTTGGGTGGCCACAAGCCAAATATATGGGAAAGACGGTGCTCCCACACCCGGCGTCCCACCCAACCAGCTGTCTGTCTGGCCGGCGCGCATCCCTCCCCAGATGCTGTCACCACTTGCTGCAGCGCTCGGCTTTAATCAGAGGTCTCCCTTTCAAGTGGTGACCCGTCCTGCCGGATCAGTCCTGCTCGGCTTTCAGCACCCGATAGGATCGTAAGCCCAGGCAAACGTAAGCAAAGGATAGAAAGAGCGGATAGAGATCTGGAATCGGCAGTTACACACACAGCAACGTTGTGTTATGCGCAAAGGTGCATGAAATATGTTTGAGAAGAAGGAAAAGAAAAAAAAAAAAGAAGAAAAAAAGATCTGCATAGCTAGGAGAGTTGCTCAGAGTCGAGGATATTATCAGATCTGGAAAAATGCCGTGTGAATGAGTCACTGGAGCATCAGTCAATGGCTGTTTACAGAAAATGCCACAAAATTGGCTGTTGTATTCCCTCTTCAGCTTTTGTACAGTATCATTTCATGGTTTCCATAAATGAGTGACTAAAATGTGCCATGGGCCGCTTTGTTGCACTACAGTTATCCGCCACAGTAGCCCGTTCCAGCACGATCTCTACTCACACCCTCCTCCCCTTTAATACAGTGTTTAGTAAAAAATCTTTTTCAGATCATCATTGGAGAGCAAATGAAGGCCCTTTGAAAACTGCTTGGCATGTCCCATCCACAGCTGATCTCCAACCAACCTGCTGGCGCAGTTGTAGGGTGGCCTCATGCCCAGGAGGGACACCAAAGGTCACTGCTCCAGCAAGTTTATAGGTGCCCTGCTCCTGCAGATGCTGGAGGACGACACCTCAGCCCCCAAGCATTTAGGACCCACTCAACTTGAATGCTGATCAAGACAGGAGTCCTGCTGCCAGAAACAGGTCCTGGGGCACAGGGGGCTTGTAAACCACAGATGGTACCTTCAGCCACAGCTAGGAGATGACAGCCAGACGGCAGAGCTCCAACAGCATTTGTATCATCCATTGCACATGCAATAGCTTCACACCTAGGTCTTGGCTGCCCCTCTGCAGCAGGATGAGTCCCTGGCCTAAGCTCTGCCCTGGGCTGGCTTCAGACAGGCAAGGACCTTGACAGCTTTTGGCTCAGCTCCCATTTCAACCACCCCAAATGGGCAGGGGCAAGAAACAAAAAGGAGGCTAGGACAGAGAAAGGGGAGCCGAGGGGGAACAGCTGGGAAGCAGGAGGGCACAGAGTCACGCTGACGCCGCTCGTGCAGCAGGGCAACAGGAGGCAAAAGCACCGGGACACGTGTGGTGGCTCCCAGAGCCTCTGCTCTGCGCTGGGAGCTGCAGGACACAGCAGAGTGCTTTTCCTTGGAGCCTCTCAGGAAGACGGGTGGGAAGGTCTGACAGGGAGAGACCTCTGCCTGCCGCTGCTGAGCTTTGAGTGGCATAGGTGAGGTGATGCCTCCTATGCTGCCCCTTAGAGCCCAGAATTCCTGTTTCTGCCAATTACATGGCGCATTTGGAGAGGTCTAGGACACATCCCACCCTCCCTCAAGTGCTAGACCCAGACAGTTCTTCCCACCCCGGCATCACACTCCGGGAGAGGCAGGAAGAGCAGGTCCATTCTCCCAGGCTGCATGCAGCAACATCTCACAAAACTGGAGGTGCACTCCTCCATCAGCACACAAGGTCTTCTGGCCCAGTTTCCTGGCCAAGCTCCTGGCTATAGGACCTTCTTCATCACTCCAGAGAGGAGCACTTGGTGTCAGTGTGCCTTCATACTCTATTTATCTATAAGGCAGCTTCTTGGATTGCTTTAAATGACTGCATGACAGCCAGTTTCCCCTGAAAACATGCAAATACCAACCTGTCTAGTCCTAAAATTAAAACACCCTTGTGCCGTGGGGGCTTGGCCCCTCACTCAGTCACCCTGACCATCCATGCCTTAGTGTTAATCAGACCAAGGCACGCCTCGTTAGCCTTGTGTCATGGCAGCCTCCCAGCCCAGGACCTGCGTCATGTACATCTGACACCGACGGGGAAACCAGACCATGTCCAGAGGCAAAGATGGGGGCAAGATTTCATGCGTACAAGTCAGCTGCAGAGGCTGCCTCGCCATTTGCCAGGCAGAACCGGTCTGCTGAAACCGGGAAACATCTAGACAAGTTTGACTGGAGAGCACCACTGGTCTTATTTGCACAGATTTCCTGTGTATTTTGCATTTGAGTCTGAGCCACAAAAAAAAATATATATATATAAATAAAAATACACAGAATAGACATGTTTACGCAAACACAGTGCAGTGAAGGAGCAATCACTCTGTGGCTGAGATACTTCTACCTGCCTGAATAATAAACGCATCCTTCATTCTCTCTACTACTCTAAAGGCAGTTGATGGAGAATCCATATTTGGATAGAGGATCTGCCTTCTATCTACATATCACCCTTTTCAAATCAGTTATAATAAGCTCTTTGGAACAGGGATTGGCTCTCCTAATGCATTTTTGCCGGTCTGGCACACTCAGGCAGAGCCTAGAGGTACTGCTGCAATAACCCTCAGTGCCAACATGAATTGTAGCAAGGAGGATGTACAAGGAGATTTTTGTATCTCTTACAAGCAGTCAATCATATGCCCTATGAGCTCTGTGTGTTAGCACATTGGAGGAACCACAATACACCCTAGGAAGCATGTTTTGCTGCTGCAGATTTTGGTGCTGGAGGAAGACCCTCCTGTGGCTCTCTCTGCTGGCATGTATTGTCCCCTCAAAGTGCTGCTGTGTGATCCCATAAGGTAATGCCCATCAAGCGTGGACTCCAGGCTCCAGCCAAGCTCCAGCTCTCACTGAGCCCAGCTCACATCAGCTTTGGGCACTTGTGATTCTGAGCATGCCATGTCCACTTCCAGCTCCAAGCCTTGATGATAAACTCACCTTGTTTTGTGTTTGTGCTGGCTTCTGTTTATGATTAGGAAAGGCAGGTCAACCCTACATGCCATGTGGGATTGTCTGGAAAATGAATCCATGCTGAGCTCCTGCATCACTCTCTACCCTGTCACTATGTCCCCATGCTTTAATCCTCGGAGCACTTGGAGACTTGGATGTACCAGGACCTTCTCTACCAGTCCAGCCCTGTTGAGGGCCATATAGACATGACTCACGACTGAGCCAGAGTCCATGGTGTCCAACTTCAGTCCTATTCTACCCCAATGAAAGTCAGATCCTCTACTCCTTACTTACCAGCATTTTCCTCAAATGAGTATCCCAGCTGTGCATGTTTCCAGACCATTCCTGATATTCATGAGATGTTCCTGAGTTCATGAGATTAATCTGGTTGGGATGGGATGAAACAGTTCAGCAGAGAGTGGATCAGCAAACTCATGGACACTTTCATGACCTTCATAGTTGGTGGTGGCCTGAACAGGAAAGACCAGCAGCCTCCTCTGGCTGGCCAAGGAGAGACCCACAGTACAGGCAGTAGCAGAGAGAGGTTTGGAAATCAGCTCCTGAATCATGTCTGGACCTGTCAGGTGCTCCTCTTGAGGATCAGGAGAATAAGTGATTCTGGAGATCTCTTGCCTAACTTATTCTTCCCCGAGCTTTCTTCAGGAGATCTCCAGCATGGCTTGCCAGTTTTGTCAGTCCTGGTCTTGTCAGGTCCTATCACTTATTGCTACATATGGCAATGAACCACCACCTCCTGTTGCTGAACAGATCACAGAGAATCAAGTATTAACTTAAGCAGTGAGAAGGTCACCTACACTCCTTGCAGAGTCTGATCCCAGCACCTCAAAACCTCACTTTTGCTCTTCCCGGTTCTGAAATTGCTCCTAACATTTGCTGCTGCTCCCACTTGGAGCAGATGATGTGCTAGTGAGGGAAGGAGCCTCCTCTTCCCTGCCTCAAACTCTGAGCCATTACTCCCAGGTAACTCAGTGCTTAGATGGACATAGGCAGGCTTGACCGTGGTAGGTTCCCTCTGAAGCCTGGACTGCCATGAGCAGCAGCACCAGCTGCCATTGCATTCTCAGAGAGCACCAAATCACCTTCGCTCCCTGTTTTCAAAGGTCTTGGTAGCACCAAAATATCTAAAAAGTCCTGTGGCATCGGGATCGAGGCTTCCCTTGACAATGTCTGTCCTTCGGCTCCTTTGAGCTGTAATGAACTCTGTCCGTCTGTGTAGAAGGAAGAGTCTGTGTGGGGCCAGACACACGTGGTGGAGCAAAATTTCCCTAACACTAAAAATCATCCTAAAGCTCTCTACTTTCTGGTCTACCTCCACGAGCTTAAAAGGAGAGCTCTACGTGTGTGTCCACATGTGTTTCTGTGAACAAAAACAAGGGAGAGACTGACTCAGTGCAATGAGGATTTCAAGCAAAACAATTTAATTACACATATTTTCCCCCCATGAGCAGGATGAGAACTAAACATGTAACAGCTGTTGCTTAATGCATTCCTAGATAGCACACAGATATTATGCTGATAAGCACCACTTAAGAACTGAGATAGCAAAGGAGAGGAAGAGAAGTAATGATGCAAGTTATGCAGAGAGCAGGTCAGATCTGAGTGGGACTTTAAAACAGCCTGGTTTCCATCCTCCCATTTATTGGAGCATTTACAGTAATGCATATAGCAATGAAGCATTTAAATAGCATTTTAGAGGCAGTAAAAGCTTCAGAAATGTGACATGCATTGCACTGGTGTACAGCCTCCCCTGGAAACTGGAGATACATCACATGCACCCTTTAAAACCTGACTTAAAAATTACCCTTTGAAAATCAAATGTTGGGGTGGATCCTGTGTTGGTTGAGGGACTGGATGAGACCAAATAAATCACACCTGTTTCAGATCTTTGACTTTGACCAGAGCACAGCTTGCCAGGGGAAAGACATGAGAGAAATGAAGAGATGACCATCCTGAGCTTCCCACAGGCTGGCCTCTTCCAGCACATCACGACAGTGCCTACCATGCTGGGCCTGTCCCTTATTCCCAGCTCCAAGAGGTGGCAGTAGCATTCCTGCCTTCGAGGAACTGCTCTTCTGTGGGACTGACACCCTCTCCTTCCCTGGGGACAGGAGGTGGACTTACTGGACTCATAATAACTTTCTTATGTCTTGATGAGACTAAGATTTTGAGTAAGCTTTTTGCTGTATGTTAATATAATATTAATATGTTAATATAATATATATTAATATAATATGTTCCTCTTCACCCATAACAATACTTTGAGCATAGCATGAAAAATCCATCATAGACGCTTGAGGAGCTCAGAAGACCTTTCCAGGCAGTGATTTCAATGCCATGAGAGAAGCCAACACAAGTCCTTCCCCTCAAAGTTTATCGTGCCTGGTTTACCTGTTGGAGGATGCACAGGACAACTGTTACTCTCACAGCAGCCACCACCCTCCAGGCATCGATTGGCACTAGGAGCCAACATTTTGGTGAACTCATCATAGCTAGTAAAAGGTGCAGCTATTCAAAATGCTCCTGCTGGCCCTTTTCCTGTCCTCACCTTAAATAAATATATAATCTACTCCCAGTTTGTGCTTACACACACACACGTGTAACCCCTTACTTCTTTGGCTGTCACTTAAGTCCTTAATTTATCCAAATTGGTATTTTTCACCAACTTGTGAAGAGAGAACATTCACACCCAGGGCAGGGCACAGGTTCGCTGTCTTTGACTCACCTACAGTCATCTCAGGTTTAGAGTCCTTCTTTGAGAAGGTAATTCTGACTGAAGAACTCCAGGCACAGCTGGAAAGGTGTCTCCAACAAGAGACACAGCTTGGAATGAGAAAGAAACATGTTTCCCACTGCCACGCTCATCACATATTGTCTCAGAATCATAGAATCACAGAATGATATGGGTTTGGAAGGGACCTCTAGAGATCATCTAGTCCAAGCCCCCTGCCAAAGCAGCTCCACCCAGAGCAGGTTGCACAGGAACATGCCCAGGCTGGTTTTGAATATCTCCAGAGACAGAGACTCCACCACCTCTCAGGGCAGCCTCTTCCAATGCTCTGCCACCCTCACAGGAAAGAAGTTCCTCTTCATGTTTAGATGGAACTTCTTATGTTCCAGTTTGTGCCTGTTACAGAATCACAGAATCTTAGTGGTTGGAAGGGACCTTTGAGATCATCGAGTCCAACCACATAAAAAAAACAAAACAA
>JAOQGH010000019.1:9277653-9293978 GCA_025769975.1 Gallinago jamesoni
ATGTCAGAGTGGGAGTCCTCACTAACGTGGCCTCCTTCAAACCGTGGCATGCTTTCCTCAGGTTCAATCTTGACAGGGCATCACTGAAAAAAGACTGGCCCCACCCTCTTGACACCCACCCTTTAAGCATTTATACATGGTGATCAGATCCACCCTCAGCCTTCTCTTCTCCAGACTAAAAAGACCCTCAGGTATTTCTTGATCTCTGCGTGTTCTGACTCTGCAGCCTGCCTGTCTGCACAAGGGTCACCACAGAAAACACCTGAAAAGCCCAAAAAGTGTAACAGAAACTTCCTCATCACCCAAAACTCACTGCCACCATCCAGGCACACGTAGAAACCAAGGTGACATGTCCCCTGCGCAAGGAACCCAGCTGATAAGTAGCAACAGAGACTGAATAGTCTGAAATTACTCTTGTTCGAAGATGTGGAGGCTTGAGTCAACACAGATTTTACTGTCAAGGTAACCAAACAAAGTTACTTAGATTAAATTTTCCTATGCCAAACTTCTGCTTATATAAATTTTTATCAAAAAAAAAAAATACTCATTCCGAGGTCATTACACTTTTTGATAGGAAAAGTGGGAATTCAAAATTTTCAACTGCCTTGGCTTTAAAACATGATTTCAGCCTTGTTGTCCACTCTTCAGAGGTGGTTCAGCACTGTTTGTAGAGTACAGTGGCCTTCACAGAGATATGCTCACAGTAGCTGACACTGTTTACCCATTAAAGCGTTTACCCAATAAGACATTATCCAACAATGGAAAGTGTCGCTTGGTTTGGTGTTTGTTATTGCAGATTTTGGGGGGGGACAGGATGGGACTCAAAATTGGTAAAGAAAAGTGAGAGAGGTATCTTTGTTAGAGGCCCACTGCAGACAGACTGCACAGACAGATTGCAAGGAGATGGAGGCATCCTGCTGGTTTCAGACTCATCTTTGATATAGGAGAAAGCAAGCATTTTAAGTCAAGAAAGATGTTAAAGCCTGTGTATTTCTACCTATTTCCACAGATCAGATTTGAAAAAAAACAGATTTTTAAAAAAACAAACTTGCAATTAAATTGTGAGATTTGGTAAAAAAATACACTGCCCCCAACTGATCAACCAAGCTTTGACAGTTTCAAAAGTCCTTCCCAGTCACAATAGTACATTGCAACTTGACATAACCCTCTGAAGATTTTCTGGAAATATCCCCTCAACCCCATCACATGTTCTAGCAAGCAGCTATAGAGGAGAACTCTGGGTCAGCAAGTGCATCAAAACCTGTTTTATTTGCTTAAGCTGAAGGCAGTGCAAAACCTCAAACAACTTAGCAAGACTTTTTGCAGGAAAAGATGACTCATGTTCTGCTTTACTGGCTGCAGCAGGCAGCAGTATGACCCCACCCCACAGGATGCACGTTCAGCTGATAGTATTGTCCTTTTACATTTACGTCCTCCCCCAAGTCTGATCAAGACCTGAGAACAGCAAAGAAAATTCACTTGTCATGCAGAGAATACAGCTGCATGCCTTCTGCTGATATCCTGCACCATGCCCTCAATAGGAAATAAGTTAAAATGTCCCAAAGGCATACAGCAACGTCTGTGTAGAATCATAGAATCATTTCAGCTGGAAAAGACCCTCGGGATCATCGAGTCCAACCACCTACCCTACTCTACAAAGTTCTCCCCTACACCATAGCCCCCAACACCACATCGAAACGACTCTTGAACACGTCCAGGGATGGTGACTCAACCCCTTCCCTGGGCAGCCTATTCCAATGCCCAACCACTCTTTCTGTGAAAAATTCTTTCCTAATGTTTAGTCTAAACCTACCCTGTTGGAGCTTGAAGCCGATGTCTCTCGTTCTGTCACTAATTACCTGTGAGAAAAGACCAGCACCAACCTCTCTACAGTGTCCTTTCAAGTAGTTGTAGAGAGTCTTCCTCAAACTAAACAGCTCCAGCTTCCTCAATCGATCTTCATACAATTTATTCTCCAGACCCTTCATCAGCTTCATTGCCCTCCTCTGCACCCACTCCAGTACCCCCATATCTCTCTTCTATTGTGCCCAAAACTGGACACAATACTCCAGGTGTGTCCTCACCAGTGTTGACCCAAATGTAGACCCAAATCAGGCAAATAAGGGAAAACATTTCCCCAGCTGCCCAGCATCCAGAGCTGGAGCAGATCTCTCAAACTGATCCATTGCCATTCAGGCACAAAAGAGGCAGTCAGATATTCAGAGTGGCTCAGCATCCAATGCCCAGGAAGGTCACAATGTTGGCCTTTCAAGATGTGTCCCCTCTCTTCTTGCTGGTCCTCTGATTTTCCTCCTAGCTCCCAGTTTGCGGTGCATGTGGACAACCAGTGGCTCCAGTGGGAGCTGGGGACGGCGGCAAAAGGAGGTGGGGGATCGGCTCCAACAGTGGAGGAGTCACTTACAGCGCCTCAGCGGAAGCCAGCTTCCTCCCCTGCCTCCACTCCTCCCGTAAATTCGTTACAGCTCCTACCAATTGGCAGCTTCTCTTCTTTCATGGCTTTTCCCCATGGCCTACGACTGCTTTTGGCACCGTGCTGTGTGCACCGAACGCAGCGTCCAAGAATCCAGAGCTGATGGAGCTGCGAAAGGCACGGGAGTTGTGCCTGGAGAGGGAGAAGAGAAGAAAACAAAACCCTTCCTAGCCTTGTGGGGAAGAGTCACTATTAAAAATAATTTGTTCTGTGACAGATGGAATTTAAAAAGCGTGCTTTCCTATGGTTCTCCCTCCAGCCTCCTCCACCACAACAACCCCAGCTCCTTCGGGAACCTGCTACTGGTTTGGCTGGAGTTCTGGGTCCATGGCCAGCCAGCCAGCAGCTCTACCTGCATTGCTTCACTTGCCAGGATATAACTGCTCCTCGGCCAAGAGGCAGCAGTGCTGCAGGGCATATATTCTATATGGAGCTGAACTCTGCCTTGAGGGCTCGGCTTGTGGGGAGGAAGCGGGGAGCAGCAATAACATGGATCTTTCTGCTCGATCCAGCTGCCAGTTTTCCACAAAACTGTGGTCAAATTTAAACCTTGGAGGCCTTTCACAAGACAACAAATAAGGTAGAAGTCATACCACAGGTTCAAAAGCTTTTTGGGGGGCATAGTGGGGAAAGGGGAACAAATAGAGGGGAAAGAGTAAACGCAGAGCTTCATTTTCCTAGGAAATTAGGTTTAAAAATACTGGCGGCGGGCACTGCTGTGGACTTGACACACAAATTTAGTACAGGATAGCCTGCAGATATCAATAGAAATCCATTAGGGACACAGTGAAAGTGTGAGGTCATGAGTGCTGCAGCTTGTAGCAGATCTGCTGGGCCTATTAAAGTCCCTTTCAAAATAATTTCAAGTGAGTGTGAGTAATTAACCAGAAAGGCTGAAGGGGGAGATGAAAAAAGGAGAAAAGAAACTCACTAATGAAATCTAGGCTGAAAGACAGCCTCTCATTGGCTGCTAAATTGTGCCTGCTCCTAAGCAGGAAAAGGACACGGCCACGAGAAATGGAAATACCCCTGCTCATGTGTTATTGGGTTGGGGAACTGGGTTGGGGAATTTACCTCCACGAGAGGCCAAGAGATTGAACCTCACTGGAAGTTGAGTGTGACCCCATTCGAGAGCCCACCTGGTACCCCAGAAACTCTGGTTTCCCCAGCTGACAATGTTCTCAAGAAGCTCCAGAGAAAACCAGTGAATCCAGAGGAACTGCGATGTGCAACACTGCAAAAGGGTGTAATTTCTGAGGATTCCTGACGTTCCTCCATCTCTGTTTTTCTGGGATAGTATGGTTTTTCCTGAAGGTGTCAAACATTCATCTTTTGAAAAGCAACACTGTGAAGTGCCAGAAGGGAAGATAGCCAAAATGTGCTACAAAGCTCCACTGTCCACATCTCCTGCACTTACCATTAAAACCTTGGGCTGCTCTGATCCAGGGCACAATATGAAAAAGTAGAATAGGAATAGGGAAGGGACATTTAGCACCCATAGCACGTGGCATCAAGATCTGCCAACTGTCTTGTCCACATCAGAAAATATTCTGCCTGCCAGGATGTTTTTTTGTTTGAAAATTTCGTATTTTTTTCTAGATTTATGCCTTGGATTTTCCCCTGACAGTGAATTTTATTCCAGATATTTCACACATATAATTTCTGTCACTGAGGCCTGTCTCTGTAATAGCTAGGAGGTGAACAGTCCAGTTCAGGGCTTCAAAAGCTCAATTTCTTTCTTTGACATTCCTTCTGGGCCTCCTGTCTTGATGAAGTGCTCCAGCCATTATTGAAACCCAAAAGCCAAAATGCAGATGGATGGGGGGAATCTGTTGCCAACCCATGTCCTCCCAGAGAATCCTCCTTGACAAAGCTGCACCCCTTGTTGGAGTCAGATGAAAACCACATGGGTAAGGAGGTACTGACATGGAACAGGACAAGAAACAGGGGGATGGACCTTCCCATTGAGTTGCTGACAATAACGGAAGAGAGGCATCCTTTCAGTAAAAAAAAAAAATATTAAAATTTCTATTTTCTTTTCCCTCTTTCTGATAAAGGTATCCTTCTTTTTATTTCCCCACACTGAGCTGCCCATCAGCCCTCATGTCAATTAGAAGAGCCATGCCAAGGTAACTGCCTGGGTTTTAAACCAGCCCTTCTCACTCTGGCTCCTTCCCAGGGGCTGTGTTGAGGCACCGGGGAGCTGAAGAGCTGAGCTGGTGGGGGTTTGGATGTTGTGTGGCAGTGCAGCTCAGCCATGGAGGGTTTGCTTCAGAGCTGGGGGATCTCTAGATGCAGGGGAAGGAAAAGCCTGTGCCAGAAATAGCTGCAGTGCTCCAGCACACACCCCCCTCTCCCCCAGACCACCAGGCAGACACCATCTTCCTGTAAATTACAGAAAAGGGAGTGTTGATCAGTTCCTCATGTGTTCCAGATGGGCTGCGGGGAGGGGAACTGCCACAACAAGAGTGCTAGAGTGGGGAGAGGTGGGGGAGAGGATGGATATGTACCAGGAATGTGCCTCACAGAGCTCAGTTACTTCTGATCCCCCATCAGTTCTTCCCCTTCTCCCACTCAGGGCTACCCTGAACAGTGTGGAAATCTCCTTCTGGACAGTCTGGGCCACCATCCTTATTGCTTAACCAGCCATGAAACACCAGGAGCAAGAATAATTCCTCATAAAAGATGAGGGAGAAAGATGGACGCAAGAGACACTTTTTGGGTCTGGTCCAGATAGGTTGGGTTTTCTGCCAACCATCTGGATGTAAGCAGGGGTTTCCACAGCTATTTGTCGTGCTTGCTCACTTGCCCTTTAACCTCTCCCACCAGGTGACGTGAACAGAGCCCACAGGCAGGAGTTTCTACACAACACTGGAGGGAAGAGAAGCTGGAAATGGGGAATGACGTTGGTTAATGACCTGGTAACACTTGAATGACGTTGGTTACATGACCAGGTCTACTTCTACTGGACATGGCTCTTATATTTCTTGCAGGTCATTAGTGTCCTAAGCACCATGTGCTCTCAGTCTGGGGCCATTTGTGGCACATGGTTCTTGTTAGTAGTTTTGGCAGCTCATAGCAGCTCTGGTGCGTAATTTGCAACAGGGTCAGTTCCTGTAATCTGACAAATCTCTTGATACTATAACGAACTTCTTACTGCAACCCTCTTGCCCTCATGCAAATATTGAGGATCTCAGCTCCCATTTGAGGGAAAAAGAGTTTCCCACGCTTGTGTCTGCAAATTTCTTGAGTGAACCATAAAGGTCTGAGACCACAAGGCAGATGAATCCAGCCACAGCTGCAGCCTTAGAACACGGAGACTGAGTCACACCTCAAATGTGGCGTGTCAGACCACTGCCACTGTATGTGAGCACTAGACCATGGACTCAGTAACACAGTAAAAAAGGAGCAAGGGGGACATCAAACAATTAAAACATCTTAAATCCATCATTTTACAGACACGTTGTAAGGGAACCTTAACACATATTAAAGCCTGACTTCTTAAGCATACCCTGAGCCTTGCAGTGACGCCGTGGATCAGCATCCTGCAACACCATCTGCTAAAGCTCCCACCTCTCCAGAGGGGAGTCAGCTCCTACAGCTTGAGCAGGCTCCTTGACTGAATACAAGCTTGCAGCCAGACATTTTGCATAGGCTGTGACAAGCTTCTTCCCAAATTGCATCAACCACTTTGGATCCAACAAACCCTACAAGATGGGTGCTCATCGGGGGGCCACAACAGGCCTTATAGTTTCCTAGAGTTGTCAACTCACAGCTCCCTTCAACCTGGCCAGAGCCCAAAATCTGCAACCAGCTACCTGTTTGGAAATCAGCTGCCAATAGTTTTCATGTTTTCTCTGGCAAGCCCCACCATCCCATGAGGTCTCCAGCAGAAACCTGCTTGGAGAACATATGCTGTGATCCGATATCCCCTACCTGATTCTTCTGGAGCTGAAAATCTGAATTCATCGCTGCAACAACACAGGTTTCTGGGCAGGAAGCCCACGAGCTTGTTCCCTAGAGACAGAATTAGATGTGAGGTGTGACCACGGCAGTCAGTGAACTGTGGAAGGAGGATTTCCCTTCCTGTGATCAGCAACTTCCTACAACAGAACAACTGTGTCTCCAGGGGCAGCAACCAAGCACCCAGTCCCACCACTGACTTGTGCCTCAGGTCTTATCCTAATAGCTGCTACGTCTTAGAGCTAGGGTTGCTTGGAGTGATTTGTGAGGCGAATCAAATATAGGTGCAGGAGTGAACTTTATTTTCATTCACTCATCTGCATGAGAGTTCCGATGAGTCTACCACAGTTCAGCTATCTCTAGGGAAGGGGAGATGCTTCTTCTATATGGCAGCAATAGACATGGGTACCAAATGCTGTTCTTCACAATATGCAATCCAGAGAAGAAGAAATATGTGTGAAGTTTTGGGAACAGCAAGTTTTCATCCAGTAGAGGTAAAGAGGTAGGAACTGAGAAGCTTTAGACACGAGGTTAGCCTATTCCTTTGTGCAGTGGGATGTGGATCATTTGGACTCTATGCTCCACAGCTTTAAGATAAAATTTGTTCTCCAAAGAAAAAACAGAACCCTGGGGATGGGATATTCTCCACTTTACATTGTGTATGCAATGGATGTGTGTCTATTAGTGGTGGGCCTCCCAGTACCAACAGGAACCTGCAGTGTGATTAGAACTGGAAAAACGGATCTCCAAGGGCTGTATTGACTCAGTTTCCCTAGGAGTTTGATGACATGCTCAGGTGGAGACACGTACCCATTGCAGAAGCCTACATTTCATTCGATGGCCCCAGTCCTGCTCTCCTTTCCTGAAACAGGCAGGGCAAATTGTTTAATCCCTAGTATGCAGCAGGACACACGTTCTTCCTATCTGCAGGGAAGATTGCTTGTTCACTCACTGCTTGTCTTCATTGTGCCTTTGAAGAGTTGTAATCCCCAAAATACCTACTGGACCTGCTGGCCCAGGCTGCTGGACAAACTTCCTTACAGGACCCCTGGTCATTATATAAAAGAAACACAGCAACAACTTCACATTCCTTTGCAAACTCCAGCCCATGGTCTGGCCAGATAAACTATGTCCCTGTGTCCCAGTGTCCTGAAATCCTGGTGTTAAACTGCTGAGGGCAGGAATGCTTCCTAAAAGTGGAAGGAAAGTGTTCCCAGCTGCAGATATGCTGGAAAGAAGGATCCAAGGGATCTCAATATCTGATAAGAACTGCCTTGCATGAGGCATAACTGCACAGAGACACAGCCCCTTCTCCCCAGCTTCTCCTGCCCTACTCCTCCCCAGTCCATCCACAGAGCTCAGGGTTCTGTCCACCAAATAACAGCTCAAATCCTCCCCTTCCCTCACCCTGTGAAATCACCAGCCTTTTGGGCAAAATTATTGCACGGCCGTCTCCCTATCTCAGATCATCTACAGTTTTTCTGGATGCCACAAGGCTTTCTGGCCAGCTCAGCTCTTTGGGAAAGAATTGAAACTTCAGAGGAGAGAGATGGGAACAGCAGGAGATGGCTAATTTTCCACTGTCTGGGAAGAGAAGACAATGATCTGAGTTTTCTTCCCTGCAAAGGAGGAGATCAAACCTGTGGCTGACATGGTATTGTGGATAAGGAAGGCAGCATCCAGCCATTCAAGGCTGTGAGTATCTACATCTCACACGCCTGGTAGCTGAAGTGTCTGCAAGATCTAAAGGATGATCTGGTATTTACATGTCTGCGTGTGTGCGCCTGTGTGGGAGTAGGGCTTGTATATATTATAAGGAGAAATTCCAGATGGAAACAACCCAGACTGGTGTCTAAGGCCTGGTTCAAAGCCCATTAAAATCAGCAGAAGTCATTCCATTTACTGTGAAGGGTTCTGGCCGCTCTCCTTGCCCCTCCCCAGCATGCCTAAGAGCTCAGACTGGCTCCCTGCTGCATATCCTCAGTTAAACCCTGTGAGCGATGGGGTTTCCCGTGTTCACCAAGGTGCCTCTTTTACAGGGAATCACTGGAGATACCCTCCTCCTCTGGTGTTCACACCCTGCAGATACTTAGAGGCAAGTGTGGCTCATTCATCACTCCTTGCTCAAGATACCAAGATCCCATTGTTTGATTTGGTTTTGTAAATTGGCGCCACCAGGTTTCTTTCCATATTCTGTGTTGCTTTTATCTGAACACACTCCAGCATCATCTCCCTCCCCAGGAGCCAGATTCGAGATCAGAAGGGCTCCTTATCTCATCACCTGGTCTATCACGTTTCCACCAGCTCTGCCTGAACCGCCTGTAGCCTGTCTGCAACTGAAGCGTCATTTTCTGAAAGTCCTTCATGCTGGATTTGCAGACATCAAAAGCCGATGACCTCTTTGCTCTAATGGCTGCAGTCTGTGCATGGTGATGGTGTGACTTCTTCTCCTTTGGATTTGTAAGGTTTCTGCTGTGCTCTCGTGTATAAAAGAGGCCTTTAAGATCTTATCGTGTCCATATAAGTGTGTTTATAGCCTGTAAACAAGCCACCTCTCTACCTTCCTTTCAGTAAGATCACAGGTTTGTGGTCCTGAAGACTTTCACTGTGAGGCACTTTATTTCATGTTTTCCATTTTCAACAGGCTTTAAAAATGTGGATGCTGGAACAGGACCAAGCATTAGCGTAATCAATCATAAAGACGCATAAAGGTTTGTTTCCACTCTCCACTCCCCCATTCACAGAGCCACAGATTGCAACAGCTTTCTTTGCCACAACACTGAGTTAGAGGTCAAAACTAAGCTGCTGCTTCTCTCTGCACCACAAACCCACGTGACAGACGTTGCTGTCTGTTCTCCTCCTCCTTGTCCTCCCCAAAACACCACTCCAACCCCATGAGTCTCTGGATGCGTCTCACCCAAATCTTGACCAGGCTGAACAAACCCATTTTGCTTTTTCATCCTGATAACATCACAGGTCCGAGTGGAACAAACAGAAAGTGGAGGGTTGAGCTATCGAAGCAGATCGAGATTTGCCATGGGGGTGCCACGGACAGTAATGTAATGTTCTGCATGAACGTGCAGGAGATGTGTTCAGGGATAATGTACTCACACAGATAGAGAATTTTTTTAATTCCAGGGTGTTATCAGATCTGGAAAAAATGCTGAATGAGTGCAGTAACAGTGTATTGCTACATCATGAAGGGGGAGCTGTATTCCCTCCCTAACATCCACACTGTAATTGCACAGCCTCTGCAAATAATTAACTGAGCCTAACCAGACTCTCTTACCTGAATTAGATCTATATTATCAGTTCACTCCCCACCCCAAAAATTAATTTTCACTCTCAGACCCACACCCCTTTATTATAATAGATAATGTGAAAATCTCACCCAAATAATTTGGTGGGAATATTAGGAAGAAAGGAGTTTCAGCTTGTTTGGGGAGAAGAGAGTCTAGAGGAAAAGGAACAAGAACAAGAACATTCAAGTGCCCATGCTGATCACACATATATATTCATGTGTACATCCGTAGGCCTAGTCACCTCAGAACTGCCACACATGATGGTCTGGTTTCAGCAGCCAAGGCTTTCCCTGGTGCTCTCTGCCACAGCATTCAACTTGGGGATAACATTGCATGGCTTGATGACTGTAACGCCATGTGCGAGACACCACACACTTGCACTCTGAGCTAGGGCTATTAAGGACAGACACAATCATGCAGTTCACTTAATAACCCTGTAGTTTGCTCAAAAAATGGGCTGCTCATCTAGGAACAGGTGGATAGTGAGATGTTGGTGTTTGCTAAGATTTGCCCGCATCCCAAACTGCCTCCCGAGTACAGTGGGGCTGCCTGATGTGCTGGTTTTCTTCAGTGCTTTTGTGTGGGACCAATCTGAGGAGACCCATTAGGGTAAGCAGTGCCTGGAGCAGAGCAGCCGGGTGGTGGTGAATGTAGAAAAGGGAGGCTACACCAGCTATGAGTATAGGCTGGCAAACAGAAGGGAAATAGGTGTTGGGCTGCAGCTTTCCATTGCTTGGGCTCCCAGCAGCCTGTCCCCATAGAAAACTGCGTATTTTATGAAATGAAATTTCATTACCTTTCTAAGGCAAGCATTTATTCCAGATAATCACAAAACCTAAGATGGAATGGGATAGTGTCTGGCAAGGCAAGAAGAACAACCCTGGGGAGAAAGGCTCCTGCCAGGAGCAGTTTGCTTGTATTAAAGGGATGCTGAGTCTTCTCTGAAATAGAGACTACTCCAGGGCTGCCCAGAGGCCACAAGCATTCCTTTGAGCTGAAGGACTCCTACCATGAATAAATAGGATACAAGGGAGGGGAAAAGTGGCAAGCTACCCCTCTAATCAGAATAAACCTCCCGGGAACTCACCTCCAGTCCTTGTCAGAGCCTGGAAAAGTGGCTTTGAAACTCATCATTTATCCTGAGATAGTGGATGTAGACTTCAAGTCTGTCATGAGAGCTCCTGTTGCCTGTGCAGTGTGTAGACACCTCATGCAGTCTCCCTTGGTGCCAGTGTGGACAAAGAGCTCAGAGAACACAACAGGAAACCAACCTCAATTGAACTTACAAAGCTTTACACCAGATTAAATCAACAGTGAATGATTTAATGAAACAGAAGAAGTGCAAGTACTGTCTTTATTCTGTGAAACTGTAAAAGAAGTTTACAAACTCCCCACATAGGAGAAGCCACAGCAAACAGGACTTGGTGCAAACCACTGCTGGAGTTTGTCGTGGGCTTTGCTTAACCCAGTACCAGAGAGTATCAGAAAAGAATCTTCTCCAAGATGAATCCTGACAGGACAGGGAAGAAGAGGGTGTTTGGAGGGGCAAACCCAGAAGTCAGTCTGACCAAAGCAGAAGCTGGTGAGCATTGGAACCGCCTTAACTTTATGTCCATCATCCCCAGATTGTTCTTTCCGTCTCCTACAATACTGCATTCAGAAATGGTGGTGCAACCCTTCATAGCAGCTTTCAGAGACAGTCCACCTACACAGAAGAAGTACATTTCATGCATCAGGTGAATCAGTGTCCTTAGCTATTCCCTCCCTGGCTGATGAGGTCCCCAATTCCACTCCAAAAATTGTGCATTCTTATGTCCATTTGGCTCCAAACCCACAAAACCATTCCTGTCTGCTGCCATCCCCTAAACGAATTTGAAGCAGCAGCAAGGTCACCCAGGTGGACTGGAAATCAAAAGGGTTTGTCTTCTCTCTCTTTCTTTCTTTCTGTTGAATCAGTATGATTAAAAAAAATAATAAATCAAATATTTTATATTTAAAAGTTGAAAAGCTTTTAAATAGTTTTCTTTCTCTCACTTAAAAATTCTTCTGTTCATACCTTGCCTAACTTCCTAAAGAAACCAGGGCTCTGTGACAGTGCTCCATGTGTTCAATATCTCCTTCTCTCTCTATCCCTCTCATGACATTTGAGTTGGATGGCCATCTCTCAGCCAAATTTGACATAAGAGTGAGAAGTCTCAAAGACATCACAGCCTGAGTCATTTATTCAGATAAGTCCATTCTCTAAGGCCGTACATGATTTAGCCAAACCAACAAAGGAACCCCGCTCACATGTCCACTGAGGGAGAGCCTGAAACCTGAATGTGGCCTTTGCTAACACTGGGGCATCTACCTGAGAAGGAGACCTGATAAGGTGCTGGGGGCCTAACTCCCCACTCAGATATTCTTGCTCCCATTGCTTACTTTCACTGATGATGTTTCTCTGCTTCACAGACTATCGAGGTCTGGAATATTCTGCAGGATATTTTTATCTTAAATACAAATAATATGTAAGGGCACTTCATTAGTTCCTCACTTTCCTTTGCTCACCTACACTGCTACTTCCTTTGTACAACTCATCACACCACACAGGTCTCCTCTATTTACTGTGGCTGATCGATCAAGTCAGGACAAGTTAGGAGTGTTTTTTATTTCAGTGGTACACTGAATAAATCGTACCATTCTGTTTCCATTGTTGTGACTAAGAAAATGCTTGTTTTTCTTCATGTTGTCCTGTGAGACACCTTCTAATTCAGGGTTTGGACAGCACATCTATACAGTGTATAGCAAAGAACTTCAGGCATCATATCATCACCTAGCAATGTCACCAACTCAGAGAAACTTCATCCATAACCATATCAAGAGGGTGTTATGCCATCCAGAGGGACCTGGATAGGCTGGAGAGGTGGGCTCGTGCAAATTGCATGAAGTTCAGCCAAGCCAAGTGCAGGCTGGGATGTGGCAATCCAGGCACAAATACATGTTGGGCAGAGAATGGCTGAAGAGCAGCCCTGAGGAGAAGGACTTGGGAGTTCTCATCGATTAGAAGCTTGACATAAGCTGGCAGTGCGTGCTGGCAGCCCAGAGAGCCAACCACATCCTGGGCTGCATCAAGAGAAGTGTGGCCAAAAGGTCGCAGGAGATGATTCTACACAACTACTCTGCTCTGGTGAGACACCACCTGGAGTACTGTGTCCAGTTTTGGAGTCCTCTTCACAGGAAGGACATGGACCTGTTGGAATGGGTCCAGTGGAAGGCCACAAAAATGATCAGAGGGCTGGAGTACCTCTGCTATGAAGACAGGCTGAGAGAGCTAGGATTGTTCAGCCTGGAGAAGGGAAGGCTCTGGGGAGACCTTATAACAGCCTTCTAGTAGGTGAAGGAGGCCTACAGGAGAGCCGGAGAGGGACTCTTTACCAGGGAGTGTAGTAACAGGACAAGGGGTAATGGTTTTAAACTGAAAAGGGGGAGATTTAGATTAGATATCAGGAAGAAATTATTTACTTGGAAGGTGATGAGACACTGGAACAAGTAGCCCAGAGAAGCCGAGGATGCCCCATGCCTGGAGGTGTTCAAGGCCAGGCTGGATGGGCCTTTGAGCAACCTGGTCTAGTGGGAGGTGTCCCTGCCCATGGTAGGGAGTTTGGAACTAGATGATCTCTAAGGTCTCTTCCAACACTAACCATTCTCTGATTCTGTGATACACAAGGGAATTTTTTCTAGTCTTTTTTTCAGAGCAGGTGCAGCCACCCTTTATTTCCATGTTATTTTTCCTGCCTGCTGGAGCCCGGGTGGTGTTACTGTGGAACATGGCAGTCTTTCAACTGCAGCGGGGAAGGAAAGGGGGATTACCACGAAGCTTGCTCTTTACTTGCCCCTATCTAATTACAAGTCTTGGGGTGGGGACAAAGATTTCTGAAGGAGAGCATTACCTGGTGATCCCAGCTGTTCAAAGACTGGAGCTCCCCCGCAGGGAAGATCTTTGGGGACCCCAGAGGCTCAGCTGCATTCATGGAGAGAGACCTGTCCCTGGCTTTCTAGGGGCATAGGCACCACTACAACAAACAGCGATTTGTCCCTGATGGCTAGTGTCACCTCATGAGGAAGCCAATGGCTCTGTATTGGTTTCATCTGAGCCCCCATTAAGTAGGCAACTGGCTTAGATCCAGATTCATCTTTATGTGTCCTAGCTAGGGATAGCAGGGTCAGGGTCTTGGTCAGATTTACTACATGCTCTTGTATAAGATTGCTTCAGGGGTCCATTTTAGTTCTTGACCTCAGTTATGCTATGCTATGAGGAATCCCAACAGTCATCTGTGCGCAATGAGGAAGGAAGAAGAAAAAAACACACCCACTCTTTTATCAGCTTTAAGCATATTCCCCTTCAGCTCCATGTCTCCCTCTTTTTTTGCCTTCACACATTTTTGCCTATTTTTATTTCTCTACGATGCTTCTTTCTAGCCCGCTTTTACCCATTTAACCAAAAAAGATGAGAGACAGCCCCAAATAAAAGGCAGTTACCAGAATTCATTAACCCAGCCAGGTCAATGCACTGGGTTTCGGATCCAGTGCAGTTTACAATTTCATTAGCACACTGGAAGGAGTCCACGCTGTAGCAGGCGGGACAATGGTACCCGTTGGGCACAGTATCCTCTGGTGGCACTGGAAGGAAAAGAGACAGGCCATAACTGGTTTTAAGGAGTGATCAAGAGAGGAATGAGCCAAGCAATGGCTTAGCCTGGAAAGCCTCACCTCAGGTCGGGGGCAGACTCAGAGAGGATGAGACATAAGGAAACAGAGAGCTTACGTGAGACAGAGATTGTTCGACATTCATCGCCCGTGCAGCAAGCCAAGTGGCTCCTTGCTTTTACCTTCCCATAATTCATGGTGATAGGGCCAAGCTGGCAAATGCTGGACGGCAGGCAGGACTTGATGGACGAAGGGATTGCCATCCCCCCTGTAACAAAGCCAAGGCAGCACCAAGTCGTTAACCACCAGGTAACTCCCTTGCCCTCCCATCGGTTCCTGTGGCAGCAGATGCTAAGCAGCCCTCCTGAGGCCTCAGAAGGGCCTGGGGACAGTGGGGCCACCCCAAAAGCAGCACCAGTGGTCCTGGTGTTCCTCGTAGAGGAACAAGGGCGCCATCATGTCTGAGTCGCTAGTGAGGAATTTCTCCTTCTCCACGTTGCGCTTAGAGGCAGGAAGAAGAGCGCTCCTCACAGCTAGCTGGCCTTTTTGCAGATGTTCACCTTAGGCAGAGTGGCCCAACCACAGAGCTCATGGGTTGGCCCACACGCCTCTGACCCACAGCCCACACTTCTCCATGCATAGCCCGCAGAGCACACCATTTATCGCATCCCCAGGCACCCTGACAGAGACAAGTCTAGTCTTTTCCATGAACTACAGCCAGAAGGTGTACTGGGGGGCAGACCAGTTACATTGCAATCTACTGAGGCCCTGGCGGCATTGTGAGGAGGGAAGGTGGCTTTGCACGAGCAGAGGGAAGACATGCACTGGAGCTGCAAGCACCAAAGCTATCAGGATACAAGATAACCTCCAGTCTAAAAGCCAACAGTCACATTACTAAAGCTGGTCAATGACCAAGGCCATGTCACTAAGACAACCAAGTGTGCAGTTGTGTGAGGGTTCAGCACCTGTCTTGGACTTATCAACCATGGGGACATGGCGATAGCTCACCTCTGGTGGTGCCTGGTGTCTTCTTCCCTGCTTGAGGCAGGGAGTGAAATGCAGGCTGGTTTCCCCCTTCACCCATGGCCAGTCCACCATCAGTACTAGATGCCAGCGGCTTTGTGTCCCTCACAGCTCAGCCTCTCAACTCAACTGCTCACCTTAGCCAGAATTAAAAGCCGATGTCTCCTCCCACCACGCTGCTTAGGTCTTCCCCTCCACAATAAGAATGAAGCCCTCCTACTAGGAAGCTACTGCTCGAGATAGAAGAACAGAGAGCTTTTCCCACCCCAGGTCTCAGGATGCTGTCAGTGAAAAGCAAAATGAACAGCTTGTCCAAGGACTCACCATAAGGCCAGAGACAGAGGTGGGGAGAGAGACTTGTTCCCCAGCCCCATTCCAGAAGCCATGCTGGCATACAGCCATTGTGGATGTCTCACCTACCTATCATGACCTCGTGCAGAATGATGCCGCAGGTATCTTCATCACCAGTACAGGTTTTCATGGGTCCAGAGCAGCTTTTTCTTGTGCTGTGACAAACCTCACACTGAAGGGAGGTCCCTAGGAAAGGAAGACACATTGCTGGCTAGCAGTCATGAGCGATTTCACTTCCCCTTTCATCAGCATTTTCCTTCAGCATATGATCTGCACTTTTCACTTTCCTCTTTCCTTATTTTCCCTGCTTTGTTGCTCAATTTGTGGGTTATTTTCTATTATCACAGAATCACAGAATCACCTAGGTTGGAAGGGACCTTTTAAGATCATCTAGCCCAACCAATTAAAAAAAACAAAACAAAACAAAACAAAAAACCACACACCACCACATTCACACCACACAAAACACCACCCAACACTAATCCATATCCTCGAGCACCATGTCAACT
>JAOQGH010000019.1:9298843-9314850 GCA_025769975.1 Gallinago jamesoni
TGCAGGACCCTGCACTTGGCTTGGTTGAACTTCATGCAATTTGCACAAGCCCACCTCTCCAGCCTGTCCAGGTCCCTTTGGATGGCATCTCTTCCCTCCAGCATGTCGAGTTTGGTGTCATTGGCAAATTTGCTGAGGCTGTACTCTACCCCAGTGTCCATGTCTCCAACAAAGAGTTGAACAGCACTGGTCCCAGTACGGACCTGTGAGGAATACCACTCGTCACTGGCCACCAGATGGACACTGAGCCATTGACTACAACCCTGGAGTGCAGCCATCCAGCTAGCTCCTTATCCACCAAGTGGTCCATCCATCGAGTCCATTAATTTTCAATTTTGAGACCAGGATGTCTCACTGTGGGACAGTGTCGAATGCTTTGCACAAATCCAGGTAGATGACATCTGTTGCTCTGCCCTTGTCCACCAAGTGTGTGGCAGTATCATAAAAGGCCACCACATTTGTCAGGCGCGATTTGCCTTTGGTGAAGCCATGTTGGCTGTCTCCAATCACCTCCTTATTTTCCACGTGCCTTAGCAGAGATTCCAGGAGGATCTGCTCCATAATCTTGCCAGGCACAGGGGTGAGACTGACTGGCCTATAGCTTCTGGGGTCTTTGTTTTTATCTTCTTTGAATATCAGGGTTATGTTCCCCTTCTTCCAGTCTGCGGGAACTTCGCCAAACTGCCACGATTTCTCAAATATAATGGAAAGTGGTTTAGCAACTTCATTCACCAGCTCCCTCAGGACCCGTGGATGGATTTCATCAGGTCCCGTGCACTTATGCATCTTCAGGTTCCTTAAGAGGTCTCGAACCTTGAACACTCCAGTCATAAGAGCCATCCCACCACGTCTTGGTAATGCCAATAAGGTCTTAGCCCTGGAGGCGTGCACACATCTCTAGCTCCTCTTGTTGTTCCCCATGCTGCGTGCATTTGTGTAAAGGCACTTCGGCTGGGCACCAAATGGGGCTCACTTACTGGCTGGAATGGCTCCCTTTCCTTTGTGTTGCTCTTCAGGTGGCCATCCTTCATGTTGTTTTATCTGTGATTCCTGGATTCCCTTTGCCTCAGGATTTTTACCTACCCCGGGAGCTGCTGGCTCATGGCCATAAGACTTGACAATGATGGCTTTAAGAAAGAAGAAGTGAAATTAGAGCTAAGGATAAACCTTCCAGTAGTGAGGCCAGCTGGGACCTCGAAGAGCACCCTGTTCTTGTGATGAAACACTTGGGAATGAGCCAGAAGGACAGTGTGTGCTTGAGTCGAGGGTGAAGCTGACACAGTCCTGGGACCAGGGAAGAGCACTGCAGCTGCCAGCCCTCCTCCCTCCCAGTACTGTGGCTTCGATGAATGGCAAAACCATGACAAAGGCTCCCCTTCTGGCACCTGGGCAGCCAGAAAAGCACTTCCTTTATCCAGCAGCGGATAAAATGAAGGTCTCTGTGATGGAACAGCTGGGCTCAGAAGCACAGCTCACACTGGCAGTCTAAATTCAGCTGATGTGTCTCACTAAATGCCTCGTTTGCAGATATCCTGGTGTGCAGACACCCTTTGGAGAACTAACCATATTTATTTGAGATTCACCTGGGGTCACAAACTCTGTGACACCACATCTGACTCAGGAAGACCCAACACTGAAGTAGGTGAGGCTGGCAGAGTAGTACAGAGACAGGAGTATCATACACATTTGCTCTGTTCTTCCTCTTCCTCAGGGCTCTGCCTTTGTCCACTGGTGGGATTTTGGGGTGTTTTTTTCCCAGGCTCCTACCCCCAACAGTGCATGAGCGCTGCATCCTGCAGACAGCTCTAGGGATGAGTAACTTCTGGGTAAGATTTGGCCACCAACTAGCTGCAGCAGCAGCTTGATAGGGCTGGGGTGGCTGGAGAGGAGCAGAGCATGACACCTGCCGCCACTGCTTGTAGCCTAGCACGGACAGGGAGCAGGTGAGGTTCAAATCAAAGCAGAGACCTGAGGAGGCGTATGGTCACTTGCGTGGCCCAGGTCATGGATGATATAGTCAGATGCATGTCACAGTGTCAGGTTGAAGAACAATACACAGGGTCCTTGCATGGCCTGGGTGCTCAGCTGGGTCCACAGGGACATCTGTATTGGTGGCAGCCACAGCAGCACTGTCCCCACATGACCAAGACATAGCTCCAAAACCAGGCTGGAGGCACCATGATGTCCATAATTGCCATTTTTAACCACAAGGTGCCTCTTATTCTGCTGGAGGACAGTCCTGACTCTTAAGTCCCACCAGGCTGACATTTGGGCCCTAGGATCCTGTACACACCCGCCAGTTCTAACACCACCAATAAGAGAGAAAAAGTCCAAAAAGCCCAGAAGCAGCTTCTGCGGGAACAAGTAGAGCAAAGGTACCTCTCTTACCTCCCTTGACACACAGTGCAAGAGGAGAGAGCCACAACATGTTGGGACATTACAACAGTGAAGTCACCCACAGCCCATTAAAAAAAAGAGCTGTAGAAGAAGAAGAATCAAACCCAGCCATTTCCTCAGCCAATTCCTTGTTCTGCAGAACAGAAGTTGGCAAAACCTGCCAATCTAGTTAACCAGGCAAGGAAACACAAGACGGCAACCCTAAAAACATCATGCAGGGACTAGAGTTCCTGTCCCAAAGGGTGAAAGCAGGAGGAGTCCCACTGCTTGCTTGCTAGCTACAGGCTGAAGAAGCTTTTGACGGTCATTTGTTTCAGCTGTGCTTGCACAGATTAATAAACTGGCCAGGGGGTGGGAAATCAGTATAAATCTAATTGCTACTCCTGATTAGGATCTTCCCGGCAGCCTGCAAGGCCCCCCCCTTAGCTGTGTTCCCCCCTGCAGAGCTTCACCAACTAACCCCAGGCCAGAGAGGAGGGGAGTTGTTGTTTCCTTCCCCCATCTGCTGGGCTCAGCGCTTGAAATGGGAGCTGGGGAGGGGGGCACTGGTGGTCCCCAGATGGTTCAAAGGAGCAAGACCATCCCTGCTGCCTTCACAAGAGCTCACAGTCAGTCCTGAGGGCTTGTCAGAGAGTAAGTCAGTGCATGCCTGGAAGAGCGGCATGACTGTAACGGGATGCTAATTGTCACACATTAATTTCCCATGGGCACCCTTCCGTGCAGAGCTGTGTATTTACTTTGAAAGCAACGCTGCTTTTACTAGTAAGTCACCGGGAACACGGCAAGAGGGAAACCACATCCCAACACGGATGTCAGGCAGGGGACTGTGACAGCAATGGGCTGCCCCAGGATAAAGGGTGTCTCCAATAGCACGGTGCCACCACCAGCTTCAAAGCGGCTGCACTGAGCCCTGTCCTTGCTCCTTCCTGCTTCTGGCCAGCCCCGGACCTCCCCTGCCTGAAGATACCCTTAAGGGGTGAGTTTCCAGACAGGTCAGTCCCTTCAAGGGAGAGCTCCTATTGGCAAAGAGTTTGGGAACCACGGAAGAGAAGTTGGAGGCTGGAAATAATATAAATATAATATGAAACCACGGCTTAAAGGTTTTCTTTTGTGGTGAAAAACGATGATATTTAACATGTTATGACATATATACAACACCAGCATAGTGAAAATACACACAATCAAATTACTGGTTGATCTTCATTAACTTCATTTTTCAAGAGATCAAGACATTTAAAGGGACATTTTATTTTACCTTTGATCCTACACCATTTCTGGCAACAATTACATTAACACTGATGAATTTTTTGCACCCTCTCCAGCATATATCTATTCAATTGCAATAATTGCCAAGGAATCCAGCTGTTTTTCGGGTGCCCTGGAATGAAGATAAATTTGCACACATGTTAGCATGTGGAACGAGTTTTCTTTTCTGGCTTTTAGGATCAGCAATGTCATCTTCAAGCAATCAAGACGGCAGCAACTACTTAATCACAGAATTACAGAATTGTCAGAGTTGGAAGGGACCTCTAGAGATCGTCCAGTCCAACTTCCGTGCTAAAGCATGAACGCCTAGAGCAGATCACTCAGGACTGCATCCAGGTGGGTCTTGAAGATCTCCAGAGCAGGGGACTCCACGACCTCCCTGGGCAGCCTGTTCGAGTGCTCCATCACCCTCACCATAAAGAAGTTTTTCCTCATATTTGAGTGGAACTTCCCATGTTCCAGCCTGAGCCTGTTGCCCCTTGTCCTATTGTTGGAAACCACTGAAAAGAGTCCGGCTCCAACATCCTTTTACCCACCCTTCAGATACTTATAAACATAAATAAGGTCTCCCCTCAGCCTTCGCTTGTCCAGTCCCAGCTTCTTGAGCCTTTCCTCATAAGGGAGATGCTCCAATCCCTTAATCTACTGGTGGATGATGTTAAAAGTAAATCTTTATTAGATATTCACTGTCCTTATTAGACGTTGATATCTCAACATCCTCTTAAGTGATTTGTTCCAACATGTGACTTAGTTGACATCTGCCAGCAGCAGAGTTTGTTTGCTAAGATAGTTCCAGGCTGGCAGCTGAGGCAGACCAATTTACCAATTTTAATTGTTCTCATAATATAAAGGCAATGTGGCCATGGGCTGGTGTCAATAGACAATGAATGTATAGGAGGAGGGCCAGTCTTTCAATACAATATTAATATCCACACATTTTAGTTACTGTTAATGGCAGTGGTTAGGACCCTCAAAATGGAACAGAAAATCAACCTTTCAGTGACCACTTTTAAGTGGACACTCAAGTAAATTGTGTCTGCTCTTGCCTCTTGGAGAACTGACCTGACCTCAGGTCACTGGTAACCTGACTTAGCATGCCTGAAAGCCTCCATCTCTTCTAACTGTCCTTCTGGTTTGCTGCTTTCTATAAGAGTCCCCCGCTTCCATCCAGCAGAAGCTTAGGTTTGGAGATGAAGGTCCCAAATCCTGGGAAACACAAGTGGCTGCCTTGGGCATCACACTGGAATTTGTGAAGAAAGCAGTGAAGAGAACAGCAATTTATAAGCTTCCATTAAAAGCCAAATTTTGTGGATAAAAAAGGAGCCAGCCAAAGCCAACCTGGAGATGAGACATCCATGGCTTGCAGGTGCTAGGCTGATCTGAAGGGATTTGGAGCACAAAGATTCATTCAGTCCTTTACTCACACTCTCTTTCCCTCCGGCTATCCACTGCTCCCATCTAGGCACATCTGGCACAGGAAGCCTGCTTAAAACAGACTTCAAGATTCGTGGAATCAGGAGATGTGTAATGGGTAAAGGGATTCATTCTTGCCCTTGATTAAATTTATTCTTAAAAATATTGCTTTATTGCTTTCCCACCCTCTCTTCCCATTCAGTCAATTACTAATCAAGTCCCACCAGCAGGAAACAAGATCTTATCATGAAAGTTAGTAGTCATGGCTGAGTAAGACCTTCCTTGAAAATGGGCAGATGCAACCAAATCAGAAAAATGAAAAATAAATGTGTTACCAATAGGCCCAAGACAAAAGACTAGGCTGTGGCTACAAACTCTCCCCGTGGTGGGAAGTATTTGCATGCAGGTATTCCTTTGAACCACCACACAGGTGCAGCAGGTCTGTTATACTGGAGGTCTTTGAAGCCTGAAGATCCAGACAACCTCGTTTACCACCTTTTCTTAAACTGACGTGATCTGGAACTGACTGAACCCTCCTTGTAATTTTTGGCATCCCGTCTCTGAGACGTGTGACCTCACTCCATCAATGCTGTTCTTTTCTGTTGCAAGATTTTCCCGTGTGTGCAAAGCACACGTCATTTCTGGTGAGCCCAGGTGTTGTGTGCTTATCAGTGCCATCTTCTGCCTCCTCTTTCCAGTCCCTTATTGTGCAGGATGACACATTGCATAACGAAGAGCTGAGAAAGTCATGCCCTGCAGCACCAAGAGACATGCTCCCAGCTTTCCAGATGATAGTCATCTTTCCCATCACCTTCCAATCCAACATTATTCATTGTGTGATAAGCGTCATAAAATAAAGGTATTCCCAGATGAGCGTTCACACTGCACTAAGATGGGCACATATGCTCATTTCCTCCATTGGTTTGGGCAGATTTTCTAGTCAACAGTCACTTTCAGAAAGCAAAAGCTGTTGTTGTGTTTGCATGGTTGTTTTTATGAGCTAAAGAAAACACATTCTTTATTCTTGCATTTTCTTACACGTTCACAAGGAAATGCATCCATTGCGCAAGATAAGGCAGGCCCCCAAGCAAAACAACTGTTTGACAAGCTGTAGTACTGTGGGATGTTCAAAGATTACAGCAAATGTCAGATAAATGCCCAGAAACAGCACACAATGAATGTCATGGGGAGGGAGCCAAGCAAATCTCCACCATAGCCAGCAAGGAGACACCTGCAGTAGCTCAGCACAAGCTGGTACAGCTTGTGGCATAGCACCATGTGGAGATGTCAGCTCAGGTCCTGCAATCAAGTTGAGTGTGGGGATGCCATGATGATCTCCAGGACCCAGAGCAAAGGATGCTGCCCTGCACAGCATGGAGATGCTGAGACAGCAACCTCCCATCTGGTTACACCAGTAATCGGGGGGCCAGAAACCAGTGGCAACTGCTGGTTGCCAGTGTCCAGAGCTGACGCAAGACTAATTATTTTGTGATTGTTTGCCCTCAAATGGCCGGACCGGAAAGAACCAGGCAAAAACAATGAGCAGAAAAAAAGATGAGTGACCTTGCAAGCGACAATCAAACTCTTCCCTGGATGCCACACTCCTACCCACTCAGCCCAAAAGGACGTGAACCAGAGTTTCTCACTCCCTAACAAACACCCTGGTAGTGGGGTTAAAAACCATCCTAGCAAGGAGCTCTCTCCAGGATAATATATGATAATAAATACATTTTCACATGCAGGCCCTCACTCTGCTACACCAACCAAAAAAGGAACTGGTTTCAGCAAGTCAGGAGACAAGGATGTAAGATGTCTTGGGGGCCTTTGCAAACTGTTTGTTTATATGAAAACAAAGTTTTACAACAAGAACATGTCCCATTAAAAAGTTCCTAAACATATCAGTGACATAGATGCAAACACAATCCCCCCAAACACGGTCTTTAATTGGTCTGCCCCACATCCTCAAACCTGGGATATTATAAATATACCTGATGGGGGTGATGTACTGATAAATGGATGGGGTTTGTGTGTCTTTTCAGCCTCAAGGAATCATCTGGGAAACCACAAGGTTTTAATGAGCCTGCCCCAGAGACATTTGGGTTTATGGAAACAGATAAAAGTATTTTACTTAACAACTTAATCATGCAGTATAATGAGTAAATAAAAAATAATGTCATACAGATAAGACATGGGAAATTCCAGTGCTAGTGATATGAAATGTATGGAAATGATAATTAGGTGGCTACAGAATGAAAATAAAAACAAATGTGAGAGAAGAAAGGCATATATGTAAAAAAAGGGTTATAAGATTATTAAAAGACTAGGGCTGTTCCATATTAGAATAAAAAGTCCTCAGTAACATAACTTTTGTCAAGAAAGTTTTTGTCTTCTTCACGTTTGTATTGTCTTAACCAGTTCTTTAAAATACTGGTATAAAGTCATCAAATATGACCATCACATTTTATGTCAGTTTGAGAAAAGCTAAACTTACATTCACAGCTTACATGGAAAACCATAGTGTGGAGCTGAGACAAAAATACCCCTGTTGCACCTTGATGCTTCCTCCTCGGAAAGGTTACGAAAGGGGACACAGTGCCAGGAAGGACCTTGATGAGACCACGGAGCTCAGGACTTTCTCAAAGTCACGATCCCAAGGAAGGCCTGCTGACAGCACACACTTATTTGATGTCTCTTGGGCCTGGATGAGAACAAGCCAGTAAAGCAACTAGTGGAAAACCTGCTCTTTCTATTCTTTCTCTTCATTAAACCAAACTGACAAAACTAGGAAGTAATGCAGCTGGATTTAGAGAAGGACTCAATTGAACTTCAAAGGGATGTTTTTGACACTTTCCCCTTTTTTAAGTTTCAACCAATTGTGAAGTGAAACAATGCTTTCTTAAAGTAGCCTCCAAAACATTACTTTCACAGCTCTCCTGACTAACACCTCCCTAGCACACACCAGCTCTATGTTTCTTCATGAATAGAAAACACATTTTTTCCCTGGGACTTTTACCTGATGCCCACAACAACTCATGTCCTGGAAAATGTGCAGTAAGCAGTGGGGAGCTCTGAGCAACTGTTCTGAAAAGGGTAATATATTGGGAGTCCTGTAGCTCCTGGATAAACCCTCAAGGCCACCTCGGAGGAAAGGCGGAGCCCATCCAGGTCTGAATCCTAGCGACATGTAACCAAACCCTAAAAGTTTGTAAAGGCAAATGAGGAAGAACATAACGAAGGGGATTCAGCTTCTGTCCTCAGCCTGGGAATGCAGACAGTTAAGAGAAGGGAATTACATGTGCTGGGCAAAGGGAATTTTTTGTTGCAAAAGAAAATGTTCACTGGAGGAAAAGATGAGCTTCAACAGGGCAGGCACACACGCGTCGGGGGACGATGGCACTTTGGGAGCTGTGGCCATGGGCAGAGTGTTAAAAATTATCATCCTGACCCGCTTGCCAGGCAGATCAGGGAACGGGATCGATGCAGACCAGCCAACTGAGTGGCCCAACACTGCAGGTCCAGTAGCTGAGCCTGTGCTGTGGGGTGCAGCTCAGATCATCAGGGTGGGGAGCAATTTCTGGGGATGTGTCTCTGATTAAACTGAACGCTGAGAAATTCTGCTTCTCTCATTCCCACTTGCCTGCTTGACTCAGACAAGGGAGTTCAGTTTAATACAAGCGGGCAAAAAGCTCAGAAAACGTGGGCATGAAACACCACCACTTTGTGATCTGTTAATTACGGGCGCATCTGCAGTTTGAAGGAGTAGCCTGAATACAGTTGCATCCTTAGAAAAGGGTATGACATCAGTGGTGAAAAATTCTCACGTGCGGCTCCATGTGCAGAGACAGAAGAGGATGCAAACAAAGAAGAAAGTGAAGATGAAACTTGGGGCTTTGAGAAAGACTTTACAGACTCCTCCTATCAGACATCCCAAGACCAAATGGAGAAATAGGTGAATCATAGACTCAGCAAAGGACTTGCTGCCTGTATATATATCACTCCATCCCTGTGACAATCCCACTATGGTCACAACCCTATGTGGCAGGGTTAGAGACAGCAAGAAGCCTCTCCTGCTCTGAAAGCAATGCACAAGTGAGGCAAGACACACGATAGAGATGCTCCAGCTACTCCGATATACCCCTTACCTGTCACTAAGGGACTAGTTTTTGTGCTCCACATGGCTTTGCATCCATCAAGCCCAGGTATTTATTAACCAGGTGGAAAATAGCTGTGGGATTACAGGTCCTGACCTGCCTTTTGTCTATGCCAAGGAATAGATATTTCCTACCATACTGGCCTGTCAGACATGAGTTGCCCTTGAGGATGAAGCTGGGTAAGCAGAAAGCCAGTGCCCTCTCCACATGCATCCAAGGGTTCAAGGGCTCCTAATACCAGGGAAAAAAAAAGCTGTAGCCACATGAAGCAAAGCTGTGGTGCAGCAGAAGTTGACAGTGCTGGCAGAAATGTATTCCAGTGTATTCCAACCTCTGACCTGGCAGGCTTTGTTCGGGATCAGACCCAGCACAGTCTGTACTACACTGTCTCTAGCTCAGATCAGATGTTGTCTGCCTGTATAGTATCACACCATGGCAATTAAGCCAAGTTCATCACTTCCTTCTCCCATATTGTCTTCTTTGTGTGTCCTCCTTCTCCTTCTGCTTTCTCCTCCTTCTTCTCTTTTGCACCACTGCCAGTGTTCTTGTGCCCCCCCTGGCAAGACAGCTTGGGAGATACATCCGTCTAACACTCACGTAGCAGGGTCAAGCATGTATAAGAACATACCTGCTGCCTAAAGTCTGTATTATGCATCCTGACTAATTGATTTTAAATTTATTCAGGACTCAAACCTGGTTTGGTTCAAATCCGTGTTGTGACATGACCCAGCAGCATACAGACCTGGTACTGAGGGTTACAGAAGCACAACTCTGACTTCCACCATTCATGCAGTCCCTGGGTTTTTTTGCTGGGACCTCTTACAGGGTCCCAGATTCATCTTTTGGGATGTGGGTATACCTCCATCTTGGACAGAAGAACTCAGTGACACTCCAGCAAGGGAAGCTAATAAATTAATTCCTCATTACATGAGGAACCAAGGTCACTTAATACTTGGAAACTCAAATATGTCATAGGACTCTTACAACATCCCCATTCCAGGAACGAACTGGTGATTCCAATTTCTAGACCTTCCTATGCCCCAGGCTGTCCAGGGTTTGCCTTTCTATATATTTAAAGCTAAGAACATGATACTTAATCTTGTCACAAGTAACACAATGTGCATATAACACGGGATCCCCTGACTGACATTCACACCAAGAAGGAAAAAGGCTCTTTCTTCTCCTTTTGCTCTCCACTGTGGACCCATAGTGTCACAGCCAAAGAAAACTGCTTCTTCCACTTACAGACTGCAGACAGAGAAACTGGTTTCCGGGAGGGGGTATGAAGCAAATCTGCATGAAATAAAACCCAGGATTAAAACACAGTGATCCTGCACAATAAGCAGTGCCTACTGATCCAAAATGCTGTTGGCCCCAAAGGAAATGGCTGTCTAATTAATGTCACTAGAAGGAAGGCATGTGAATGGCTCATACATGCTCTCTGCCAAGGTTACTGTTGGCGAGAGCACATTTTGCCAAGAGCAGCCTGTCGACAAAGCCCCATATTTTCCACTGCCTAGAAACACGTCTCTCCTCATTTCAGAGGTATCTTCCACCACCAGTGGGTTTCCCCTGCCATTTTGAAACCCCCGCCCAGGCACACTAAGCCCTCCAGATTTAGCCTCTGCTTCCACTAGAAAAGGGAGCTGAGTCCCTTATGCAATATTTAACAAGCTCTCAAAGCCAGAAATGCTTTTGTCCCCTTTTCAGCCTAGAGCACACTGCAAGAATCAACTAGCCCAGAACTTTAACAAGGCATCACCAAGATGAATCAGTACTACCAAGTTATGAGATTACTTAACATTCTGTATGCATAACTGCGTGAAAAAAGCTCTCTTCCCTCTCTTCTTTCTCCTTCGTCCAATCTCCCCAATTATCTTCATCTGTTGAAGCCAAGATCCTTTCAGTACCTCCAGCTTGCCAGGGAGAGCTGCCCCAGCTTGCTAGCTAAATTATAACACACCCTCCAAATAAGACTCTGGCTCAGAAATTGCTTAAGTGAGAATATCACTTATGTGCATAACAAGGAAAGCACGGTTGGATGAGTAATCGATTCAATTTGGATTGAAATGGAAAAATCTAGTCAGGTCCTACTCTCAGTTCTCTCCTTCTGTACTTGCACAGATTCCAGCAGGTTTGTTCTTGGGGCTGAGAGATGAGTTGAAGGCTTTGGGCTAACTTCTCTGCAGAGGCTGGCTGGCTCAGGGTCACCACCTGGGATTCACAAGCAGCTATTATCTTATTGTTAACAGAGAGCTGGGAGAGGGGACCCCAGGGCTGTATGGGTGGAAAAGAAATAGTTCTGCTTGGGGGCTTATCTGAAGAGCTGTTTTGCAGTAGGATGGTGCTCAGACTTTCAGGACTTGACTGTAAGCTGTAGGGTTGGGAATATCCCAAAGGAGGAGCCCAGATGTGATTTTTGGAAAGGAGAGATGGCTCCTGTCTACTGCAGAAAGGGATGGCCAACAGGCAGCTCAGGGGACAACACAGGAGGACGTCAGCACTGCAAGAAGGCTGAGATTTCCAACTTTTTATCTGTAGTGGTACAATTCCTCACACCAAAGATAAAGGAAGGTAAGCTGCACATCTCTGTTGCCTCCACACAGCACCCAAAGAAGCTAAAAGCAAAGATGGGAACCTGGTATAAAGAGGCTGTCACTGTCTTCTTGTCCTGCCTTGATCTATCTGGAGCTGTGGGATCTCTGACAAATCTTTCACTAAACGCATGCGTAGTGCCTGGCACAGAGGAGCCCAGAACCCAGCAAGGCTGCCAATCTATTAAGAAAAATAATAAACATATAGTAGATATAATCTCAAAGAATGCAGAGCAGAAAGAGCAAGCCTCTGACTGGGCAGGGACTTTTCCTTCATCACTTCAAGGAAGATCTTCAGCAAAACCAACCCATTTCAGTTTGCTTAATATGTGGGGAGAAAGGACTGCGCAAGAATATGCAATACAGGAGCAAGTGTCATCTTACCCATGTCTAAGACAAGACAGATCTTCTTGCCCCTCTGACATGCCTATTCCAGCTGTCCTAGCAGTTTTTTTGCTTTTCCTCTGCAGATAACGTTTAAATACGTTAAGATGAGCACAGGAGGTAAATGGTGCCAGCCCTGTAATGCAGAGAGTCTGCACCAATAGCCACATTATAAAAGTGTATACTCACATTATTGCTGCCTTCCCATTGCAAGTAGAATACCTTCCCTTTTCCCTAGGAGGAAGGCAGCAAGTACATGGAAACAAAAGTCCGTGGCCCACATAACACAACAAGGCCTGGAGAGAACATGGGGTGTCTCCCTCATAAGGTTTGTAAAGGGTTTTGCAGAAAGAATTGTGGCATCTCTCATGGCACCATCCACAATGTAATCCTTCATGACATCACCCTTCTCAAAGAAGCACAACCCAAGGCTTCTTTTCATACGTTCAAGCTGGCACAGCTTATAGGGGGAAATTGGCTCAGGACTTCCTGGGGCAGGGGAGGAGATCTTTTAACCAAACATTGATTCTCAATGGATTTCCATCTCTGCTGCTTAATCTTCTTTCTCTGCACTCTTGATTCCCACCACTCATCTACCCTGGGGGCATTCACTTGAGTGTTGCCACTCTATTAAATGTGAGTTGAATTAGGCAGGAGGCAATTATCTGTGCTGGAACTTTCCCAGGGTATCAGAGCTAACATCCTCAGCAATATCTGATGAGATCTTTACAGACCACAAGCAACACAGGCATCATTTGATGATGGCACTTCCCACACTGCTCCTTAATATGCTTTTGGGACACTGCACTGTAGAGTAAGTCAGAGGGAAGAGTTAAATCTCACCTCTTCTCACAAAGGAGCTGGGGTTTTCTTTGAGATCCCTTTCAGTGCAGGTCTATGGCTGTGGCATTTTGCTCACAGGTGGGTGAAAAACAGCCCTCTGGCATGAGCCACGTTTGATGTGCAAATGGAGTACCCATACTAGCACACTGCTGAGTCTGTGGGGAAGGGTCCACCATCAGCACAGATGCTGGTGAAGGATATTCCTGCCCTACCCTGACCCGACTATGAATCTTACTCTATTGTTAATGCCACTGATTATGAGCCAACGTTGTGCTCTCGTTGCAAATTGGACAAACCTCATACTCTGCTATGTTAGGACAGTTGTCGCAAGCAGACTGAGGGCATTACTGTCTCCACTATTGGGACCCCAAATCAGGGTGGTTATCAAGAAACTGGAGAAAGAGCAAAGAAGGGATACCAAGATCAGGAGACAGAGCATGTGTCCAAGAAACAGAGATTGCAAGAGCTGGGGTTGTTTAGTCTGGTGAAGAGAAGATCTAATAGCAGACAACAATTAGTTGAAGAGCAACTAGTGTGACGATGCTGCCCAGCTCTTCTCAGCACAAGCAGGTGATACAACAAGTGGCAAAAAACTGGCATTTGGGAGCTTCAGGGTAAACAACAGGAAAAGCTTTTTAGCTGGGAGGGAGAACCAGCCCTGGATGTGATCACGAGAGTTATCTCTGTTCTTGGAGCATTTGAAGACACAGGTGAACAGTCACAGCTAGCCTGACCAGACACTGAGGACAGCCCAGCTAGTCAGAGAAGGAGGTTGGAGGGTAAATTCTTCAGACAAAACATCCTGTGGCACAGTCATCCCAGGAGCTTTGCCAGCTTTCTGTGTGGTTAGCTGAAAAATAAGCCAGAAAATCATGATTTGTTTCAGGCAGATCTGTTCTAGTAGTTCCCATGCCAGCCTGGGAACAGAGATGGGTGGTCTGTGGCAGACGGTCTCCAAGTTGCCCCCACTACCAACAAGATCACTACTGTTAATAGAAGATAACATCTCTCTCAGAGAGGTTTATAATTTAGGACTCACACAACTCAGTAACTTCCTAACTGAAGAAGTTTCATGTCCATATAGAATATGAATGAAGGATTTTAAGCCTCAAAATCCAGGCTAGGGATCAGTCTCCCTCAGCCAAATCATCCTCAGCTTACTGCTTGTCAGTCTCAGTCAAGAGCATATAATGAACCACGTGTGCGAGTTCATGTAGGAGCACAAGAGTCCTGTCTCACTGTACGATAACAATTCAGCATATGTAATTTCACAGGGAAAATACTGCCTCCTAATTAGATCAGTAATGAAAGAGGTCATTTGTGGAGAGACAAGGTAAGATTTGAATCTGAACAGAACTTCACAGATAGTTTGAGTACAAAAGGAAGCTAAATATTGAAATATGCATTTTCTGCCATGAAGGACAATTTAAGGCTATAGAGTTTGCATAAGAAAAGCACAACAGAACAGGTTGAGAAAGGGGTCCTGGGCTAGCTGTGTGATGCACAGCAAGAGAGGTCACACATGCCGACCTTAGGATGATTAATACAAAGTGTGGTTTTCTCTCATTCATCTTTTCTTCCAACACATTCAACCCTTCTGTTGTTTTGCTTTCATAGACAAATACTTTGTTTATGTTTCTTTAGCTTGGCTGGCAATGAAACTCTTATTGAGTTAATTGCCACTCCAAGAAGACCATGCCAATGGGTGTGACAACTCTCTCCCCTGCCCATATTCCACTACTCTAGAAAACTAAGTCAGTTACCTGCATGGACCACCCTGGGGGTAGGTGATGGAGAAGGCATGTGAAAAAAAAAAAGTGTTTTCCAGGAAAGCTCTTTGCAATTCTTTCCCAATGGACAGTGGGGAGAGCCTCTGAGGTCCCTCAGGAAGGCTGTGCTGTGAGTCTTGCAATGCTGGTGACCTGCAGTGGCTCTGGCTCCATTTGGAACAGCATCAAGGTACAAAATATGGGTTTCTGGTCTCACACTCTTCTTCAGTGTAAGCCAATTGCTCTTCTTTTTTTTTTTTATTCTTCTTTTGAATAGTAGCATTTTCTAACCTAGGAATAGTGAATCATTTGTGGGTATTGTGAGTTCACAGCCAAAGAGATTGTGACAAATGATGTCTTGGCAGAGGGACAGGCTGAGGCCACAGTTGTTGCAGCTCACCACAAGATGTAATATCTTGGTTGCTACTGTTCGTGTGCCCATTGTCCAGGGTGTATCAAGCAGGAAAGCAGAATTAGGAAATCTCATTTCTCATCACATCCCATGTCTGCTACCAAACCAAAAGCACAAGCCAACAGCAACAAAGCTGCACTATAAAGTGTTAATAACTGCTCCAGAAATGTTTTTCTAAGCTAGATTCCTAAGGAACAAGTGTCTGAGCAGGGCAGGAGGAGCAAAAGTCAGTGGTGAATTAAAGGTGTCATACAAATTCAGCAAAGGTTTTGTGTGGCAGTTCCAAGAACGTAGACATCCATCATGCCATGGACTGATCACAGAGGTAGAAAGGTCTATCACGCATTGGGGTGACAGGGAGCTACTGGAGTCAGCAGGATGTGTGGTCACTTCCTCCAGCTTTTCAAATCCTGCATGGGAAGACACCAGTGGTCACCACAAAGGGTTTTGCTCAGAGCCCTGGGTAGTCCAGGTAGCCCAGCATCATACCATCATAACATTATTTTGGTTGGAAAAGACCCTTGGGATCATTGAGTCCAACCATCAACCCTACTCTAAAAAGTTCTTCCCTACACCATATCCCCCAACACCACATCTCAACAACTCTTAAACACATCCAAGGATGGGGACTCAACCCCCTCCCTGGGCAGCCTGTTCCAATGCCTGACCAATCTTTCTGTGAAAAATTCTTTCCTAATGCCCAGTCTAAACCTACCCTGTTGGAGCTTGAAGCCATTCCCTCTCCTTCTGTCACTAATGACCTGTGAGAAGAGACCAG
>JAOQGH010000019.1:9319365-9363088 GCA_025769975.1 Gallinago jamesoni
CCCTCTGGATGACATCCCATCCCTCAGGTGTATGGACAAGACCACACAGCTTGGTGTCATCTGCAAACTTGCTGATGGTGCACTCCATCCCTCTGTCTATATCATTGATAAAAATGTTGAACAGTACCGGTCCCAGCACAGACTCTCTAGGAACATCGTTTGTCACTGCTCTCCATCTGGACTTAAAGCCACTGAGTACTACCCTCTGGATGCGACCATCCAGCCAATTCCTTCATCTAGTCCAACTTCTCTGACAAAGCAGGATTGCCTAGAGCACATCACTCAGGACTGCATCAAGGTGGGTCTTGAAAAACTGCAGAGAAAGGGACTCCAAGACCTCCCTGGGCAGCCTGTTCCAGTGCTCTGTCACCTTCACTGTAAAGAAGTTCTTCCTCATATTTGAGTGGAACTTCCTATGTTCCAGCTTGTGCCCTCATCCTATTGCTGGAAACCACTGAAAAGAGTCCATCATTTATGAGAGGTCTTGGAGAACAGGAGAAGTGCCTGAAGACCGGAGGAAGGCAAATATCACACCAGTCTACAAAAAGGGCAAGAAGGAGGACCCAGGGAACTACAGGCCAACTAGTCTCACCTCTGTCCCTGGGAAAACAATGGAACAACTTGTTCTGGTTGCCATCTCCAAACACATTGAAGATAAAGAAGTTATTGGAAGTGGTCAACATGGATTTATGAAGGGTAAAACATGTTCGACCAATCTGATAGCCTTCTATGATGTTATAACTAGATGGCTGGATAAGGGGAGAGCAGCAGATGTCATCTACCTTGACTTCAGTAAGGCCTTTGACACTCTCCTACAACATCCTCATTAGAAAATTAAGGAAGTGTGGGCTAGATGAGGGGGCAGTGAGGTGTACCACAAGTGACTGCTTCTCCATACCCTCCTAGGGAACTTAGACAAGCATGATGTGATTACTTGGTCTTGCCAGTTCTCCATGACTTTGGGAGATGTGTCCCTAACTGAAAATGAGCTTTTCTGTGCATGCAAGTGATCTGTTTTCTGATAGTTTGCACACATATTGAGTCTCTGTCATCCAATAAATGTCAAGCTTACTAATATTCCCCTCACTTGAGTCAATAACACCATCTCAGTCCTCTACCCCGCCAGAGACTGTCGTGAAATTTGTAGGAATCGATGAGTCCTGCTGTGTCTGCCACTATTCCATGTTTGCCTGCAATGGGCCAAAGTTGTCAGGGGAACAGAGAGAGAAACACACACCCCCACCCTCTCGCACATCCAGATTGCATGATCACATAGTCCTGGTCTCCTGGGGAAACCAGACAGAAGTGGATAATCATCTCCTCATTGTATGCCTCCAAGAGTAAAATTATCCCCTGCAGGAGAGATCGCTTCTTGTGTGGGTAGATTTCCCTGCCTGCGGAGTGCTCATACACTAAAAACATGAGATGAAGGGAACCACGTGAGCTCCATATCCAAGGCAGAGACGAGGCTTGTTTTGAAACTGACAGCTTGTTTGCACGCAGATCACTCGAGAAGATTTTTTCCTGGGTTTCCTTTGAAGAAGCTAAACAAAACCTCATAGGAAAAATTACTTGGAATTGCCTGCTTATCTACCTGCTTTACAGCCAATACTGAAAGGTATAGCCAAGAGCTCATCTGCAATCCAAACCTTCCCACAGAGACACCTTTCTGCCTCCTTCGGCATGGGACAACTCTGAGGCTAGAAGGAAAAATAACCCATGAGACCAAAGGGCATACATCACATCAAGGGCATACCATCAAGGGCATACATCACAAAAGAACATCCCTCCATCTTTTCATTCATTTCCTTGTTCGTGCTTTCTCCTGGCTTTGAATTGGAGTTTCCCAGAGACGTGCTTCATGATGCTTCCAAACAGATGCAGAAGGGAAAGAGGGTAAGGAAGGAAAAGGAGATGATACAGGAGAAAATAACAGAGGGCTTCCAGCCTGCCAGCCTTCTCAAAGGGCCCTGAGAGCCTGCTGCTGTTCTTATATACATGTAATGTTTCCAGAGATGGTGACAGGGAGGCACATCTTCAGCAGGAATAACTGAGTTAGAAATTGGCCCGGGGGCTGAGGGGATGTGGAAAATGCATTAGGAAAAAAAAGGTACCAGCACAAGAGCAGAAGCTCCTTCCAAAACACTGGGAAGGTGCGAAGTGACCGAGCTGCACACCGAGGGTGGAGAAACAATGGCCTGAGGGCATTGAGTGAAGGAGGGCTGGTCCCAGGCTCAGGGTTCCCCAGGCAAGGCCATGGCAGGTTCATGTGTGGAACAAAGACAGGGACAGGCAGGCATCAAGGGATGGTAACTCACCTGCCTCTGTCCCTTCATCTGCCTCCGCCATCGAGAAGTACCTTGTGCACCCCTCTCCAGTGAGATCCCCATTGATGTAGGCTTCAGTGTGAAATTAAGAGGAAGAAGGAGGGAAACATTTAAACAGTTTTTCTCAAAGCTCAGCTGAAATGGTTGAGTGGGTGTCCTGAGTGGGAGGTGAGGAGACAGTGAGGAACACCTCAGAGAGGAAGGTTTGGGTGCTACAGGAGGAAAAGCCTGGTCAGAGACCTAGGAAGAAGAGAAGGACATGGAGGAACAGAGCCCAAAGGGTGCACGGGACAGCACATGGGCTGTGTGCCTGATCCCCTGCCATGACTCTTTCCTCCAGTGACCAGCTCCCAGCTCAGTGTCCTTGAGGGCTGATCTCGGTTCCCACATGTTTAGGGCATAGGTGACCCTAAAGCTGCATTACCTTGGTTGAGGAAAATGCTCTCATTACCCCTACTCCCTTTGTAGCTTACTTTCCTCCCAGGGGCTGACAGAACTGCAAACATTTCCTCCTCAAAAATGAAAGGAAGAAGCCATGAAGAGACCAAGCCCTGAAGGGAAATAATAAACAAACTTGTGACAGCATCACCTCTTTGATAAAACACTGGGAATATTTTCAAGAGCTCCTCAGCAAAACATGGCTGGCCGCTAGCCTGGAGCAAGAGCTCCCAGGTCCCCTCTGCCCCCCAGTTCCCAGCTTGCTTCACTGGGGCTGGTCCTCCCCCATTACCTCATGACCCACAAGTACAAATGGGTCTGGGGGCTCTGCTAGGTCTGAGAGGAGGGGAAAAGAGAGGGAAAAACAGTGACGAAGAGGAAGAGGAAGAGTTCCTTAATGAAAGAGAGGAGCAGAACAAAACCTGGAAGACAAATTAATCTCAGAGATGCCGAAACGCGGAAGAGATGCATAAAAGGGCTGAGTGGAGAAGAGGTCATGGGAAGGGAAAATACCGAGCCACTTAACCAAAATGATTGAATAGCAAATGTTGTGTACAGGCTGTCTCCATCAGTGCACGACACTACCTTCAGCGCACACCTTTTCCCCGCCTGCCCAGGGGCAGGGTGGTGCCACTGTCTCTACTTTAAAGGCACACAAAGGCTCGTGCCCAGACCAGCAAAGGGTCCCAGGCGTGGGAAAGCTCTGCGTCGCCACTCCTCACTTCCAGACACCTGGCATGCACACCACGGGAGAGCCACAACCGCCCTGTGGCACAAATAGGGAGAGTCACCCCTCCCAAAGCCAGCTCCCATCTCCTGTGACCGAGGGTGGTCCTCCAGACTTTCCATTCTGTACTATTCTCCCCTTGGTTATAGATACAAAACACAACTTTTTTCCCTGGTTCCACAGTTCAAGGCAGACGTGAACACCCTTTTTTTTATTTGTTTAAATCCAGCTGCTCTCACTGAGTGGGATTCAAAGCTTTAAAGTCACTGAGCTGAAATCCAGCAGAACTGTTGCTGCCCTCACCCCTTCAGGGCCAGGATCTCCCTTGCTTTGCTGCTTTCTGTCCTGTGGATTTACCTCCCAGTAAGAGCAGCCTGAGAAGGAGGGAAGGTGGGAGACCACACCACCTAGGCAAGACCCTGGCACTCGAGGCAATTAGGGATCCCACAGCCCTTCACAGAACCACTGAGCTGATGTGTCTCAGCAGGGCTGATACAAGAGCCAAGTTCTTCTGACCAGGGAGCCTCCAGATGTGGTGAAGCAGCATTGCTGCTCCTAGAGGTCAGGGAGCATCTGAGCTGGGATTTACTGGGCTGTGGCTCTCCTGTGGACCAGGTGTCAGTACTTCTCTTCCCCTGGCTAAGAACAGGTTTATCAGCGTGTCTTCTCCTCTCACATCGGCTTCTTTCCTCCTGAAGGGCCAATACAGCTGTAAACATTTCCTGAGTGATCACAAGTTAAATGAGAGGAAAGGACTCAGACACGCAACAATTTGGCTGGAGATTACCTAAAGCAAAGCAGCAAGAAAGGGAAAGCCAAGTTAAAGGGCATCAGAAACCCTGCCCTTCTGTGCTGGGTGGAGTTCAGAGGTTGCGAGTGAGCCCAAGAGGTTTAAGTGAAAATGTAATTGTTTCAGGGACAGAGCTGACGCCAGCCGAGGCACAAAATTCAACTATTACAAGTTGTCCCAATGACTCATACCTGAGAGGCTAGCGTTACCTAGATATTAGACATTCAAGTGCTCTGGGCTTGAGGCATCTGGCCAGGGACAGGGCACAGTCCTAGTAAGAGTCTGACATGTGAAACGACGTGTTTGTGTGACTGACGCCTGGGTGTGCTCGGGTCAGATAGGACAAGGAAACCAGCCTGCCTCTTCAGCTCAAACTACAACTCTTTTAGCTCCAATAGCCCAGGCTGAGCCTTGGCTGCTGCCTCCAGAAGGGAACACCCGCCTGGGGCTATTTCCCATTGATGGGAGCCCCAGACTCAAGCATCTGGGGGTGGTTCCCTGCCAGGTTGTCCAGAAAGGTGTTGCTGTACTCCCAAGTTCAACTTAGAACAGTTGAAGATCTCCTGGGACCAGACAAGCCTGCCTGGCAGGGAAGTTGTCTCCCAGCAAGAAAATTAGAGAAAGAATAGCATTAATTATGAGACAACATCAGTGTTTCTCCTTGGGACAGTGAATAAGGTTGCCCCTCCCAATATAAACCAACTAACTCCTTTCAGTTAGTATGTAAATGCCGTGTTACTGTGGCTCCTCAAGAGAGATGGTTTCAACCAACTCTGTCACAACTCAAACCAAACCAAGAAGAGTATCTGGGAGCTCAAAAGCCACCTCATCCATGTGGTTTCTATTAGTCTGTGTTGCAGCATTCCTAAAGGAGGCAGGGAGGTGCAAGTGGCTGTTGTTGGAGATGGGGCACAGGGGCAGGCAGACCTTTCATCTGTTCCCTGTGCCTCTATGGAAATGGGCATTCCACCACAAAGGAAATAGTAATATGGAGATTTGTTGAGTTTCTGCCTTTGCCTAGGCCATAGTTTCCTGAGTAGGAATTCAGCTCCAGTTTTGTGATCTCCAGGGTTTGACCCAGTTGCACACACATAGGACACTGAAAGGTACCTCCTTGGGGTTTGGAGCTGTGATACAGGGCTTGCAGGAGACCTCAACCATTCTGGAGGGGCAGCTAGAGCAGGCAGGACTCCTCAGAGCATCTCAAACTGCTCCAGACCCCTGGGGAGCGAAGAGTGATTGAAGGAGCTGGGACTGTTTAGTTTGAGGAAGAGGACACTGAGGGGTGACCTCATCACTCTCTACAACTACTTGAAAGGACTTGATAGAGAGGTTGGTGCTGGTCTCTTCTCACAGGTAATTAGTGATAGAAGAAGAGGGAATGGGTTCAAGCTGCAACAGGGTAGGTTTAGACTGGACATTAGGAAGAAATTCTTCACAGAAAGAGTGGTCAGACATTGAAAAAGGCTGCCCAGGGAGGTGGCTGAGTCACTGTCCTTGGATGAGTTTAAGAGTTGTTGAGATGTGGTGTTGGGGGATATGGTGTAGGGGAGAACTTTGTAGATGGTTGGACTCGATGATCCTGAAGGTCTTTTCCAACCTGGATGGTTCTATGATTCTGTGATTCTATGATCTGAACTGAGCCCACAGTCAGCCCAGTCGATAAAGCAATTCAGTTCTCCTTTGCAGCTGGACTTAACGAAAGTTCGTGCTGTCGCTTTTCAGCCTGAGCAGAGCCCCGGGCTCCCAGGCTTCCCTCAGCTGCTGTTTGTCCCTCTTGCCCTATGCTTGTCTCACAGCCACGGGCTGCAGGGCTCAGATACAATCAGCTTCTGCAACCATCCCCCTGTGACGGCTCTTCCAGAGCTCTTACGCACTTGTCTCTCCACCCTCCAGTCCCCGGAGGCAGCACAGAGGTCTTCTCAGTGTTTCATCTTTGTGGCTGGGGGCTGAAGACACCATCCTCTTTGTCTTGTGTCTGGAGGGACAAATACCACCCCTGTATCAGGAACATTTGTCACTGTGGTATGGTTTTCAAGCTCAGCTGCCCATCTGCGTGAGCAGAGCCGGGTCGCAGTGCCTGACGTCTGCTCAGCGCTTGGAGGGTCTGGGATAAGAGGCAGCAGAGTCGGGTGAGAGGTTTGGCAACATGTCACTTTGGGACTCTGCTGCTCAGAGATAGAGGAGACTCTGTTATCTTGCATTTCCACCAGGGGCAGAGGAGTTAGTGGTGTTCCAGGCACAGAGGAGAGGGCAAATGTTGAATGCCCCGGATTAGAAGAGAGTAAATCCTGTCAACAGATATATACCTATTCTGCACTCACTAATTTTCTTGGAGCAAAAGGGTTTCTAGGATGACAAGACCTGAACAGTCCCCCAGCTGTCCCTCTACCCCACCCCATTCTTGCTCATTATACTCACACTACATATCACAAGAGTCACAGGACTCAGTAGCATGGAACAAAAAAAGACCTCAGGGCAAAGGGGAGGGCCATGAAGATGATCGGGGGATGGAGCACCTCTCCTATGAGATCAGGCTGAGAGAGTTCAGGTTGTTCAGTCTGGAGAAGAGAAGGGTCTCGGGAGATCTTATAACAACTTTCCAGTTTCTGAAGGGGACCAACAAGAAAGCTGGAGAGGGACTTCTTACAAGGGTGTGTAGAGATAAGACAGGGGGTAATGGCTTCAAGGTGGAAGAGGGTAGATTTAGATTATCAGGAAGAAATTTTTCACTATGGGGATGGTGAGACACTGGAACAGGTTGCCCAGGCAAGTTGTGGATGCCCCACCCCTGGACGTGTTCAAGACCAGGCTGGATGGGGCTTTGAGCAACCTGGTCTTGTGGGAGGTGTCCCTGCCCATGGCAGGGGGGTGGGAACCACATGATCTTTAAGGTCCCTCCCAACCTGAACCATTCTATAATTCTATGATTCAAGGGTGGTTACTAATTTCCATGTTATTGATGCAACCTCCAGCTAAGAACTGTCACACAGTTCACCAGATGTGGAGAAAGTACCACTAAAAGCAAGATCACACCACACTTGTCCTACCTCTTAGGCTTTTCCACCCCGGCACTGGGACCTGGGAGTGGTGGCCCAGTGGGACTGCACCAGGCTGCAGGAGCTAAGGGTGCGATTTGCTACCCTGGCTGCATCCTCCAAGCCCAGAGACAGCAATGGGGAGGCTACGAAAGCCAGGGCTGCAGCCAGCAAGCACAGTCAGCTCAGGCACCAAGGGGGAAAGCTGAGCATTTGAAGGGAGAAGCTGCAGCAGCTGAAGGGCAACCACCACTGCAACCAATGAGAGATGGGGGGTAAGGGGAGGAAGAAACCCCACAACCATTTAGATTTCCCACACCACTTACACCCAGGTTTACCAAGACACTTTGTGCAAGTGCAGGTACCCACTCAGTGGGATTTACAAGCATATCTAAAGAGATAGGGCCACATTCCCATGGGCTCCACAGGTGCAGAAATCTGCTTGGTGTTATTTTCCACTTGCTTTTCCACAGGTACTGCTGACATACCACCGGGTACATTCCCTGGTAAGGGAAAGGATCTGAAATTGGCTGGCTTCCCTTTCACGTTGATGTAACTTTTTAGTAAGTGTTATTTATGTTGGATTTCATAACCTGCGTAATTTCATGTCAAAAAGTTTCTCAGGTGTCTGTATGTCTCACTCAATTCCCACTCTGGCAGCAGGGGTGTCACCAGAAACCCCTGTGACACCTACCAGCTGTAAAAAAGAACCCAAACAAGCAAATAAACAAACAAACAAACAAAAAAAACAAACCCAAGGCATACTGGTCCTGCAGAGTTGCCTGGAACTATGGCAAACATGGGATCAAGGGTTTCATTCAGCAGTGCAGCAGCTCTTGGTGTGGACGTGTTCCGGGAGCGTAATCTGCACAGACCTATCCCAATGTGAATGCAGACTTGGAGCCCTTCGTGTAATCTGTGCTGTTCCACTTGCAGGGGGAGGGCTCTGATGCTAGCAGAGACATGCTGCTTTCAGCAGGCAAGACAATTTGATTTCAAGATGGTTTTATGGAGATCAGACACCGATTTTTTAAAAAGCTTTAGAAATTTTAGGAACAACAGATCAAATCCGAATTTTCAGCCCTAAGCTTGTACGGTTTAACAAGAAAAGTCTAATTTTCACTCCTTCTTCAGACTGCTATTAGAGGGCTGGAGGAAAACGTCAGTCCCACCAGTTTTGCAAATAAAAAAAATGCCCTGAAATTTTCTTGACTAAACTCCACACTTTAACTTAATAATGATAAATAAATGATAAATAATGATAAACTCCACACTCTAACTTAATAATGATAAATACAAGCCACACCACAAAACTTTGCTGGCAGAGTATTTCAGCTGCTTTGTGAATAAAAACATTACCATTTAAAATGATGGAGTCTTTCTGTCTGTGTCTTTCACACCTTTATGCTGTTGACCTTTCATTTTCCAGTGTGGCTTTTTTGTTATTATTATATGGCCAGATAGGAAAATATTTTCAATACGATAAACTCATTTGGCTGTATAATCATTCTCCAGCCCCCTGGAGTGACATGCTTGCTTCTCCAGCCAAATTAGCTTTTTGCAGCAGTGACAAGCCAAATGACAGCAGCTGGGTCACAGACACATTTGCCCGGGATTCCTTGATGTCCTCCTCACATACACACTCTGCACCAAGAGAAACCCTCTTGAGGGACATTGTTCTGGAAGCAGGACTTGAATGGGGAAGAGTGAAGAGGAACCTCGCACTCAAGAAGGAGTCTGTGGTGCCAGGAAGGATTGTTATTATCTTTTACACAGTAATTAATAACCAAGATTGCTTAATAAGAATTATAGAATCATTTAGGTTGGAAAAGACCTTTAGGATCATCAAGTGCAAAACACTTGTGGAAGGCTCCTATAAGAGCTGAGTGCTCTTATAGGAGCTCCTATACAGAAGCTCCGAAAGAGTTGAATGCCCACAAACTCAGAGGCCCTGGAGACACCAGGACTGTGGACACATTGGAATTGGGCAGGGGGCTAGGACTTCTTTCTACCTTGAGATATAGGATGAGGGAAAAATCTCTGACTGCATGGGAGGGCTGTGAGTTCAAGTATGACCTGAGTATGCAGAACTACCAAGGAGGCAGCAGAGAATGCAACGGCTTTCATGGTCTCATCTTTGCCAATATTGTCCCTCAATAGACCCTAGTCCTTCACCCCCTTTCTAGGAGAGCAGGAAAGGAATTGTCCTTCTCACTTGGAGGTGGTCAGCCAAGCATCAACCAGCTCCTGCAACCCCAGTACCTACCAGTGGCAGATGAAGAGCTGAAACTCACTTAGGGATAGAAGAGCTGCACAAAAAGGAGGCTGTACTAGTCTCCCATCTGCACCACAGTTCCCAGCAGCATCGGCCCTTTGATTCACCACAAGGTGAAGCAGAGGAGGGTCTGGAAGAAATCAGCTCTGCAGCTGGTACTTCACAGATGGACAAAGCAAACAGAGCTGGAAGAGCCTCTCAAGAGCCTGTCTCAAGTCACCAGGATACCAGGGAACCAAAAGCAGGTTTCCCTGGGTCATAGCTGACGTGCCACCACGTTACACCACCCGCAGTGAAACGCTTAGACCAGCTGAGAATCAAGGCCGGTTTCAGCCTAGATTATAAATTTCGTAGGTTTTGAAGTCAGAAGGGACAATACTTGACCTTCTGTAATATAAAGGTCTGGGAATTTCCTCCAGTGGGACTTGCTTGCTGTTTAACTGCAAGACCTTTTTGCAAGACATCCAGTCTTAATTTGAAAACCTCACACAATAGAGAATCCACAGCATCTTTTAACATTTTGTTCCAGTGACAAATTACTCTCCCTGTCAAGCATGAATAGTTTAAGTCAAAGATTTATTTCTTCCTACAAAGTGAGTATATTTCAACAGCTTGGCAGCTGGAGTTCATCTGACCTAAAACCCGGATGACTATATTTGGCCAGATGAGTCTTACCTCTCCAGTGACTCCAAAAACAAGGCATTAACTACAAGATGAATCATTGCCTTTGAAATTTAAGTATGGGGGAAAAAAGAAAAAAATATCTTTTCGTTTGCATGGGCCTGCCAGCTGAATAATGCCCAGAAGCTCTCTCAAGGCAGCTACATTGAAAACAAATGGAACCACAACTTGCAGCAATTTAAGGGTACCTGCTGCCAGGGGAAATGCCATCTGTGGTTAACTCCACCTTTACCTCCCCTCACTTCAAAAACACTTTTACAGCTCTTGAAGTCTGGCATATCAAACTGTTTTGTGCATTGCCCTCCTTGCATGGTTAGCAAAGAGCTGCCTTAATTATAAGTTTCATATGGGTCAGACCCTTCTGGAAGGTGAGGTTAAGTTCTCCACAGTTCCTCCTCCAAAAGGCTGAGTCTGCCCTTTTCCACATGGTAATGTCTCTCTACTCAGCAATGCTTGGTGCCTCTCCAACAGATCCTAGAAAAGCCAAAGCTTTACACAATGGGAGTATAGTTAAGACAAAAATTTTCACCTGAAACTGGTATTTTATTGCACTTTTTATAAGGGCAATAACATAGAAACACTGAGACACAGGTAAGGGAAGGGCACATAGCAGGTGGATGCAGGAGAGAATGCACCAAAAAAAAAAAAGAGAACAAAAAACCCACAAAAAAAAAAAAAACAAAACCAAAACCCACATCTTGAATCAAAATCTTAAGGTCTGTAGTAAGAATTTTTATTGATTGATCAAGTCCATTGAAGATGCCACGTGGAAGAAGAGTAGAAAAAGGACTAAAAATGTCCTGAAGGGAAATGGGAATTGACCTCTGCAGCTATCTGCTGTTTATCACAGTAGCATACAAGACTTCTACACAGACCTTGAGGGATAAGCTTTTAAGATAGAAATGGAACGAAGCAGCATGCTGACTGCAGATAGAGTGTACCAAACTCAGCAACTTTCTTGCCAAAAGCCATTTGATTTCTGGTTGGTGAATTGCAGGAAACCACATTCATCCAGACCTCACCGAATTGTTCAGTATAGCACCGTATGGGAAGTTATGAGTTATTTTGAGACAGCACAATTAATAAAGGAAAAATACAGCAGGACACAGATCAGCCAAAGAGCAACAATAATTTTATTTACAGGGTTCACAGGCTGGAAGAAAGCTGTGTGTGCAGTTCTTTTAGCGCTGGGCTTAGGTCTGTAACATTTTTTCCTTGTATGGCATAGCTAATAGAAACAAGTGACAAGTGAAAGATGCTGGGTGATGCTGGACAGTGTGATGAATGCAGTGCGTACTCAGAAGAATGGCATTAATTGAAAGAATAGTGAGAGAAGTTAAATGTGACAAAGGGCAAGGGACAAATGGTGACCTCCTGTTCCTTTTTACCTGAAGAATACTGTGCCCAGCAGCAGGACATCCCCAGCCTATACCTTGGGCTTTGGGCTGAGTACAGGCATCCTCCCACCCACCCCAAAAGGGAAAGAAATAAAACCCAAATGGAGCATTTTGCTCTTACAGGCTGAAGAGGAGGAATGCTTGAGGAAGCCATTGCTATAGATGACTTCCTTTCCATGGAAAAGTTTACTAACAGCTGCTTAAAAATACAAGCAACACTAGCATTTTACAGTGTGGGTATTGACATTTTATTTTTTAAAAAGAAAAAAAAAAAGGAATACATCATTTTAGTGACTGGAAATGTGTACAAAGTTATATATTTCAAGGAATTCACACATTAAAGAAACAGGCTTTGAAAGAGTTTCTCTAATGCAGTGGCATGGGACCTACAAATTCTTTCACAACCGATACTGCTTGTTGCAAATACTCTGTAATAATATGGTTTTGGGAGAGCCAGAGATCCCCTGAGATGTCAGAACTGCTCGTACAGGAGGTGCCTGACCTCAGTGCCTCACTTGTGATTACCAGGGACACCCCAGTAATACTGCAAGGTACAATAGGAGATGTTCCGATGCAATGCCATGAGCTAAGGCCACCTCAGCAAAACCCAACAGAATCTCAAAGCTGTCAGAGTACTGGCAGTTTCCACACATCTTTAAACTGACTCATCCCAAACCTGGTATTTAGTAACAGCTTTAAGGAGTATATTTATATATAAATCATCTACTTTAAAAAAAAAAAACAACAAACAAAAAAACCACTATTGTGAAATTTACACAAACACACACAACTTTAGCAACACCATGTTTCCAGTGGAACTTGGCTATTAGCTGTTTGCTTTTTATATACAATGCTGATTAATTGGAAAGGCTGCTACAGGGACCCAAGCTTTCTTTCCAGGTTAGACCCCGGCTAGAACAAGGATTTCCTATGTGTTATATTCAAGGAGTTGGCAATATTTAAAACTGTGATTACAACATCAGGGTGCAGTGGTTTGTAAACACTTTGTCTTAATATTAAATTGAAATCCAGTGCATTCTCATGCTCTGCTCTGACATTATGGATCAGCTGATTGATTTGATATTCTAAGAATTTGTGGGAGATAGAAAAACAACTCTGGCCAATAAAAATCCTTTAGACAAGTTCACTCCTGTTACCAAGTTACTGTGTTTAGAGCAACATCAGTCATGAATTTGACCCATACTAGAATCACAGGTAATTTTTTTTTTCTGGGATATAGGGGTTTCTATTCCACGTTAGAAAACAATTTACGTTTTGCCCGATCCCCACTCTACAGATGGGTACACAGGTTTGGAGGGAAGCAGTTTGCCAAGCTCACAGGCAAGGCCAGCAACACAGTCCAAAAGAGCTCCAGATTCCTGAACAACTGGCCCATGTTGGAGGTGTTGATCAGCAATGCCCACTTCTTTCCTGAACTCCTACAGCCCTCAATCCCCTTCTACTAGGAAAAGATTACATGATACTGCATTTGGGGAAAGGCTCACAGGAAAATGCCTAAAGCAAATGCATCAGGGATACACACACACATACTCGCGCACAAAAAAAAAAAAAAAAAAAAGGGTTAGAATATCTCAAGACAGGAAAAAAATGCCTTCCTGTTGTTCTTGAAGCTTTTCTTAACTTCTTCCTCCTCTTTGCCAGCTGGAGTCCTGAGTAATGAATGTCTGCCAGGTCTGGTCTTCCTCACACCCTTTCCTTGTGCTTCACGTTAGCCAGCTTGACTGTTTCCTGCTCAGAGGCAGGTGGAGAAGGTTCATCGTGACATCCAATCATCAGCTGGTAGACAATCACTCCTGCAATGGCCCCAAGGAATGGAGCAACAATTGGAACCCACCACCACTGTCTACCAGTCCTGGAAAACAAAGATAAAATGCACAAGGTAAGAACTGCAGTCTACGCATTAGGATGTTCACCTTTGGATCTGGAACAACTCAAAATCTGGTCACCACCATTGACTTTCAAAAGACAGCAGTACCTGCATGTGCACAGCAGTTTCCCAGGCAAATGTTGATGATGACAAGAAATTCTGAACATTTACTTGCAGGAACTCAAAGACTGTCTCTCCACCAAGAAAGGAGAGAAGCAGCTGCAGTGCGTAGACACTTTAACTTCCCTCCCGCTGCTTGCAGGAAGGCATGTAGTCTCTACTGCTCATGGCTCTCTTAATTTTCTCCAACATCAGCAAAATCCAAATATAACAAACGTCTTACATTTTTTACTGCTAAAAAATGATGATAGGCTAATGTTCAAGGTAAACCTGAACTTCTCATGGATGCCTTTAGGTTGCCTCCCTGATAGCAAAGTTAGGTCATTTGCTCTCACTGCTGGAAGCTGCCAAGCTTCTACGACTTCGTAAAAGCAAACACTGTCCTTTAAAAACATTTATAAAGTTCAAAGATATTTCATGGCTGCTAAGACTCTTTATAATGCCAGAGCCACCAACTACTTGACTTGCAATTTTTTTCCTCTTGATGCACAGGGTTTTCATTGGCAAGTACTTACCAGAACACTTCAGTGCCCCAGCCAGCGATGGCTGTGAAGAGACGAGGCCCAAAGTCCCTGGCAGGGTTGACAGCATAGCCAGAGTTGAAGCCCATGGAGGTTCCAATAACGAGGACAACAAAACCAACTGTGAAGGCCTCCAGCCCCGTGGGGACAGGGTTGTTGTAGGGATCAACAATAGCCAAGACACAAACAATCAGGGAGGCAGTGCCAATGAACTGGGGAAAAAGAAGAAGAATTTAATCCAGGTTAATCTTTTAACCAAATTATTTAACTCCTCTGAAGTCCCATGCATTTAGGACTCACTGTCTAAACTCAAAGAGCTGCACTAAGTCATCCCATGGCATTATCAAGCCACAGGAGACTGAGCACCCATAGGAATGCGATTGTGGAATGTGCTCCTCCTGGTAGCCCACAGGCTCAATCAAGCCAATGCCTTTTTCCCTACCCATAGAAGAACTATGAATAACTGAGAAGCCAGAAAAGCTGAAGACATCTTCCTGAACACGCTTCCAACCTGCCACAGCTGGGTGGCTGCTGTCCCTTTGTGGTTGATGGGAACGTTAAGGTGGAGACAGTCACAATTGTGCAATAGCCACAGTAGACAGTGGGAGTGAGGAAGACCCATCCATTCTCACACTATTGCTCCTCAGGGGCTAAGGCCAAGTATTATCCTTTTCACCAGTGTCCTGGCCAGTCTTGTGCAACTCAGTAATCCCCTTAACACAAGCCTTCTTGCTGTAAGGGTGTTTTCTGGCTCTGCTCTTTCTATGGGCTCATAAGAGACTTGTGCCAGCTCTAAAAACTTCTCTGGATATCTTCTCTTTAAATTTCAATTCATTCTGTAATTAAAGGAGAAGCCCAGAACCACCGCTGAAGATTCCTCTTCAAATGCAGCTTCAGCCTCCCAGCAGCCTCTTACCTGGTCAAAGAATCCATTCACAATGTTCAGATGCTGAGACGGGTAGGTGGCAAAGATACCAGCAGTGCCGTTTTGTCCTGTTACATACAGCTGGTTGCTGCCAAAAGCCCAGATGGCATCTAGAGGTGGGGGGGGGGGGGGGGAAGAAAGGTAGAGAGGTCAGTCATTTTCCAACAGGCATCAGAGGGAGGATCCTGCTTGGAAGATGGTTAAAATGTAGGCTCCATAGAGCCATGAATATTGAGACAGAATTCCTGGAGCACCCCATTGCTATGTGTTGCAATACCATCTGCTGTAGGACACTCATTTGGAAAACTTAGGGCATAATCCACCACAGCATTTTACCAGTCATGATCAGATGCATTAGCCTGAGTCCCTGCTCCTAATATGTCTTCCTTACCAGGCACCAGGAAAGAGTTAGAGCCAAAAAGTAAACACTAAGCTGACTCCAAATCTCTCCCAAAGGTGCCCAAATGCCTGTGGTATCAGTCCTGGTATCAAGATATGAGATAGTGCTATGGAACTCATCTGCAGCAAGCAGGATCTGGGCTGATCTTGCGCTTTCCTCTAAGCTAATATACAATTGGTTTCACTTCTCAGGGTTGTCTTGCACAGCAGTCAGCTCCTTGCCTACCACTATGTAGAAACAGAATAACTAGCCTAGCTGGGCTGCCTAGAGTCCCTCAGTGGAGAGAAAAATGGGCATTTTCTGAAGGTAGCTCTTCCATGGTTTAGGCAGCTAAAATGGGATTAAGGAGACTTGAGACCATCAACTAGAAAGGTAACTGGTGTTGAACTGAAGTCTTGATGTTAACATAGATGAAGGTAGGTCACCCTGCTTCTTTGAAAAACAGTTAGTGCTAGTGCCTGGATGGCCACTTACTCCCTCCAGGTGACCCAGATGTTCTGCTCAGATACAGGCAACACTGCTCCTATTGCCAGAAATAGGAGGCAAACTCTGAGTCAAAAGTCACCCTTGATATTTGAGGAAGAACAATTTCCAGCACAAAGAGCCAGTTCTTTCCCACTGAATATTGCCCTGTGATGAGGAACAGGTGCATGAGGAACTGAATTTCTAGGATGCTTTCCAAGGTATAGAATGGTTCTGATAAATGTGGCAAAAAATTCTAGAAATCCCATTGTCTGGAAGCTAACATGACACAATGCAGAAAACTTCCATGATGAAGTCTTTACTTTTTACCTTTTTTAAAGGATAAAACACCTTTGGAATAATCCACAGATAAAATGTCCTTTACTACTAGTGTTCCATCAGCATTTCTGAAAGATCTGTTTAATACAGATAGTACCTAAAATCGAGACCATCCGTTGGTCCATGTTACAGTGATAAGTACTCAAGGACAAAGACTCACATATTGGCAATAGTCGTTGGCCTTCAGATTGATTTGAACCCATCGTCCTGATGAGAACAGGAAAGCCTCCCCAGAAACACAGTAAGGAGGTTTCTCATGTCTGCTGTGAAAGAAAGTGCTTCTCTCCTATTTGGGAACCAGCCTTCCTGCAGTGAGTCATGAAGAGCATCCATCTCACCCCAACAAACACAGAACATTTCTGCACTTACCATAGTACAGTCCAAAGACAATTCCAGCCCCCAGGAATGCCCCCAGTGTTTGGGCCAGGGCATAAATTGGTAGCTTGATCCAGGGCTCCCGAGCCAAGAAGCACATGGCAAAAGTGACAGCTGGGTTCAGATGTCCACCTGCAGAGAGGATGGTGGTTATTGCATTTTATAGACAGAATTTGTGTCCCAGACATGAGGCAAGGGAAATTTGTTTCCACACCAGTGCCACATAGGAAAAGCACTGCCATCTAGGCCTACACAACAATTGTCACTAGTGAAATCCAGCCCACATGGAGCCACAACGTACCTGATACCTGTCCCGAGATCAAAATGCCGAGCATCACAGCAAAGCCAAAGGCTAGGTTGACAGTCAAGAAACCTCCATGAGTCCCTCTGCTGAGCACAATCTGCGCAACGGAGCCACAGCCAAACAGCTAGGGGGAGAAGAAGAGATTGAAATTACCCTCTCTGTTTCACATCATGACCAGTTGATGACCAGTGCCTTCTTCACTTACACTTGCATGCACCATCACAGCTCACCCATGACTCAAAGCCTTCAATCTGCAGTCAAAGTATCTAGGTGTTATCGCCGGGGGTAGCAGGGAAGGAGAAAAGACATAGAACAAGCCTATCTCCTGGGAGGGGGAAACAAAGCCAGGGCCAAAATAAACAGCAAGATCAGACCACAGTTCACCTCTCCAGAAGACTGGACGTCTTTGTCCAACCGTGTGATTTTCAGGTGGTAGGTGAGAAGAATCAGCCACACAGCACCCTGGCCTGAGGTATTTACAGTTCAGATGGGGGATCTGACTCCTTATTGTTAAAAAGGCTAATTGTTCAATGCAGTAGCACATAGATTGGCAGGAGACAATTTTGCTAATGCCTGGAAATACAGACATGACTGAAGGAGGTCATATACAGCCTGACATTTGTGGAGTCCTCTTTCAGGTGGCAATGGCTGACAGTGAGAGACTGGGGCTTCCTTGAGTACCTGCAGTTGTCCCAGCCCCAAGCGATGCTCTCTGCTATGGGCACTCTGAGCACAGCCAAAACATCCCAAAACAGCCATACCCTTCCAATGTCAAAACCATGTAAGAAAGGATCAGGGCAACACAGTTGGCCTGTCTCTGCACCACCAAGATGGCACAGGAACCATCAAGCAAAGTCCATATTCCACAGACAGTGTACCACCAGGACAGCTGGAGGCTTGACCTTCTGTCCAAGATCATGGCTGCCCCAAGCACTTTTGGGGACAAAAGTTCTTTCTGCTGGCTGATAAGGGCCGTTTCCCAGTAGCTAAGTCAGGCATGTGCTCTTGCTCAAAGACATTTGCTCCAAATGGGTGATCCTTCTCCTCCCAACCACATCCAAAAGCCATCCTTTCTATGCTCACCCTTGACAACCCAGACCATATTCCCCTGACAGTTCAGTTTGTCACTTGAGCATCAGGCTTTCTGCCTGGCCAAGTCTCCCCACTTCCCATTATGTAAAAGAAGAAGCTCTAATCCTGATCTTTTGTACACTTTTGTCTTCCACTGACTCCGCCTGAATTGCTTCTTGGTGTATTCCAGGGCTTATCACATCAGCAGGTACTGAGAGCATCCTTAAACTAGGACAGGGATTACAGCTTGTTCCTAAAACCCTTAAATCTAGGGATCAAGGCTTGACTTATTTCTACTAACCACATGTCCATATCTACACACCCATCAAGACTTTCTGTTTCTATGAACTCCTCCATCCCAGGATTACTCAACTGCCACAGAGTCAGACTAATAGGCAAATAGACCAAATAGGCACCAGGGGTAGCTCTCTTCACCTCTCCTGCCAATGCTGGACATGGCCATTGAGCAATGTACGATCCAGATGAGGGGCCAAGCCAAAACACACCTAACTCATCCCCTCCCATTCCCTTGACAAGGGGTGAATTACTAATAAAGCAAACACTGCACTCAGCCTGCTGGGAAAGGAGCAGCCAGGTAGGCTTGCAGGCTGATTCACGAGGTGGACACTCTGTACACAGGTGCCTCTTGACAAGGAGCCAGGTCCCCAACGCAGGACCTTGTGTATCAAGAACAAAGGAACCTGTAGAACTCGTTAGTTAATGAGAGGGGGCGTCCAGCACTGCTCTCTACTGGGAGCAGGCAGAACAGCCCCTTCAATGTCCAAAACCCGAGCTGCCCAGGTGGGAAACCATGGCAGAGGAGACACCCAGGCAAAGGCCGAAAAAATGAGTCTTGTTTGTTGTGCAGCAAACGGAGCCATCATTCCCAGCTGTGCCCAAACCACTGAGGGAAGCTAAGCTCCAACTGAGCAAATAAATACTGGCTGATAACCAGGGTGCCATCTGTTCCTTCCCTTACCCCAGAAGATCCCCAGTGTGCTTTAGGCAGAGTTTTAGAGAGAGCACTCGGCCATGGCATTCAGCTCTCTAATGCCACACAGCTCATCAGTCTCACCAGGGAAGGGTGAGCCTGCAAAAAATTGCAATGGGCATCTGAGTTTGGCAGGGCTGGTCCCGGGTTCTTCCAGTTGATGAAGGTATTTGTGTTATTCACTCTGAAAGAACTGGCAGTTCTGCAAGTGGATGGTGGTTGGTTCATTAGCCACATAGCTTTCGGTTGCAGAAACCACAGAGTAAATTTCCCCCCCTTTATTCCCCTGTTCACCCACAAAGGTCTTCCCTTAACCTGGACGAAGGCCAGATCTGCCTTTTCTCAAGAGGTTGTTCCCCCTCCTCCTCTCCCCCCATCCTACACCTGGCAATAGCTCTCCAGCTTTTCCTCAGAAGAGAGTCTATGGGCCATGTAAAAACACCCCAGAGCCACTCCGCAGGAGCATTACAATTATTTATCAGATCAGCCCTGAGCACTATTTGGCTTAATTCAGCATACAGAGAAAAACCTGACCCTCAGCAGATAAAAAGTGAGGTGATACTTAAGGACATGTTTGAACTTTGATATGCATGTGTGCGATTCCATCCTGCACCAGTGGACTCCACTGAGCATTAACGTATACGCTCATGCATGACATCCATTCATGGCATTTGACTTTCAGGAACCAGTTCAAATTGTGTTCACCTGTGCTTTTGTGGCAAGTGGCTTGACATTACAGAGTTTTGTTGTGGCAGTGGCTATTATGAGTTTTAATCACACCATTTCCACTTCTGCTATTCATTAGTTTTTCTTCAAACTCATTTTCCCAGGCCATATGAGACAGGAGACCCTCAGCATCCATCAGCTTTAAGTCTTCCCTTTCTAGTGCTTGCAGGTAAGTGTTTAGGAGCAGCTAGCTTGAGTTGAAAGCCTAGGAAGGTCAAGTAAAAGCAATTCAGCATTTACCCTTGTGGCATTAAAGTCCATGTAACAGATGTAAAAGTTCTTGATCAATATTACAGCATTTATGTTTGGAGACAGTGGTACACACCCAAGGCAGAAATGACCCCTCAATTATTGATTTTAATAACCTGCCTCCAACACTTCTTTTCTTCTTCTTTTTTCTCTTTTTTTTAAAAAAAAAAACAACTCCGGACCTTACTGGAAGAACATCCCAGCCAACAGAAAGCCAGGTTACCACCTCACACGGCAGCATGTGCGGCAGTCAACTGTTATATGACCATGATCCACTGGCCAAGTTCAAAAGCATTTTTGAAGTGCTAATAAAATGATCGCAACAGAACATTACTCTAATGGATTAAAGCCCCTCTCCCAGGAATTGAGGTCAATGAACCCATTAACCAGGTTAATGGAAGCCTGCTCCCTAATTTCATCTTACTGGCTCTAGCAGATCTAATGGCTTTCCCTGACAACTGTGAGGTTTCTCCTCTTCCCTCACGAGCTGATCCAACTCCTTGCACTCTGAAAATAACAAAGCCCATGTTCTGCAGGATCCGTGAGTTGAACTGGTTCAGGGGTGGAAGGGCTGAAAAATTCCAAAGGCTGTACAAGGCAGGGGACAGCCAGAAGCAGCAGCAGCAAAACCACAAAAAGGGAGCAGGTCGCTGGGTGAAAGCTCAAGCTCCAGGGACCCTTAGACTCCCTGTGTCCAGGGCATGTCTGGAGACTGGCCATTTGGCTTTATCACCCAAGGTAAAAACACCCTGTCTCTATGTCTAGAGACAAGAAAACTCTGGAACTAGTCAAGGCTGGTAGGAAAGGACCTTGGAGGACAAAATAAGTTGAAAAAACTAATGAAGAAGTGAGTTTATAGGCAGAGTTCATAACCTGAGTTTATAACCTGAGTTTATAGGCAGACCTTGTGAAAAGCATCTCCAAATGTGAACTTGGTAACAAGGCAGTGCTCAGCACTCACCTGCACAACAGCCAAATTTCCTCCCTCGCTTCCCTACTCTTTTCTTTGTGGTGCTTTTTCACACCTTCAGGTGCGACACAAAGGGCTTGGATGCATTTGCTTTTGGACTTCAGACAGACTGATCTTTAAATCAGGATGGGAAAGTTTTTCTGGCATAGCCCAGGAGGAGTGTTATTACCTGAGTTACAAGCTTCCTTTTCAGCCAGCAAATAAACCAGGGATTAGGCAAGGAGCCTGCTGTAAATCTACCCTAATCACCTGGGTGGATGGGAAAGGCTGCTCAGCCCTCACTGCCCTCTGGTCAGTGGGGAAGGTGCCAGAAGGGCAGCCAAACCATGGGTCTACTTTGAAGGAAGAGACCCTGAGATATTGATGGAAGATTTTAAGCATTAGACACATAAAGGGTCCCCTCCTCTTCATATCAGAGTTGAACTTAGGGCTGTCCTACATTCCCTTCAAGGGGGCAGGTTGGGAGGGAGGGGGCAGGAGACTATCGCTTTACAGACAAGTTCAGAACAACTTCCCAACTCCTCTGCAGCTCAATGCAAGAAGGGGTTACAGGCACTGTAAGTCTCCCCCATGGCCCCTTGCTGCCCTCCCCAAGGAGCAGGACCCAGCTGGGTAGATCTGATGACAGAACCCATCCCCATTGCTGTTTCTGCTCAAACAGCATGCTGAGATCTTCCTCAACTCCATGGCCCATGCAGCCCCGACAGCCTCCATCACCCACAAAGGTAGTGCAAGGAGCAACATCATTTTTGCCTTTCCCCAGAGCACCTCTTGAACAACCAGGCTGGCCACCATTTACAATTTGCAAAGCAAGGAGAAATGCTAGGCCCCACAGTCAGGCTTCTTGCCCAGCTCAGCTGGAGCCACCCTGGTGAGAAGCAGTCCTATGGGGAAGGGCAGCCACAGACGGTCCTCCATGTTATGGCTCCTTCTGCACAGCGTGCTGTCCCGGAGCCAGGCAGGGCTGCAGGACTCCAGAGATAAGAGGGTCTAAGGACAGTTGTGCCACACACACATCACACACTCCCCAGCTGCACAGGGCTGGGGAGACAAGCAGTGCTCAGGGCAAGAAACCTGCACAACCGTCAGCAGAGGAGTCAGCCATTAGAGAGGAAATTCACTATTTTACTTTGTTCTCTACCCCCCAACCCCAACCACGGAAGCCAAAACACTTACTCTCATATCCCTGGTATCCCTCATGTTGGGAGGTTTTAGCTCTTAGAAAGACCCATAATTCTAGCCGGGTTTTGGTCACGGGGTTGGGCACTGCTGGGGAAAAGCTGCCTTCCCACTGAGGGCAAGTCTTGGTGCCCAAACTGTCCTGTTTGCAGCAGTGAGTTCGAGCTCTCCCGGTGGAAGGAGAGGCGAGGGAGAGCAGCATCGCTGCCGGTTCCCAGGCCTCCGCACCCAGCATCACAGACCTTTCACAGGGCAGGACCCAGCAGAGCTCGAAATGCCTACAGCAAAGATTTCCAGCCCCTTTCAAATCCTAGCAAAGCATTGAAGAAAAAAAAAATAGAAATTTAAAAATAAAAATAAAAAATTCAAAAAATCACAATATCCTCCAAATGCAGCAAGCTGGGTTCAAGCAAATGGGCACAAATCAAACAGCCACTGTGGGAACCGCCAGGAAGCCCCCTGTGGCTGCGGGATGAGGGGCAGCTTCAGGCTCCACGGCTGCCGTCGGTGCACCGAGGCTCCCCCTTCACCTCTGACATCCCCACCACTTTGCAACTTTGGTTTCTGTGATCTGCAGCCACGCATCATACCCCAAAAACCTCCCACCTGCCCACAAAGCCAGCCCCGACCAAAAAGCAGCGAAGAACAGTTTTGTTCTTTCCTGGTGCCCCTCTACAAACAGAGAATCACAGTTAGCCTGGCTTGGAAGCCCACTACAAACAGCAAGTTCCTCCTCCTGCAAAACGTAAAAACCAGACAGAGCCAGCTTTGGTATTTACAGCCAGCAGAGCGAGGCAGACAGATCGAGGCTTGAAGGGAGGCACAGAGGGCTGTCGCTGGGAACCCAGCCTGCAGTGAGCTGCTGCAGCAGGGACACAAATAGCAAGCCTCCGGGGAAGCCCCTGCAGCGCTGGCGTTGCTCAACCACTGCCAGCAAGCAGTGCTTCTGACACAGGTATGAATTTCAAACCTAAACGACCACTTGGAAAGTTTGTTTTGAAGAGGAAAAAAAAAAAAATTAAAAAAAAAATATTAGTCATTTTAGTTATCAGAGGAAAGGTAGAATCAGCATTATAAGTATCTAAAGGGTGAGTTGAAGGAGGAGGGAGCCGGACTCTTTTCAGTGGCTGCCAGTGAGAGGACGAGGGGTAACGGGCACAAGTTGGAACACAGGAGGTTCCACTCAAATATGAGAAAAAACTACTTCACGGTGAGGGTGCCAGAGCCCTGGAACAGGCTGCCCAGGGAGGTCGTGGAGTCCCCTTCTCTGGAGATTTTCAAGACCCGCCTGGATGCAGTCCTGAGTAACATGCTCTAACATGCTCTAGGCAATCCTGCTTCAGCTAGAAGAACTAGATGATCTCTACGGTCCTTTCCAACTCTAATAGTTCAGTGAAATTACTGTTCTTGTAGCAGAAAGGACACTACTCACAGAGTAAAACCCCGCGTTGTGCAAGGTGCTGTACACAGCAAAATCAGCTGGCAAGGAAAGAGCACCCTTGCCCTTGCGCTATTCAGGGCTTGCCTGCCTTAGTTGGATTATTTTTCTTATCTTATCTTTAAAAAAAACAAAACAAAAAAAAAGCAGCAATATTTTTCGTTAACATTCTGCTGTGTTTACAACCTCCTTAAAACCCAAGGAAAAATAAAATCAGGCACTAGGTTAATTCTTACAGGAGAAGAGACTTCGCAGGGGTCTGAAACTGCTTTGCTCTAGAAGACCCTGAGAGGGCTGCGGTCGTTATGCAAGTGAAAGGGAGGAGGGAAGAAGCTGAAACCGTGCCAATATCCATGGTGGGGCAAGTTTTACATTACACTGTGAAATTTAAAGTAAGCTGGAAACTTTAAACAGTCTCCTTCCCTTCAGCTCAGGAAGTTAATTTCAGCGTGAATAATACCAAACCTTAAATCTATCCCTAATATTGTTCTGCTCTGGACGTATTTGCATGTTTGCGTTCAATCACTTCTGTCTCCCGTGAGGACAATTCCATGGATCCCATACCTTTCCTTGGGTATTTTATTGTCTGAAGCCATAGGAGATATTTACCAGGCTGAAATGCAGCTAAATACATGCACACCCAGCTCAGCCTGCTGGTAGGGTGGGCAACAGAGGCTTCTGCAAGGTACAGAATGACAACTGTCTCCTGGGTCTGTCCAATCCAAAACCACTACCCTGGCAATCTGAAAGGGGAAGAACATCATCTTCAAGGCACTTTCTGTTTTAGGAAGGTGGTAAAATAAAAAGATGCACAAGAATCAGGGTGGTAGGGAGCAAAAAAAAATTTTTTTTTCTTTTTTTAAGTAAAATAAATAGAATCTGTAAGTGTCACTTCATTAACAGAAGAATAGGCTGGGGCAGCTCTAAGGCAGAAAGGGACCGATGCCCAGCAGAGCCATTCTGCAGGCTTGTTGCCCTGGAACTCAGCAGCCTCTCTGCTGTATACCCTGTTTTTGTCTACTGACAACCCTGGAGCATTCACCATGTTTGGGACTTTCCCGTTTCTCCAACAAGCTCACCCCACCTTCATGGTTGTGGTACCCCCAGCCCTATATCCACCGCAGTGTTCCTGCAGGAGATCCCAGGTCACTTTCACAAGACCCATTAAGATGGAGTTGAATTTGTCACTAAAACCCGCATTTTCTTGTCCCCAGACACCAGCTCAGGAATTCCTGAAGAAGGTGAGGGATCTGCTTGTGCACTTGCACACAGACTTTAAAAGACAGCAGGTGTGGTGCTGCCAAGGACAGGGCATGCGTTGCCCACTTTTGCCAGTGCATCACCCAGCCTGGCTGGTGGGTGCCCGACACCACCCTCATTTTGGAGGTTGGTTATAATTTTGGACCAAGTCCTTCCTCGGGCTCTGAGCACTTCCCAGCTCCTTTCTGTCCCAGAAAGACAAGGCTTCAGAGGAAAGGTTATCTCGGTCATACCAGGTAATACAGTTGGAAGAAGGAACATTTTTTGTATCACAAGCCCTTCTGAAATCTCAGATCCCCATGGCTAAAGGCTTGCTTTATTTCTCCAGCAATGCTAACTTGTCTAGCAGGAAACATTTTTCCTCCTTACAAGTCTTGCCTTGCTTCAAGCCCAAGATTAACTGCAGCAACATCAGTGATTCATAGACAGCAGCTTTCTACCTGTTAATCACTTTCCTATCAGCTTTTACCCGCCTTAATCCCGAATAATCCTTCCCTGAAAAATCAACAAGTCTTGTTTGCAAATCAGCAAAGGTGGGTCACGCTGACGATAAAGACATTGCACCGTGCAAAGCTGCTTCTGTGAAGAGTGGTAGCATTTTAGGGGGACCTTTATACTCCCCCACAAGACCCAGTACTCTCCTCTTCATCATCAAAAAAGAATCTTATTTAGGGTTAGGGTATACAGCACACATAAGATAGCGTGTCAGTGCTTCTGTGTTGTCCCCAGGAGCATGAGCAGCTGCATCAAAAACCTTTCTCCTCTTTCAGCTCCTCCAACTATTAGATTTTTCCCCAAACCGTCCTGCCATCAGTTACGAAGAGGTGTAAACCCACGCTCACTCCACTGAAGCCAGTGGGAGCTCTCTGGCTTTGTACCGCTTCAGAGGCACTTTCACTCACCAGTATTCACCAGGGGGGGGATATCAACTCCTTTCTGCTGCAACATCAACTCAGCATGCCGGGTGCCCGAAGCCAGATGCCCCTACCCCCGTTTTGCTACACCAGGATTTGCTCCCCACTCCTCACACACAACTGTCCACGCTCTTCCCATCTTGCCTTTGACCTCAAGGCAAGCCAGGGCCACCCAAAACATCTTCTGACCAAGTCACCTGTAGAGTTACCCACCCCGCTTTATCCCTCCTGTCCCATCCCTTCGGAAACCGAGCATTAAAACGGGAAGGAGAGTTTTGTTGCCGTTTACCCCTTAAAAACACATACTCTGACGGCTCGGCATGGCCACACGCATGGCCAGCCCGAGGTCCCCATCAGCCCCCGGCACAGGCTGCCGCGGTGTCGTGCAGCCCCGCTGATAAGACCCTGGGGAACGTGCAGCCAACAGCCAAAGAAAAAAAAGAAAAGAAAAAACAACCAACAACCCGCTGCAACTGTTTAAATTCTGGATATTTTTTTTCTCCATAGGATGCACCAGGAAAACAAAGCGAGGTGAGGAAAAAGCTTTCACTTCCCCCGGGTGATAACACTTGACGTTAGTTCAGTGCCAAGAAAATATTCCAAGGCAGAGAGAAAGGAAGTTTTGCGTGATCTCTGGTGAAACACTTGATGCTCGCATGGGGACTTGTTGCTCCCTGCACTTTGCAGACACACGAAAGCCCCTAAACACCCACCCACCTCTGCAAAGCCCACCCTTTGCCAGCGACCTCAAAGCTCATCCTACAGCAAGTTGCATGAGTATTTTTTCCCTGTGGATAAGGACCTCTCTAATCCCCACCCCAGGGCAGGTGGCATTGGAGCTGGGCTCATCCGCAGTGCAAACTCTGGCAGCAGTTTGAGCAGTTTTGGCAGATGTTCCCCATCCACCCACCAGGGCCATGTCCACCCCAGGGGACCCAGGGGTTGTAGAGCATCCCCGCACCACAGTGTAGACTCACCACCAGGATCAGCGTCCCCAGGCACTCAGCCAGCGCTTGCCGGACCAACTTGTTTCTGATCCTCAGGTGCTCCTCAATGGTAGCAAGAACGTCCTTTTGCCTCCCCATCGCAGCAGAGGTGCCCTTCGAGCGGTGTCAGGGAAAAAGCAGCAGCTGACAAAGCCTCGGCAAGGTTTCTTCCCCAGCAGAGATGCCTTGGCTTATAAGTAAGTTCAGTGGTGCCTGACACACCTCCTGGGTAACCACACCCCTTCCACACAACTTATTTTTTTTTATTCCCCCCCCCCCCTCCTTTTCAGCATGAGACAGAGTGGGTGATTTTTTTCATTTTCTTTATTGCTTGGATAGGTGAGCAAATGATTCAGGAGTTTCAGAAGGAGGAATTAAATGCCACAAAGATGTCCTGCTCAAACCCCTACTGTTTTCATCAGTTACTGACGAAAACACAGGGCTGTATCTGCCCTCCTCTGGAGGTCCTAAAAGCTAAATGCGTGGACTGAGCAGTGCCTTAACCCATTTGTGCAATCACAGAACTCTGCTTTCAGCTCACTTTCCCTCCCAAATTCCTGCAGGGTGGCAAAGTGATGAGTACTCCTGTGCTGATGGAGAGGCTGCAGGTGCTTTTGCAGCAACATCGTGGGGCAGGAGGGTTTGGTGCCCCACATCTGTATGGTGGGCTAAGGCCAACGCACCTCCTGAGGCCAGCAATTACCCAGCTGAAGCTGGTGTCAAGAAGCAAGAGCAGACCTCTGTCCATGAAAGGCTGCATCTAAGTCCAAACTCTTGTGCATTGTTATGGTTCCTCTCTGCCTCCCAGGGCTTTGGGAGAGTATTTCCAGCCCAATCCCCATGAAAGATGTGAAGAAAGTGGAGAAAGATCGCCATTGCAGAGCCAATGCCTCACCACGGGACCTTGACAAGGAGACCACTGACTCATTTACCTTTGCAGGAACCAACCCTTGCTGCCTTTTCACCTTCGACAACGTCCTGAGTCACCCTGGGACAGTTCTACGGGAGGCTCTGAATGAAAGCTGGTCCCAGTCTGTACCATCTGGGGTGAGAGCTGCTAACAGGACGCGTGCCACTGGTGGCATCTGGTTTCTGTTAAGTGAGTAATAAAAATTCACGGGGCTCTTTGACTCACTGGGGCTTGATGCGGAGCAGCAGGGCTGAATTTGCAGGACTGAACGGGACCCCTTTCCTGGATTTGTTCCCCCGCCTCCTCCGCAAAGGCACAGAAGCCTGTTTTTTCCTCTTCCCGTTATTTAGCCATCGACTCTCCTGTTGGAAAAGCAGAGCCTTTTACTGCACTGGTGAATGGGTCCTTTTTTCATACAGAAACTGCAGCCAGCCCGAGGAGCAGAGTCAGGAATGTCGGTAAGAAAGCACTAACGTGTGAGGAATCAAATGCAGGGAAACACTCGGGTCCAAACACAATTACAGGGACAGGAAACTTTCCTCATTATTTTGTGCTCGGGCCCGGTCTGTTATCACCAGCATCAGTGGGATCTGAAGCACAGCGAGGGCTCTGTCAGCCCCATGCGTGCTGGCTGTGGCTGGGGTTTACAAACCCATTTTTCACCTTATTTCCCTCTCCCTCCTCTCACCCTCTTGCTGTGCATCATCTGAGCCATGGAGGATCCACAGGCGCTCCTCTGCCTCACCTCCCCCTGCACTCCCCTCCATACTCTGCTCTGTCCTTTTCACCCTGGCTCTGTATCAAAGCTACCGTAGCCAAAAATGAGGCTGCATGTTGTTTCTGTTTCCCCTTTCAGCAGTTCCTAAGCTAAGGTCTGTGGGCTGTTTTGCCATCTTCTGAACCACCAGTATGCGGGTGCCCGTGTTCTGTGGTGTAGCTTTATTGAGATTTATTTAGACTAGGTCCTGGATCCCGTTCCTTCCCTGGTGGTGGGGACAGGGCCATAAGACCAGAGAGAGACAGGCAAGGAGCAAGAGGCATGGAGAGGCATGATGTTCTCCAGGAAGGTAGGTACATTTCTCCCGTCTGCAGCCCCTCTGGCTACAAATCGAGGATGCAGAAATTTCCTCGTGACTGGTGAAGGGAGAGGAGATGTCTACGCTCCCAGGTTGACAACAGACAACGGTGGTAACACCAGCATCAAAGCTGGTACTTGGAAAAGTCTAGACAGACACAAGTACAAGGAGCCAGGGTGGGGTGGGCACTCCAACCCCTTCTCTGCGGCTGACTCACCGCCTGACCCTGAGCAAATCCTTCACCTTTCCACACCTCAGCTTCTCCGTCAGTAAATTAGAGAGAGAGACCTCGAATTCTCTTCCAGGGGCGTTGGAAGGGTGAATCACTGCAGCCCAAGATCCAATGACTTGAAATGAGCAACAGGGACTTATGCAATTGCTTTCCCAACAGAAAGCCATGTTATTATCTAGGAAGGCGCTTGGGGAAGGGGCAGTGATGCAACACTGGAAGAAGTGGAAGATCTTTTCAGAAGTAATAGATAATCAAAATGTGGGTAAAGGCTGAAAAACTCCAACTCTAGAGGTTCTCTGTGCCAAGGCAGGAATTTCCCTGCCACACCATTCAGCTGGACTCCAGGGACACAAGATCTAAGCATAAAACAATTAAAAATGTGCCTCAGCAGCAGCAGGTTTCCAGACAAGCCCATCTCCCACAGGAACTGGTGCACAGGGTACTGGTAACCAATCCTGGTGGTTAGAAGAAGTCCACAGGTAAGTAAAAGTAAACAAGGAAGGATGTAGCAGTAAGACTAACAAGGTAGGACCTTACAGTTGCTGGGCTTTTCTAGCGTTGGGTGGACACAGTGAAATGTCCGTGCCTTTAACCTTGCCTTGCATAGATATTTAAAGATGCACAAAGGCTCAGAAAAAAGGAAACTTCTAAACCTCAGTCACAAAAAGCTCATGTGGGACCTCCTGGTGGTGATGCCAAAGTTACTGAAGCCCGAGGAAGGAACTTCTGCTGTCAGTCATGGCCTGACTGAAACATCAGGCATTGAAGTGCCTAAGGTGAACTACCCCTATCAGTCTCTACAGTGTCAAAAAAATCAAGGCATTGCAGGGAAGTGAGGGAAGCAATGTAACAGTTTAATTTATGGAACCTGCTGGTTGCCCAGAAGAAAATACAAAAAGGAAGCTCCGCTGAGCAGGAAATTCGAGGCAACATTGTTCTGTTGTGCTTGTTCACAAATCTCAATCTTTTCTCCCAATATCTTCTGGTACCCAGAAATATGGAAGTGGCTAGGGACAGACCAAGGTTTGAACCCATGCCCTCTGACCCCAGTCCACCAGAGCACTTGTCCGTAGTGTTTGTCACTTTCTTGTTTCTTTTCTTTACCTCCTGCAGAACCATACGATACGCCACAAGAAACTCACTGTGCTTGGGCTGTTATTTCTAGACATGATCCAAAACCAACACCCAGGTTCCAAGTTTGCTGTTTGCACTGCTGCTTGGCTCCCTCTCTCATCACTCTACTCTGGGGGGAAAATACAGGTGAAATTTTAAAGGAAGAACCGATCCTTGGCTCCTCTTCAGCTGTTTTCCTACTGGCTCTAGTGACACAAAATAAACTTCGGCTCATGAACTCCTTGGCTTCTGCAGAGGGCTGAATTAGCCTCCAGCAATGTAATTTTTTCCTATTAAAAACCAACTTTGACAAAGTAACCAGACTTTTCCTTAAGCGGCTGAATGGATAAACCTTGACCAATGGGTTCCACATCTCATCCGAGCCAAATTGATTCACCCATCCCAGGATGCATGGTGCAATCCAATAAGAAGAAAAGCGTGAATCACGCAAATCTGTAGTGAGTCATTGCACTGATGGCTGGGTCACCTGGTGCAAAAGCTGTTATGCCAGGAGAGGTCACTGGGTCAAAGCATGACAGGATTCGTCCTTGTGAAATCTCCCTTTGGAAGATCCCTCTGACCATCTCCTCCCCGTGATCTACTTGACAGAGCAATATGGTGACCTGTTCAGAAGATTTCATTAAAAGTAAAAATTATAGCTTGCCTAGCAAGGCAGGGTAGGAAGTGAGTGGGTAGAAAGTTTATAGGCTTTCTAAACGATTCTAGCTGGAGGGTTGAGTGGAGTGATTTCAACATCCTGCCTTGAATCTCCAGATTTGCAGAGCCAGGTGTTCATTTCATGTCTGGGTCTGCTTAGCCCTCCACCTTGAGTTAGAAAACTGGAGAAATTCCTCCAGGGAACAGGGGCAGTCTACACAACTGAGGATTGTTGGTGGCATCTGTGTTTGGAGAAAGTTAAGGTGAAACTGGAATCCTAATTTAGGTTCATTGGACATCTAAGAGAGGCCTGGAAGTTGACAAACTGGATTTGGACTTTGAATTACAATATAGTAACGGGAATAATATTTAAAATCCCTGAAAACAGCTCTTCTTGAAGTCCTCTGCTTATGACCAAGTGGAGCAAAAGGTGGCCCTGAGCTACCTGTAGCTCTTATTCAGAAGTGTCCCATAGGGATGGATCCCCTAGAGTTATATTGGTGCATGGGCCCACTGCCTGTTCGCACTGGTGGTTCCTTGTCATGCCTGATTTCATCCTCATCCCAAAGCTGGTCCTAGTTTACAGGACTAGACATCATTTCTCACATGCCATTCCTGTAGAGAAGCCATTTTCCAGTGTAAGCAGTTGCATACCAGAATAACTACTGTACACTGGAAAAGCACCAGTTGCTCCAGAAGAAAGCTTTTTAATAACACTTCTGAAAAGAAAGCCATTATACACAGCTTCCCTGAAATAGGGTTTTGGCAGCTCCCATAAACTTCTCTGTTCTTCTGAGAGCTGCAGAGCCAGTCCTGAGTTGGGGACACTGCTGCTGCTGCTGCGCACCGCAGCAGGAGAGTTCAAAGACCCTGAAGGCAGAAGACACATAAATGGGTTGAAATTCCACCAGCCCAAAGTGTGAGTCAGGAGCAATGACAAGAACTTTCCCTACAGGGTGAGGACATGTCCAGGAATAGAGAGTGTGCCTGCTCTCCAACCTAACCACAGGTATTCCCTGCATAGATGTCCCTGGGCACAGAAATGATCACTTAAAGAGCAAAAAAACGCCTAGATGTCATTTTAGATGTCTAGTTCTTGTCATCACTTTAGAAGCGTCTCTTTCTTGGCTATAAAGGAAGCTTAAAACAACTTGCCCAGCAGGAGACAGCTACACAGAGTTGGTGTAAGCCACCCCCAGCCTATAAGGAGGTGCAAAGTGCAAAATACAAAAGTATTTGTATCATAAATGGGGTATTGCAACAGGAGCAGGGAAGTCTTAATACTCTTCTGTAATTCACAGCAGGGGCTCTCTCTGCGATACCACATGAATTTCAGATCACCCGTGCTCAAGAAAGACAAACTGAAAGTGCAAGAGGTACAAAGAAATACCAGGAAGACAAGAAGGACAAGTAGGTGAGGGCAGTATCTCCATTCTGCTCAAATTAGGTAACGCAGCAAACCCAAGACCAAGCTGGGACACACTGCTGTCAAAAAGTACATCAGGAAGCAAAAATACTGTTTGTGCTGGCACAAGTGCAACTAGGGATGAACCAGCCGTTGGTAATTTTAGGCTGGAGAGTAGAAACTGTAAGAGCATGGATGTTCTGCAGATATTTTCCAATTCCAGGAAGATGTTTCCTCTCCCAGGAGATGCAACGGCAGAAAGTATAAGAGGTTTAAATCTGAAAGGAGGCTTGAAGTTCCCTGAAGTAGTTAACTCTTTTTCCCTGTTTTCTCTGCTCTGACCCAATTCTGTAACACCCCCCCCCCCCAGCCTTGCTTGTCCTCATGTGGTCTCTGCAAGGGAGTTCCTGCTATCTTGCCCCCTCAGAGAAAAGAATCAGGCTCCTGAACTGTAAAAGCACCTTTGGAGCAAACTACGCTTTTCTGTCTCTCAGGGCTGTTGAAGGACTTTAACTACCAGTTCACCTGGGCACTCCCTAAATCCACCTCTGCAAATGCAAAGTGAGCTTGCCTACACTTGCTGCAAGTGAGAACAGAGTCGGCTGTCCTCTTTGGGACGTTCTCTCCTTCAGCCGATTTTAAATCAGTCTGAATCCTGGGGGAATTTCCATGCTGGCCTATTTTTTTATTTTTTTTTTTTTTTCCTCTGGGTAGTTTAAGTATTAAACATCATCCTTAAGCAAACAGGCATTAAGGAACTCCATTGTAATGGGCATTTCTCAGATTCCATAATGCAACAGGGATTTGGCATGGACAAGCCACCTGAGACGAGCGCCCGCGGCGGCGGAGATAACAGGGCTGTAAACAGAAGGGCTGGGCTGTGCAGTGGATGCAACACCCAAGGTCTGAAGAGACATAAACGCCCACCCCCCCCAATTCACCAGGAGGGTCCCTCTCCCAAAGGGAGGGGGGATGTGTCCTTCACCCAACAGCTCCTGCCCAGGCAGACATCGGCAGGCATGCGACATGAGCTGGTTTGGGGCAATAGCTTTTAAACTGGTTCTGGAGGCTTCAAGGAAGGCTTGATCTTATAAGCGGGGAAAAGCAAAGAACTTAAATGCTGTTCTAATGAGAGATACTGTCTTCTTCTTCCTCCCCTTGAATGGAGTTGCACTGGTTGACCCTATGGCTTACCTGGAATATCCTAAGGGTAATGAGCCAATGTTTCCTTACAAAAATGTCCTGGCGCCTTTTTCTTGGGCTGCCCTGAAGGAACAAAAGTGGGGATTTACACACTGAAAGCCCTAAGAAGACTCAGCAAAACTAGGTGCCAAAGTAGGGTGTAGGAGATACTCAGAATTTCAGTCCTAAACTAGAAGCACTGAAATGAGCTAATCCTGTGCTCAGGATTATTAGTTCCCACGCATGGACACAAGAAATCGAAGCCCCAGTTTGCTTCATGACCCAAAGCATGGATGGGTTTTATCTTGAGAAACCCACAGTCAAATCAAAGTGGTTTGTAGAAGCAGAGGGGACAACATGGCAGGGGCAATCCCTTCCCAGAAAGGCAGCCCAGGTCAGACCTCCCTCATCTCACCATGCATTTTATGTCTGAGAGCAGGCCCAGATGATGAGAAGAGCCAGCCCAGAAGCCAGAGGAGCTGCCTGCTCTGGAACAGGATGGGTTTCCGGGGGGTCAGAAACCAGCGGATGGGAACAGATGCTTTCCCGTGAGTCACTGCATTTGTAGACAGCATTGGCAGAGTTCCCAATTCCAATTACCTCCTCCTGTGGTCAGACACCCCTTTTCCCTTAGGCAAGCAAACCCCCAGCCCCACTGACTGCCAGAGCCCAGTGAGGGCAGGATGAAACCTCAAAGCAGCATGGGATGGAGGCAAGCATGGAGTCTACCGAAGGGACGAACAAGGCATCCTCTTCTCTCCACCCATGGAGACCCCTTGCATCTCTCTCCCCTCTGGTCTGGAGAGGAGATGAATCTGATTGTCCTTACAGCCCCACATCTCCTGGCTCCAGCCCTCCTGACAAATCGCAATAGTGGAGTCCCAACCCCACCACAGCTCCTGTCCACTTCCAGACTGGAGAAGGAGCAATAGGAAGGTAACGAGCAGGAGTGGGCCAGGAAGCTCAAAAAACACAGAGAGGAGGAGATGTCACCCCTCCCCCAGGGGTGTTTTGTGGGGTGGTAGGAGGAGGGCAATGCTGCCAAGGTACCAAAATTTCCACCCTGTAGCACAGTATCTTGCCACACACCCTGCTTGGGAAACCATTTCCCAGCAAAATCTGCCAATGAATGTCTGTTGTGTGTGGCTAGGACTTCCCAGGCAGGAGCTCTGGATCCTCTGGGGACAGGCAGCATTTGTCCTGCTTTGCCTGTTAACCTATACACCGACGTACGCATTCTTCACCTCCAGACCTTGGGTATCAAACTCCCCAACCCCTACTGGGAGGTGCAGGTCATGGATCTTTGATGTCCAGCCCTGTTTCCCCGAGCCAGCCGCTCAGACGTCGCACCCCCTCACCCCTCCTGCCACCACATCCTGCAGGAAGCCCACGGAGACCTGAATCAGACCTGAGTTGGGCAACCAGAGTCGGCAAATTGGATACCTATTACTGAAAGATAAGATCTCTTACAGTCATCCCGCTTGTGGCTTGGGGAGTATCTATTGCAGGCACCCAGCTGGGGCATCCACTCAGCCTTGCAAAACCCTTACGAAGAAGCACCAGCCCTGGCTCCACACATGCGCTCCCACCCCTCCCACAACGAATACACTCAGCTGGCAGAAATGACGGTGTGCAGAAAGAGGGAGTGGGGCTTGGCATGGCCACCGTGCCGCTCATTCATCCCTCTACCTAGCATGCCAAGACAGCAATGACAAAGGAAGAGTGGAGAAGACCTAGCGGGATTACCCCAGTGTGGACCACTATGGAGGAATAAGACATGCCAGTTGTCTGTGGGAGATTTCCGTAAGGGATGTACCAGGAAGATTTGGTCCCAGCTGCTGCCAAAGTAGCCGTGGGAATTCTGAACCAAAGGCTGTTATTAACCTATATAGGGAATGTTTTGCTTTTCTTCTGCAGGAGAGCAAAGGTGTGTGTGATGGGGAGGAGAGGCAGCAGTCTTCCTCAGGTAGGGTTTGCCATCCCAGCACACCTGAGATCCTCAAGAGGCAGGAGCTGTGACGCCTGCATGCCCACCACTAGAACAGGAGGCTTTTCAGCATGAAGCAGAACACCCTGCAGCTCTTCCAGTGGGCACCCTGGTGGACACAAGACCAAGGTGTAAGGGTGGTGGCTGAGCTCAGCAGGGCTCCAAGCACAAGCTGTCCCAAACCAGCTCATGCAGGGAGCCAGCAAACACTGCTGGGTTCTCAGCCAAGAGTGATGGGCTCTGAGCAGCCCACAAGGATCCAGACCTAGGGCATCTTAGAGGGAAAAGCTGTTTTGCAAAGGGAATCACCTTAGTGGTGGTGGGCCCTGCTTGTGGGACAGCAGTCCTTTGCTGCTGTTTCGTATTGTTCCCAGGAGCAACACCCCACCCTATCTCCTTCAGAAAGGAGAGAAAGGGCCAAGACTCTTTTTTTAGCTTCAGTTAAGAGACAAGAGGCCTTCTGCAGTCAGCACCCATGTACAACCCATGCTACCCATGCTGGAGATGCGAAGTTCCCCTCAGCTGGAACATAACTTTCAGGAGGACATCAAGTGGGGGATAAAGACCCATGTCCTAGAGGAGGCACCATGCCTTTACTCCAGTGGTGTTCCAGGAGGGAGGTGCAGGCATACACTCGGGCTAAACAACCGAAGAGGTTGTTTCAAGTGGTACCACAGCAAGCGCTGCTGACAGTAGCCGAGGAACCAGGGCCAATTGCTGGTAACTCTTCACAAGGACCCATATCTAGAAAGGAATCAATTTTTACTCATTGAAATGGAGTTTAGTCAGAGTCTGAGGAGGAACACTACTCCCTTGACACCAGCCCTGACCATTTTCTGCTCATTGCCTTTTACTGTAAGGTGCTTCAGAGATGTTTCTGGAATGCATGGTGCCCTGAGGATGACTCTGGGCCATGAAACTCTAAACCAGCTCGTGGACCTCCACAGCAAATGATCACATCTGTCATTATTACCTCTAGCTGCTGGAGCTGTTGAACTCTCATTGCTGCTCTGTCTTTCATCACTATTGTTTTCACCACTTGGTAAACAGGCAACTTTCCATCCTTGTTTCTGGGACAATGCATCATTCAATGGATGTGCTCCAAACCAACACCTTAAGGTTATTGTTAACTTATATAACAAGAAATGATGGGCTAAATCCTCTGTGTGTATAAACTGGGGTATCTTTGGTTTTCAGCAGCAGAGAATTTGGCCCCTAACTGTTGGTTGTCCTGGGTCCTGGGATGTTCCCCTGCTTGCACTCTGTACCATTGGCCTGTGAGCAGCACCACGGGCGGCTTAAGATTTGTTTGGGTTCTGCCCTAGTATGTGTAATGGCCCTGGTAACTGGGGCTCTTCAGCTATTGCCTCCTCTCATGGGAAAGAAGACAGAAGAAAGCAGAGATACTACGTGTGTATCAAGCTGAGTCTCTCTGGCTACAAACTTTAGCTGCAATGGAGTTCAAAAAGCCCTGATCAGGAATCTGCATGGACGTAAGATTCACTGCTTGGTCCTGGGATTTCCAACAATAGTGATGTTCTGGTCCTGCATCCCTGTTCCCTACTGGGACTGCTAAGACCACCATCGTGCAAGAACTGGAGAGCCTCGCTGCCCTGTGACTTCTCTGACCACCTGGACCAGCTTTTGAAAGGCCATGGCAATGAAAAGTTTGTCACTGCAGTCTGACCTCCTTGCTGACGTTGCTTCTGGAGTAGGTATCCACTAGTTGGAGTCTTGCTGGAGAGTGTGGAAGGGAGGGGAAGGGGACCTTGCACGACAGCAAATCAGCAAGACAGGAGTGTCTGCACCCAGCCCTGACAAGTGCAAGGCTGTGGAGTTACAGGTTTTTTCACTTTTCTGAAGGATGTTAAAAAGTTAAAGACGGTGAAGACAGTACCAGGAAACTCACCCCAGGGCTAAAGCAAATGACCCTTTGCAGGGAGAAGCTGAGAGTTCAGCATGTTCAGCCTTTCAGAGAGAAGATGGAGAGGCAGCTTGATTACAGGGTACAAATACCACCATGGGGAGAAAAATACAAGGTCTTTAATTCCCAGGAGAAAGGCACGTCAAGCCAAAGGGCTTTTAGCCTTGGGCCAGACAAATGCAAATGGGGAGCCCCGGCAAGGGGATTCGCACTCCTCCAGGGGCACTGCTGCCTGTCCGTGGGGCAGGCAGGGTGGTGGGCTCAGCCAGGGGGTGTCTCTAGGGGGAGGAGGGAAGATGCCAACGCAAAGAGCTGGAATAATTTTCTATGTGCCCACTGACCGCGGGTGCTGCTGCTCCAGAGTGTGCTCCATCACGTCCCCCCTCGGAAGGAGGACACACTTCAGTGGAAGGAGGGAGACCCGAGCGGAGGTGATTTGCTAGCCTGGGGCTCAGCCGGGCCCAGCCTGCGCTGCACTAGTCATGCTGTGTGGCACCCTTGAGCTCCAGGGATCCGGACCCAAGCCAGAATAATTAATTGTGCAACACCTTTATGACTGGGAAACCTGCCTCCCCTCCCTTACATGATGGCAGGGCCCCGGGGGAGATTCATCTCTTGCTGGCTGCGGAGCTGCACGGCGCGGGGCAGCCTCCCAAGCCAGGGGACAGGGACTGCACCACCACAGGGCACAGACAACCCCAGTCCCCTTGCGTGAAGGGCCAGCACAGGGCACAGACAGTCCCCTTCTCCTTGCGTGAAGGACAGGATGCATCTGCAGGGTTGCAATAAGAGACACTTCTCTGATCCCACAAGGGATTGACAAATGTGCTTAAACATCTCATCCCAAGCCCAAAACAAGAATTCCAACCAACCTGCCATGTCTAGCTGATTTTGCTCCTTTAACTCCTCTGCTGCAGGCTCCTACAGTCCTCTTCTACTGATCCTCCCTTGCCTCCTCATGCCAGGAGTGCACCATCGGACACAGCCAGACTGCCCACATCAGGAGGATGCAGCCACACAAACGCACTCCACACACATCCCAAGACACGCTGGCACGCACCCACCCAGCACACGTGTCCCACCAGGGCAGGAGCAATGCCCAGGGCAGGGCAGGGAGAGGGGGGATGTCCCACCGGGGGCGCTGGGAGCCGAGCTGTGCCTGCATCCCAAAGGTGGGAGTGGGATGCACTGGGTGCCCAGGTGTTATGGGGGCAGCCTGGCTGGCTCAGGCAGCAGAGGGACCTGTTGCAGACTTTTGGGCAAAGGGGACAGGGGTGGTTTTGCCTGTGAGGCCCAAACGTCTGTCTGCAAAAGCACTTCTGCCGTGCCTCATTGGCATCGCTGCCAGCACAACCTGCTGCCCTGCTCCTGAGCTCGCCCGTAGCATCACCAAACAGGCACTGCTGGCAGTTGGATGTTTTCTGCCTACTTTGTTTGCCTCGAGCACATAGATGCACCTCTCTCTGCCAAGGAGACAATTGCAAGTACTTCCAAAAGTAGGCTAGTAATAAATCTATGTTTTTCCCCATCTTAATATCATACATATAAATGCCTTGGTGACCTTGTCTTGGATTTGGTGTTTGAGATGTGATTGGGAGGTAGAGATGTAGATAAGTGTTTTTGCCTGTTGGTGAAAATCCACCCCAGTGTGGTCCAGGTACAGCTCAGGTGACCTCAGCAGAGGGTTGGCAGATTTTTGCTGACAAGACTCCCCTGAAATTTTGAAATTCATCCACGTTTTCTGAAATTTTCTGCAGCTCCTAGGGGGGACAAGAACACTCATCACACCATCCCCACAGAGAAAATTGATCTGCAGCTCTTGATGGCTCCATGGCAGGAGGTGGGCAACAGGGATGAAAACCTCCCCTGACCATGTTTTTCTCCATGAGCTGGCATCTACAAGGAAGGAGGCTTGTCTGAGTGTAAAAACCCAGACTGGGGCAGAAGGGCAAGTTAACTGTGAAATGAACACTAGTGATAACAGGAGTGGGAAGGTGGAGGGAATCTCTGGGATTTAGAGAGGGAGACAAGGCAAGGAGAAGGAAAGGAAAGAGATCGGGACCGAGAGGAGGATTGGAGTGTAATGCCAGGTAAAACTTTTCTTGGAGAGACCACCTCATGATTCCTCAGAAAGAAAAAAGGACAGATGAGAAGGCAGTGGGACTCAGGGATGGCTGGACCAGGTGACAGGGACTGCCAGGCTGTGGAGGTAAGGGATGGAAGGTGGGTGGGAGAGCTCTGAGGAGACCTGGCATCGGACATCAGAGATGCAGCATCTGCAACAGAGGCCAGGGACAAGGCATGCATGCAGCTGATAAGGGACTCAGGAGAGGTGGCAGGGGGACTGGAACCAGCAAGATGTGCGCAGAGGCATTTTAAACTAGTAGCTTACACTGGGAGCTGAGATGCAGCAGATAAAGGGTCTGAGGTTAAGAAGGGAGAGATGGGAGTGTCTCCACAGGGAAGCAAAGAAGAAGGGAACTGGCTCTAATTTAGGACCCCAGGGGCTGAAAGTCTTGAACTGGGCAAGGGGACCTAGAGGAGGGCAAAAAGACTGGGGCAGACAGGAGGAGATGCTCCAAAAAGGGGATGAATCTGAGGAAACAAGCATGTATCAACTGTGACAGGCTTCGCTGCTGAGCCCCAAGAGCCATGATTCTCACCCTTTCCTCTGCTGTCAGCAAATACTCATGAAGACCTTCAGGCAAAACATGTTTCAACCCCACTTCATAACAAGACCAGGGCTTCCCACCATCTGACTCTCCGCAGCTCCATCTCCTTGGGTGGAAGGGAAGGGGGTGTAATGAATCATCAGGACTGAGTAAGACCTGGGCTTTGATCAGTTGGGTGGGTTTTTTTTAACCACAGAGAACTTCTCCAGATGCAGGCATTAAAGGAAGTTTGTTAAGGATTTAAAGCACAGCCCTCCATTAAGAAGAGCCAGCCTGAAGTTAATCAACACGGCGTTGGTTAAAAAGAAATAATACACTTTGAGTTCACACGTGAAGATACAATCCCCACTACATTTCCCTCCTTTGGTGTGTCCCATAGATGATGCTCAACTGATAAGCAGCACTTGCATCTTCTGTTTTCCTCTTGCTGCTCCCCGGTTGTCCCTGATCTTCTGTTGCCGCTGTCATGCAGTCCTCCACTACCTGGGAAAGACACATACACGAGGAAGTAATGAAGTCCAACCAATTGGCATTAAAGGAAACCAGGACCATGACTGAGAATTTGGGGGGACCAGTTGGCTGTAAATCCTCCTGGTGATATGGATTTCAATAGGGCCAACAATGGAGAGAAGGGTATTGGAGGGGAGACCCAGTATGCAACGAGCCATAGGGATGACAACAGGGGAAATGAGAACTCTAAGGGGAACAGTAGATCCTGCAGTGACCTTGATCCTACTGCACAGAGGTAGCATCAGCAAGCAGATAGAGATCTTTTCCAGAATGATTTGGGTCCAGAAGTGGGAGGTAAATATAGGAGCTCAGACTTCTCTCCCGGGGAACGTCAAAGACTTTACAGAGGGTGCACACATCCCCTTACTCAGCACCTGAGATAGGACTACATCCTTAGAGAAATAGGCTTGGACATTGTGAAATGTATGCTGGACATGCACTGACAACATAGGTCATTAAGCTGGACATTTGTGGCACAATTCAGTTATCCAAAACTAGAATCTCTGAAGTGCCCTGAGGTACCCAAACCAATTGGCATATCCAGCATGGAACCTTCAGGAAAGCTTTCTCCTTCCAGGAAAGACATCTGGGTCATCTCAAAGAGCCCTGAGCATCTACATTCAGGCTACTGAATCAAGCCCCAGACGCAAGACATTGCTGTGAATTTGTAAATCCCACACAACGTCTAGACACATTTTCCTTTATCCTAATACTTTGATCTGTATCTGGTCCTTCAGCTGGCCGTTACACACTTGTGCAAGGACTTTGACTACTAAGTTATTTGGATCATATGGCAAATGTTATCTGTGGGCAACTGAAAAAATGTCTCTAAAACATGCCTCTCAGGCCAGATCCAGCCAAGGCCTAGATCTGCACCACTGTTTTGGCTCTGTTAGATGCCCATCTCACCTGTTGCACTGGGTTCTTAGTGATTTGCAAAGTATCAAACAGCAGCAAAAGTAGGAAAAGACAAAGCAGTGGCCAGGCACAGCCAGGTGGGAATTGAGGTCTCAGTTAACCCTGAGGGGCTCTATCCTGGGCAGTGGTGGGGGGAGCAGGGGCAGGATTTTTCCCTCCCCTTTTTAGACCCGACTTCACCTTTGGTGTCTTCAAAATGGTGCTGCAGCAGCTTTTGAGAAGAACCAAGACACTGCAAACCCTTCAGACAGGAGTGCGACCTGCCTGATCCTGGTATTCCTTTCTGCTTTGGTTTCCCCTTCTGCACAATAAAACCTTGTCTACCTCATGTGGGCCATGCCACGATGACTAATTAATGTTAATTAAGTGCTTTCAGATTGTCTAATTCAAAGAGCTATATGATTGCAAAATATTAATTACTGTTTACTTATTATCATGAAGGCAATAGGAAAGCCAACTGCTTATCTGCCTCAGCCATGACTCAGAAGGAGGATGACAGCTGATAAAGGCAGAGGTGTAGAGTCCAGTTAATCCTGTACAGTGACACACGTGTGCGTGTGTATATGTGTGTGTGCATGCATGTGCAAAGGCTCCTGACACAGCAGGGCTGAGGCCAAATTAGGCCGTACTCATGTCAAAGTCATGCAAGCTGACAGTCCAAGGAGATGAGCAAAACCTCATCTTGCCAAAGATCCAGTTGGGAAAACGGCTGTCTAGCAATGATTCACGTGTTTGAAAACCATGTTCATGAGAAAGACCATGTGCCAGGGAGAATTAGAATAGTCAAAGCTGTAATAATAAACTACTGGGAAAGACTAAGTAGCTGTCGTAAGGATAGGCTATCCTTACAATGAAAATATTCACACTTGAAAACCTTGTTGACAAAGATAACAAACCATACAGGAGGGGCAGGAGAGAAAGAGGCAGGGAGAGCAACATCCAGGAATGGAGAACTTGGCATACAGATTGAGAGAAAACAGAGCTCAATATTTTGTCAAATTTTGCCAAATTCTTGCAGGATGATAGAAATGAGGTTTGGTTTGGTCTTCGAACCAGCTGATGTCTAGAGAACTGGAGCAGGGTGGATGTTCCACAAACAAGGACCTATGTGAGGTGGTATCCTCTGATTATTAGGTCTTTAGGGCTGATCCTGGTGATGGAGCGGAAGAGACTGACTCTACTGGCAAAGACACAATTCCAGGCAAACTCTAGCAGACAGATTTAGGAAGAACCCTGAAGACAGATAAGGAGCATCAAGTTTGATGCAGCTTGTTGATGCGTCAGAGGAGGGGTGAAGGATGCACACTGCTGGATCAACATGACTTGAGCTTTCCAAGAATCACCAGGGAAGGGAGGAGGAGAAAACATGGAGGAATATAGGAGTTTTAGCGAAAGGATGGACTGTGTCCAAGAGATTCATGGAGGAAAGTAGAGGTTGGGTTTGGGAAATCTATGTCATGGATGATGAAGGGCTTTAGATTACAAAGGTTTTCAGGCATTTACAGGTGCCTCCAAATTACCATCTGACCTCAGAAAACCCACTGAATCCTTAAAGACCTCAAATTGCAGCCTAGCACTTACACTTACATGTAAAATGGTCTTCCCCACGAGGGCCTGAAAGAGTGACTTGGAAGCCTGTGACTATGGCTCCTACTTGGCCGCTTGCAGAGCGCCGGGTGCCTCTGAGCCATGGTGACTTTCACTGCAGGTCAGTCCAGAGCCAGGTGCATCAGCTCTCCCACTCACACACCCAGAGAAGCACACACAGAGAAGCTGGATAAACTTCCCCAAACAGGTCCTCAGGAGAACAGGAATGGCTCTGGCCCACAAAAGCAGGATCCACAAGTCCAAGCCCACTTGCTTTCAGGGGTCTTTAACATAAGTGACTATAAAGTACTAGTCTAAGGGAGTTACACAAGTTGATGCCACTCAGTAAAGTGAAAGGCAGGGCAGATGAAGCACTGTGGAACCAGAAGCAGAGAAGGAACATGAACAAGTCACTGTCAACCACCAACAGCTCTCTTCCCATGGAGAAATATCAGCAGGACCCACACTGGCTTATGGCTGGGGACCCATAGGGCCCTCAAGCTCTTTCCTGTCTTCCATCCAGAGTCCAAAACCAATCAGGCCCCGTCTAAAAGTGTGGTGACACAATGCCTCTACATAACAAAGTACTCTACAGAACAAAGCCAGAGGACTCCCCAGAGTCCATGTGTTGAGGTGCGGAAATAGTGATCACAGAATCACAGAATCTTCTAGGTTGGAAGCAACCTTAAAGATCATCTTGTCCAACCGTCAACCTAACTGACAAAAATAGACACCCACACAATAAACAAGGAGCATCAC
>JAOQGH010000019.1:9363188-9386034 GCA_025769975.1 Gallinago jamesoni
GTCCTTTTCTGCCAGGCAGCTCTCCAGCCACTCTGCCCCCAGCCTGTAGCACTGCCTGGGGTTGTTGTGACCGAAGTGCAGGACCTGGCACTTGGTGATGCAGCCGTCAGTGCAGCAGTCTCTCTGAACACCCCTGTATTTCATCCACCATTCACCGTGGTAGAGGACCAATGCCAAAGCAACCATCCAATCTGCTATTCTATGATTCCATGATCAAACACCTTTCTTTTTCTTTCCCCTGTTTTGTGACTTCTGTCTAACTACCCAGCAGAGATGTGCAGCAAACAAACAGGTCCCATCAGGAAATCACTGCTCTTCTCTGAGACTCAGTGACATAATGATGTCTCCTCTAAGATCCTGGTGTCAGGATCTACCTCCTGATTCTATCCCCACCTCCGACAAAGAGGTCTAGCCGAAGGAAATACACTTAAGCTTCACGGTGTCTCTGAGATATCATCAGTCTGGAACTCCCCAGTTTGATGGGGAAGTCTCCTCATATTGCAGATGAAAGTTCAGAGGAGTCGGAGTATTTTACCCAAAGCTATTCAGAGAGTCAGGCACTCAGATGCCTTTTGTCTAACACCTGAGACACCACACTAGTACCTTATGGGTCTATTGTGCCCATTCTCCTCTTCATAAATTGCTTCCCAGTGACTCCTGGCTATGGTAGACTCAGTTTGCACACCCTGAACATCACAGAACTTCAGCAACATGTTCTGCTGGTGGCTGTGGTGCTTTCATGAGCGTTGTTTGCTCTTGGTTGCAACATTGCTTTTAGGAGCCACATTCTTCCTTATTACTTTCCATCATTCCCTTGAGATTCTGCTAAGTCTTTTGCACTGTCAGGAACCCATTGTGCATTTGGGATGAGCTCAACCATTCAAAGAGAAAAAACAAATTAAATACAGACTGATTTTCAGGGGTATTATTTTACAAAGCTACAGCCTTTTTTGTACAGCCTTTCCCTCAGGTTTCTGGAACCACATATTTCCAAAACATCTCAAAGAACCAACTTTTAAAGCCTTGCCAACCATGCTTGGGCCCAGATTTCCAAAAGCAGCCCACAGTTATTGGGTTAAATCTTAACAAGCAAAATCTTAACAAGCAATATTTATTCTTGCAGCTTCTTGCAAGACCTGTTTTATACCCATGAATAAGTCTGGGTCATGTCCACATTATAATACTAGCTCAATCATAAAACCTAAACCAATAGATTTAATAGCTTCAGTATAAGTAGGACTAAACTGTGCTGAACATAAATAAATGGATTAAAAGGTAGGTGTTGTGCCCTGCTCTAGGTCTGAAGTCTGTTTCTCTTCTGTCTCTTCTGCCTGGAGGTCCTGAGAGGAGACATACCAGTCGCCATAAAGAGTACTGACTCCAGGGTGTGGAACATGGGATTATGGCAGGGATCATTAAAGAGGGAACTTTCCTGGTCTCCCAATGAATGCCGAATCAAAAATTAAATTGCAAACATCCAATTTGTCCCTTACTGTCCAACAAGAAGCAAGGATAAATAAATGATGAGTCACAGCATCTTCCTGTTTATGCTTCTTTAGGTAAGAGGAGGTACATTTCCATCTGAGCAACTCCACCCCATCTGCATCTATTGTCTTATTTGTCCCGGCTCCCACACACACTGCTTTTACACTCTCTCACACCCGCTGCAGCATCATGTCTGCTTCCCCATCTCTACATTGGCTGGATGGCTGACCTCACTTCATCACAAAGAAGCTAAACCCCTCAACCTTCCTTGCAAGAGAAGTCCACCGGGAACAAGGTCTCACCACTGCTGCAGATTCAGTGGACCTACTTTTAGTGTTTCTGTGTTCCCCAACACTGGTCTGCTTATGAGGGCAGACCAGACCTAGCCACGTTTTATCAAATTACATCTGCAAATTGTCCTACGTCCTTGAATAAGTTGGGATCACGTAAATATCTGAACTACTCATGACACAGATCTCTGCTCTAGCTGGGTCTCCTACCACAGTGAAAGTTGTAAAGGCACACCAAGATCAAGAAAGGACAAGAAAGGAACTACAAGTGGTCTTGTGAAGGTGAGGACACTCAATCCTCATCTTCCACCACCTATCAGATCCCAGAGTTTTTCCTCTGTGGGATTTCTACTGGATCTGACTAAGGTGGAAGACACTGGAAGACACTTCACACTGGAAGATGTCTGTGTGTCAAAAGGGACAGGACTGACAGCTGCCCTCAGGGTGTCAGGTAGAAACTCTCCCCTGAGTTCTGCAGACTGGAGGAGGCCACAGCAGAAATGACCAGGCAGACTTTGTTTTTCTCCATACGTGCCTTGGTTCAAACCAAGCTCCCTTCCACCAGCCTTGACTTGTCCTATTGGATCTCATGTAGCAGTAGCAGCATAAAGATAGCAGCCTCCAAAGAGGGGATTTAAAACATGGATAATGGGTCTCAAAAAAGGAGTAGTCAGCAAACTTGTGGAAATGACCTTAGGAAAAAATAATCTAAATCAATAACACAAGTGCAACAGAGCCTGTGTGCTATCAAAAGACATTACGGATGTGTTTACTCATCACAAGAGATCAATTAGCACATTGGAAGGCATTACTGCCAATAAACTAATGTAATAATTGACTATATACAAAAGACTAGTGCATTGCAAATGTGATAAAAAGGGTTTGCTTAACCCAGACATGAAGGTGTTTAAACTAACCCATTTAATTTCACAACCAGGACAGGCTCAAACAGAAGGAGAGAGTCAGTTACTGTGTTTCATCTGACAGGTAGTAATTTCTTATGATGTGTTGACTTAATTCTCTTGCAATCACATGAACATGCCCTTAGTTATCCACACAGAGGAAAACTGTCCTGATGCGCAGGGGAGAGAGGAAGTAGAGTGGGGGATGACAGTGACAGCATCAGACACCGGCTGGTTATCTGGGAATCAGAAAGGAATTGCACAAGGAATGGAAATGCTGTCACACGAGTAACAATGAGCATGATGGAAAGGGCCAGGCGGGAAAGGATAAACTTCTTAGGCTGAAGGACCTGGAAAGGACTAGAAGTCAGTGAGATATGTAGAGGGGTCTATAGAAAAGGTTCCTGAATTGCATCGGAAGTCAGTGGAAGATGAAGAAACGCAGCTCTGCTATTTACAGGAAAAGAGAACAAATAGCAAGTGACGGAGTGGAAGATGGTGTGCCCTGTGCCATGCTTCAGATGCAGGAAAATGCTAACTGGAACAAGCTACCATCAAGAGAAAATATTAGTAAGGGGTGGGAGAAGAATCTAGAATAGGAAAAACACAGGTCGAAGCCCAGAGAGCAGCATCTAATTAGCCTGGGGTACTTAAAGAAGCAGCTGGAGACACTTCAGACCCATTAGTAATTATCTCTGAGATCTCTTGGTGTTCCCATAGGACTAGTGCAGGGTAAACACAATATCTAACTTTAAAAAGCAGACTCAGGAGGACACCGGGAACCCCACCTCAGTCAAGCCCCCTTTTGTACCCGGAAAGTTCCCCACCTGCCCTATTAACTGATCCGTTTATAAGTGCTGGGAATGTAATGAGGTGATAGATGCAGACAAGACGGCCTTGTTGAGGAGAAACCACGTCGAATCGAACCTGTTTCCTGGCAGATTACTTCATGGTCTGGGAGGAATCAGGACATGAGGTACCCCTCTTGGCACTGTCCTGCGTGAAATTCTAATATGAAATCAACAGAGGGTGGCTGCATTTCTGTTTTTTTTTTTAAAAAAAAAAAGTCTGTGCTCGGAAACTTTGCCGTGCAAAGCATGCTGTCAAATCTGGGAATGCCTCAAAAGGATGCTCAGAGGGGCCAGCCCTGGGCATCCTTTTGGTTTCTGTTTTTACTAATTCCCAGGCAGAAGAAGAAAAGGCTTACAAGTGAGTCTGGGAGGGTTTCGGAGAACAGACTCAGGTAGAGTATAAATTAATTTAATAAACAAAAATAAAAGGCTGTAGTGACCAGGAAAAAAAAGAAAAGGTGGCAATTGTGTGGGTGCTAAGCATAGGAGAGCCAGAATTGGGGCACAGGAAGTAATTATTTTGCTTTTTTCCAATGCTGATGCAGCTGGAGCTGGAGTCCAGCTGTCCAACTGCAAGTACTGTGCCTCTGAAACAGCACAGGCCAAGCCAGAGGGAGTCAGGATGGGTCAGCAAGAAGGCCTGGAGGTTTCCAAAGGAGAGGTTTGGAGTGAGTTGCAACCTACCTGGAGCACAGCTCCCAGATGCCAGAAGCCCAGCATGAAGACCCCAAGCATTGCACATGGCAGGGACTCGCAGGCAGGGTTGGAGCACCTACATGAGCTGGGGAGAATGAGGGTCCTGCAGGCATCACCTAGGTGCTGACGGTGGAGCTCTCCGAGCTCCAGCATGTGCTGGTGTCACCGACCCTCTTTCACAAGATCTCCCCAAGGTTTTATACAAGAGTAGCTCCATGCCCCGGGGGTTTTGCACACTGCTGCTGAGTTTAGGGGAAAACAGCACTGAGTGTGCAAGGGCTTCGCACAAGAGAGACATCACCTTTGCTCACACAGACCTGGACTTCATGGTTTCCACCAGTCAGTACCCATTTATAGCACAGACCTCTCTGCCACTGCTTGGTCAGAACAAACCCAAGAACACAAGGCCTTGGCTGGAAACCAGAGACATGCACATGTTCACCAGCAGGAATTTAGCGGAGGTTCATGAAAAGCTCATGAAAACAAGGCAAGGAGGGCAAGCGGGAGAAGCAAAGAGTCATTGTCACCCTGTCTGTCCAGTTCCCTGACTAATGCCCCAGGTGACAGGATGCAGGTGATTCAATGAGGAGGGATGGAAGCAGCACCCCTCTGCTTGAGCTCCCCACAAGGTCCCTGTTCCCCTTGCCACCCCCAGCTTTGCTGAGACACCAGGCACCTAAGACCTCCACACACCCATCCCCTCCCCAAAACAGCACCACCTCACCTTGTCCTCAGTCACCCGCACCAAAGAGACCCTGCCAACTCATGACGCAAGAGCATTATTCATCAGCAGATGGGAGAAAGGGAAGTAAGGTTTTACTTTCACAGGGATTTTTATTTTTTTTAATATGCGATTCCCTCCCCTCGGAGATGCCTCTGCAGTTGTCATTGAGTAGGATAAGACAGTACAATCAAGCAAGATTCCCATCTCCATGGGACTGAAGGACATTGTGCCTGGCAGGGGATGCTCACCAGTCACATCAGGCTGCTGCTGCAATTGTCTGAAGGGGTTCAAGGAAGGAGACCTACCCAAAGGGTGAGCATGCACCCAAGGAGTAGGTTCATACTGACATTTAGGGGCAAGCCTAGTGTCATCTTGAGCCACATGAGCCAACCCCTCTTCTCCATTTATTTTACCCAAGCTGCTCCCCTATGCCCCTCATTGTTGGAGCAGAGTCCTTTGAAGATGGGTTCACCTTTCAGAAAAAAGCCCTGAGCCACAACAGGCCACTCAGCACAAAGCAACATGGTTTGCTGTGTCTGGCCATGCTTATTAGATAGAAGCAATTATAACCTAATGCAAATTATTCCCCCACATTCACCTGAATTTGATCACAAACCAGAAAATAACCTTTACATCCAACTTCTAGACCTGCTGTATATAGCAGGTTATAAAACCAGAGATCCTTTGATTCAAAAGGCAGGGAAGCAATTAATGTCTTCTTATGGGAAGGCAACTCCTACACATACAAGACGTCAGATTTAGTGTAGACACAACATCTACATGAGGAAAGCAAGCTTTGCAAGATATTTATGTTTTTCAATGAGCTGTTATTGTGCAAGAAATATTATATGGCTTGTTGGCTGGGAGCAAAGATGTAGGAGGGTGTTATTAGAGCCATTAGCTATGTCTGAAAAACATGAGCCTAAGTTCTGCTTGAGAAAGATGCTAGTTTGAGAAAGACACTATTTTCAGAAAGGTACTAGTTGAAGTATGGGCAAAAGGCATTACAGATTTTATATGGCAAGTATGTTCTTCTAGGGGCACTTTCAATCCTCCAAATACCTCAAACTGATAGATGGCTGGAAAAGTCTCCACAGACATTGGTTATCTTCTGACACAAGGTTCTAACTAACCTTGGCTATTCCTTAACTGATTGTGATGACAAAACTCTTTGAAGAAGTTTAGCGTGGATTTTTTTTTTAACCTTATACAAACCTTCTTGTAATTACCCTTTCATTGCTTTCTTATGTAAATCTGGGAGGGTTTATGTGGCATATGGCAAACTCCCTAAAAAAACATTTGTTAGCATGTTCATCAGCAGAACACAGAGTATTTATAAGGATCAGGAAATTATTTGTCTGGCAACACCTAGACATCTCCCTTAGAAATTCAGAAAGATCTGAAGGATCATGATACTTTTAAAAAGAAATTAAGTGTCAAGAAATTTTTTCATGAATTAATATAATTAAAAAGACAGCTTGCATGCAGTAGGACTTTTATACAAATAGTGAAGTTTGTCCACTTTATCTGGAACAAAATTTCTGCTCCTCTAAGAACCTAAAAAGTCTGGAATGGCATCTCACCAAAATTGAAATCCATTCAGATAATTTCTCTACTCAAGTAAAATGAGAAACAAAAATAATTTCTGCAAGTATGAAAGAGTCCACAAAGCCATGAGCTGAAAATTTTAGCAAGTTAACCCCACAAGGACACTGACTCATTGCCAGGACATGGAAGAAACACAGCCTCAAATTGCTTCAAAACCAGACAAGTAGAAAAGAACTGTATTTTTTTTCTTCTTTGGGTCTTTGGAAAGAAGTGATCATTAAAAAAAACTCTGAACTGAACATGTATCTATCCTCATCCCTCAGCACTCATCACACCCTCTCTGCAAACAACCTCAGCAAGAGCAACAACAGAAATAAAAGAGTTTATCACATAGCACAATTTCAGACTCAGCAAAGTCTCAGCACAATGACATATCAGAGACTTCTGCGCTCTGGGTGGGGCAAAGCATCTAAACCACTGCCCACGAATCAGAATGACACCTTTATAGATGTTAATGGATTTTTTAAACATTCTGGTTAACTCAATATATCCCTGTTAATCTCATGATTGGGACATGTTTTCCTGGAAATGAAACACAAACAAAATTTCAATGGGAAAGAAAACCAGTAGGATTTGGTTGTGCTTTGGCTAGGTTACAGAGATTTGCTATCATCTCAAGACAAGTTTTTAGATGACGACTTCTGAATAATGGGCTTAGAGGATTTCTTTGATTTCACAGGACTTATAAATAGCAGTTGTGCTTGTCCATTCAACGTTAAGAGTTTATTCTTGATGTGCCCGTAAGGATTCTCCAACAAGGAAATGTCGGAGGCTGTGGAGCCTCTTAGCTACTGATGACACATGCAGCAGCTCTTCTGCTAATTTGAGCAAAAGGGTGAGCCCACTTAGATCTGTAATTCCTTCAAGGCCTTTTTGCAGAGGGGTTGCAGCTAGCACAGAACACTGTTTGCTTTCTGCTTACTTGAACAGTAAATCAAACTTCACCTTTGATTACGCTGCCCCATAAATCCTGGGCAAAGATATCCAGGAAACCCTCTGGAGTGGAAACCCCTTCTCCACAAAGTGGGATTAAAAGAGAGTCTGTTAAGAAAAATCAAGCAGCCCACGTCAGTGCCCCAGGCGGTGTCCAGGTTGGGGTGAGGAGCATTTTCATCAGTGCTACGAAGATAATGCAGGGCATGGCAGAGTCGTAATGACTGCCCCGCTTATAAACTGTGTCCCGACTTACCAAAGTCTTTTAGACACGTCAGTCAAGGATTTGAGAGACAAGAAGTTTTTGAAACTGCAAATTAAGTGCTGTGAACGTAACCGGAATAGAGACAAAACAGACCAAAAAAAAAAAAAAAAACCCGAAAAGGTAAGCCCCTGCCCTTGCACTGCAATTATAAAGGCCCTGAATCCCCCACGTGGAGTAAAAGTGTCTCACCTCACCTGGCTCAGCCTCATTAAATACCCTGTTCTCAGACCACCAGGTCTTCCGCTTTTTCTCCTACCTCTTAGTGAGGTCCTCTGCAAAACCCACTGCCTCTAAAAAAGTTAGATATACAACAAGGCTTTGACTGGCTTCCAAACATCTCTCCTCGCTAACAAATAGAGACATTGCTGTAAGTAACTGCAGCTTTTCCTTCCTTCAAGCCACAGCAAGTGCTTTTAGAGGAATCGGATCTTTGTCAAACAACAGTAATAGCATCACAGCCAAGGTTCCCGTTCCTGGAATTACCTTTTGTCTTGGTGCTACCAGGTAAAATTCAAGACAGCGCAGTTTAGGGGAGAGGTGGATGATGTTCAGTAAGTTTTATTTGTCATCAGTGTGAAAAGTTAGGATCAAATCAGATGCTGTAAAATTGAAGTATCTCTGGCCACCTCATTTAACTCCCAGAACTTGTTAATGGCAGTCCTGTGATGAAGAATCACAGAAAAATAGACCTGGGGAGGTCTGCGTAGCAGTTCATACCTGGGGGTGGATTAGTGGATTGGTATTGCTCAATTACTTTTACTAATCCAGAAAAGGAAGTGAGCAGTTAGGTGACAACTGCATCATTGTTCACTCCCTTCTTAACTGTGTTTATGAATATATTAAATAACAGTGGCCATAAATTAGCACCAGTTAGTTACACAATCATAGTGAATTGGGATGCAAAGTGACCTTCAGAGAGCCAAGAAGGGGTCAGCCCTATCCTTGTGATTGTGGCAAGATGTTTATCTAGCCTGTTCTTTGAGATTCCCATGCCAGGAATCTCAAGCCTGCCTGGCTGACACATTCCAGCAGCCAGAGATCCTGCTATCCATAAGATTTCACTCCCTCCGTCTCCATTGCTACCACGCACTCTCCAAAGTTTCTGCTTCTCTAACTTAGAGAACAGCTTCCTTCTTGTATTTCATGCATTTAGAATTTTATTTTAAATCTTATGCATGTGAAAATTGGCAGTGGGCCTCTTTCAGCCTCCTCTGTGCCACAGCAGTGGTTTGCTGCCTCTCACTTCAGTGCGGGACCCCAAATAAGTTCTCCTGCAAGTCCAGACCTTTTTAGAGATATTGGTAGAGAGCTCTAAAGCACATAGAAACTCGCTTTTCTTAGTCACCTCTTCCAGACCCTGTAAAAATAGACCAAAAGTCAATAGACCACAGTCTGAAAAATGGCTGCTCTAGACTAAATAACCCCAGTGACATCAGTCCTTCTCCGTGCGTCACGTTTCCTCCAATCCCTTCTGCTGCATTCCTCTGGACTCTCTCCCACTGGTACATATCTTTCCTGAAGGGCAGTGCCCGGAGTTGGTTTTATTAATGCTGTGTAGGAACAGCCTGCACTAACAGATTGTTGGAACTCTCTCGTACGTCCTACAAACAATGCTGCTGTTAATACACCCCAGGGATGTTTAACTTTTCCTTTCTTTTTTTCAACACCATGACGCTGTTGACTTATGGTCAGCAGATACTCACTATAGCCACCTGCAAAGCCTTTTCTGTGCAGCTTCAGCCTACCCAACTGTTTGTCTGCCTCTCCCCTGTTTATATTCCTGCATCCATACCGAAACCTGCGTCACTCTCCTCGGATTGCATTCCTTCTCTCCGGTCAGAGGTAATGAAAAGGATGAGGAAAGAGCTGATTGGGCTGGGCATCGTCACTGTACGGTGGTCTCTGACCATGGCAGATAGAGCTCCATAATGCCAACTGCCAGGGAAAAAACATTTGAATTACTCAAAACATTGCTCAGTTCAGCCTCTCTACAGAGAGACTTGGCCACCACGGTAGACAACTCTCTGGCAACGTCTGTTCTATCTGCAGCGGGTCACATCATTGCTTATTTTTTAACAAAATGTCTGCTTCCGAGTGGGAAATTCTCCCAAACTTCACCTGATTCCTTGCTAATGGAATGCAATACGCAAGCCAAATAGCACAAGCTTCATAACAACCTGTGCAAAAAGAGTGTGTGATTGCAACGCTTGACACTGTGCAGCTCCGGTTATCTCTGAAGAACAAGGAAGTTCAGGCAGGGATCCTCAAAGGCAACAAAAAAGCACAGTTTTCCTAGTGCCCGAGCCGTTACCCAGCACAGCCCCCGCCTCATGGCAAAATCCTCAACTTGACACAACGACCCATTTTTCCTTCACATTTCACCCATGGAGGGTAGTGACCCTGTGCCCTCCTTGTAAGTTGGAGCTTCAGCGTCTACCTGGGGCTGCTGGGCCTTGGTTGCTTGGTGGCCAAGGTGGATAAACCAGGAAACCCATCAGAGTCGTCCTGGCTTTTCATACACGCTTCAGCGAAAGCTGAAATTCAATGCAAAACAGGGGAAAGAAACAGGAGAATGGATGAAGGGGAAGTCTCAGGATATTTTCTAGCTTTATCAAAAGAATTAATTCTGGGACTTTTGACTGAATATTTTTACTCTGAAATGCTCCATGGACCAGAGTTGTGTGGAATATATCATGTAGGGTGTTGTGTGTAGACCATGCTTGTCAGTGAGACCAGGGCCCTCCACCTGCTGTGGAGGCATGAAGACAAGCCAAGCAGATCCATGAAGGATCTGGTAATGCTCATGTCATTACATTTCCCTCTTTCATTTCTCTTCACACTGAAGAATATTTTAACTGGCATCAACCTTCTCAGCTAGTTCAGGCCACAGATGAAGACAGAGTAAAGGTCCATCAAAATGTTTGCATATCTGCTTTGTATCTGGATCTCTTTCTTCATGGCTAGAATCTCCCTTACAAATTAGGCCTGAACTGTCTGAGCAGTGTGTGCTTCAGCATCCGAAGCCCTACAGCTTTCTCCACTGCAGTTTTTCATGCAGGACAATGTTCACAGACCTGACAAGCTCCATCAGCCTCTTCGCTCACACAGAGCCAGGTGTCAGGTTCTCCTGCCTTTGTGGAATACTTCAAACTCAAAGGAATACAAAAGAATATAAAATCACGAGTTATTCCACACACACATCTTCTGTAGCATGAAATAATATTGCACAGGGCCCTGCTGGTCAGTGAGATGGACAGGGCAGTCCCACCTCACTGGGCTGTGCAAGCTGTGCCACGCCACGGTCACATTTGCAGTACATCCCTAGCAATCTCAGCAAGAAGGACCTGACTACTCCTTATACAGGAGGGGAAGAGGGCTGGACAGGACTGATGGGAATACTGGGGAGGCCCTGAGGTGCTGCAGGACCCCATTTGATCACCCCTTGGGACAGCTCATGCGCTGGCCACACAAGGACCAAGCAGTGCTGTTTCTTGAGAGGGACCCATAGTTATTTTTCTTCTGTTTGTCATCTTCATCGGCTGTTTCCAGGCCATTAGCTATTCCGTCAGAGCATGGGTGCGGATGCTTCCGCTCCACAAGCACAGATGAGGCCCCATTGATGGATTAACCACCTCAGTGGGCAGCTTGAACAGCAGGCATGATCTGTGCGCCCAGGCAGCAGCTGCCAGGAAGAACTGGATTTTAATTTCATGCTGCAGGGGTCATATCTTCAGCTCACAGCCTGAATCACATCCTTGCCTCACGTTCCTGACCCACCTTCTGGCACAATCCGGCCCCCTTGGCGAGGAAGGGGTAAGAGCTAACTCCGAACACATCACTGAGGCATCAAAGGGGAAAGCCATGCCAGAGACTCCCACTATAAGCGGTGGAAAGAGAGGGCAGCTGAGGTCTCTTTAGACCTGGCCCTCAGGAGGACTAACCCAAGCCCTGCCTTCTTTCTTTCAAAGAGAATGGAGAGACCTTTCTGGAGATGGACACGGACCAAGAGCTGTGGAGCCCACAGCTGCTTTTCCACCCATCTAACACTACACCCTCCCAGGCAGCGAGTAGCCCAGAAACTGCAAACCCCTCCGTGCCCCTCCACTTAGCCTTCCCCCCTGTAACACAAAGTAGGTCTCATCCTTGATTCGGCAAATGCCCTGCAAATAAATTACACAAGAAACGGCCGATTACATAAAGTGCATTGCGCAACACGTTATATAAAACTGGGGTCATGGCCCAATCAGCCAGCACTCAGCTCCCTCACATCAAGAAAAATTAATCCGAGAAGCAGCAAGGAAAAGAAAGGCAAGTAGGAGGAGGATGCTCTCCTTCTCTTAAGGAGGCGTGTGGCTCGCATGTGGCAAACCTGCCCACCCAGTGCACCCCCATCCTCAAGCTGCCAAAGAGGCGCATCTCCGGGCCAAACCCTACCTTTTGGCTCCAAGCCCACCTGTAGGACACCAGAACTGGAGGGAAGGTTATGCATCCCATGGAAAACAGACCTATAATCGCTACCACCTCGCCATCAACTTCGTCTGGATCTAACTGGGTTGGCCATGGTGCTCATCCACTGCTCTAACACACCTTGGAGAGGCGAAATGAAAAGTTTCTCTTGAATCCGTGGCTCAAAAAGGCCTAGCTTTCTTTTCTGACACTTTCTGATCTCAAATAAGCAGGAAATAGCTGTGAGGAATGTCTGAATGTTGACAATAATAGAGCAAGTGTCACACCAGAAGGTGGAAATGAAAACAACATGGTAATGCTATGCTGAGCCTGGTGACAGAGGTGGCCCCAAGATATACAACAAAGACCAAATGTCCCATTTCTGCACCCAAACATTCATATTTTCCAGGAGAAGATTTCAGATCCATAAATTTTAAAGTCCAAGAACCCCATTAAATTAGACCCATAATTTCCCATCTCTCCACCATAGTGAAGGCAGGTGGGACCTGCTTCTTCTCTTGGAAAACCGTCCTCTTGGAGATCCCTGAAGCTACCTGCGGTTTTAGTACAACTCTTTCAATCAGCTTCAACAGGTTTTGGGCAGGATTTTGAGCTTGCAACCACTTCAGGGCAGGAAACATCTGCAAAAGTTTCCACCAAGCCTAGCAGAATCAGATCGAATCAGTGGGGATCTCAGTGAGATTAATTTGTTACTGCTGCTGCTTTTAGTGATAATAGTGTACATTACAAAGGAAAAGCAATAAATCTACAGCGGAGATACACTGGAAATAAACAGTGAGGTTTCAGCTGTGCTTTGAAGTACCATAGAGAGGCCCACAGGCAAAGAAATGCTGGGAACTGCTTGGTCCGTTCATTGTGTCAGATCTGCAGAGGAGAAGCTCCTGCTACCGGCAGGGAGACTGAAAGGTGCAAGGAGAGGAGAAACACCCTCTCTGAAGGCTGGCTTTGCTGCTGGGGTGGGCTTCTAAATGGAAGGTGCCATTCTGAAAAGTGAGTGCAAAGAAGTCCCCATGGGATGTTTCTGAGCCTTGGAGGGAGGCGCTTTCTAATACCTCTTTGCGGGAGAACGACAGTAAGGGGATTCAGGAGGAGCTGGGATTTTGTGCACGGGCACCATTTCCCTTCGGTCACAGAAGCACCAGCTGTCAACACGGGGACATAGAGGTGGGCCAAAGGGATGACATTCAGATGGAGGGGTATTGTACATCTCTGGCACATCCCAGCACAGCTGGTGGCAGATTTTTTTTGGGGGGGGGGGAATAAAACAGCAAAACAGAACAAACAAACAAACAAACAAACACAAAATAAACAATCCACTAACTGAAACCTTGCTCTGTGTCATAAAACCAAAAGGGAAATTGTGAAAGGTGGAAAGGGAGCCAGAGCACCATTCCCTGTAACCAGCCCTGCCCCAGGAGGGAGTTTCTGCCATGTGTCCCGCAGAAATGAATGAGTCAAGGAGAAGTGACCACAGACCAGGCACGAAGTGGCACACGAGCGTGCACAGGTAGAGCAGGGAGAGATCTTCCCTCCTCAGGTGATGGGAATGGGGAGAATAACTCAGGAGACCTTTTTGACAGCCAAGGTCTCCATAGGTCAGGTCAAACAGGTCCTCATCTCTGGAGGTACCACAGAAAGACCAACGTGCCAAAGCCTGGCTGTGGAACCAGGAGAAATTCATCGCCCTGGAACCTGCCTGAGCTTGGTGGCTGCTGCAACAGCAATTGGGTTTGGGTTGGGGGGCAGAGGCGAGGGTGTTGCTCCTACTTACTTCTTCCACCCACCCTCCTTGTCTTCCAAAAATGGTGTTAACTAGGGTTTATTGAGTACACAAAGGCTTTTCTGTGCCAAGGTTAGTTCGCTGAGTCACTAGATGGAAAGCAAACCTGAGCCACCAGGGAGATAACACATGTAATGCAAGAGGGAGAGGGCTCTTGCACAAGGCACTGGGTTCCCGATGATGACTGTCCCCACGCCTGGCAGAAAGCTGCGGGCTTTTATACTCCAAGTAAAACTCCCCAGGCAGAGATGCAAACCCGTGGGATGCTCGGGCTGGCTTCACCTCCTGCTTGTCTGGTCGGGAAACAGGTTCTGTAGCGTGACCAGGGAAACCCGGCCCTGGCGGCGCCCGCACCAAATCCTCCCTTTATGCCAAACGGCACTGAAGAGGTGCTTCCACTCATGCTTTCCCCAAAAAGACTGATGTGCCACCCCAGTCTCACACAAACGGTGCCTTCCAGGGCTCCCCGCTTATTACCAACACGTACAGACCTTGCGCTGCCACCTGCGCACGAGAGAATCGCTAGTTCTTATGAAGATCTAGGCTTTGAAGCTCTTGCTAACACAAAGCTCCCATCAAAGTCAAACAAAAGATGACACAGCATTTGACAAAATGGTCTCGCAGTTGATCCTGGCCAGCCTCAGTGACACTTTTGTCACTGTGGGGAGCAACACACAGTTGCTCAGATGCACAGGGGAGGTGATTGATACCCTCCAGCTGCAGAGGAGCCCTCTGTGGGCCACGGCAGAGGCAGCACAGACCAGCACCAGCCTTCCCGCACCAGGGATCTCCTGGGTCAGGGAACCCATGACATGAATACACTTTGCACCAAAGAACAAGACTCAGAGGAGGACACTGAAAACTTTTGAGAGTCAAACTTTTTGAAAGCACCAAAACCAAGCAATGAAAATTACTAATGGCACATACTTGGCCAAGCAATGACTATGTTCGTGCAACACAAGGCAGTGCATGAGAAGGACAAGAGGAAATGGCCTCAAGTTGCACCAGGAGAGGTTCAGATTGGATATTAGGAAAATTTCTTACACTGAAAGGGTTATTAAGCCTTGGAATGGTCTGCCCAGGGAAGTGGTTGAGGCACCACCACCCCTGGAGGTTTTCAAAAGGTGGGTTGACACAGAGCTTAGAGACATGGTTTATTGATGGGGGGGGGGGGGGGGGGGGGGGGTTGTTTGGTTTTGTTTTTTTTTTTTTTTTTATCAGAGTTAGGTTTATGGTTGGACTAGATGATCTTAAAGGTCCCTTCCAACCTAGATGATTCTATGATTCCAAGGGTTCCTGGCAAAGTAGTGGCTCATCAGTCCATCTCCCAAGGCTTTCTCAAGCCTCAGAAATAATGCAGAGGAGTCAGGGCTGACCTCCTTCACCCAGGGGTCTTCACTTGATGGTCAGAGGAATTCATACTCAGATTCCTTCTCTCTCTGAAGAAATCAGACCCAAAACAGAAGAGATCAGCCCTCATGCTAATGGCCACTCTGACTGTCACAGGGCCGTGGGTAAGATTCCCCCACTTCTCTTTTGGAAAGCTTTCCCACTTTCCATGAAATAATCCAAACGAGAAGGTGCACTTCCATCAGAAAGGGCATGGCAGAGGGTCTTCAGCAGAAGAGCTGGTGAGAGCCCTTCACCTCAGTGCCCTCTCAAGTCCACTTGAGCTTTCATGAGAGAATTGGATTCAGGTCTCTGCTGGTGGGGAAGGAACTGGACCTGGCCCTCCTGCAACCACAGGAGGAGATAGAGAGGTAAAAATGTAAAAATAGGAAAGCAGCCAGGGAAGAAAAGAAGAAAGGGAAGCTACCTGTAAGAGAGGACAGACTAAGACTACATGCCCTCCCCTGCCCAGAATTAAGGGGGATGGAAATGGCCGCTATTTGGCTTATACATGTCCATTCTCAGACTGGGTAGGGTAGTTAATATGGTGTTTCCTAGATGGCAAAGGCCACTGGGGTTTAAAGGTGTCCCTGTCCCACAGCAGTCCCCTTCCCCAGGTGTCCCAAGGGAGCCTCGCACAGGCTCTCCATGCCTCAGTTGAAAATGACCATGGTGGATCTGCTGTGCCTCAGGCCAGGCAGGGGAGGTCACGTGGCAGTAGACTGCAGGAGGCAGGTGTAGCAACACCTGGGTCACCCACAACCCAGTGCAGAGAAGCTCTGGCTGCTGCTGTGGGGTCACTAAAGCACCCACTGGAGTCGGGGTGATTTAAGGGGAGCTCTTAGAGAGCAGAGGCAGCTGTGTGTCGCACATCCAAAATCACCTTCTGCGTGGGACCAGGTGCCCCTCAGAAGCCCCACAACAGTGTCCACCCTTTCCCCAGCCTTTAGTAGAGTCAAGAACACATTTCTTTATCACCTTGTTTCTGGGGTCCAATGCCTGGCTAAGGAATAGCAATGGAAAATGATGTATTGGGAGGCAGGTCGCAGTGACACTCACAGTGACAATTACCATTTGACTTAATTATATGGACATAATTTTGTACCTCTTGCTGCAATAAAAAAATTGCCAGCATTTCGCTGTCATATTTATTAGTTACCACAAACATTAAGGCATTTTGGGGCCTCTGATCTATGTGCACAAGGTGAGGTATGGTGTAAAGCCATAAAGGAAATGGTCCACAGAATCAGGGAACTGTCAGAGTTGGAAGGGACTTCTAGAGATCATCTAGTCCAACTTTTGTGCTAAAGCAGGATTGCCCAGAGCACATCACTCAGGACTGCATCAAGGCAGGTCTTGAAAATCTCCAGAGAAGGGGACTCCATGACCTCCCTGGGCAGCCTGTTCCAGTGTCCAGAGTCCATTTTGCTCAACACGTGAAGAGAAGGTTCCCAAGGAATTTGCACCAGGCAAGAGCTTGGCTGCCTGGTCCAGCTCAGCCAGTTCAGGTCTGGATTTAGCTCCCCTCCCGCTGCTCAGAAACTGTGTCTTACAGGGGATCCATTGCCAGACAGACACCCTTTGCCGAAAAGATTGCACGTCTGGTTTTGACCAGAGCAGAAGCAGCAGCCTTCACCAGGCAAGGAGCGCTGCTGAACCAACCTGGTGATGTCCTGCACTTGGCATAAGACAAGCAGGGAAGGCTCTCCTTGCACCACTGCTCTTGTTGGTTTCCTGCTAGGGCACAGGAGAAACATCAGCGTGGCACTGGGCGCAGGGGCAGGCAGGCTGTCAGGCAGCTCAGCAAGCCACTCTCTTCCTTGCCATCTATTTCAACATTTTTCCTTTTTCAACCTATTGTTTATCTGCTGCTAGAACTTTGGGGTTCTCATCCTTCGCCACCTCGTCCTCCTCCTCTCTACAGTCTCTTTGGCCAGGGCTAATGAAGTGTAACAAGGCAAAGGAAGCCCATGTCTTCTCGGAGGCATAAGGCATGAGTAGACAGGTCATGGATGTAATGTGGGAGAGCTCACCTCCCCTTCCTCAGGTCAACCAGGCCCTCCTTGCACCTTCAGCTGTTGCTGTGCACTCTCCTACCTCTGCATGTGGGGGTTGGCTCTTTCTCACATTGAGATCAATGATAAAAACAGGGAATAAATAAAGTAACTTGAGAAAGATCAGCTCATCAGACCAAGTGCAATCACTACCCAGTCATCCCGGGAGCATCTTCCAACATGCAAACAGGACCTGATAGAGATCCTCTTCCAAGGGCTGAGCCTACTCAGAACTGGCAAATTCCCTCCTGCGTATCTGGGTGCAAGCACTGCTATCTACCACTGCATCGTGCTCAGCCCAGATCTCTCACAGGCCCTGGGCAATTCTCAAATTAGAGAGAACAGAGGCATCAACAGTGGCAGATTTGTTGTCCTCATTAGTCCAGCACATCAGGGAGCATTTCAGGATGAAAGTGGGGGGGGAGGAACATGCATTTTTATCTTCTCACATTCTTGCATATGGAAGGGAAGAACTGAATCCCTGTCATGAGCTCTGCCTAGCAGAACAAGTCCAGCTGCAGGACCACGGTGTGGATCTCACACTACAGCCCACCAGAATGTCACCTTCAGAACATGTCTTAGGGTTCATACCACAAAAGGGCTTCGTTATTGGCAATGACAACTATGATGGTAGAAAAATAGCCTCACTGAGTCAGGGCTCTCAAGGCACTGTAACTCTCTTCACAACTAGTCTTACCTAATCTTTTTTTGGCCCTGGGAAAGCTGAGCCATGGGAAGCCACCTGAACCCCCTCATAGGAAGCACCTCAATGGGGAGGGTACCCAGAAAAGCAGGTGGTCTCACACCTCACTTCCACCGCACAGATCACTGCTGAAGGAAGGGACATCATGGGATGACTCAAGGGGAGGCAATGAGGCAACACAGCAGCAGGATGAAGCAACAAGGTGGACAGCAGGTCAGATTCCTTAGCCCGGGCTAGGACACACAGCTGTGTCCCATTCCTGGCATTACTGCTGCTGACCCCTGTGGAGCAAACATTGACATCCAGAGATCTGCAAGGCAGATGGGCTGTAACAATCAAGGCTGACCAGTGGCACCACTCAGGCCAAATAACTCCACACCCAGCAATTCCCACTCCAAGGCTGTCCATCCTGCTGGGTGGAAGTGGTCTTGCTTTCAGAAACAGTTCAGATCTTGGCTGAAAGGCTGTGCCACCCAGTGCACTGCTGGGCAGGGACACCTCAGGCAAGCTTTGCTCGACGAAGGATAGTGCTAGGAAGAAGTTACCAGGTAGCACAGACAGGGCGGCCAGAAAACAGCACCCAGTGGCCAGTCCTGCTTGTCCAACACATGCTGGGGTACCTCCTCTCAGCCCCACAGAGCCTCCCCTCCCCCCAGCACTGTCCCCAGCATGCATGAGATGCTCAGGGAAAGGGAAGAGCAAAGGACTGGTGGGATGGTGTGACTGCTCAGCTTGCTTACAAGGGGCCTGGGTGAATCAAACCTGCCGACAGTAGAAAATGAGCTTGGCCTTAAAAGTGTAAAGCAATTATTTCTTGGTCAACACGCACACACAAAAGATAGCTCCGACTTCGTGAGTTCCTTGGCTACATGTTAGTGTGTTCACTACCCTGAGAAGGTGACCAAAGAGCCTTTGCTGGCCAGGGACCGTCTGTTGGTCTTCAAAGCTCTTAGGGACGGCTCCACCATGGTGCTCAACACAACCCCTGACTCCCTGCATTTTTTTCCTTTAGGATTTTGCACCTTTCCCCACTGCTGCCATCTTGACCACCCCACCTCTGTCTGTGGTCTTACCTTTCCCAGAGTGGCCGCCTCCCCAGCATGCAGCCAGGGCACGGCAGGCTCAAAGGTGGGACTTCAGGCTCAGGGAGCTGAGCCTCAAGAGCAGGTGGGGTAACAGAGAGATGGGGTGAGGGTGGAGAAGAGGGGTGGTCTCTTTGTGCTTTTATATCAAGCTGTTAAAAAAAACCAACCCACAGTCCCTTGAGCCAGAGAGCACACAAAGAGCAAGCACAGCTCCACTGTGAGTCATCTCTGCTTTACGACAGGGAGGTAAAGTTGATGTTTCCCACCACTACATGAATGCAGGGGACAGTCTGGCATTGCCACTTCACGGCAGGGGTAAGAGACACGCAGCCCCCAGGGTCTGCACAAGCCACAGTCCAGCCTGAGAGGAGCAAACACCATGCCACAGACAATACATGGTCCCCAGCTGCGTGTCTTATGTGACTTTCAGCAACAACCCTTCAAAGTCTTAACGGGGTCAGGGCAAACCTCCCTGCAGAGCCAGGACCCAGCCTGCACACAGAGAGCACAGGCAGCACCTGGCCGTCCCCCAGATGTGTTTCTGCTGAAATCCCAGCTGGATTGAAGATGAACACAGGAACTTCTCACACTACTGCCACGCTCTCACTGGAAAGACTAAACCCAAACCTTCCCTCAGAACAGCCCGTGTCCGGCTGCTGCAGAGAGAGGAGCATGAGAAGCTTCCACCCGTTCTGCTCTGCCCTTCCCAGCTTTTTCTCCCACATCCCAGGAGGTACAAAAGGGTGCAGGAGCAGCATTCAGGATGACAGTGCTTGTGGGAGTCACAGGACTCAGAACAAGAGACAAGTTGACATGCTGCTCAGGGACATGCATTAGTGTTGGGTGGTGTTTTGTGTGGTGTGGCTGGTGGGGGGGTTTTTTTTGGTTTTTTTTGTTTGTTTGTTTGTTTTTTTATTGGTTGGACTAGATGATCTTAAAAGGTCCCTTCCAACCTAGGTGATTCCTTGATTCTGTGATTCTGTGAACCCCAGCTGGGATCTCTCTTCTCCCATCCCAGGACCAGACGGTGGTCACCCAGCCCCCCTAGAAGTTCAGAGGGAAGGCAGATGCTGCCCTCCAACCCTCCCAGGCGTCCCATCAGCCAAGGGGATACGTGAGCTCAAAGCACGAGCTGGATGCATTCAGCTCATGCAGTGGAGTGTCCTCTCGGGGCTTTGCAGACCTTTTTGGGGTAACACAGATTCATTCTGGTGGTGCGAGGGGAACCCAAAGCCCAAGGATTTAACTGGAGATGGGCACACTACAGAAGGCAGCATGAAGGCAGCTTGGGCAAAGCAGAGGGCACTGCAAACCCCACACTCATCTCGGCACTCACGTCCGTGCCCACCACCCCTGCTCCCAGGTCAGGTATTCTTGTTGGCAGTGCACACAGCCTGGATCCATGTCTTCTGATAACTCGGTGCAGGTTATCCCCCCAAAAAAACCCTCAGGTCCTCTGTGGCAACACTCCTGCTGTGCACACTGCGCTCCTTGTCAGAGCTGCTCAAAACCCAGCAATTCAGGGATGAGCAAAATAGTTTTCTCCTCTGGGGAGCCCCAGATGGCTCCTCTATTCAGGAAATCACCTCTGCTGCCTCCAGCAGCTCCCAATGGAGGCTTGTTGAGTTTTATTTCCAGGAGAGCCAGACCTTCCCAAAGGCTGCAGCGCATGCGCTGGGCAGGGCTGAGGTCTTCCCTTGGCTCACACTGGGACCCGTTTGCCCCAGGGCTACCAGTTCAAGCCGTAAAGCCCAGCCCGAGTGAGTTCGCTTGCCAGTTGGCTTGGCCCAGCCAAAATTCCTGAAGAAAAACTAATCCTAATAAGCAGAGGTTTGCTGGAAGTGCTGGCATGAGCCAGAGGGAGGTTGCTGAGCTTTGCACAGAAACCTACCAACAGCATTGTGGTTTCAGACGAAACTCAAGACATGTGAGGCCACGGGCTCTCTCTCCACTAGGTTTCAGTCTCACCCCCGGCAGCAGGAGCCGGCCACTCCTGTGGGGCACGATCCTGGGAGATGGGGCTGATGGCTGGGGAGCACAGGTGGCCCCCCCGGCCCCTCCAATGCTGGAGTCAGGCTGGTTCAGAAGGTGGAGGGGAGCTGGTCCACCCCATACCTGCGATAACGGGGTGCCCCGACAGCCTGCAGGTCCCAGGTTTTGGCTTGCTTTCCGTAAGGTGACAGGGAGGCCACCCAGCCCTCTCCAGCTTGCCTGGGGGGAGCAGTGAAGGCACATGGGGGGTGGCACCTGGCTCACAAGCTGCAAAACCCATCTGGGACCTTGGGGGGCAGCCCACATACACCCCTCCACCACCAGCCTGACCTGCTGCAATGCCCACTGAACCACGGGGCACCTCCATTATCAGCCACCCTCTCCATCCCTGCCAGGAGCACCAGCACCAGGAGCTGCAAGCCCCAAGCGTCATCCAGCTGCTTCATCTCTTGCTCTACATCCCCAAAAGGCTGCAGATTGTGGATTCAGGGCTACTCTCTGCTGAGCAGGCTTTTTTCTCCATCTTCAGGAGTGGTCAGGCCCTGGAACAGCCTGCCCAGGGAGGTGGTGGAGTCACCATCCCTGGAGGGACTTAAGAAGTGTATAGACATGGCACTTCAGGGCATGCTCAAGTTCCCGAGATTGTTGGTTTGTGTCGATTGGTGGGTGGGTTTGTTTGGTATTTTGTTGTTGTGGGGTTTTGGGGGGGGGTTGGGGGTATTTTGTGGTTTTTTTTGGGGGGGGGGTTGGGTTGTTTGTTTTTTTTTTTTTCACTTGGACACAATGTTCTCAAAGGTCCCCAACAACCACGAAAACACTGTTGATTCTGTAATCTGAATAAATCTTCCACCTGTGCCAAGCTGCAGCCAGGCCACCCCCTGTTTCCAGGGGCAATCGCCTGTGCCGGGGGGAAATCCCTCCACTCGGGCAGGGCTCCTCAGCCCTTGCAGAGCCCTTGCAGCCCCCCGTTTCCACAGAGCTGGCACCCTGAGCTGCAGGAGAGGCCTCGCAGAAATGTGTCACAGGCCGACAGTTTATCTTGGATCGCTCCTGAGCATCGGCAACCCCACACCCCTTGGAAGCAAACCCTCTTGGCAGCTTTGAACGTTGTACTTGAGGCGCAGCAGGCGTGTGGAACATACCCATGCTCGGGAACAAGCTCCCCCTGAGATGCTACACGGCTCTTCCTCAGCCTGCAAAGCCCCCGGGGGGAGCGTCAGCTCAGTTCGGAGAGGGAGAAAGAGTGCCTGGAGCCATGTCCCTGCTCCCAGCCCCAGCACCCGTTCGCCCTGTGACTTTGGCCCTGTTGCCTCCATGAGCCTCACGGTGGCCAGCTGAGACATGAAGATAAAGGCAGCCGTTTCCTCACACCTCCAGACCGTGGCTGAAAGGCACTTTTATAGCACTTTTCACATGCAGGTGGCAAAGAGAGCAGACATGCAGCCTGCATCAAGAGAAGTGTGGCCAGCAGGTCCCGGGAGGTGATTCCACCCCTCTACTCTGCACTCGTGAGACCCCACCTGGAGTACTGTGTCCAGCTTTGGTGTCCTCAACACAGGAAGGACATGGACCTGTTGGAACGGGTCCAGCGGAGGGCCACGAAGATGATCAGAGGGATGGAG
>JAOQGH010000019.1:9386134-9399207 GCA_025769975.1 Gallinago jamesoni
GTGGGAGGTGTCCCTGCCCATGGCAGGGGGGTTGGAACTAGATGATCTTTAAGGTCCCTTCCAACCCAAACCATTCTCTGATTCTATGAAGCTGCCCCAGGGGAGACAGGGGAGCAGCTGCTGCATTGGGGAAATGGTGTAAGAACAAGGTGCACAGGCTGACTTTGGTCAGCACGGTGGCAGCAGCAATCAGTGCTGCAGTCCCACCTTGGGATGAACAGCACACGGCTGGGGCCAGCAGGGGTGCCAAGCATGCTTTTGGATACTTTTGTTGAGGGCGGAGAGGAGGTGCATGTCCACTGCAGGGAAAAGAGCAGACCTTGCAAGCCCATCTCATTGTGAGCCATCACAAGTGAGAAAGGTAGCTATCCTCCTGCCTTGGGCAACACGAAGGGGGGCGACAGGCTCCCCCTATTTTTGAGGTAACTCCAGGACTACGTTGTACCACCCCATCCCTGCCCTGGACCCCACGCTCCCCGTGACGCTGCTCACACCCTCCATGTCTCATCCCACCTCCCTGCAACCACCAGTGCTTCGGGGCAGGGAAAGAGAGTCTCTCGTTGCGTCTTGGTGATCTGCTGCAGCAAATCACTGGCGCTAAACAGACTGTAGTTCCTGATGTAAAACATCAACAGTCATGGGAGAGGAGCTGCAAGTATGACTCCCTGGGGAAACTGCTCGCAGCCGGGGGCAGGAGCTGCAGGGATGGAGCGTCAGAGACCTCGTTCTTCGCTGATAGCGGAGGAGGAAGTGGCACAGGCCACCGGTTTCCCAGCTACCTGTGCCAGGGAAAGGTATGTGGTTCCCCAACACCTTGCCATGCCCCAACAGCCACCCAGAGACCCCCCAAAAAAGTGAAGAAAAGGTGCTGGCGTACCTCTATAAAGTATAGGGCAGGTATAAAGCAGGGCAATATCATAGAATGGTTTGGGTTGGAAGGGACCTTAAAGATCATCTAGTTCCAGCTCCCCTGCCATGGGCAGGGACACCTGCCACTAGAGCAGGTTGCTCAAATATGCAAGGGAGGGACATGGAGGTCTGTTTTGAATGGCACAGGGGAAAGGAAAGATCCCTGGGGTGGGATGGCAGGGGAAGAAGGGATGAGGTCCTGGTGCCCCAACCACGGGAGGGTTACCCTTCTGCGGCCCCAGGCTGAACTGGGAGGGAGCCTGGGATTCAGTTGCCCATTATTCCACCTGGCCGAGCCTTTAGCAAAGCTAATCCCCACCGACAAGACCAAACAGCGAGAGCTGGCTCTGCCCTGTGCTGCAGGACACCCCTCACACCAGGCAGCCCTGCCCTTGCAAGCCCTGGTGCCACTGGATGGAGGAAAGCCAGCACCACCTGCCCCCTCCACACCACCTTTGGTCTGGGGGCTTCTCGCTGCAGGATGGGGTCTGCTGTTTCCTGGTGTCAGGAGGGAGCTGGCGGCCCACCAGCAACAAGGCACCCCTCATTGCTTGCCCTGTAACACCCCCAGGGTCTCCAGAAGGACATGGTTACCCCGTGGCAGCATCTCCAGCCCGTGACCACGGTCTCACCCTGAGTGTTAACAGAAGGCAAGCCAGCCTCCAGAGAAACCAACCTCGGCCACCACCTGTTTTGGCATCAGCAAGCTGCAAACCCACAGCCCAGCGGGGGCGTTGCTGCAGTTGTCGCCCCAAACACTCAAGGTTTTAATATGCACAGAAAACAACAGGCGAGTTAGCCAAAAGGGAGAGACTTCAGCAAATAAATCAACACCCTCCCAGGCTCCTTTGCTGGCACCGTCCTCGGCCTTTCCAGGCACATCCAGAAGCAACGTGAACAGGAACAGTCTGTCTGGTACTTTGGGAAGCTCAGGAGCCACCAGGACAGGGCACAAACGTTTCTGTGCCAGCTCCCAGACAACACAAGCCATCATCACCTTCGTTAGTGACTGCAAAGGAAGCCCTGAGGAGCAGATTCCCCTTCTCTCTCGCTCTCTGGTGGGAAGAGGCAGTGAGTTTGCCGAGCCTGATCGCGATGCTCAGCTGGAAAGTGGAGTAAAGGGTAGGTGCATCCCCGGTTCATTCATGGAACCATGGAATTGTCAGAGTCAGAAGGGACCTCTAGAGATCATCTAGTCCAACTCCCCTGCTAAAGCAGGATTGCCCAGAGCACATCACTCAGGACTGCATCAAGGCAGGTCTCTCCTCCAGAGAAGGGGACTCCAAGACCTCCCTGGGCAACCTGTTCCAGGGCTCTGTCACCCTCACCGTAAAGAGGTTTTTCCTCATATTTGAATGGAACTTCCCATGTTCCAGCTTGAGCCCGTTGCCCCTTGTGCTATTGCTGGAAACCACTGGAAAGAGTCTGGCTCCAACATCCTTTAACCCACCCTTTAGATACTTATAAACATAAATAAGGTCTCCCCTCAGCATTCACTTGTCCAGGCTAAAGAGTCCCAGCTCCTCAAGTCTTTCCTTATAAGGGAGGTGCTCCAATCCCTTAATCATCTTTGTTGCACTACGCTGGACTCTCTCAAGCGTAGTTCCCTGTCCCTCTTGAACTGGGGAGCCCAGAAGCGGACACAGAATTCCAGTTGTGGCCTCACCAGTGTGGAGAGGGAGAATGACCACCCTCAACCTCCTGGCCACACTCTTCCCTATGCAGCCCAGGATCCCATTGGCCCTCTTGGCCACAAGAGCACACTGCTGGCACATAGAAAGTGTGCTATCTACCCAGACTCCCAGATCCTTCTCCTCAGTAGTGCTTCCCAGAAGATCCATCCCTAACCTGTATTGGTGCCTGAGGTTCTTCCTCCCCAAGTGCAGGACCCTACATTTGTCTTTGTTGAACCTCATTAGGTTCTTCTCTGCCCAGGTCTCCTGCCTGTCCAGGTCACACTGGAGGGGAGGCACAGCCCTCAGGAGTGTCGGCCAGCCCTCCCAGTTTGGTATCATCAGCGAACTTGCTGAGGATACACTGTCCCCTCGCCCAGTTCATTGATGAATATGTTGAACAGCATGGGGCCCAGTATTGACCCCGGAGGGACACCACTGGTCATAGGCCTCCAACTTGACCCTGCTCCATTAATTAGAACTCTCTGAGTCCTGTCACACAAAGAGCCCCTGTCCCCTGCAAAGAGCCCACCGTGGCATCACCAGCCACACAGCACCTCCCCACCACGCTCATGGCTGATGCTTATTCTCCTCCCGGTGGCTGCTGAGCCTTTAACACCTGGGTTTGGTGCAAAGACCTCAAATCACCGGAGCTGCATCTCTGCACCAATTCATACAGTGGGAGCACCCTACAGTTTCCTCCTGCTCCCCTGGCACAGCCCTGGGGTGCCAGCAACCAGCATTGCTTTCCCCACTGCCAAAACACCCTTTCTTTCCCAACCCTGGACACTTTCTGGACCATATTTATCCCATTTTTCAACTCCCCCACCCCACCTTTTGATTTTCCCTTCCCTGCGGTGCACCCTGCACTTGCCAAGTGCCACCCTCACCCCTTGAGCAGCATCACTTCTGCTTTCCACGGACATCAAAAGCTGCCGCTTCACTACCCATGGTTCCCAAAAGCTGCTGTCTTGGCCAGGAAAAATGACTTCAGGTCCAGAGCACTCTCCTGATAACAGAAATCCTGGCAAACAAGCCAGGCCCCAGCCAAGGAGCACAGTCACTGTGGGAACAGTGGAGGGGAGGAAACCAGGGGAGGATGTTCCCTTGCTGTGCCAAAACCCAGGCAACTGCTCCTTCCCCAGCCAGCCATGGAAATTTAGGCTAAGGGGTTTAAAAAATGACTGGTGATTGTGGGGACCCAAGCAAAATGCTCTCTGCAAGTGCCTTTATTTCCAGAAGACACATGCTTCTTGCTTTCAGGGGATCAGCCTGAAGTCAGCCAGCCACTGAGAACCCAAAACACCTCTGAGAAGATCTCAGCAACTGTGACAAGCAAAGGCTGAACAATTCAATAGGCAGGAAAACCCCACAGCACTCAACCTGCCCTGATCACCCCAGTTCTGTTTCATCAACTTGTTTCCCCAGCTTCTCTTCGTAAATCTTGTGATTGCCACTCAAAGTTGTCAAGGGGGAGCCGGGGTCTGATGACAGAAGAAAGGCTCCATCCATCACCTCTTCTCTTGGGCCAGCACCAGCTGACTCCCAACAACCACTATTTCAGAGAGCATCCTTGCAAAGCATGAGCTGATCCTTTTAGGAGAAAGCTGCTGAGGTAAAGACCCAGGAAGACACACCAGCTTGGGGAGAGGTCTACTAGAAAGCAGATACTGCTGAGCCCTGTCTTGGCTGATCCCATCCATCCACTAAGCCTATCAACATCACTCCAGTCCAGCCTCGTGCTTGGAAACACCTCCCCATTTGCGCTCATCCCCATTGACAGGAGACTCACTGTGAAGAGCTTCAAAGGAGTTTGAAAGACACCTTTGCAAAACCAAGACAGTAGCAGCGGCAACATGTCAAAGCCCATTGCTGTCACCCCAGCTCCAGCGCTTCCCTCCCTTCCCCCTTGCGACATGGCAAGGCACGGGCTCTCCAGGGCAGCTCTCTGTTTGTACAGCTCTCCTTTATGGACAGGACCACAGCTAAGCAAACACCCCCGAGCCAGTGCCCACTCGCTGCTCTGGCAGGGGAAACCCAGGCCCTACCCCAGCTTTCACAATAGGAATTAGTCACAGCGCACCAGCAGGAGGAGTAAATAGGGCGACAGGAGATAAAGTTGCAACGGTGACCTCGCTTGTCCTCTCTCGTGTGCCCTTTTCTTTAGATCCTGCCTGTCCAGACCACAGGGACCCTCTGCTCCTGCGGCAGAGGTGCTTTGCATTTTACTCTAGGTACCAACCGTTGCACCAACACCCACTCCCAAAGAGCATCCCCAGGCTTTCCAGCTAAATTTCAAGATGATTTTATCCACCCACGTTGGCCACAGCGGTCTGACTTCAGCAGATGGTAAAACGTGACCCAGAACATTTGCAATGTTTCACCACACAACCAAGAGCTCCATAATGGCTCAAAGGTACGATTTACTCGTCCTCTGAAAGAGGAGGCACGAGCTTATGGATCAACCACGGGTTTGGCAACACGAAGAGCACTGCAAGCACAGCCGGGATAACGCGTTACTTGGGTAACTTTCGCTGACACAGACGGAACCCCTCCAGGTGACGTAAGCCTGGTTAGCAGCAGTCAGTTTTGCCAGTCTTCAGTGCATTTCTTTCAAGGCCTTTGCTGAGATACCAGTCCCTGTCACCAAACCAGACCTTCGCCCCAGCGAACATCTGCAGCACAGGCCTGACCTAGGCTCACATCTGGCTGCTGAGCACAGTGGCGTTACCTTGTGAAACACGAGCAGGTCGGTACCTGTAGGAGGGCTTGGTTACGGGTGAGTTCATTTATCATCAGTTAACATGGCAACGTTACTTTTGCAGAAGGCTAGCCTGGACGCTTCCCGGCCCTCTGCTGCCTGCTGCAAACGGCGGGTGGTGTTTTACCCGAGGATGGAGGAGCAGAGAGGAGATCCAATAGACAGTAGATTGAAGCTATGCATAGTTTTACTCCTTTTTAAAGGCAAAAGGGAAAAAGAGCAGCAACACGATACCTGACAGCGCCAACAGAAGCCGATGAAAGCAGAGGTGCTGCAGGGTCACCCCCTACAGGGTATTAACCTTCACATCCCTCACAAGATACCCCACCATGGCAGGTGGGCTGGGGAGGACAAGGCAGGGGGGGCTACAGAACTGCTCAGCAGCAAAAGCAGAGACCACCTCTCCATAACTATTGCCAGGCAGAGAACAAGCAATAGTGAGAGGCTGTGTCCTGTGGCAGCCCTGGGGGACGGGGGAGCAGGACACTTCTGTCTGCCTGGTGCGGCAGCAGGGCTGGAAGAGCTCTGTTCCCCCACCACCTAATGCAGGCTTTGGCACACACCTCTGCCTGAGGGAAAAGCATGGATGTACGCAGCAAGCAGAGCACCCCGTCCCAAAAACACATCTGCAACATACAGCAAGAGGAGAAGCAAGGGTAGAGGGAATAAGCAACCAGTGCGGCAACTCAAGTGTTGTCCAACCATCACGTGGGCAAATTTACAGGATCCCAATGTCAACCTGCACATTCGGAGTGAGGGTAGATAGGCATGAAAAGCAGGAACAATCTGACTACCGAGGAAAATTACAGCCATCACTGAAGGCAGAATGGGCAATTCCAACATCTCAAGGATGATAAAACAGAACAAAGAGAAGCTTAAAAAGTAATCCTTAATTAACTACTTCTGAAAGCTGTCGAAATCACTGCCTGCATCTTGTTTGCTAATGGGCCTGTCAGCAGCTTCTTAGGCTGCGGGGGTCACGGTAGCAACAGAAAGTGCTGCTTTGTTCTCAGGTTTGATATCTCTTTTGCCCACTAAGTGCTTTTGGTGTTTTCATTTTAGGTGTTCTGAAAAAGCTCTTGCAAGCAAAGGATGGGCAAAGGATTTTACCTACTGCCTCCCTCAGCCACCGGCACACGGAAGAGAGAAAACTGTTTCTTGTGATTTTAATACAGCAGGCAGACCCACAGCCCAAAACCAGGGATGCTGCCCACATGATTCTATCCCATAGGATACGCTGCGCCTCCAAACTCCAGGTGAATGAGCACTAGGTAGGCAGTATCTCAGCCCGGTGCTGCATCTCCACCACAGCCCATGGTCGGGAATGCTTCAGAGAAAACATTCAAAAACCAAGTCGTGAATCTCCTCCACAAAACCTCGGACCCACTTCCACCAGCTTCTCCCCCCGTTGGGTCTTGAAGCAACAGATTTCACATCCCATCTGAAATGCTCCTCACAAAGCAGGAACTGTCTACAGTTATCAAACTGCCTGAACACCCACTTGCCATCCCAAGCTTGATCTATTTTTGGATTCTGCAATATCTGCTGCCACCAACTCTGTTTTATTTACTCTGTATGTGACTCACCCGTGCTTTGGTGTTGGAACATGCATGCTGCCCCATCAGAACAGGGGACGGAACTAGTGCGTTTGTTCCCTCTTATTTCTCTCGTTCCCCATCATGAGTCTCATGATCATTTTGGACAAGAAAACACTACAGAATAGCTGAGGTTGGAAGGCACCTGTAGAGATTGTCTAGTCCAAGTCCCTGCTCAGTGCAGGGTCACAAACACACAGCTGCCCAGGATCACATCCAGTTGAGTTTTGACTACCTCCAGGATGGAGACTCCACCACCTTCCTCAGCAAACTGTGCCAGTGTTCAACCGCCCTCATTAAAAAAGCAAAACGTTTTAAATAGAATTTCCTGCATTTCAATTTATGCCTCTCATTCCATCACTGAGCATCACTAAGAAGTGTCTTCTCTGCTCGCCCATCAGGTACTTATACACATTGGTAAGATCCTCTAAGCCTTCTCTTCTCCAGGCTGAGCAATCCCAGGGGCTCTTACAGCCCCTCCTCATATGACAGAAGCTTCAACCCTTTTAATATCTTCCATGCCCCACAGGACCTGCTCCCCTGCGTCTGTGTCTCCCTTCTACTGGGGAGCCCAGCACTGGAAACAGCACGCAAGAGGTGTCTCACCAAGGCTGAACTCAGGGCAGTAACTTGGTCATTTTTGAATAGCTCAGTATTTCTTTGGTTTTGCTAAGTACTAGAGTAACAGCAGATGCTAAGAACTCTCTATTTAACCAGGAAACTGCCTTCCCAGTGCACACCTCAGCCAGAATTTTCAGACCTTGACCTTTTCATGTGAACACAGCTCTGTTTCCTACAATGAACAGGAACACTTTCAAAAACTTTGTCCCATCTTTATATTTTCTTCAAAATAAAAAGACATTTGTATTCTTGAAAACAAAAAAAGATCCCCTCGCTTTTCTGAACAAGGCATATAAAGATAAATAGAGTAAAACACACAGTACTGGGATTTAAAAAGCTGAAAGCCCTTCCTAGGACTGATTTATAAAAAGGAACAGTTCCAGAGTGAACCAACTCTGCTTCAGAACAGGTCTCTCTGACACCTCTCAGTGGCCTCAGATAGTCCATTTCTCTGTACGAGCTTCCACACTTTTGACAAGGCCTTCTCCCAAAACCTCAAAATCCTCCAGAATTGCCTCCACATTGGGAACGCAGACGAGCTCATTGTTCAGAGTTGTCACCATCCTTCCTTTCATGTTGGAGACCTGTAGGACATAAACAAACATTGCACAAAAGTGCACCCACTCAGAGCTTCTTCACAACCTCTGCAAGCCCCACATAGGAGAAGTAAATTGCTCTCCTTCCTTATCACACCCAATCCCTGTCACACCACTACAAACAATTTTCTAAGCTTTATTTCTCAGCCCCCTTATTGCTTGTTATTAGAGCTAATAAACTACAAGAGTGGTCCTTCCAGCTCCTTTTAGGGTTTACCCTGGAGCTACAGCCCAAAGACCACAAGGGAGGAAGAGAAACAATGGCCATGGGCATGGTGGAGATGGGAAAAGAGCGTACAGGTGCATGGCAGAGCCTGTATGAGCAGAGAAGAGAGGGTATGCAAAAAGGACCACACCATGACCCCGAATAAAAGCTGCCTGTGCACTGCTCTGTTGTTGGGTGCAAAAACTCAAGTGGGAAGAGATCTTTGGCTCCACCAGTGTTAAAACAAAAAAAAAAAAACAACCCTCATGCTTAAATCAAGCCACACACAGCTCAGATGCAAGCACGTCCTCCTCTCATTTCACATCCATGAATAACTGGGTTTCACAACTGCAGCTAGGCTTAATGTCCAATGCCCTCTGGCCATGAAGAGAGGGAAGATAAATCACCCAGAGACAGATAGCAGGAGCCTGGGCTGCCAACTCTGAGCCATGAGTCACTGGTTTCTTTGCGTCTCTCCTTCATAGAAAGCAGCATGAATCACTCCAGCATGCCTCACACCTAGCTTAACCACCCTCCAGAGTTTGCCAACCCACAGCTGGAAACTGTGTAGCTGGAAAAAATATCTCTGTACATCGAACAGGACTTGGGCACCATGAACCTAGGCTTGCTACCCCATCACCTTGCAGATTAGACATTTCTGGGCAAGATGACCAAAGCTATGAGAATAGGACAGCCTTCTGGACACAACAAATGTCTCTGGCAAATGAGGCATCACCTATCTTCCAGGAGGGGATCAAAGAAGAGCACCTGGGACACAGCACCCTGTTCTGACCCATGATCATGGTGCTGGGGCTTGTCCAGGGACTCATGTTCCCTCCTTTGCTCTGCTGATGACTGGGGGCACTGTGGCCACAGCCCTGTCTTGCTTTCACCCTTTCCAACAAGGGACACATGCATGAGCTCCATTTCTCAAAGGCCTTTGGTGCTGATAGGAGTTAGACAAAACAATTACAATGCAGAAATAAAAAAAGCTCTCCAAGCTTTCAGGGCATAAAGTTAATATGAAGCTTAAAGCAGAGTCAAAAACTCACCTTAAAAGGCTGAGGCTGAAAGCTCAAAGGTTTCCACAAAACTGCAATCACTTCCCCACCATGCTTGTCATAGAAGAACAAGGCAAGATCACTGAAGGCATCCTAGGAAAGAAAACAAACAAAGGTTCTTCCAGACATCCCAGAGCCAGAGCCCATCCCTGATTCAGTCTCCTTATGCTTTGACACACAGTAGCTCCACACCAGCCAGGACCAAAGCTGCAACTTTTCTACTGGATAATCAACAAGAAAAGCAACTGGCAGCCCTTGGGCAAGTCCTAGGTGCCTCCTGCTGTCTCTTCTGCCACAGTCTTGATGGATACAGTGCACTGCCTGCAAGTTTTGCATGCAAACCGCATTGTTCACTACCTCTTGCTGTCCCAGAAAGCAAAAACATGATCCACCACCTCCCATTGGCCTGGAAGAGCACGGAGTAATCAGCTTCCATCTTTAGGACATTGGACCCCTTGGGTGACAACCCATTGAGTGTTCCTCACCATGGTCCTCCCAACAGCTGGATCTGGAACTACCAAGCTGTCCTCAGTGTCCAACAGCCACATCCAAAACTTCACAGTGCATTGGACAGCAATACATTTCATTACATGGCAGCAAAGACCAACATCTCGAGCTCTGCAATCTGTGCGACAAAGGTGTCAAAGCTCCTTCTTCCCCCCCAGGACAACGAAAGGAAACATAACAGCAGCAATTTTAAGTAACACAAAGTCATTTGAGGTGCAAAGATATGGAACAGTCAATGGAGGCACTGCAGGAATCTGCTCTCCTTGCCCCTGCATTTCAGCAGCTGAGTCAATGAGCAGCTCCTTCAGTAGTGCTGGGCAGAAGAGCTCAAAAAGAGATCTTACATATAAGAGATGACTAAAAGCCACAGTCTGGTTTCCCCCAGGCCCATGCAAGCTGGATTCCCAGCTCTGCAAGAAGGCAGGGGATGACCACTACAGCAGAAGTAAACAATGCTGGGTGTAAGCAACTTTTCAAACCCAGAAGTCTGGCCCTACAGCTCAGCATCCAACATGCAGGTACCTGGAGATACATACCCTGAGTGCAGCCGACCAAGACATCCAAGAAGCTGCTCCTTGACTTGGTGGAAATTAACATCAGGCTACAGCACAAGTTTACCAGCCAGACCAAACAGCCCCATAGCATCAGTACAGAACAAGTTTCTACATTCAGCCTCACCAGCTTTGGAGCTACCTACTGCAATAAATACAGATACTTTGCTCCCTCTTCTTTCTTCTTCTCCATGCCCTTAATTTCCAGCCACAACTCACCCATGCTCTTACAAAGAGAGATGTCTGCTGGCATCATTTTCTCATGAGGTTTTCATGAGGATGTGCACAAAAAATAATCAACATCAAAGGCAAGCTTGCAAGGGGTCTTGTATGGACATACCAAGATTGCAGGAGGAGAAAAACGTGGATTGAGTTGGTATTACCAGTGATCCCAAAGGGTGGGGTGGCATTTTAAGAATAAAGGCCTGATAAGTAGGGAGGGGTGGAGTTGTCTGGAACTTTCAGAGTGAGATTTATGAGTTCAGACTTGAAATATCACAAACAGAGGGCAACACGATTAGGCCATCAAGCTGGGAAGATCCTGAGACCTGCCAGCTCATCCCACTGCACGGGATCTTCAGGGGGGCAAGGCTGGTCAAGGCATTATTCTCGACAAACTGGCTAGAAAAAATACTTGTCTAAAAATACATTGAGAAAGAGGCAACCCGCCCTGGCATTTCTCTGCTGAGAGCGACGGGTTACTCTCAGAGCCCAGTCAACAGGGAAGACTCCTCCTTTTGCTGAAAGGCAAACAGTAGGAGGGAGGGAAAGCTCAACAAAGGGCATGCTGACCGCCAACGTGCAGCTTTCTGAACCAGAGGGCAGCAGAACATGCGAGAACCTGAAAAAGCCCCGCTACTCTACAGGGCGAGGTCGAGTGCCCTGCGATACTCCCTAAAGAGAAAGGTATTTTTTAAAAGGCCTGTCTTGCTGGACAGGCGCCAGGAGCACTTGCAGGAAAGGAGCTCTCCCAGGCTCCGCTTGTTTCCCAATAAAACCACTGTTCAGGCTGATACCCAGCAATTTATTTTTTATCCAGACAGCAGAGAGCAGAGGTTAAAAGGATGGCATTCGGTTCATAATCCCAGCAAAGCGCAAGCTTCTGCACTTGCACGGCTCCCAGCATCCTTCTCGTGATAGTCCTTTGGGTCAGCTCCACCAAGCTAGGGAACATTCAGCTCTTGGGAAACTGCAGCATTAAAAGGATCTGGTGTATTAGTCACCACACTTATGTTTGTACAGAGGCTTGGGGAGTAAAAGCAAGCAGTCCCCACCTCCCTTTCCACATCCCATGCTCAATGCCCAGTGCCACTGGACTTGCCTGAGCTTGCAAACACCTTCCTCAAGGGAAGGATTAAGAGAAAGGGGAAGAAAAGGCAGAGAGCACATTTGAACCCCTTCAATTCCCTTGAAAGGAATTCCCTTGAAGGGAATACCCTTCTCAAGTTCCTGTATCTTTCCTTGCAATTCAGTTTTAAAGGCCTAGGGAAAGCTCTCCCTGTCCAGTAGGATCCCAGCTATCAGAAAAACCTACATCTGGTTCCCACTTCACAGAAACAGAGGGGACCTGCAAATTCAGCACTGTGATTCAGAGGAGCTTCATTGTCTGGGAAAGGGGTACATTGCACCTGGAAGATTAGCTCAAGGTCTGTAAGTAGCCACCTGGGCTGTAGGAATGAAAGAATGGAGAAAGGTGATGAGTAAAACAATACCCTGATCTAAAATGGGATTACTGGATTAAGCAGCTTGGGCTGAAGCATGCATTTTGCAATGAGGTAAGCGCTTATTGCTGGTTAAGCAACTACATCGTTGTTGTTTAGGGGTGGGTTTTTTTGGCCCAACCATTTATCCACCCACTTTTTCACTTGTCCTACTTATACCCAGAGATCAGGGTCATTGCATCACAGCTGCTGGAAAAAGAGCCTTTTTTGGGGAGGTCTCTGCACGGAAATGTGCCCAGCAGCTCTTCCTGGTGCGACGGCAGTTCAAGTGGCAAATGCATCAATCAACACTTGCTCAGTGTTTTGAACATTTTAAGTGCTCTCAGCAAGCGATCTACCAGTACAAAATCCTATTAAAGCTACTTAGTTCCAACAAATCACTCCATTTGTGGTTAACACTTCAAAGTCCTTGTCATTCTACTGTGACCTGCCCTGATGCTCACAGGTTATGTGGTATAGGCAGAGCCTTCCCCTATACACAAACAGAGCAAGTAGCACTGTGGAAAAAAAACAGGATTTTTTCTCTTTTAAAAGGGAAAAGAAGCTTGTGTGTTAGGTTTCAGATTCACCTGGTAAAAAGTGTTTCAAACTATCCAAGCTTTTCCACTTCCAAGTGCTTCATCAGATCCACATGCGCATCTTTGCCCCAGGGTTTTGAGGCAGCAGCTAAGTATGGCACAAAAAAAGCTACCCATGCTCTTGCTGCATTAATAAACATGCCTTGTCCACCAAACCATCTGTGATGGAAGTCTTCAGTCGCTTCCTATGGAATGAATCCAAGGCAACCTCTAGTAAGGCTCAATGTCCAAGTGGTGGCCAGTAACGAGTGGTGTTCCTCAGGGGTTGGTACTGGGACCAGTACTATTTAACATC
>JAOQGH010000019.1:9407339-9474493 GCA_025769975.1 Gallinago jamesoni
GGGACACCTCCCACTAGAGCAGGTTGCTCAAAGCCCCATCCAGCCTGGCCTTGAACACCTCCAGGGATGGGACATCCGCGACCTCCCTGGGCAACCTGTTCCAGTGCCTCACCACCCAATCCTCAAGTATTAACACATGATAGCATCATTTGTAATTCCCAGACAAAAATAATCCAGTACACAAGAAAGCACTCCTGTAATGTATGAGTCTTCATCCCAAGTATGGCTCTATCGCAGAAACCAATGAGCAATCTTCACAATGGCCAAGAAGTGGGGGAATTCATCAGGGCAAAGAAATAAGGTAAAGTAGATATCTGTAGCCATTGAAGCTTTAAACAAAACCCCAAGCGTTTCACCATGGGATTCAGGCAGGCACCCACCACATTCCTGGCAGCTCCCAAAAGAAAAAAGGTCCCAGGAGAGCAGAAGCCCACCTTCTGGCTCAGACACCACCAGCTCCTCACCTGTGGGATGGTGTCAGAGGGATGCCAAGGTCCCTCCTGGAGCTTGGGGACCACCCAGGCAACAAAGCACCACCTTGATTAAACAGAGCCTCAACCATCACTTGTTGCTTGGATGGATGATGATTCATTAATTCTCCCCTGGTTGATTAAGTCTCAACTGTCTGCATGGGGGGATAGAGTAGCCACTTTGCATCCCCCCACCAGTGGCAGCAGTGGTTCTGGGCCTTCACAAGGCTAAAGCTGAGGTTCATGGGATGGTACGACAGCCAGAGCCCTCCCTGGTGAGTCATATGCTGGGCAGGTGTGCTACACACTTGGCCTTAGGAAAAAAAAAAAAAAAAAGCCTAAAAGGTCAAAAATTTAGAGAGTACTAAACAAATCCATACATATAGGTCAGGGGCGGAGAGGGAGAGACTGCTTTTGACTCTCCAAAGTCAGTGGCTCTGGCAGCTTGATCTCCGATCTGTGATGACCTGAATTACATGAAGAAAACTAACGGGAAGTTGATAACACTTCATAATGTCCTGCTGGTGTTTTGCCTCCTTTTAAATCACCGATTTGCTTTTAGCGTAGATTGGTTTGTGCCCTTGTTTTTATTTTCTGGTTGCTTCTGTTTGCTTTCTGCGACAAGCTAGAGAGCAAACGGATCTGATTTCCCGGCTGTTGCTGTGGGCTTTACACATAGCAACAAGGAAAAAAAAAAAAAACTTGTTCTTTTTTCTCTCGTAGTAAGAAACAACCTGCAGCCTCGAAAATCACATCAGAGACACTGAGGGAGGGGAAGAGCTCTGCCCCCTTTCCTCTTGCAGTCGTGCCATGTTTTATCACCAATGGTTGGTTTGTCCCGTCTGTCCCACCAAAGCAGCCTTGGGTAATCTCCCTGCTGTAGGACAATGCTCTGTTTTGCCCCCAGAAAATAAAAATTCAATCTCCAGGGCAGGTCCTGAGACTAGAGGGAGTGGAGAGAGCCAGGAACATGCAAATGCAGCTTTTATTTATTCATGGCTTAAACCTCCAAGTGCCAAAGCGCCTGGCTGCATAAGTGCCCTCCCTCCCTTTCAGCCAAACCCAACCCACAAGGTGCTGCGCAAACATCAGCAGAGGTGATTGATGATGATGATGATGGTGGTGGTGATGATGACTTAATTGAAATCTTCAAGCACACTTGGCTCAGATCTAACAGCTCTAGCCCTTTTTTTCTTTGGCCCAGCCCCGCCATTCCAATCACTCTTTGAGACAGGCATGCTCCATCCTCATTCCCCCAGTGGGGAAGCGGAGGCAGGACAGTAGCAGGGTTTACCAAGGAGCAGGAAATCTGAGTCAGAGCTGACATGGGCTTTTGGGAGACTCCCTCACAGTTCTCCATTTTGCTTTTGCTTCTCACAGAAACAGAGATTATGCAACTGTGTTGTCTGTCTCTTTGCCAGATCCCTCCTCGTTCGTTTTTAACCCATGGAGGCAGATTCACCCCCAGATGTGGGTGTTTAAGAGATGTTCAGTGGAAGAAGGAGAAAGCCCAAAGACTTCCTCTTCTGGGAGAAAGATAGCAAGGTATGCTGAACCACATTGAGACTCCACACGAGAGGGTGCTACCAGGAACCAGCTTCAAAGCTTGGCCGCTTCAGGAACATCTTGCGAAAGTATTACCCTGTGGGTGCTGAGGCTGCTCTCCTGGGCCTCCTTCTCCACAGGGATGAGTCCCAAGCATGTGGCCTCACCACACAGGGTGCTTTGGGGCTGGAAGGACAGAGGGAAGTACTCTGACTTGGGGCTGGGATGAACCCCTATTCCCTGGCCCCTACAGCCCCTGCAAGCTTGCTCTGTGAGCTAGAGCTGTCATCTGCTGAGATTAGAGATGACTTCCCCATCAGAGAAAACCTCTTTGAGGTCTATGTGAGGGTCCTTTCACCAAAACAAAAACTGGGCAAATATGCTTTGTTGCCCTTTAGTCTCCTCAAAGAGCAGGAATCACCTGTCCTTGCTTAGACGCTCGGGGTGTCTAAGGCTCAGACATGCCTCAAGGTGAGTCAGGGGAACACGAGATGAGGCCAGCTGGCTCTAGAAAGTGCTGAAGGCTGCAGAGGAAGCTGAGGGCTTTGTGCTGTCTAATGTCCATGTGGTTCAAAAAATCCCACATTCCCAAACCAAGGGGTGACAGGCACACTTGAGACTCTCAGCTGGATGCTTTTGCTTGGATACCCCATCCTCCTCTGCTGTGGGTTACCGAGTCATGAGAAGGTGGCTTCCTTGCCCCCAGGGGATCAGACTCTGTCCTGAAACAGGCTGGTTACTGAATTCAATTTTTATGTTGGAGAGGAATGACTCTGCTGTCATTTGGGGTTTCCTTTGTCTCACCTGTGCCTGGTGTAGGAGGAAACACAAAGAGACAGATCTCCCAGGGCAGCAGGTCTTGCAGTCTGGGTGAGGACAGCAGCAACGCCCAGGGGAGAAGATACAGGCACAGGACAATTTGAAGTCACCTGGGAGATGACTGACATCTTGCTTTGGGGCATTTTCCTTTGATTTGTCTCTTAAGCAATCTGGAAGTGGGGTGAGAGTGGAGAGTGTACCCAAGACTTATTATGAAAGGGATGGAGTAAAAAAGGAAATAATTTTCAGATGATCATAAGACCATAAGGTCTTTGTGTCCATAGAAGGAACGGCTGTTCAAGCTGGGACTCTCCTGTCCCCAAAAGACATCCATGGAAAGGTTATGGCAGAGCCTGCAAAATCAAAAGTGACAGAGTGTGGCTGGATAGAAAAGGACCACTCATCATCTTGTCCACTATGAGAATGAGAGCATAAAAGAAACCTAGCAGGTGGCAGGATCAAAACAAACCAAAGGAAATGATTCTGCACTCAAACAGGCCATTAGATTGGGCAGCTTTTTGTCACAGGATGTTGCAAATGCTTAAAATTTACTCAGCTTCAAAAATAACTAAACAAATTCATGGGAGAAAAATCTACTGAAGGAATATTAAGCACAAGGACACCTCTGACTCAGGTAGTCTGAGTCACAATGAAATGTTGGAGGTCGAGGAAATATTCTGGGGAAGTATCACTTGTCCTTACACCCTTCCAAGAGTGGGCTTCCACGAAGGCAGATGTATGGCTAGACCGGCTGCAAGGGGACATTCCTATATTTAAGAATATAGAAGCACCCAGGACTGATACACGGCGTCAGTCGTGATAAGCTGGTTACCTACTTGCATGAGTCTGCCCCAGGATCTCGCTGCTGTGCTGTGTAAAGCATCTCCTGGAGGTATGGGGTCCAGAGGGGGACACAAGGCACCTGGCAGGTGGGGAAAGGAGATAGCACCCAGCAGGACCCGCGCAGGCAGGTCCCTGGAGATAGGGTGATAGCTGGGGAATCGCTTGATGCAGTGCCTTGATAGAGCACCAGCTGCCGGCTCTCGAGCCAAGAAACTGAGCCTGAAGGCCTCGAGATAAGTAAAGGGCAGAGAGAAACCAGCCCATGACCAGGCAGTGAGAATTTCCAAATCTCCTTCTTCATTCCTGTGATGCAGGAAAACAAGATAAAAGAGGAAAATACTCAAAACAACTAATACATACACCGTGTGTGAGACGACACAGGCAGGACGCAGGAACAACCACAAAACCAAAAGCCAAGAGGCAAAGCGCAAATTTAATCTGGTTACGTCGTAGATTGGGAAATCTTTGAAGCAGCAGCCAGGCAGAGGCACGCAAGCCGGGGATGCAGGCACCACGGAGCGAGAGAGTCCTTGATAGCGAGAGAGACAGTGCCAGAGTGTCTGAACCCGGTGTTCTCACCGGTACTGCAGGGATTCAAGCAGGCGTAGTTTGCCACTGTGCTTTGATCTTCTCCAACAACGGGGCAGGAATCTCCGGCATGCTCGATAAGGGGCCCTTAAGTCCATCACAGACCTACTTTATCTAAGTGCAGATGTTCTACATGGTGAGCACATAAGACTAAACAAGAATCAGACTGATATATGCGTTTTCCAACACCCCATGTGCAAGTCACTTGAGTGTGTTTACAACCCTCCTCACCGATCTTCCATTACTTTCCCACCCCCTGGTCAGGCTCAGCCCAGCCCGGCCACCCCAGGCCCAGCTGAGGGGTCAGGCTCTGAAGGTGTGAGCACCTGCAGTGTCTTCATGGTCATCTTCATGACCAAGATGCCTTGAGAGGTGGATGATGAAAGCACCAGCAGGAGCAGGATTCAGAGTCATCCCAACAGATGGTAGCACCTTTCCATCTTTTGGGCTGTGTCTATGAATGAATGCACTGGTGAAGGCCACACCTGGAGTATTGTGTCCAGTTCTGGGCACCTCAATACAAGAGAGATGTCGAGGTGCTGGAGTGGGTGCAGAGGTGGGCAAGGAAGCTGGTGAAGGGCCTGGAGAATAAATCATACGAAGAGTGATTGAGGGAGCTGGTGCTGTTTAGTTTGAGGAAGAGGAGACTGAGGGGTGACCTCCTCACTCTCTACAACTACTTGAAAGGACACTGTAAAGAGGTTGGTGCTGGTCTCTTCTCATAAGCAGTTAGTGATAGAACAAGAGGGAATGGATTCAAGCTGCAACAGGGTAGGTTTAGACTGGATATTAGGAAGAAATTCTTCGCAGAAAGAGTGGTCAGACACTGGAATAGGCTGCCCAGGGAGGTGGTTGAGTCACCACGCTTGGATGTGTTTAAGAGTCATTTAGATGTTGTGTTGGGGGACATAGTGTAAGGGAGAACTTTGTAGAGTAGGGTAGATGGTTGGACTTGATGATTCCAAGGGTCTTTTCCAACCGAAATGATTCTGTGGTTCTAGGATTCTATGAGTCAAGACCATTGACCCCAAAAACAGCTTCCAGGTCTTAAAATCGTCCATTAACCCTATATTACTGTGCATCCACTGAATGGAAAGAATACCATCTTCATACCAGGGGCTTTGCAGAGTGTTACCATCCCTCTCTGTGTGTGCAAAGTGTCTCCTGTGCAGCCAGTGTCAGTGTTAGCAGAGAGTCTTGCAGGCTTGGGTCTCGCTCTGCAGCCATCTCTGTTGTCAATAAAACACTGCCGGCCACATCACCAACTGGATGCCCACAAAATACAGTCAATAAGTGAGAAGCCTCTTGTTTTCTCCTGCTTTGCCAAGACTTTGGATTGTCACAGGTTATATATATTCCCATGTCCTGTGCTCTGAGAGCCCTGCATGAAGTATTACTTGCATTTTTTTCTATTATTTATTAATCATCAGAATATTAAGTGTAACAGCAGGGTATTTTCATTGTGCTCTTTTATCAAATACTCTGACAGCACTGGTGAATTTTTAGACAGCAAGTAGATATGAAAGTAGCATAAATTTATATAGGATATACAGGACAAGGGGCAACTGTTTTAACGTTGGAAGAGGGGAGATTTAGATTAGACACCAGAAAGAAATTCTTTCTAGTGAGGGTGGTGAGGCACTGGAACAGGTTGCCCAGAGAAGTCGTGGATGCCCCATCGCTGGAGGTGTTCAAGACCAGGCTGGATGGGGCTTTGAGCAACCTTAAAGATCATCTAGCTCAAATCCCAACCATGGCAGAGGTGTTTGATGGCTAGATGATCTTTAAGGTCCCTTCCAACTCAAACGATTCTATAATTCTATATATGTGAAAGATGTAATGTTGATGAGTGTAAACACAAAGGAAGGTAAGGTAGCAGAATGAATGTCACAATATTTTCACATATATGAAAAAAAAAAAAAAAACAGAAAAATTCCTTGTGATCAAGTCAAGCTTGAAAATGGCTTTGGAAGGAGCAGCTTTATACCGTTAGAGGACAAGCTAGAAACAATGTTACTAAACCCTCCCTTCTAATTTCATATGCTCATAAGTGATCAGGTAAATGAAAATATGTCTTACTCTAGGGAAAACTCCTGCATTTCTGAAGTTGAGCACGTGTTCTGCTGCTGAGAGAAGGATCTGAGTGCCCTAGCAATGCTCACCAGTGCTGCATTTAAAAAAAAAAAAAAAAAGATAAATATATTAAAAATGGATGCCAAGAGAAGAACACGCTTGAGATGGAGAAAAGCTTTTATACAAGTTGTGCAGCACTTGTGGTATTTTGGCTGCTTCTATGCAAAAAGAAGGATTCATTCCCTGTGAGGTGCTGGCTGCTTCCTCCAGTTCCCATTTTGCAGCCCCTGCTCCATACTTTATCCCTGTGGAGGGAGACACGTTCAGACCTCCACCCCAGAGGGCTTCCCCACTTTGCCCCACTCACCCCTCTCTCACACCAGAGGGGCAGCAGGAAGGGGGAAATAGCTAAAACTTGCCTTTTTCGGTCTTTCCCGCCAGCTGGCAAATACTTTCAGCTTTTTTTTCTTCCCCTAGGTTGAGAGCAAGGAAAGGTCCTTTCATTATCTCAGAGATACGGGAGAGCAGAGACCAGGCAGGACCAGGCTGGAGCCAGGTCACCCAGCTTAACACCCACCCTTCAGCCCCAGTGAATGTGTCACCCTCTCCCACCCATTTCCCACCCTGCACCAGAGACAAGAACAAGAGCATTTTAATTTAAAGCACTCTGCACCTGAGGATCTGGATGCAAAAGCCTGGGTCGGCTCTTAAACTCCCTGCCTCCTACTCCTCTAAGACCCTTAGGAATCTGTGTGTAGACAAAACAAACCCATTTGAGACAAAATCCCCAGCTGATGGTTTGGACAGCACCAGAGCCTTCTCCACCTTTAAAACTGGGATGCTCCTGCACAGAGGACTGGCCACGATGCACATCCAGACGCAAGCGTGCAGCCTGGTGCTGGCTCCCTTTGTGCTCTGCCAGCCCTTGAATCAATAGCCAAGGTTCAGAGAAGAGGCATAACCCACCCCACAGGCCAGGCAGAGGATGCTGAGATGTGCTGGATGGCACAAGGACATGGGGTGTGCCAAACCAACCATGCATTGAGAGCTTCAAGGTGGCGTGGCCAAGGAGTTTCCTGCAGGATGGAGAAACATGTGGGTAATTAATGGAAATCTCCTGGCAGATAAACAAGCCTGGAGGAGTCTTACTTGGCCCTGGGGGCAGCTGTAGATGGGGATTAAGGTGTTGGCACAGCACCTACAGGGCACAGCCACCCTCTGCTCCATCCACAGCTCCCCCAGGGACCCTCTCACAGAGCTGAGCCCTCCAGCCACAGCCACAAAAATAGGGCAGGGAAATAACTGGTGTTGCCCCAAGGTCTAAACAGGGTTCTGGTGAAGCAAAGGAGACCAGAAAGGGGCGGCTGGAGGGGACATGGATGCAGGGGTACTTGTGGAGCTGAGAAACAGACCTTCAACCTCCAGCTACTTTCTCCTGAGCCCTCATCCCTGCAGGGTGGCGTTGAGTTGCTCATCCCTCCATGGCCCTCCTTTTTCCAGGAGGACACGTGAGCACCGCTCTCTCACTTGAGCAACACAGGAGGGCTTTGGCCTTGTGAAATCAGACCAGTGGGTTTCTGGTTGTTTTTTCCCAGTCTCCTTAGAAGCTCTTCCCAAATTTCCATGGGACAGCAAGCCCCCGGGTGGAGATGACTGCACTGCTCAGTGCTTTCAGGCCGGGCAGTGAGGCTTCTCCAGACTTGTTCAACTGTCTGTGAAATTTGCATTAATTACCCTCCTGGTGATTCACGCTCCTGCTGGAAAGTTCAGCCTCCTGCTCTCCGTGCTCGGGCACACAGAGGAGTTTGAAGGTCTGATGTAACGGTGTTCCTCTCTATCCAGCCCAGTGCTGCTGAGCAGGAATTCACACCCACTATGTTGTGGTTTCTAGAGCTCATAGCCTACCCGTGCCTACAGATGAGTGAGACATTGCGTCGACCACATGAACCCTGCAAGCATTTCTTTCAGAAGTACATCTCGTTGCCAGGGGAGGTTTAGATTAGATATCAGAAAAAAAATTCTTTGCTGAAAAGGTTGTCAAGGATTGGGACAGGCCGCCCAGGGAAGTGTTTGAGTGACCATCCCTGGAGGTTATTTAAAAATAAGACGTGTAGATGCGGCACTTAGGGAGATAGTTTAGTGGGAGTTGGCAGTTTTAGGTTAACAGTGGGACTCAATGATCTAAAAGGTCTTTTCCAACTTAATGATTCTATGATTTTTATAGGAGACTGGAGGTGGAGGCTCTAAGGGAACACCTCCTGCTCCATCCTCTCTCTGGACCTCCTGACCCAAGGGATTCTCTCTGCTGTTCAGCCACCCAAGCCGGTTGGCTGTGCCTGGGGCTTGGTGCTTACACTGCAGTTTGGTTTCCTCTCTCTCAATCTGTTCTTATTTGTTGTGGGAAGGGTCATGAAAAGGCCAAATTCAGCCTCAGCAAAACAGGATCCATCTCAACTCACTTGGCCCTCCCTCTGTTTCCTAATAGACACTCTTCTTTGTGGTTGGCTTTCAGGGCCCTGGGCAGGACCTGCACTGTGCATCTTCAGCGAAGCCTGGTTGCCTGTGCATTTTAATGGAGCTGCTGGCAGAAGATGACTGCATTGCTGCTGGAGACCAGCCCAGGGAGACCACCAGAAGCATGGCAGTGAGTGAGAGCACTTGTAAGCTCAGCTGATAGCAGGTCATAATGCACTGGCAGTGAAAGGTCCCAGCCCAACACAGATCGTGGTGTTGATGTGCACCGAGTCCCTGAACCAGGAGTGGTGGGAGACCCAGGAAAGTTTCATCCTCCCCTTCGCTCACTTCCTGTAAAATTCTGTCCCATCTCACCGTGGCTTCTGCCCAAATACAAGAAGCTGGCTGCTCTGAAGCTAAAACCACGGTCTGAGGGACTCACTCATGAGTCCCACCAGCTCACGAGGGCTGCTGCTGCTGTGTAGGTTCCAGTTCCTTCACCACGCTGCCAGTGGCTCATCCCCAGGAATGGGGACAGCCAGCAGTCCCTGCTGGAGGGTCACCCACTCTCAAGGGAAGGACCATCCTGCAGAGCAGAGGTGAAAGTGAAGCACCAGGGATTTTGGCTGAGGCTGTTGCCTCTCCCAGACACAGCCATTGTCCAACACCACCTCATGTCAGTGATGCTGAAGGCTGGGCCATCTCAGCCACACTGTAATGCTTGAGACAGGGACACCTTGTGCGGCGAGAATAACCTAAAACACCAGTCCCCGGACATAGAAACTGTCACCAATTGATACGGATATTTCAGTTACAGCCCCATCAATAAAGCAGTATGTCCCCCAGACTGCTGCTTTGGAGGGTGACAACAGTCACTTCAGGCTTCAACACAAGTGGGATCAGGAGCCTCTGAGGACCACAGCACATCCCACCACTGCTGTGTGCAGCTGGAAGTTTGTCCCTGCAGCTGGCAGGTTGAACAGGCTCAGACATTTCTGCACTCGGAGCCCAGAACAGGAGGCGTAAGATGACCTGAACAGTTGGTTACACAAACTCTTTGGAAATGCAAACCGCTGTCTGACAGGCATAAGGTCACAGCCCGTCACCCTCCCCAGGCCCTGGAATCACAGCTGAAATAGCATTGTAATGCGCTTATAATTTATTCATCAGCTGAATGAGAGCAGCAAGCAGGCATTTTGATGGCACTCTTTTATCAAACCCCTGGCATGGACTTCATCCATTTTAAAAGAGCAAACTAGAGTAGAAAAGGAAAAAAAAAAAAAAAAAAAGAAAAAAAAAAGGACAACTTTATTCCATTCAAATTTAAACAAGCAGGAAAAAGGGCAAATCAAAATAAAGTTAAAAAAACCTCCACTGAAGATTTTTTTCCTCTTCATTTTTCTTCTGCTTTGTTCTGAACCTTTCAAACTTTGCATTTCTCTGCTGGTGGCTACTTTGATGTAGAAGGTTCCCATTAACCCAGATGCTGCTGACTGGTGCTCAAAAGCATCTTCTCATCCCTGTGATAAGTTCTGCCTGAGGACTGGCTTGCCCCATTTTTAGGTGAAAAAGACCCAAAAGGTGAATGGCGGACAAACTTTAATTCTCAAAGACTCACAGTTGTTTCCCTTGAGGCATGCTCTGCTCCCCAAATACAGGAAAGTCTATAGGTGCCAATGTGAAGGCCAGGACTCTTGTACGCCCAGTCTCTTTCTCAGATGGTGATGATTGGCCCGTGCAGTAATGCTGCATTGCTCCATTGCTCACCTGGACAGCACAGCAGATAATTGCACTTTGATTTCCTTTGTTAAATGCTCAGGGAGTTTGGGGGGGGGAAATCTAAATCTTTCCTTAGCAACAAGGCATTAGTACGTGGGCTGAGATCCATCACCGTGGCGCTTGTCTGCCCTCTGGTACTGCGGTATCTGGTACAAATAAGAGATATAACCCCAGATTCCTCTGTTGCTGGTTCCTCCAGAGCTGAGAAACCAGCCTGCAAAGCCTGAAATGGTGTTTCCCCTCAGGTCACGGGCAGTGTGTGCTACTCCAGTGGGAATCATGGGCTGCCAACAGCCTTGGATGGAGATCTGTATTCAGCCTGGGCACCAGCACATCAGGAAGGAGATGGAGGAAATAATCCTGGCCCCTCTCCCTATCTTCCATATCCCCATAGTGGTCTGGACAAGAAGAAATGGGGTGAGATTCAGGCTGGGGAGGGCACTCGCCAGTGCTCTAAGAAGGATATGAGCTGAACCCAGAGAGACATTGACCTAGGAGGAAGTGAATCTCTGCTTTGGGCAGTTTCAAGGACAAATATTAAAGAACTGGTTGGCCAAATATGTCTTGGACTGCTATGGGCAAATTGAAAGTGCCTTGGGGTAGGATGGTGATGAGGTGGACTTCCAGATGTCCTGCGCTGCTTCCATACAGCCCAAGGAATAGCTGTTGGTGGTTGGAGTTACAAGGGGCTCCAGGTGGGACATTAAGTGGTTCGCAGGGGACATGAGCAGAGCTCCTACCTTCTCCCTGATCTTCTCCATCACAGGAGCATCCATTTGATGTGCCACTGGTGAGACAGTGTCTAAGTCTAGCCCAGAGTCCCCAGGATCCCTACCAGTACCTTGCCAGAGCAGAGGAGTAGGGAGGACACAGCAGGAGAGGAGACAGTGTCATGTTTTAGCCCAGGTGACTCCAGTTCCCTATGGGAAGGAGCAGATGTCTGCTCCTTTGAGCCACTCAAGAAAGAAATTGGATAAAGCACTGAAGAATATCACGCAAGATCATCCTGCCCCAAGAACAGAGTCACATAGGTGGGACCTGCCACATCTTCCCACCTCTTGTCCCCTCTGTCTGCCAGCTCACAGGGCAGTAAACCTCTAATGTGACACCAAGATGGCATTTGCATTTTCAAAGCTTCTGCTGTTGCTAAGCAGAGGAATTACCTCTCAGTTTGTCATCCTGCATGAATGCAGCTCACAGGAAGGAGGAAAGAGAAGAGGAAGACAGATATTAAAAATAGATGATGAGAACAAAGCAGAAAGGACTTGAAGAGAAGTTTTCATTTTAGATTTACATAAAGCATTAGTGGCACCTTGAGGTCCACTTTACAGCGACAAGTTCTGCTGCCAGGGGCCGAATTGATGGCACATGTAGCATCCTCCTCTCCTGGAGAGACTTCCTCTTCTGGGAACCATGTGTTCCTACACCAGACCCTATTTCTTGTTCTCTGAGCCCAAAGAACAAACTGATTCCTTCAGGTGAAACAAAAAATGGTGATGAGGAGGGAACAATATGGTTTATGGCACAGCACACCCCACAGAGAGCCCTGCTTGCAGGCGGGCAGTGACCATCCATGGGAGGGCAGCTGAAGGAGGAGGAGAAGAAGGCTTCAGCCTTTAATTGCAGTATATTGGAGCTGACTAGAAGGGAGAAATGCCATATGTTAAATCAAAAAGTTAGGTCCATCTTGGGGCAGACTGGGCTAGGGGAAGGGGGCACCAGGCCACCCAGCTGAGCTTCCCTGGGAGCACAAGCAGAAACGCAGGCAGGAGCCTTGGAGGGGGCTGCCCAGGCTTCCAGGTGCTCTGTTACTTCAACGGATTTTATTTTCTGTGAGCAGCATATGCTCTTGTCGGGGGCGGGGGGGGGGGGAAGTTAGGGGGAAAAAAGACCAATATTCTCTTTATAAAGCAGGGCTGATGGAAAAATCTCAGCCTGCCCTATTGAATACACCAGGGCTTTCTTTACTTTCTGCCTTGCATGATTACCTCTTTCGTTAACATTCGAGACAGGCAGCAGGCGGAGATAAGTCCTGAATAGCTCCAAACTTTACTTCTCCCATCTCTCCCAGTGTTCAGACAAAGCCTGCACTGGAGGCTGGCTGCAAGGAAAGGTTTTGGTTTGGGTTCTGGGTGTGTTTTTGTGTTTGTTTGGGTGGGGGTTTTGTGGGTTTTGTTTTTTTTTTTTTGTTTTGGGGTTTTGGGGGTTGGGGTTTTTTTGTTTTTTTTTGTTTTTTTTTAATGTGGTTGGACTCGATGATCTCAAAGGTCCCTTCCAACCACTAAGATTCTGTGATTCTGTGTTTCCATTAACACAGAAACAGGGGCAGCTCAACCCTAAAAGGCCTCAGCTCCTGCCTCTTTGGCCAGCCCAACATCTTCCTCTGAGCCGTGTGTCACGGGCAAACTGGGATGCCATGTTAATGGAGCAGAGCAGGCAGGTCTCTTCTTGGCTGGTATCGATGAGGAAGGTCACAGTGTGGCCCTCCAGGTTGGATGCATCGTTAGACTCATTAGCAATGAACATGGGCCATGTGGAAGAGCAGCTGGAAGGTGGGCAACTGGGGCTGGGGTGTTTGGGAAGGATGGTGGCTGTGGCATTAAAGCTGGGTGTTCGAGAGGTGGGGATGGAGGTGTGAATGGGGCTGATAGGGTTTGCGGAGCAGGGAGCAGTAATAAGCAGCTGGAACAGGGCTTTTGGGACTGGGAAGGGCTGAGATGAAGTCAAAGATGCATTGCTGATCCCCACTGCAGGGCTGGGTGGGATGTGGTGGGTAGAGGTAAAGTGCTTTCTCTCTCCTGGAGGAAGCACTGCTGAGAGCATCATGTCTGGAACCCTCCCAGATGTGGCCCAGATGTTGAAGACAAAGAAGAGTGTCCAAACCCAGTGGAAACCCAAACCCATGATGGAAGTACCTGACACCCAGGAAGTCTGGCACCAAAGTCAGAGCTTGGCTCCTGCCCGCATGTCCTACCAGTCAGCTTGATCCCGTATTGACCAAATATTATGTCCATCAACCCAAGGATGGACCAATCCATCCAACCAACCTCTGGTAGGAGCTTTATGGTAGGAGATAAAACTCCTACTAGAAAACACAACCAGCATGATACAGCAAAGCCGCTGAGGACCTCCTCCAACCATCAGCATTTTGGCCATGGAAACATTTGTGATGCTGCTGCCCTCCAGCCCCTGGGCTGAGGATGTGAGAGCAGAATTAAGCACCTTTCTGTAAATATGACTCACTCCAGGGTGGTAAGAAGCGAGCGATGGCGGCTGACCTGTGGCTGTGCATACAGGAACACGCACCCTTTCACAGCGTAGCCCGGGCAAGCTGGGGATGGAGGAGGGATGTTCCTCCAGATTACCTCCATGGCAGTGAATAAGAGCTCAGCCCAGCCCACAACAAAACCCGTGCCAGTCTCCGCAGGGACAGTTTCTAGGGCGAGTTGGGATTTTGCAAGGGCCTGTCCCCCTGACATGTCAAGCTGGAGTGTTTAGAGTCATAGCATCCTTTAGGTTGGAAAAGACCTTTCAGATCATTGAGTCCAAGTGTGTACAGTCTGTAGGCACTTGCACACCCTGGACTGGGTACCAGTACTGGTTCTGGAACATCTTTGGAGGAGGTGATGGGGGTCTCCTTGTGGTGAGCCCAAGAGGCAGGAGGAGAGCAAGCAGAGCAGCTACAGGGATGAGCAGGAGGATGCTATGCTCGCCACCAGCCAACAGCAAATTTGTCCTGGTAACAGCTGGTGCACAGGAAAAACCATCTGCGTCCGGCTCTCCTCCCTGGGCAAGGGTCTGGAGAAGGATTGGTGGATGCCAAGTGCCAGGTAGACACTTCAAGGTCCATCTGTAGCACAGGCTGTCCTGGCCGCATGGTCCCCCAGCAGTGCAGGGAGCTCCTGCTGTCAGAGCCATGCCTTCAGGAAAGTCCATGGCTCTGGAAAAGGCAGGACGTTGGTCTAATGGTGACCCATGCCCATGGGACTGTCCTCAGGATGGGAAAGCAGTGAGAGGTGATGGGAGAAAGAGAGAGGGTCAAAGCTACACAAGGATGTGGGGATGATGGGACATACCATCTAATCTGTTTCTCCAAGGAGCAGGAGCCTCTGCGAGGTGGACTAAGCCCTGCCACATGCAGAAGGATGAAGGAAATGCCAAGCAGAAATGGGTTCCAAGATATCTCAAACATGAGGTGTCCAAAGAATCCCATTCCTTTCTAAGCGGTAACTGTGGAACTCCTGTTATTGTCTAAAATAAACGTCCCACTCCTCTGAACATCACCGAGTGATGGATGGAGTAACACCCCGCAGCAGCGGGGTCCCACATCTCATGAAACAAGTATTCCCCGTTGTCGGTCCCCTGCTGTCTGGACAGCCCCTGTTGACTCTCCCCCTGGTTCTTGCTGCCTTCAGTCACTTTCTTCATTTAATTCATTTCTAAAGTAAATAACTCCTCAGTCCTTCCCTCTCTACAAGCAGCATCTCAGGGTCTTTCACCATCCCACCCCAGGACTCCGTGTAACGCCGGAGGGTTTGCGCTACGGCTTCGCAAGATTCCCGTGTTTATTCATCCCCGAGTTTTATTTGCCGACGAGTCCACAGAGAGCAGCGATTTCCGTCAGACACCCCTGGCGTTTTTGGGGGGGAGGGGGACAAGGGACAGGACGGACACGGGAGGCGACAAATAGTGGAGAACTGGTGGTCACAGCCTCACAGTTTTTCACTGAATTTCACTGAATTATTAGAGTTGGAAGGGACCTCTAGAGATCATCTAGTCCAACAACCCTGTTAAAGCAGGGTTGCCCAGAGCACATCACTCAGGGCTGCATCCAGGCGGGTCTTGAAGATCTCCAGAGAAGGGGACTCCACGACCTCCCTGGGCAGCCTGTCCCAGGGCTCTGTCACCCTCACCGTGAAGTACTTTTTTCTCATATTTAAATGATTCCTGCTGGAACCGCAGGAGCTCTTCAGTCGGAGGAGCATCACCCCTCACCTCTGCCCGGTCAGGGCTGTCACCTCCTTATTATTTCCCCCCTCCCGGGTGACATTCAGGTGTCCGGCTTCCACCTGCCTCTCCCGGCGGCAGCCGCCCGTATGGACGCTTCCAGGAGGGAAGACCAGGATCCGCGCCACCGGGGGCTGCGCTGTCCGTCCGTCCGTCCGTCCCTCCGCCCGCCCTCCTCCCGCACAACCGCTCCGTCGCTTTTTCCGTATTTATTTTTCATAACGAATGGTATTGACATTGTGCGTGGAGGACTCGCTCACGGGTGGATGTACCTCCCTCCCTTCCTCCTCCACCCCCCCCCTCCCCGCAAACTGCTCTTCTCCCTTTCCCCGCGCCGGGAGAAAGGCTCGAAATTGCGTTCTGTTTTGTGGTTTTTTTTTTTTATTTAAATGCCTGTAGGACCTCGCACACTCGTGGAGACACGTGAAAACACACCCACACACAAGTGAAAATACACTTGCACACACACGGAGACACACGGGAGGGACCAGGGCGGGGGGTGTGGGGTGTGTGTGTGTGTAACTGTCCCTGTCCCCCCCACTCCTGGTTCTCAGGGGATGCGGGGTCACGTACGGTCACTCCTCAAAAAAACAACGTTTTGTAAAAAAAAAAAACAAAAACAAAAAACCAACAACAAAAAAAACCCACACCACCAAAAAACCGGGACCTTTTGTCACCGTGGGGGTCCGGCAGCGTGGGACGGCCGTGCCCCTCCGCGGGCCCACCGCACCTTTTTCCTCCCCGTGGGGCCGGGGCCGCGTCGCGGTGGGGTCGGGTCGGGTAGGAGGACGAGCGAAGCGGCGCGAGGCTCCGCCCACCCCACGCGCGCGTGGCCGCGAGGGGGGACGGGGCGGGGCGCTGCCCCTTTAAGGAAGCCGGTGGGGGCGTGGCGCGCGGCGGGGCGTGGCGCGGCGCGCTGAGGTCAGCGGCGAGCGGGCGCCGTCACAAAAGGAAGTGGCGGCGGCGGCGGCGGCCGTCAGCGCGGGGAGGGGCGGGGGCCCGCGGGGCAGCGCGGCGGAGGCAGAAGCGGCAGAGACAGCGGGAGCTCCGGGCGGCGGCGGCGGGGGGGGGCGTGGGCCGCGCCATGGCCCAGCAGCAGATGAGCAGCTCGCAGAAGGCGCTGATGCTGGAGCTGAAGTCGCTGCAGGAGGAGCCGGTGGAGGGCTTCCGCATCACCCTGGTCGACGAGTCCGACCTCTACAACTGGGAGGTGGCGATCTTCGGGCCCCCCAACACCCTCTACGAGGGGGGATACTTCAAGGTACGGGCCTCCCCCCCCAGCCCCCGGCGGGCCTCCCGCCGACGGCGGGGCCTGCACACCCCGCACACCACCTCACCACCCCCCTTCCTCTTCCTACTCCCCCCCCCCCTCCTCCGCCCGCCCTGGGCCTCTTTGTCGGGGTCGGAGGGGCCCGGTGTGGCGGCGGGAGGGCGCCGGGGGAGCTGGTAGGGAGGTTGGGCTGGCCGGTGGGCCGGGGGCAGGGCCGGGGCCTGCGGGACCTTCCCTCCCCTCTCCCTCGGGATGCGGCGTGGAAGAGGGGCCCTCACCGCGGCCCCCTCCGTGATTTCCCCCTCCTAACCCTGTGGCGTGGGGGTGCGAGTTCTTCCTTTCTACCCCCTCCCCCCAAGCTTCCCACCTGGCTCCCGTGTATATGTGTGTATTCATTTCGAAGTAAGGGGCTTCCCAGCCTTCCCTCCGTAGCCTCGCTCATCGTGCAGGAGCATCCTGTGTGGGATGACTAGTTCCGGATAAAGGCACTGCTTCCCTCAAAACTTCATGGGCTTCAGGACCGGTTTTCATGATTATTCTACACCCCCCCTCCTCCCTTCCCCCATCCCCTCCCCGCTCTCCCTCCAAACTTTTAGAGTGTGGCCTTTGAAGGGCTATGGCAACACTTAATGGGTGAAGGTAGGATAAAATGCTTTCAATTCCTCTCTCAACCTTCCTGTTAATAGAAAAAAACTTTCGTGGTTGTCGTTTCCCCCTCTTGTAAATGCAGCAAGCAAGAGTTCTGGCAAGGAGCTGAAGGAGGCAGATGTAAATTCTCAAAACAACTGGAGGAGCAGGAGAGATTGCACGTTTTTGTTAAAAGGAGCAATTAAGAATCCCTGCAGAAGATACGTTGCATTTGGCATGCCCCTTTGCGCTTGATGTCCCCTTGGTCTCTGGCAAAATATTGTCCCCTTCAGCTCTTTTCTCCCAGGAGTTAACTGTTTTAGTGGTGGCTCCTGTGTCTCCCATTTCATGCCCTTTGGCTTCTGTCAAACTGTAAAAAAAAATTTCTGGATGATCTCTTTGCTTGGTTAACGTGCATCTTCAGTGCCTTTTGGCCTCTCTGGGTCAAGGTTTAAGAGCTTTGTTCCACAAAACCAAAATAACCTGTAGCTTGGGGAATAATACATTAGAGTCACATTCAGTTTGGCCTCATTGTTTTGAAGGAAGGGAAGGCTTTGGCACAAGGCTTGCCTTTTGTAATGAGTTGGCTAGCTTACTCATGTAGGTGTGATAGGTATATTCTTAGACTCACCTCCATTATTACTTATTCAGGAAGTCACTCTAGTCTTGGGTTGGTAACTGGGTCATTTTTACATCCAAATGGCTTGGCGACCTCTTCCTGCACTTAGATTACTCATCCTTTTTTTTTTTTTTCCAAAGAAATCGCAATGGGCCAAAATATTTTTGTTTGGTTGGGGACCTGTCTAGACTGACTGAATGTTTGTAATTGTTCCTGGAAAGAAGCTGGGGCAGCCTGTGAAATAATCTGAGGGTATGTGTCAACAAGTATAGATTTAGGCAAGGTTGCTGGTTGCCTTATCTCAGTATCAGGAATATAATATTTCTTTTTTTGGTATTTAATATCCTTGAACTGTTATGCCTTTCTTTTAAATTATTCTCACTGATCCCGTGATACTTATTTTGAGAATGGGAGACTAAAGTCTCATGATGCCTTCACCTTTCCACAGAAGAGGGATTCCCTTCAAGCAGCATAGCTGGAGTCTGTCATATGTTGTCTGTGCCTCATCTTTCCTCCATGAGGAGCAGGGCATAGCACTGGTAGTGTTTGATTTTTTTTTTTTTGTTATGCATCCTAAATTCTCAGCCACTGGAAAAAAGTGGTGTTAGGGCCTTATTCTGTCCCTAGGGAGATGGAGTTTTGTTGTCCTAAGGAGTGATATTCTTGCTTTTCTTTGTTTTGGGCCTTCAGGTAAACTTTAGATGTGTTAGATTTGGCTTACTGAATCACGTAGAGATTAGACTAATACCCTGAACTTTATTTGACGGGATAGTATGTGTGAGGTGAGCACTAGTTAAGATTGTCATCTAATTTATTTTTCAGATTTCTTGGTTTGATGAAATATCTAGCTTCATCTTGTTTTGTCTTTTTAGTTTCTTAAGATGAGGTAAGCAGGATTAGAAATATGTTATTACAGGATGTAGCTTTTTTTAAACTTTGTGGTGATGAGAGTTTGGGAATTTTCTTCCACTTGGGGTGTGGTTTGAGGGCAGGAACGGGAGGGGAAGGTACAAAGGCTTCTAGTTAAGCTCAAGTTATAAGTACTTTGAGGAGAACCTGTGTTTAGTGTGACCTTAATAAAGAAAGTGTCAGTGACGGTTGGGAATACAAATACTGGATTTGTGCTCTTGGAGCTGGTAACATCAGCTTTTGGCACCTTGTTTATTCTTGGAGAAATACGACCTTTCTCTCTGGGCTTCTGAACTAGCTGAATAAACTGAAATGAGGAAGGTGCTCTCTTTGCACCTCCTTGACAGGACCTACTGCTGTTAAAAGCTGGTTCAACTTTTCAACAGATTCTGGTTTCAGTTGCTAATGCTGTAACTCTAGCATTGGATAAATGGAAGCAGAAAACACCTACCCCTGAACATTTATTTAAAGGGTGGGTTATCAGTACCTTGGTGCTGACTGCAATAAAATCAGGGGCTTCTTAAAAATTCAGGCACAGCATCTTGGCATATTTTATCAACTAACACAGCGTGCTGAGATCTGCTGCAGTGCTTCATTGTTTAGGACCTCCCAGCTGGATGGAAAAGGCTGTGGCCTTCAGGAGCAGCCCCTGGATGAAGAGCAGCTTGTATCAGCGAGGGGCAGGAGCAGTCCTGAAAGGCAAGCCTCTGCCATACAGTGAGTTAAAGGTACACTTCTGCACTGGAGGTTGTCATGAGTCCAGGTGTTTCTGCATGGCTGTCCTCACCGCTGTCAGGCTTTGCCTTACCTAAGGACTTTATGTAGCTGTTCAGTGTGACCGGGAATAATGTTTTGGGAAATCCATTGCTTATGTTCCAGATTACTGCTCCCAAGGAAGGAGTTGGGCTATTTTGTGCACTAGTTACCTCATGTTCCTTGCTGGCAGGGCAAAAGTAGCTCAGGGTCAGTGATATTAAGTCCTCCAGAAAGGTCCAGTGGTAAGAGCAAATGTCTCTTGCTCCGCTGCTGTCAGCAAGAAATTCCCAGTTTATGACTAAAGTTTCTGGCAGAGTCAGTTGTGTTGGGCTACAGGTATTTGATTGCAATTGGTGAACTTGATTTTTGGTCCCTGGCTCATTCGGAGTTTAAGGGTGAAAGGTGGGTGGACCTTGTGTGTCTTAAGATGTTGATTTGCTCAAGGCTGATTCAGTTGTTGTGTTTCTTTGAATAGTGGACTGTTTTTCTCAGAACAAAATGCTTCATGTCCAGGTCATAGGTAGTGCCAGTGGCTGCTTTCTTAGGTCAGCTGCAAAGGACATGGTGTGATAAGACGGGTCTTCAGATGAGGCTCCACTGCACTATGTGGCAGTTCTGAATTGCTCTGGAAGCGATGGGAATGTGTTTGTTTCTTTTTCTGGTTTTGCAGGCAGTGCCTGAGCAATAGAGAACCAGATTGTGCTGTAGACTGCAGAACTATGTGAGCAGTTCACCGATGCCACCTTTATGCCATAAGATGCTTATGAGAGAGTTCTTCACTCGTGACGTGGCAGGTGGGCTTCTTCACCTTCAATTTTGGCAGCTGGTGCTTAAATGGGGACCACCACAGCAAAGGTGGTTAAGCTGTGATCTGATGATGGTAGGTCCTAGTTGGGATAGATTTCAGTGGCTGAGGCTTGTGCACAGTGAAACTTTGGCCATCTCAGTTGACTGCTGATCAGTTTCTGTCTGCTTTGAAATCCAGTGTCTCACTGTGATGCTTGGGGCCTTCAGAGCCTGGAGGCTGAGAAACCTCTGCCCAATGTTTTGATCAAGTGATCAAGTTTTCAGGATACTTGCAGAGCTATTAGAAGGTGCTTCTTGATGGCTTACTCAAAGCTCTGCGTGTTTGGTGCAATTGCACCTTGGTGTCACAGCTTTTGATTGCTTTAAAAAAAAAAGGAAATTCTTCTCATTTTTTATAGTTGAATGGTATTCTTGTGCTGGTAGCCAACCTTTCAGGGAAGGTGCAAATGAGAAATTATACAAATAGAAACTTCATTATTAAACACATAGCACAGCCCAGAAGCACAGTTTGACCAAGTATGCTGTGTCAAGAAGCATGTTTAATGTAGAGCAAGAGTCAATATTAAAAGCTCCTTCAGAGGTGATTTAGGCTGGGTAGAGGAAAATGAATACAGCTAACATGAAAGGAAACAAGAAAAATTAACTGCATTGTTATAACTGCTATTAGATAGTTTTTAAGGCAATTTATTTCATAAGGTATTTTTGCTAAATGAAGGAGCAAGTCTTGTCACTTAAGTTGGGGGGGGGAACCTCAACCATTATGCTTAGTTTTCCTTGCTTTTTGTAACTCATTAACCATATGCTGCTTAGAATTCTGTATTGTTGGATTTCATCTTATCCTGGTGATTTGTTTCGATTTCAAAGCAATTTGCAATGCGTGGGAATAGTTTTTCAGAGTAGGAAATCGATACAGAGCTCACTTATGGATAACTGATAGTAAGAATGAGCACCACATTTAAAAGTTCAGTAGAAGAGACTACTTACCAGAAATCTTAAAATTAAGCAAACAGGAGTTTCTTAAGCACTTAGTATTATGTAACTGGTAGAACATTTAACTCCACAAAAATATTCCTCAGTGCCAAGGAAAAAATGTGTGGTACTCCCAGCACAAAAGCTGCCTTCTGCAGGCCTCGGCGTTGCAAGTTTCTGCAGAGCTTCTCTCTGGTTGTACTTAATCTTCTATTTTAGTTGCCTTTAGGTATCACCGAAGCTGATGCAGCAACAGGATGTGGAACTGTGGGTGAACAGAGCCTGGAGCTGCTTGCTCTGGGTCTGAGGAGCTCCTGTTCAGAGCAGGCTGTCTCCAAAGCGAAGGAGCTACCAATCTGACTACAGGCAGGGAGGCAAGAAACTTTTCCTGATGTTGGTTCACTCATCACAGGCACAATTATGATCTTGGAGCTCTTGGAGGAACACCCCATGGACCCTTATTCTGCTGTTACGTCTAGTTTTTTGGATGGCTACCTCTGTGGGCCCCATGGAAGCCCCCAGGCAACTCGCCCAGCCTGTAGCCTCTTTTGAACAGTTGCCTATCCTCAGGAGGCTGTGGGCAAGGTAATGATGGTAGCCAGCTCCTAGATCTTTCCCTAGGACTGATCTGATCCAGGTAGGGTTATTGTCTATGCTAAGATAGTGATTTCCAGTTCTGATACTGCCTGGAAATGCAAGCCTCTGCAATGAGGTCCTGTGGTATGGCAAGGAGAGAGCTGTAGCATGGTCCACCTCTGCCACTAAAATAAAAATGGAAAGCTTTCCATTTGGAAAGGTTGACCGCTGTCAGTATGCATATAATTTTTCCATTGTTTAAATCTGCTTCCATGAGTTTGCACAGAGTCATCTTTGGATAAGGTGAAATAACAACATGAAGGGGTTTTTTATTTATTTCTGGGGATAACAATGCAAAGAACTGTGCCTCTTGAAATCTCTTGCCCGGCTGTTCAAGAGGTAATAAAACTAAAAGCATGCAGATAGCTTTAAGATCTGGTTCTTATTATAGGAATTAGTGGAAATTTTTGACTCTACAGTGTTAGGGGGATGTTCTTTTTAATTTTTTTTTTGTTCACCTGGAGATCTCATGGATTTACCAGCATTGCAGTGATGTTATGTCAGTGTCTGCGTGTGGAACCACATCAGTAACTTCTCAAGAGCTCAGACATGTTTCAGTCTCACTGTTTCTGAAGTCCTGCTTACACTTCCTGCTGTTTTACATACTGATCTATTCACACTGGGTATCTTCTCTTCGATAGCGCTTCAGGGCTACTGCGTGATACCTCTTTGCATCTAGAGGGTAAGAAATGCTAGAAAAAAACCCCAAACACTCACAGAACCTTAACTCTGACCTTTGGCACGCAGTTAGGCTGTGTAGTTCATGGCTGTCCTGCGGAATTCATGGTAGTGAATAGTATGGACTAAACGGTGAGGATCTCATGTTGAACTCTGAGGTGTAACTGAGGTAAAGTTGGAGATGCAGCGGAGTTTCAGATGGACGGCAGTGTGGGTGAACCAGAGGTTATGTGACTTGTCACATAGCAGGTCCTCTTATAATTTGGGCCTGCGCATGATTAGAGGTGTGCATACATATATGCAGGTGCACAAAATTAGCTTGCTGTTTCCACAGTGCTGCTTCATTTTTAAAACCTTAGTGTTCTACCCAGCCTTAAGAGTTAGAGGAATTGCAGTTAATCTCACTAAGCTTTTGTGGTAGTGACTTACTGAGACTGTCTCAGTCCACCAGGTCAGTTTAATAGTAATAACTTTGTCATTGTGTACCCTCCCCTGAAGCATGAGTAGCCAAGATGATTGGTTGATTGCCTATCTCTACATTTTCTAAAATTGTTAACATAATAAGTATTTGCCCAAAGTGGCCTACACATAGGAGAAAGGTGATAAAGCTGCTGGATTGGGGTACATGTAGGATGTTTTGGAATCTTGCTTGACTTTAAGAAATGTGACCTTAAGACTTCCTGGATGTTTAAGTGGTTTTTTTATTGAGGCTGTCACCTGGAGAACAAGGGGAACATAAAGGGACTGTATTAAGTGACACTTTCAGATATCATAGTATTTTTAATTAAAGAGACAGACAGGCTGTGTCTTATTCCTTAAGGTTTTAGTACTAAAAGCGTGACATGATGTGTTCCCATTGGTCTGCTTTGCTGTCTTAAAATTATACAAGTAATGTAGAAATTCAGGTAAAAGGCTTTTGCTTGGGAGATGGAAACTTAAGTTGACAGCAGTAGGGACATGTTTGTAATAGCTATGTGACTCTTCCCCAAACTAAGATATGTATCCTAGTTAAAATATTTAAAACATATGTTTTAATGTTCATTGTAGCAAAATATTTGGAGGGGTTAGGAAGCAAAATCCTTTGCCAGAGTATTTTAAGAGCACAAAGACCAGTGTTGAGCCAGTTGTGCCATTTGATTCAGTTATTGTGTGACAGGCACTTGTCCACTGTGCGAAAATTCTTGTTTTAATCCTCAGACATTTCTGCAGCTAGAAACCTTTTGATGTCCGATCTAGGGAAAGGCTGGAATAATATTCTTTTGTAGCACCCTCTTTGGCCTTATCAAAAGAAAAAACATGGAATGGAGTAGCCTTGACTTTAAATACGTTCTGTGAAGATGCATTTGTTCTTGCATAAAGACTGCTTGTGTAAACCTCTAATTCATGGATGTAAACTACACTGGTGTGCAAGTGTTTGCTTATCTTGGCTAGAATAACTTACCTCTGAAAGCACCCACCTTTATTAAAAGAATGGGCTTCTTACAATGTATTGAAAAAAACTGAATTTCATCTCGGTGCTCCGGATTACTTGCAGAATAGTAACCGTACCCACACTTAGTAGCTGCATGCCTTTCAGTGGTGCATTTAGTAGTATAACTTGAGAGGCTAATGCCTTTTCTGTACCTTTTAAGTCTCTTGTGGCTTTTATCTAAATCCCTTCTAAGTTGTCATTCATGTGGTAACAAAATGCCAGACCCAAATGTTTCAGATGAAGGTGCATGCCACTTTTCGGTTAAGGTGGAGAGAAAAGGCCTTGTCTGTTCTTAATATTGCCACTTCAGTGGGATCTCTGCCTAACCTCTCTTTTTTTTTGTGGTGGTGGCTCTTACCCAAAATGCCAAGCAAAAAAGGCATTGGCGCTCAACTTTTGCTGAAAGTGTTCAAATTCAGTAGATGATGGTAATGTTTCTTCTCTTGTAAAATTCTGTAAGTGTCAAGTGGCTGTTTCTCGAGAAAACTGTAGTCATGTTTGAGCAATTCTCTATGGAGGACCTGTTGTCACTTCTTTTTTGAAAGACCAGTGAACTTCTAAATGAAACTAGGCATTTATATTGCTGTATGATCTCCGTTGGAGCATGTAAAAATGAGAGTTTTGATACCAACATATGGAATGATTTCCATTTCTCAGTGTCTGCCAGAAACCTGAAGGCTTATGTGCATCAAAATTTGACTAATATGCTTTCTGTGAAATTTAACTGATTTTTTTTTTCTTTCCCTGCTGGTAGCAGTCTTTCATTTGTGTGGAAGAAGCTGGGCTGCCTTTGGCCTGAAAAACAGAAATAGTGGCACGACTGGGAGAAGCTGGATAGATGGGATACACTTCACTGAGTCTGTGAAACCTTGGGCTTGGACACTTTGGAACCGGCTGGATTTTTTTTTTGAAAATTTGTTAATACTGAAGAAGTTTGTTTTGACTCTTGGATGATTATGGGTGGACTCATCAGGAGCTAAAAAAACAGCCTTAGGAGGGTCATTGTGGAATGTCACTTTGTTGGGAGATCTATTTTAAATGCCAGTTGTAACATAGTTCTTGGTCTCGAACCCATATCATCCATGGCTATTTTCCAGTTTCAAAGAGGTTGTAGTTGTATTGTCTGCTACTAAGGAGGGATGGGGTAAGAAGGCTGCTGGTCTTGGCCACTTTCTTCTGGATGTTTTGGACGAAGTCTGGCTTCTAGTGCTGTTAGAGGTGGTACTTGAATTTCACTGATTTGAGGTTAATTGTTTTTTTTTTTAATCCAAGCTGTAAGCGTATCCCCTTCCTACTATGTATTTAGTTGTTCACTTTGTTTCATGTCTGTGGTGTGAGCGATATGATTCTGCATGAGGTCTTCAAGTAGGGACCATATTTTGCTTGCATGGGACAATTAAGTAGTGTGCTGGCAATTGACAAAAGCTGCAAAAGGCTGTGCTGCTTAATGGTGATGTCCATGGAGACCACAGCTGGGCTGGTTGCTGTAGGTGTGTGTTGCCTACCTTAGCCAGGTCGAGCTGCCTGCTGGGAGTTGTAGGTACGTTGATAAGTGGTGCATCAGGTCAGGTTGTGGTAATGGTTGTGAGTATCCCACAGTCCATCCCAGAGCAGGTCATTGCCTGTTCCCAGGCCTCACGGGGGGGGCAGTGAAATGTCACATATGGTTATCTTCAGCAATATGCAGTACATGCACCATACTTGAGATATTGCCCGCTGTCCAGGTTGGTGATGCCACATACTATGAAGTTGGCTCTGCAACAGCAGAGGCGTTACAGCTTTTTATGCTAGTGACCACAAAAGACCTTTCATCGTGACGCTACCAGCCATCTTCATCTGTCTTGGGGTCTCTGCTAATCCTAGCCCCTCTCAGGTGTCTCCCTCTTCCTCCATCTCTTTTCCTGTAGTGCACTGACTGTACTTTGAGGCATGAATGAGGGCTGACATAAGGTCACCACATGTGACCTTATTAGAGCTCCTGATGTCTCAGTCTTGTTCTGTTTCATCTTTCCCTCTGCAGCTAGCAGCTTTGCTGAGCACGTGGATGAATTTCACCTATTTCCAAGAGAGAAGTGAAATATCTTTGACCTGCCTACTGCTAACCAGTGCTTCTAAAGTGGCTAGTTTCTGCTATTAAAATTAAAGAAAGCTTGCTGGTGATGTTAGCGAGAGCCTGTGAGTTGTATTTCAGCAAATCTGGCAAACCTCTGGGTGCAGTTTAGTGGATAGAAGGAAACTCTTGAAGTGTTGGAAGGCTGCATCAGTTCTATATCTTTAACTCTTGTTTGCACCAATTTATTTGTGATCTCCTAGCTGCTTTTTCGGCATGCATTAGCTCATAGCAAGGGGTATGTCCCTTCCAACCACAGTGATTCTGTACAAGTTTTGGGATTTTTCTTCCCTTCTCTTGTTAAGTATACAGTGACTTCTGTGCTCTAGAAAGAACAGCAGATACAGTATGTTTCTTCAAACAAACATGGTATGAATAGTGGGGTTTTTGCACTGTTGTGGGTCTAAACTCTATTCTAAATCTTTATATGAAAAAAAATTATGAAGGTCATGTGTTATGGCAGAAGATGATAGTGACACGGGAAAGGAGATTCGCTATGCTTGGAAGGGACTTCACTCTTCTTAGGCTACTATGTGTGTAGTCACGCAGAAAAATTGAGAGTGACAAAATTTAGGCGGAGCCTAAAGCCTGCTTGGGTGACGTGTTGAATTTGGATCTTAATTTGCAGATTAATAGCTCGGTGATGTCAACTTAGAGATAAGAGGGTTATGGGAAATCAGCCTCTTCCTTCCAAGAAAGGTTTGTGTCTGCTAGTTGCTTGTATGGCCAACCAGATTTCTGTCTTCTGCTAGGTAGCAAAGCTTTCTTTGGTAGACGTTTGGTTGAGCTATTAAATATCGTCACATTTCTTCTGAATGTGAGTTGCTACGATCTGATGTTAGACTGGGTGAAAGGGATGCACAATCCAGAATTCATCATCTGTTAGGCCCTTTGTGTGGGTGAAGCGTGGCACTTGTCGAGAATAGTCTGCGGATGCTGCACAAACAGGATGAAAGAGCCAATGCAGTGCATTATTCTAGATCTGCTGGTGAGTGTAAGAGGTGCTCATCTGAAGGACACAAGGCTGAGATTGGAAGAGTTGTGTAGAAGTATGGGGGCTTTGTACAGCTTTGACTGAACGTAAGGTAGGGCCAAAATGTTCTTTGACAACAGTAAGAGGCAGTTTAATTTAGTAAACAGGATACGGACTGAAAGTATGGGTAATGGGTTTGTATTCATGATCCTGGATAAATTAACATTTTTACATAAAATGGCTATATCTTATAATAGCATAGTTGACTAAATCTGTAGGTAGAAAGCATTTTGCTTTTTATAAATAGCACATGGGAAAGCTTTCTTCCAAAACAAATTCAACTTGTATGTTTACAAGTACAGCACTTAAATTTGGAATAGCTGAAGAAATCATCAAGTGAATAGCTTTCAGGCTGCTTAAGCACAAAAGCAAAGAGATTTTTCGACTAAGGACTTCTGCTTATTCCTAGTTTTTAAAAATAAAAACCTGAGCAGTTTCCTGAAGCACCCCAGCATGGATCCTGATGTACTGACAAGTCACACTCCTCTGCACAGACTTTGTCCATGAGGCAGCTGCAGCAATTCTCTATGAGCAAAAAATAAAGCTGGGGTTGTGTAACTTAACCTGGGGGAGGAGGGGGGGGACATTCCTGGTGTTGAGGAGAAAGGCATCAAGTCAGGGCCTGGGGTATGTAGGCTTGCTGGGGGAGACATGTGCTATGCAGGCTCCACAAATAATGCTCAGAGTGCATCAGGGAGGATCTGGGTGAACTTCTCCTGGGAGGAGGCAGAGCAATGCCTCGTCGTTCGATATGTCAGAGGGATCTGCGTGATTTCACAGCTACCCAACTTCTTTGCCCCCCACCTCTGGGATTTGTTTCTTGCACTCTCTTAATTGTTCCAGCCCCTGAGCTCTTCTATTGCTGCCATCCCAGGTCTTCCCCTCTGTGCTTTGAAGAGCAGGTTCAAAATAAAGCCTCTTTAGGGTAGCAAAACCAGTGTGTGGGATTTGATGTCGAGTGTGGAGGTGTGAAACAACTCGCAGCCCCACGGCACGGCCGGGGAAGCTGCCTGGTCTGGTGCTTCGTGGAGCCGGTGCCTTCCCAAAGCAAGATTTGGTTCCACTAAGTGACGACGAGGTTTGGAGTGTATTACTGACATGCCTCCAAGTTCTGTTGTGCTTGTCACCCGAAGTGCCATTACCCAGGCTATGCCACAACACTGAGCTTAAAACACATGGGCAGGAAGCCAAATGCTACACTTAGCAAGCACTTTAAATAGAAAACTACAGCACAACTGACCTGCAGGTACCTTTCCTTGTATAAGGGAAGCTGGTGTTTCTAACTGCCGGAGGCTTCTTTGCCTTAATTATAAATAATATAAATATATTGTATAATTTATATTTATATACATGCATTGATAAATGCTGTTGTACCATACCTATTTGCTAAAATAATGTTTGGTCACAGCTTAATGTGATTGCTCTGTCGAGTTTGAGTTTCAGGCAGAATATAAAGTTGTCTCCTGCTCTAGTTATGCTAACCTTGTATTAATAGAGGTGGTGAAGGGAATACTCAGGGCTTTCTCCAATGACGCTGTGTCAACCATGGCAAGCCACCAAGGTCCACGGTACTAAACTGTGGGGATCACTTCATAGACTTTTAAGTGTGTCTGCATTGCAGCAGTGGCACATTTGACCTGCCTCAAGCACAGCAGTGATCTGGTAGTGACAACGTGATATTTAACACCAGTTGTGAATTGACCCAGCTTAGGAGCTGGTTTTTGCAGCCCATGCGTAATCCCACGTTGCCATGGTTAGACCACTGCCAGTATCCACACGCTAACAGATGCAAAGCTGGTACAGTTGCAGCTGTAAATCTCTAACTCACAGTAGCCAGGGCCACGAAGATGCTGGTATAGTGCAAAGACACCATTAGCTTTGGTGGTGGTAGAACTTAACCAAGCCTGGTTTAACTTTTTTTTTTTCCTGTTGGCTTATCCCATATTTTATAAGATGTAAATTCTGATCAAAGCTCTTGTTGTGATGCCTTTCTTTTAGGGTCTTACATAGATGGATTAGGGGAAGGGGAGGGCTGTGCAGGGTCTTAGTTCTCATATTTTACTGTTGTAAACTCAGAAGATATCACACAGTTTCTAGGAGGATGTAACTGCTTGCAGAGCTCAACTGAATTGGCCACCAGGTTCCATGGCTGCCGCAGCAGGAGAGTCTGACAGTTTAAGGCTCATTTAGTTAAAACATGCATATAACTGTAGGGATTATCCACTTACTAATTTCTTTGTGGCAGTTCTGTGGTTATTTTTTTTTTTAAAGACACCTATATGGGCGTGCATTTCAAGGTGCCTAGCTCAGCTTGGTAAGTATTATACGAAATATTGAGTCATTCTCTGCTTCTCTTGGCAACAGAAGATAAAACAGAAGGAGACTTCAGTGAGTTATTGGAAGTGACAGCATAGGTGTGCATAAACCTGGTTTGGATGTATACCTCTGATCGTATCTTCCACTTCATCGCCTCGGTGCCTTGGAATTAAAGCTATCGGACTTTTTCCAGCTTTACAGGAAACCACTTCTGAGGGTATAGATAAAACAAATTTGTTCCTACAAAAGGAACTTGAGATTCGTAGGACAGAAGATCTCAAAGGCTACTAAAAGTTTTGTTTGTGTTTTGTTTTTTTTTAAAAAAAGCCAGATTTTAAAATCACTGTTTCTGGCAGCTGATTTCCTAGAAGTCATGGTGAACGGAAGGGAAGCCCAAGATAGATGAGCTGAAGTGCTGGTGTTGATGAAGCGGTTGTCTTAGCAACTGCAGTCACTTAAATATCTCTAGGAAAATAGCTAGCAAATGTTAAGATTGAGAAATGGTGATGGGTTGACAGAAGAACCAGGAGTGAGGTTTTTACAGGGAGTTGATTTGACAATAGGAAGCTGCTCTCTTCAGTGGTGGGATTCTTGTGTGATACAACCCTGATGGTTCTTCCTGTGTCTTGACAGCGTGTCTGGCTGCCCTCTTGCTGCACAAAGCAAGGTCCCTGGGGAGAAACGTTGACCTCCCAGGGTGCGTTCATTCCCAAAAAAGCAGCTTCTGAATGCGGTGTGAATTCCAGTGCTCCTGGAGTGCTTCATTTTGCAGCCCCACTGTTTGATGTAGTAATACAAATATTGCAGCAAAAGCCAATGCAAGAGAAACTCTATGTGCAACCAGATATGAGAATTGTATTCAGTGTCAGAGCTAAATTGCGGGAGCTGCAACTGTGTCAGGAGCTGGCGTAGGTCCTGTAGTGCTTATTGTGGTGAGAAATTGAGACATCTTACCATGTGTGTTTTGCTAATCGTGATTGCATGTGCTGTTTTGTGGTTCTGTAGGTAAAACTGGTAAGTTTTGATCTTTTACTTTCCTTATGGAGCACTTAATTTTCTTTCACATTGGCACACAAAAAAAACCAAACCCCAGAGAAAGCCTGACTGAATAAAACAAGCCAAGTTTGAGCCAATTGTTTCCTGCTGCCACAAGCATATTCTGAACTGCCAACTATGACAGGTATTTCTACAGGCACTGAATCTTAAGCAGAACACCAGGTGCTTGGAGAAGTTACAGAAGACTAGGTGTACGTTTTTTTTACCTTTCATCTAATAGCTGGTATCTGAGCTCCTCTTTGTGTAGTAACTTGTGGAAAATTTGTAGTGAAAGCCTTCACTCAGATGGAAGTGGAAAACTCATAAGGTACTTTTTGCTGCAAAGGGTAGTAAGTGGTGAAAATTGGTGGTAAGATCAATTTCCTATGACACTTTCCTCTGTTGTGTTTTTTTCCCTAGGAAAAGTCCTACCCTACAGATTAGGAACAGTTGCTATATATATGGTAGGGTTTTATTACTTGCATGTTTAAAATTTACTTGGCTCTACTAGTAGTGATTGGGATACTGGGCAGATTTACATTTCTGTGATGAAGATGCAGTTTGGCACTCTGATTATTTCATTCAAAGCTTTGATCATTTGACCAGCTATTTCTGCTTAGCCATATTGTTCAGCATAGGCAAAATCTCTTTTCTCTACTAGCAAATAAGCCAGTGTTACAATTAATAGTTGTTTGGACTTCTGAAACCTTGCCAAATTAGAGGGAAGTTTTCTGTGGCGAGTGACATAAGCTTCTGCAGTACTGAAATGTTATAGTTAAAAATTGCAGTCCCTGGTGTAATGCAGATACCGATAGTAGGTTGGGGTTTTATTATTTTTTTTTGTGAGTAGCTTTTGCTGAAAGAGCAATGGCAAAAATTACCATGTTAGTTTGTTCCCCTCTTTCTGGTTTATACGTTTTTAATCTGTCTCATCTCCCTCTGGCCCTTCAAGGTGTTCTTACACTGAAAGTGCTAATCTCAGATACAAGACTTCAGACTTCTTAGGGCTTCTGAGACTTCATCTGACACTGATCAACAGATTAAGGTTCACAGATCACCTCTGTGAGTAGAGTGGTACATTTTCCAAATCTTTCTTACAGTGGGCAAATGATATTTAATATAAAAAAAGTGAGGGAGTATGGGATGAAACCTGAAGTGCTTGATATAAACTCTGAGTTCTGTACTTGTAGTGGACTGCTCTGCTGTTTGCATCAGCTATTTTTTTTTATCTGTCTACTTTCACTATTTTAACAGCTAAAAATTCCAAAAAGGCCTGGTACAATCAAAACCACCCTCTTGTCAAAATGAAGCTTGATATAAGGAGCTTTATAAACTAGGCACATGAGTAGTCTGGGTTTTCTGAAGAGAGCATATGGTAGCTGACACTTCAGCTGGAGATGACTTGGTAATTATAGCTCCTTTGTCTGAATTCCTCTGCTGTTTCGTGGGGCTAATGGCAAATTAAGCTGCTCTTTGTAGAGGCAAGGAGGGCAGGCTGCTAAAAAATATTTGGTTTCTGCACATTTTTAATTCTTAGACTTGCGTGGGGCCAAAAGCTTGGAGTCCAAGGTATGAGGTCAAAGTGTTTAAACTTCTCTGAGTAGTCCTACCACTGGTGACAAAGCTTCTACTGAATGGAGAAGGATCTTGGTTTTCTGGTTGTTCTGTTTTAGGACAAGACAAGGCAAGCCTTATTAGAAACCTTTGGGTTTTTCCCCCCCTCTAGCTTCAGGTAGTAGCTGGTTACTGAAATCAGCAGGGAATTGCTTGCTTAGGTGTTTCATTGTGATGGTCTGGGAGTTTCATTGTGACGATCTGGCTCTGAGGGTGAATCACATCAGCTTCTGTGACTTAAATGTCTCAATTCTAGTTTAATGTGTTGCAAGCATTTGTGAATATAAATCAGCTAAAGTTTGGCCTGAGCTGATTTTAGTCCAAGGTAAATATAATATACAGTTGAACAAGCCCACTAGAGAAGCTTGAACCTGAGTGAGTGAAATCTAGTTTGATTTTTGATTTCTGTAGACTAATACTTGGTGTGATTTAGCTAACAGTTGCTAGAACAATGGGCATGGTTTCTACTGTTCTACGGTACGCAAAACAATCAGAAAGAACAATTTATCTATGATATAGTGGCTGAGTCATGCCACAGGGCTTGGTATTCCTTAATCCTTTTATAAACTGTTTCATCCTAGCTAATGTAATTGTGGATATTCTTATTAACCATATAATGCCTAATCCCTTTTGAATTCTGCTTAACTGTTGGTTTAGCAATAGTTATCAAAATACAGGTGATTGTATATTGTTTAATTCTTGACCAAACCTTGGAAATTTTGTTTGTGCTGACCTGTTATGCTTTCATGTTGGTATTATTGCTGAACAGTAAGTGGGAGATCGTTCGGAGGGATACTCGCTTGCCTCAGCCTGATTGCCAGCCCTGAGCTTGGATCTCTTCTTCAGCTCCAAAGCTGTTGTGCTACCACTTGACATAGGAGGCTTTTAAGAGTGCTTGATAAACCTCTTTGCCAAAGTATGGAGTATTTTGTAGGAAGCTTCACAGTCACAAAGAAAACAAAGCATGTATGTCCTGTTTTATGCAAATTTGTGAGTTGCATCGCTGGATCCCATTCTGTGACTTTGTTTACACATGCCCTTCTTACACATAGCTATGATAAAAAAGGAATGGTAATTGGTGTTCAGGCATTTTGGGTGTCTGATCTGGAGGTGGTTTAGCTTTGCTGGAGAAGCCTTCACTTTGTGACTTTGATTCCTTGTTCTTCTTTTCTCAGAGGCGTTTGTTCTAGGCAAGTTTGGTTGTTCAAGGTCAAAGTTCTACATAAAGTTAAGGAATGATACAGGCTTCTTAAATAATCCCTGCTATGCTTTTGTTGCAATATTTTTATCCCATATGATCTTGCCTTGTAACTCTTATCACAGTTTTAGAGCAAACTGTGGTTAAGTAGGGTAAAGAACTAAAATTGTGCAGAGGTGCCTGAAGTGTCAACTTTAATAGAGAAGAGTGATGTTAAGGGCTACCCCACATACTTAAGTGCTCAGCTTCATAGTGAGACTTGAAGGGGTTCTGCCATCTCTTGTCTGGGGACAACTGTGCCCTCCTCAGGGCTTTGGCTTGTGCAGGAAATTTAATATGTGGCTCTCAGCCAAAAGTACTGGTCAACTTGGCTTATTGCTTTGGATATGTGTTCAGTTCCCTACTCGTCTTGAAGGGACTAAGCCTGTATCTTCTGTTTGTTTGGAGGTGAGTAACGTAGTTATCAGACTGAGTTTGTACTGTGGAATCCTTCCTTTCCCTTGTCAAAACTTCTGCCTCCTGGGTTCTTGGCGGCATAGTGGGGATGGGCCAAAACCAGCCAGCAGTTTGGGAATGTGCCTTTGCAGCCTAAGGTGCTCAGCTGGAAGGAGGGAATTGTTCCTGTTTATCGGCTCACTTTCCAGTGTGAAATATTTATAATCCTGACAGCTTTTTCCAGGGTCTGTGCTCTGAGCAGTCAGGCTCCTTTTGTCTTCTGGCTTGGGCTTTTGCATTCCTGTCTGGGCAGTGGCCTGATGCCAAGGGGAAAGCTGAAGAGCAGTGCTTTATGCCCTTTAGGGTAGGCATCCACCCAGAAGGTGGAGGGTGCAAGTTAAAGTGCCTTTGGGCTAAATGCCCTAGTGCAAGCTGACTGAATAAAGTGTCCCAATTTGGTGTGGCTTTTTTTTTTTGAGGAAAATAGGACAGTCATCTGAACAAATGTGTGATAGAAGTGGTCATGTACAGAATTTCAGGCTCTGAGTCAGCCGCATACACATGCTTGCATGTAACCTTGAGTTCAGTATTAAATTCCCGGAGTTCAATGTTCAGGACATGTCAAGGCATTTCCTTCCTTATTGCTTCTGTTGGGCAGGTCACCGAGCACTACTGAGGAGGAACATACGGAGAATCCTGGCTTTCCACCTGGAGTTCCCCAGGGTGGGTCCCTAGGTCAGCACTGGCTCCTGAGGTTAATTTTGGAAGCACCAGGCCTGTCATGCTCACCTGTGCAATGCTTACCCAGTTCTAGCAGTGTCCAGAAAAATCTAAGGATAAAGCTACTTGTAAGTAGCTATTAACTAATCTCTTCTGGAGAGTGCAGGATCCTTTTTTTTTCCTGTTTAAACATCTGCTCTTGTCTCTTTGGAGGGCCTTTCTGTTTCATATAGGGTAAGGAGGTAGCCTCAACCTATTACTACTCTGGTCAGTGCCTAGTCATGTATTTCTGGCAGAAAATCTTTGACTGTAACAGGAAAATAACTTTAAAATCCATCCTTATAAACACTTTGTCACTTTTTTTGCATATTCTTAGTTTTTTTTTTTCCAGTGAAATTTCCTCAGTTTGCTGTAGTCAGTTGTCTCTTGGATGAAGCTGTGATTTTAAAGACATCATTTCACATTGGAAACAACTTTAATGTCCTATGATAACATGTACAAGAATGTCAGACCAGTCAGTGTTTAATTTGCAAATTAAAAATCTTGCTGTTATGGCTTTTTGTGTTAAACTACTGAGCTGTAAGCATAATGAACTAGTGGTGCAGACTTCCATGATCATTAATCTGATGTTACACTAGCTGTGTTTAAAGCTAACTGTTCACAGTAAAAAAGCAAATGAGATTAGATGTAATTAGATATGCTGCCTTGTATGTTTATTTTGGAGATTAGAGCAGAAGCATAAAACCCCCATATAATATAGGCTGCAATGTCCAGTGCAGAAGGGATTGTACAATGGATGTGAACCCTGCAGCACATATGGCTTAGTGCGTGGTATGGGTTATCCTGCTTTGGATTTGCTGAGAAAATTTATTTTTTTTTTTTGCCCTGCTGATAGGAGAATGACAGCATTTTAATCCTGATGGCTGCAGCCAGTAAAAATGGCCCTATCTGAAATACAAAATGTGGTGTCCACGGACACAGTGCCCTGCAAGGCTGGGCACCGTACAGCAAAAACCAAGGAGCTTGTGCTGCAAATGTCATTGCTTCAATGCTCCTGAGGTCACTTCCCCAGCATCTGACTCCTTGATTTCCACCTCTGAGGAAGACTAGGAGCGCTGAGCCTGAAATGCTGTCCCACTTGCAGTTGATACGGGCTGCAAACAGCCACAGCGTTAAGCATTTGTATCTCCGCAGGCTTTCTGTCTTGAAAAGATGACATGACTTTGCTGAGCAGTAAACAATAACTAATTATATAGATATCTTACACATACTTGTTAAACACTTTGAAGCCATAAAACGTACTGGATCTTCAGCAAAGCTGCCAATGTATTTGCTGCTAGCACAAGAAACACCTTGCCAGCAGGAGAAAGTACTTCTTCCTATGAAGCCCAAATCGACTCAGAATTTTTTGTTTGTCTGTTTTTTGCTGTGGTGTTTTGAAAAGCACCTGGAACTGACCTTGGAGCTAGTGGCCCAGTGTTGATTTCAGCATCTGATTAATCTTTCTCTGCTTTCATAGGTTGATGCGCTCGCTGTTGGGAAGAGGCTAACTGAAAATACTGCCGAGTAACTTGAGCAGCAAACAATCTGATGCTCTAATGAGGTTAATCCCTTCATATGAAGCATAAAGGAGTATATTTTGAAACTTGTCCCCTTTCTCAGGCGGCAGTCAGTGCTGTTGTTGTATTTTAAGGGCGAGATCTGTGCTACTGATTGTGTGGTGTCCAGTACAACGAGGCTGTGACTTGCCAGGTGTTCATAAACCTGCAAAGTTAACCCAGCCCAGAAGTGCAACAAGGGGTTTGTGGCTACCGATGAGCTGCAAAAATTATGGGTACTGTACAGCTTGTGGTATGCAAATGTAAGTGAATTAGAGCTCTCTTGAACACCCAGTGTACTGCAAAGGCTGGCGTTTTTCTGCTGTAACTAGGCTGTGGAAGAGCTGCCTTCTGGTGAGCGCTTGCTGCTTCCACTCTTCCAAAAAGTTAAATGTGGGATGTTAATGACATCCTCTGTAGAGGCATGTGTGCTGCTGAAAGCCATACTTCTGAAGTCTACATTGTGAATCAGGTGATCACGAAATCTGGTCAAAAATTGCTGGCTTGGCTGCCTTTATCACTAAACAAGCAAGTAGGTCACTAATTTAACTTGCTCCCCTGCTGCTGTCCCCCTGCTCTACAGCTGGTAAGATATTGCTCAGGAATTAGGATGGAAAAGGAAGGAAAACCCTGGTTGTTTTTTAATTTTGTAGAAGACTACTGAGAGATACATGTATGCAGTTTTCCGTTTCAACACTTAAACCCCCAACTGACAGTATACAAAATTGTTCTGTCATGAGTTTTCTCCTAGGAAAGATAACAGGCATTTGTTCGGGATTTCAGTAGTAACCAAAGCTTCCTGGTTGGATTTTTTCCTGTGTATCCCACACTTGCTGAAAGAACCAAGTGGCTGCTCAGTCTAAGTATCTAGGTATCCTGCCTAGACCATTGACACTTAACTCCAGAAATAAAGGTTTAAGTTGTCCCTTCTTCCAAAATAAAGCATTTAAGTTAAACTTGATGGGCTTTTTGGCTAGTTATGTATCTGCAAGTGGTGCCTGGAGCAGTGAGAGAACAAACCTCTGATGGTCTATTCTTCACTTCTTGCTTAGGGCTTACAGTGTTTGGATGCCGAGACATTTCTTAAGTTAAAATACCGAAGATTTATCAGACCCATAGTTGAGTGTAAGAAGTAGGAGACAACAGTTTATGCAGTTTGAGTTTTGGAGGGATTCAAATGCCAGTGATAGTGCTGCCCACACTGTCGTTATTCATCTGGTTCTTAACAGTCTGTTTGACGTGGTAATTCTGATGGCCTCTTCTGTCCTACTGTGACAGAATGTTCCCTGTGGTACTCCACTGGGACCCTGAGCTGCCCTGCTTGGTGTCCAGCTGGTTAGCTGCCCTTGTGGTACCTGCTAGTCCTCACTTCTTTTTTAAAAGCTATAAATGTAAACAAGCTCTGGGACTGTTTTGGCACTGAGCTTCCAGTGCTTTGCTGTTTCCCTTCACAGCTGGTCCACTGCAGCCGTTTGCACAAGCAGAACAGGACACATGAGCATCGTAATAGCTGCCACTTTACACATCTGTCGCAGTGGGGAGAAGGCATGACAGTCTTGATACTGAGAAGTCATGTTCTTCAAAGATGGCTGGGGAAGGAGGACATCCTCGTTAATGAGAAAAATGTGGACACAAGTTCATGTTTCTAGAGATATTTTGAACTTAGTTCAATAGAAGTTTATCAGATAGTGATGCAGAGGCTTTCCGCTATCGCTTCTCCTGGACAACTGTAACAAAGATTACAAGGGTATTGCCTTCTCTTTGCAATACCTTCTTGGAATTAAAATCTCCCTCCTGAACTGAGAAGTCCAAGCCACATCTTTAATCTCCTTTTCAAACTGCTTTCCACCTGTGCTCACCATATAGTCTCCCTTGAGCTTCCTCAGTGCTGTAATGAGTTCACTGTAACATTTTTCTGTTATTTTTAAAATGCCTCCTCACTGCTGACAGGCTCTTCGTGCTACAGTAGAGTGAAGCCGACTGCACAGAAAATCAGCTTGAAAGAATCTCCAAATCTGGTTTTGGCACTAATATGAAGTTACTTCCCAGCAGTTGATACTTGAATCAAACTGTCATATTTTAATTTGTTGTCCTTCCCAATACTGATTTATGCACTAAATCACAATTGTCTGCTCGGTCCATTGTTTTGTCCCTGATGCTGCCTGGTAGTTTTTAATAAAAAACCCAAGGCAGCTAAACTTGCATTGTGTATTTTGATGGGGAGGAACAGAGCAACAAAGGAAGGGCTTTAAATGTGGTTTGGTCATCTCTTGTAAATGAATATAGGCATTTGTGCAAACAATTTGCAGCGCATGCAGATGAGATGCTGAAAGTAATGTGTCAAATGGCAGCCTGTCCCCCAGAGATGGGCACCAGAGACTTACCTGAGGTCTCTGCAGAGCATTTGGGTTGAGAGTACCACAGTGCAGCTCAGTACTCCTCATCTTTCATGTTAGCAGGAAGGTAAGTGACTGAGTTTCTCAGTTAACGTTGTAAATCTCAGTTTCCCCCACAGCCTTTTTCATTTTGCATTATAGCAGTTCGGTGAGTACTACTTGAACTGTGTAGCACACTGAAAAATAATATAGGACTAGGTAGGGCTTTCTGAAAGCATCTTCTGAAAAGAATCTGAGAGTCTAAAAGCTGACTTCTGGAGTGTGGGTAGTTGGTTTGCTGTCTTCTCTGTATCTTTCCTCTACAGACAGATAAACACTTCAAGGCTATTAAGTGTCAGGCTGAAATGGCACGCGTAGCACCTGAAATAAATTTGGATTTTTATACTGTTCTAGGCTATTTAGACTACTCTAGAAGCTAAAGACCTAATAGTTTAGTTGGAGGACATTGGAAATTACAAATCAAATGCTGCCAGACAAAGTCTTGCAGCTGATGCTTTTTGCTTATATTTTGGGAAAGAGCTAAATGTATTTAATGGAGTTAAGGAAATTTTTCTTGAGTTAGATGGCCAAGGAGTCACTAGGATTGGTTCCAAGGAAGGGAACCAAGTGAGTTGGTATATCCTGGGATCGTATGCTCCCTTACTTCGTTGGGCTGCTCTGTGCAAGTGAGCTTGGTTTTACACTGTTGTCTCTGCAGATCTCATCCAAAACTTGGCCAAAACATTTCTGAGGTGGGAGTGCCTAGGCTGCCCGGACATACTGTGCTCCTCCTGCACGTGCAGTTCATGCTCCAGATTCTATAGAGGAGCTGCTGCTCTGCTTTATTGATGCTACTTAGCAGTTGTAGAAATGCTGGTTATTAGAGCTGGATTGCAGACATTTTTGCCATAGTACACAAGTTGAACCAAGCAGCTGCAGCTGGTTTCCTGGGATACCAGAGCAGAAGCCACGAATGGATTAGGTGTTGTTCCCCTTTTGCTCTTGGACTCATTGACTAGGTTGTCAGTGTTGTCTAATCAATTTAAATCACAGGTTTGTTTTGGAAATACTTGGCATTTGAATATTTGGAAAGGATTAGCAAAATCAATATGATGTCATTTATTTTGTAGCTTGGGAAGTTGAGCACTGGTGGTGCAGTCAAAGGCAGGTATCTTTATCGTTCACTCTGGTTTCTATTGTAGATACTGGTCATCTACTTGTGTAGCCCTCATGTATCCTGGTAGGAAGGTTAAGGACTCCTGACAATGCTATGTATCATCATAAATGTTGTCCATCTTAAAATGAGACATAGAGGATAACTTGTTAAGCGTTCTGATATTTACTTTTTTATACCCAGATGAGTTGTGTGGCATCATACTTCAATACTGATGCTGAAAGCTTGCAAACTTTGTCCTGAGCACTTCAAATATTGAGAAAATCAAGAAGTCCCTTGAAGAAAAGTAATCTCTTCTTTGGAGCTTCTTTTTCACATTGTGTTACTGAATAGTAACCTTCAGAACAAGACTTACATACTTTCTGTTACCGGAATTTGTAGGAAATCTCTTGCTATTTGTGGTGGTAATTGGGGGGTGGAGGGGATGACTTTTCCAAACTTCAAAGCATAGCATGCTAATTTGGAACCTTATTGAGTCTTGAATTGCAAACTGTTTGAGACAGATCCTTGCCCTGCTGCTAAGACTTAGTTTGGTTTGAATGCATATATTAAATGTTGGAGATACGGATAATGGACTAAAGTTAAAACACTGAAGTCCTTCAGCAGCCGTGTGGTTGAGAGATGGGGAGACCAAGCATCAAGAAATCCGTAGCTGAAGGTACCCTGTTTCAGAGAGGGAAATCCTTGTGGAGAATGGTGGTTTTTTTTTTTACTTCCTTTGATTCTAAATCTGACTTGAAAAAAAGCATGTATAATTGATGTCACAGATACTATATGTGGATTCTGCTACTGACTGAGATAGTAATGGTTTTGATTTCATCACCTAAATTCATACGACAGTGGTAAGGGAGCTTGTCTTGTTCTCCAGCAGGTTTCAGAAAGTACCAACTTCTGCTGACCTAATTGATGCCAAAGGTGATAATTAAGCTGTCTACAAAGCTCTGAAGGCAGTCCAATTAGAGTAGGTATTCATGACTGTACTAACAGGTGGGTGCAAAGTGGGAGTTAAAAGGGATTCTCTTATCTTTGTGTGATTGCTTAGCTATTGCTATTCAGGGGAGGAGAGCTCCTCTCTTACATCTTTGTAGTAAGAGTTTCTTATTAGAATATAAGCATTGTGTTGAGGTGTGTTCAAGGGCACTAAAGTGTTCTTTTAAAAGAAGTGGGGGGACTGCAATTCTGGTTTTGTACTTCCAAGAAACTCTTACATTTAGAAGAGCAGTGTGAGGATTCTTCTTGAAATTAACAAGTTCAAGATGGTAGTGCTTGTGTGAACATTAAATTGAATGCTAGCAATGTTACTTGTCTGTGAGTTTGGTGCATAGGAGAAGAGGCTGTCCTTTAAAGGACACTCTGTTCTTTAAGGTCTGAGGATTGTTGAGTTTGAGGTCTTTGGCATTAAAAAAGCAAGCATATAGGCCTTTCACTTCGAGTAGCACATGGTGTAATCCTCTGCTTCTAGTGGGACAGTTACAGGCAGAGTGGTTTTGGACATCTGTAGGATATCCTGTGTTGCAACAGAACCAACAGTAAATCGGTACAATGCTGAGCAGGCAGCAGTGATTTTAAGGGTCAGGTATGGAGAAGTCTTCTGAGACAGTTGTGATGCTTGGTTGAGCTGTTTGTGTGTCTGATGCAGAAAATGGCCAAGGTGGCTGGCTACTGATCCTTCTTTTCAGTGGGCATGTAAATGTGATCACCCAAAGTCCTGCTGTGGTGTCATTGATGGAGCTGTTCCTAAGAGGTGCATGATCTTTGTTTCACAGGGCTAGTTCAGGGTCTGGAGGGATGTGGAGGCAAATTGTGGAGACCTGGGGAATGCAGAACCCCTTTGGTGCAGCAAAGAAGCCTCTTGGATCTGACACTTGACTTCCCAGGTGCCTTCAGTGGCATGGAGACCATTGTGCTTGCTGAAAATTCTTCTCAGGGGCTATGAAAAATGGGACAAGGTGGGGTAGGAGGGACTGAGCTGAGCAGTGGTTCTAGTGCATAGTGCTGAATGTCCAAGAATAGGAACAGAGGGAACCACATGGGTGTTTTGGTGTTTTTTTTTTTCTGGGAAGGTGCTTGGAGTAGGTTCCTGCAGTTGTCCCCCATGCCACCACCCTTGTAGTGCAGGTACTTCTTCCACAGGTTACTTGAAACTTTGCAATGGGACACAGTGCTTAACTTACGATGTTTTTTGTGAGCTGTTATTTTCTATTATTGCCTTTGTATGGCTAGAGACTTCCAAAACTGAAAAAATGTGTGGCATAAGGCATTTCTTACACTAAAATTTCCAGCATGTGGCTGCTTCTGTACAGGAGTGCTGCTGAGAGAAGTGCAGAATAAAGCAGTGACAGGAAAACAGTTGGCTCCTGTTGGTCACCTTGCAGTGTTCTCCATCCCAGTCAATACTGTCGTCTCCTCTGAAATTGTCCAAGACATTCAGAGCTCTTTAATGCGCATCTTTACATGCTTGATTCACAGTAGCATCTGGAGAACTGTGGGTTTGTTTTGTTGGGGTTTTTTTAGGAAATGGATTCCATATGGGAATATAATTGTAACCAGGTAAAAGTATAGCTTTGTAGGCTGCACAGGGGGAAAGCAATTGTATTTGACTTCCAGTCAATTTGCAGTATGATTTTCATCCAGAGATCTAACACAGCAGCATTGTTTATTATATTTATAATTTAAATAATATATGATGATGCTTAGCTTTTTACATATTATTAGGCAGAGAATGCCTTGAGGGCTCTACTTTTTATTTCATTATATCCAGGTCTTCTAAACCAAACCCTGACGAGTGGCAATTACTGTAAACATACTGATCATGTGTAGATGGCTTTTAAGTTAGTTTGCAAACAGCTGTATAACTTTTGGTAGCATTGGGGGGGGTGGGGGGGTGGAGGTGGGGGCGGGAAGTAATTCAACATTGATTCTGCTAATGATTTGATTTGGGGAAAGTTTTACTCTGCATATCAGATGGAGTCATAAGGAAGATGGAGAACTATACTTGTCAGACAAATGTTTCAGCTGCTAAAAAACAGACCTCTGAAGTACTTTGACAGTGTCTAGTCGGCAGTTGTTGTTGCAGAGTGCTGAAACAGCATTTACATTTCTAGTGTCTAAGCCTTTCAACCACCAGCAGAAGTTGGCTGTTTTGTTCAGTACCTGATGCCAGATGAGCCTGGGAGTCCTCCCGTTCTTTGAGGGCTCTTACTGGAACCGAAATGGTATGTGAGTGGATGCAGGCAAATCGCCAAATGTGGAACTCCGTGCTTTTCTTTTGTGGTAAGCTAAAGGAAAGTGTTGCCTCAGTGTTAATGGTTATTAAAAAGTGCATTGTTTCAGGGATTCCTGAAAGGGTGGAACTGGCTTTCCAGTAGATATGCTACCAGTGGAGTGGCTGCAAAAAGTCACGGCACTGAAGAACCTGCATAGTTAATGATACCCGCTCTCAGGCCTGCCAAAGGGAGTGCAAACAGACCTGCTTCCAGGTCTGTCAGACAGAGTTCATGCTTTGCAAAAGTCCTCTTCCAGCAGCAAAACGTGCTCTATTCCTGGTACCTATGGAAAATAACTTCTCTAAAGTTGCTGAAAGGGTGTGTTTCTGCATCTTAATCTTAAACATCCTTACTTTCTGTGTGCATGGACACAATTTATTTAAAAGATAGTGGTCTACCTGTGTCAGTATGTAATGTGGTGCAAAAATCAGGAGCAGACACTGCTCCCCGTTCTAGCAAATTTCCAGAAGTTTTTATTTGGTTTATGTACTAAATGTTATCTACAGGCTGAAGGGGGCAAGAAGCAACTTGGTTTTCTACCTTACTGAATCAAGGCAAGCTAAAATCAAGGTAAAAGTTGTAGATAGATTACTTGGTGCCTATTTGGTACCAAATGTGTGTGTGTGGCTTTCAGATGCTGATTGCTGGTAACCTGACTAGGAGTAATGCATCTGTAGGCTATGTGAATACCAGCAGGGCTGTTAGCTTGTACTTGAGCATCTGTTAATTCATAATCACATCTACTTTATCACCACTAGAGGCTCCTCCAAGTCATGGTTTGGATACGACTGTCAGGAAGCAGCTCATGCTTTAAGTAGCATGCAGATGTCTGAATCTGCCAGTGTAACACCTCTTTACAATCAGTGAACTATTTCTTAAAATCAAAATAATCAGTCATCCTCCTGGTGGTATGGTTGAACCTGAATCATCAATTTGAAGTAGTTACTGATCATTAACTGCTGATGAACTTTAAAAAAAAAAGATGCTGACTAAAAGCTTCTAGTGTTGCTTGCTAGTCACTGGAAAAAACAAGCATGAAAATATCTGAGTCTGGGTAAATAATTTTCTTTTAACATCAACATATTTTATCGCAGCATAGATATGGCTTTACTTACCAGCACAAATTATTTTAGGGTTCAGATGTTTCCATGTATGTCTGGGGTAGATTTCCCATGAAAAAGGCTGTAGTTACGCTTGTATTCTCAAAACACTGTCACTTTTGCTGCAAACTGATTATTACTGCATGGTAATTTGATAGGGTGTAGGCATTGTACATCACGTGCCTGAGATACAGGCTCTGATCTAACAGCCAAACAGCATTCAGACTTAAGTTTTCAAGAATATATCTTATAAGACAGGAACTAGTCTCTTCATGGGATTGTGGCTAGCATACAAATGTGTATGAATTTTTTTGTTCTTTGCCGTTCCTGGGTTTTGGTAGCCTTAGTTTATTCCATACGCAAGCAAGTCCTGTGCTCAGGTATTAGGTTTTTGCAGACATGTGGGTATCATTTTTCTATGAATGGAGTAAGGGAATCCCATTCCCAAACTACAAAAAATACAGTGGACGTGTGTGAGTGCTACAGCTTTTGAGTGTGGTGATGTGCTGTATGCTGCATGGAGCTCTGTATGGCAGCTATTGGAGACGTAGTGTGGGTTTTTGTAGATCAAATGATCTCTGCAGTCACAGATACTTAACATGTGATGATCCTATTGTTTAGAAAGTGGAGGAGCTTTTACATGAGTCTTTGCAAGGAAAGCAACATGACTTATTTCTGTGGAGCCTTCAAAATAAGAAGGCACTGTGTGGTTACTGGCATATGCCTGAGGACCTGCTGGAAGGTTATTTTTTTTTACCCGTTTCTCTGGCATTCAGCTAGTGTTCTTAAACATTCGCGACCTTAAAAAGGGAGGGCAAAGCTGAAAAACAAGTTGTTCAAAATTCACCAGAAGCTAGATACCAGGTATTCCATTGAGACCAGAAAGTGATGGCTCACATTAGAAAAGTTGGTCTTGAAACTCTGGTTTTGTGGGTTTTTTTTAATTGTTGTTGTTTTTTTTCTTGATGTCACCTGTTCTTACAAATCTCCGTAGCCATAGATGCAGTACCTCTTGTAAGAGCTGTTACTGTCAATCTGGTACTGTAGTTTATATTGTTGCTCAACCTAGGCTGCTCTGTTTTTTTGTCTACTGTTTTGTTTGGAGGTTTTTCTTCATCCACACTGCAGGTCTTACTACAAGCAGACTGCTGATCTACCCTCTCTTCCCTGGTATGCCACTTATGGGGGGTTGCTTATGTGTCACACATTTCTTCTAAAGTTAAGTCATGTGTGCCACTTCAAATCAAGAATAATATTTATGATGTGCTTAAATAAGAAGAAAAATTAAATGAGTTTTAATTTCCCCCCAGATCCCTTCTTGGTACTGATGGGCAGTACTGCGTAGTTTTAGAGCTATTTAAGTGTTGCTTTTAGTCACACAATTGTACAAGTTTCCTATGACTTTCCTACAAGATCCAGCTTTCTCTTTATAAGTGATGAGATCTCTTGCCTGTGTTCTCATCTTACATCTACCTCATTAAATTTCTGTCTTGACCTTGGAATCCTCTTCACCTGCAGTAATCTGAAGTGGTTCTTTCTGACTGCTACTCTTACCCTGTGTGCCTTCAAATTTAATGTAAATGCTTAAAATTAATTACATACAAGCTTGAATTTCTAGAATGTTCATGTAGTGAGCTTACCTCAGTTGTACTAGTTCTGCTTCTATCAGAAATATAAAAGGTATCTTGAATATTTGTGCTGCACTGCAGATGACTCAACCTGCTTTGCACCCTTCTGCTGGCTCTTTCAGGAGATATTTCAGCAAACTGAGGATTCTGGCTTTATCTAGATGTCATATTAGTCATTGACATGGCAACTAGTTGGAACATAGGTAGAAATATCAATGCTAGCTTTCACTTCAGTGTTGTACTTTGCCTTGTATATCCATCTGGTCTGGAAAATGTCTCTTTAAGCATTTGTATATTAACAATCATCAAGAACAGCCATTTTGTAGATGGCTTTTGTATAGCCATGTGTAATTAGCTTTTGAAATGGAGCATGGTTATTACAGCAGGGAGATGACTTCCTGGTGATCTGCAGGAGAAGGGGAATGTATGTGAAGGGACATGTTCTTCACTAACTGTCTCCTTAGGTCCACGCTGGGAGTGTAAGTTCTATGTGCAGTTCTAACACAAGGCAGCCCGAGATGTGCTTTGAACAGCTGGAGTCCTTTGGAGCCACTGGAGGCCAAAGAAGTTGAGCCTCTTGTCCTTGTGATTACAGCAGTGGTGCTGTCTGATCTGCTTTTAAAAAAAGCAGACATTTAGCATAAGAGCTGGTCTTCTGCCTGGTGTAATGCAGCTGTTACACGTATATCTGCAGGAGCTGGTACTGTGGCAGATTGGGGCTGGCAGCTGCTGCTTTTGCCCCCCAGCCCAGGCAAGAGTGCTTTGTAGGGTCAGAAGCAGCAGCTTAATACTCTGCGGGCCTCGGTGAACTCTGTGTTTTGATTTTTAACATAAGGTGGGCGTCTGTGTTTAGCAGTCATTAAACAAAATTAATGAAACAAATTAAACATACCATGTGAGCTGGGCTCCTTTTCCTTACTAGGCTGAAGCTCAAATTAAGACTATAGCACTTCACTAATACTGTGGAATTTGCAGGGGGTGTGTGTGTGTGTGTGTATTGTTTTGAAAAACTAAATCTGAGGTCTGAGCTAGGATTCGTCTTTCTGTAGTTCTCATCCCTTTGCAGTGCAGTTTACTGGTAACCAGGTCGTTGTTGCTCATGAGTGAAGCCACACTGATTGTGATGCTGTGAGCTCCAGACCATCCAAAGCACAAGGCAGTGGTGAGAAGTGATAGAGAATGACAGAATGCTAAATGCCTCTTGAATTTGGCTCCTCACTGGTGACAAAATGCCCAAAACATGTTACCATAGAAACAATAGCCTTAGGAGCAATGATGGCTATGTAGCAGCTAATGTACTTGTTTTAACTTAAACTTGATTTGTGTCTAGTTCTGGGCTCCCCAGTTCAGAAAGGACAGGGGAGGGTACAGCAAAGGGCCACAAAGATGATTAAGGGCCTGGACCATCTCTCCTATGAGGAAAGGCTGAGGGACTTGGGTCTTTTTAGTCTTGAGAAGAGAAGACTTAAAGGGGATCTAATCAATGCTTACAAATACTTAAAGGGATGGTGTCAGGAGGATGGGGCTGGTCTTTTCTGAGTGGTGCCCGGTGGCAGGAGAAGAGGAAATGGGCACAAACTTGAGTATAAGAAGTTCCACCTAAACATGAGGAGGACCTTCTTTACTGTGAGAGTGGTAGAGCACTGGAACAGGCTGCCCAGAGACGCGGTGGAGTCTCTTCCTTTGGAAACATTCAAAACTTGCCTGGACAAGTTCCTGTGCAACGTGCTCTAGGTAGACCCGCTCTGGTGAGGGGGTTGGACTAGATGATCTCCAGAGCTCCCTTTCCAACCCCACATGATTCTATCATTAGTTTGAAGACAGGTGCATCATTACGCAGTAATGATGAAATACACTTTTGTGTCTCAAAGGTAGGCTTCTTGCTAGTGAGCACCTGCTGGCTGAGTGCTGGATGCGGCAGGGGGCTGGGGGATGCTGGGCAGGGAGGTGGCTTCCGTAGGTGTATGGGACCTCGCTGCACTAGGTGCTGCTGTATTTGGCTCTGTGGTTGCTGGTGGAGCAGCCCAGCAGGCTGGTTTACTCCTGCTGAGTAGGCATTACCTGCCTCTGCCTGGATGTGCTGCTGCCTGCCACCAGCTCCAAACGGGAGGGCTCACCACCAGCAACCCGGTGGCTGGCAGAGGAACAAGGGGGCTGCCGAGGTGCTTGGCTGGCTTCCCTGCAGCAGCCAGCACAGACAAACGTTCCGGCTGCAATTCCTGGGTGCTGCTGTTGAGTTTCTGGAAGCCTATATCCCTTGTTTAAAGTCAAGGCTGGTACGCCAGCCTTGAGGAGACTGGTGGGAAGAACTGCTGCCTGCCGCGCTGAAAAGGGTGAAGTTGTGTAACACTGCAGCACAGTGCTATGGTTTACACTTAGGATGCTATAAATACTCCTTTCCCCTTGCTGCTTATGAAAGAGGTGACTGCATCAAGACCTGCCCTGTGTTTTTAACAGAACATGTGGCTGGCTGCCCCTTGAGGAGAGTTTTCCTCTTCCATGCAGCCTGGCTTGAATACAGAGAGAATCAAGGCAATTAGTCATTCACTGACTCATGAATGGTGCCTGTTTAAGGAATTGCCTAAAAATAGTCAAAACAGGCTGAAAGAAAGGGTGTTCGTATGTTCAGCTAGCTTGGATCTCTCTTCACTCAGCAGAAGTGAGTGGTGTGGCTTGCTTCACCAAATAAAGCAATCTGCTGTGTTTTGGTAAGTATGCAAATGGAGAAATGAATAGGTGAGTTTGTAGAAACTGTCAAGCCTGGTATGAAATGCTGTGAAACTGAGACACACTGTGGTCATGACTACTTGCATTTGAGCAAACTAAGCTATAGAAATGACCAGGATAAATCAGAAGCATATCATACTCTCTCATGGTCAACCATCCTGGAGCATGCCTGTGTGTGAATCTGCTTCAAGGATTTCCCAGGTCATGGAAGCTCAAAATATGAGAGAATGAATACCAGATTGGAAGGGACCTCAAAGATCACCTGGTCCAACTGTTCTTGGTCTAGACAAGATAGCCCTGCACCCCGAAAATTGTTGTAGGCTAATGCAGCTCTTAGTAAAAGACAGTCTTCTGGACCCTGAGGCCTGGCAAGCGGAGACAGGTGCCTAGAGTGTCAGCCCATGCACACATAACTGGAGGGCTTCCACATGTCTTGCCAGAGATGCCAGTAATATAGCATGATACTTTGAATAAGCAGCCTCAAATATTCCTGCCACTGCTCCAGCAAAACTCCTATTGATTTTGCGAATAGAGTTGAAAAAATGCTTTCTCTGAAGTGGAAACAAACTGTTTCTAGAACAGCAGCACTAGCATTAGAGCTTTATCTATCTGTTCAGGTACCAGCATCCTCAGTTATACATGCAGCAGAGCTATTGTGAGTGCCAGTTTATCCTCCTCCAAGTCTTTTTTGAGTGCAAGATCACCAAGTATCTTTGGCTCCTTCAGCAAGTATTAGACGCTATAGTGAGACTTAAATTTCACAGATTTAGATTTATTCTTCCTATTTATTTCGCCCAAATGGGGAAGTCAGTGTGTTTGTACAGATAGAGGTAAGAACCAAGTCATCTGTCTCTGCCTGGAAGACAGTCAGGCAGACTGGCCTCCCTGCATAACACACAATCAGTGAGCCTGATTTCCAGCCATACAATTTGGGCATGGTCTGCAGGTCACCAGAAGGCATCAAGCCCAAGAGCACAATCACAAGATGAAGCCTTCAGCGATGGCAGAAGTCTCCTTGCACTTAGCTGGTCACAATCTGTAACATTTAGTCTGCTTTTCTTTTCCTTTTTTCCTTTTTAAACCAGTCCTGATCCTGGAGTGAAGGTTGAACAGAGTCTAGTAGTATTTCAGCATGGGAATTCCTGGGAATTCCCAGAAGAATACAGTAAACCCAAGTATGACGTCAGCTTTCTTGCATGGAAATCCGAAATTGCTTTCGCTCCCATCTCCTGTGGTCAAAGCTCAACAAAGCTGTTGGGCTGGCAGCTTGCCATAGGGAAGAGAACCAACTAATTCTCTTTCATGTTAAGTCTTACCTAGCTGCTGGTAGTTGCCTTTTCTGTGATGAGGTGGCAGACGGGTGCAAGCACTGAGTGAAAACGAGAGGATTATAGAGGAAATACTTGGATGGCTCAGGGTGTCCCTGCTTCCAACTCAGTATCCTTTGCTGGACGCCACATCTCCTGCAGCTGCTGCAATGATGTTTTCTGTAGCATCATGTGAAGTCAAACTGACAATAAAAGTAATGGAGGTGAACCTGGCAGTTGTCAGCCTACTGTAGGTGAGTGCTCCTGTAATCTCCTCCTTCCCCTGAGCTCCAGGGGGACTGAGTTGCAGATTTTGGGGGCGGGGGAAACCCCTGTCAAAGTAACACACCTGTGCCTTAGGGGTTTATACTAAGGAATCCAGAAGCTTGGCCCCATCTGGAAATGCTCGTGCTTTGCCATTATCAACCTGAGATGTAGAGATGAAGCAGGAGGAGCCTATCTATTGAACTGTGAGCACTGCAGGACTGACCTGTGCACAGCTGGAGATGGGCACCTGGCCCCGGGCTGGTGGGGCCCTGCTTGGTTGTGCAACTGGGGAGGGGAACATCTTCAGGAGTGTGCAGGTGGCCTCTGGCCAAGGGAAACTTCTTATTCCTGTCCCCAGCAAGTTCTCCACATGAGAGTATTAGCAGCTGCTTTGTCTGAAGCTGGATGCTCCATGGCTCCGAAGAGTCTCCAACGACAGCCAAAGTGGTTGTTGCGTGGTTCAGGCTGAATGGCCCAATTAGTTGGGCAATACCGTGGACTGTCCCTGCAGTGAAACCCACTAGAAGAAAGAAATATCTTCTCTTAACTGCTGAGCTGCTTGAGATCCTAAACAGAGCTGACTTGTGCAGTCTAACTCAGTCTCCAGATGAGTAGCAGCTGCCAGGAGCAGTTCTTGTCATGAAGGCTAGAACCATCCATACTGAACTTCCAGGTTATCAAAGGGAGGCAATATTAAAAAAAAAACAAAACCCACTTTTTATTTCTATTTAGTAATGTTAGAAGAAAGTGGTTTCTAGGCACTGCTTGTTCTGTCTTCTTTGTTCAGAGCAGTTTCATTTACTGGGATCCCTTGAGAGATGGCCCAGGCAGCAGGAGTGTGAATGTGTGAGGTTGTAGGGGCTTGGATATAAAGCAGCTCAACAAGGCTGCAGTGAATTCCCTCCATTTTGCTTGCCTCAGCTATGGTTCTGTGTCTATTGTTAGTCCTCATTTTGCATCTGAGGAGCAAAAGACTAATACGTGGGTGAAAGCCCTGTCTTTAAAGGTATAATTGTGACCTTAACCATCATGTCACAGGCTTGCTGCTTTGGTCTGGGTTGGGTGACTTAACAGTCCCAGCCTTGTGACTGAAGCTACGTGGACAGAGAAATATTTAGTAACAATATACTGTTAAAAAAAGTTTTGGTAAAAGGAAACCTAGTTCATACCAGAGGAGTCTTCCATTGGAAATGGCAGCTTTTTGTAGTGCCTCAGATATCTTGTATACACTTCCCCATTTAGTTATGATTTAGTGTGAAACAAGAATGGGGTCCTACCTGTCAAACCAATCTCCAATTTTTGTAAGTTAACCTCTCTTCTTGACTCATCTTTGTTCTACTGACTTCTGGCTATATTTTCTTTCTGTTCAGAAGCTTCATGTCCTTGAATAAAAACTAGTTCACTCCTTGCGTTCAGGTCTTTGTGATTTAAATTCCTTATGAGACAGTGCTGGTAATACAGAATATAAGGGGTTTGCTGCTGTTACTGTTCACAGGGCTGCTGCAGCAGCAAGGGAATTTTCAGGACTCACAAGATTTAATCTTCTAACGTGGATCAGAGATATGGCCCTAATTCTCTGAAAGCACAACAGATGTCAATAAATGTTATGATATGATGCTGCTGGGAAATGAAGCCAAAACTGGTCCTAAATTACCAGGCTAGGGCCCAGCTGTGCCACAAGAAATTACTTAGGATACGAATCGTTATATCTGTAGCTGAAATAGCTCTGTTGGCCCTACGTTTGTTTGGTTTGTTGTTTTGTTTTTTTTTTTCCACCTTGTCAAAGTTGGCAGTGCGATGTGGCTAGCTTTAACGTTGCTTTACAGCTTCTGAAAGCTGGGTGGTATTGAGGTGCTTTAAACCTCACTGATGTGAGAAACAGGCTGGTGGTACTTAACGGCTGATCTCTACCACACGTGTTTTCCGGCACAGAGTATTTAATGCTACATGCACTAATCCAGGCTTAACGTGGAAGGGGAGGATCCAGTAGGTGAACTGTGTGAATGCTTGATGTGCTAGAAGCAGCAAAGGGCGCTCTCTGGGGTTAGATGCTAACACTGAGGCCAGTAGCGGTCTGTGGTTCCTCTTCTGGTCGGCTTTCCTGTAGGTTGGGGTGTGTGGTGTGGTTCACAGCAGGCTGGCAGGAGGCATTAATTAGGTGTGTGCTATGGGAAGTGATGATGCACACAGCCGGGAGCCTGGCCGTGCCTCTCACCCAGGGGAATGAGGAGGCCCTGGTGTTGCCTGCAAGGGCTCTGGCTCTTAGCAGGGTGGGTGATCTGTAGGAGACCCTGGTGGTACCTATGTGCAGTCAGTAGGAGCTTGTCTGAGTGCTGCCTGTAGAAGATAATTACAAAAAAAGCACAAAATAATTAAAAAAACTTAAATGCTTCCTTTGTACATAATTGTAAATACAGTTTGCAAAGGATGCTCAGTTTCAGTGATGCTGCATTTCCACAGGACTTTCATTAAGCCTGTGAAGTTTTAAAATAAAAAATTACTTTTAACTGGCACTTCCAGAAACACCAAGCAGCTGCAGTTTCTGTTGGCTGCTGGTAAAGCTGCTGGTGCTCCCTTCCTCCCCAGATCAGGTCCATTGTGATGCAGGTGGCTTTCTAGGAAATGTGTGCTCATCCCTCCGTTGCTTCTCTGCAGTAGGCAGGTAGGATGGATTCACCATTCCTACCCTTGCTGCCTAAAAGTCAGGTATCCAGGTGTTGTCAGCGTGAGAGGAGGAGGAGAAATCAGTGTCAGACCACAGAAGTGTCATATACAGCTAGGCTGGAATAAATGCTGAATTTCTAGACAGCTGAAGCTCAGAGGGAGTCTGCCTGCATTAGTGCTCCCTGCTGAGAGGGAGGTGATATTAATGTTTAAATGTCAAGTCAAGTGCATGGCAAGATCTCCCAAAACAAAGTCACTGTAGTAGTTATTCATAGCAACTGAATCAGGACGTAATTCAGTGATTGGTAGAAACATTATGTTTGTATTTTCAGTCAAATAATGTAGTATCGAGTACAACTTTTATTTTTCTGGCATAGATGGATTTCACTATGGCTTTGCCTTATCCAAACAGAAGAAAAAGAACAAGCCTGAAGAGCAGGCATCAACAAGGATGCATGGGAGCAAGGCAGTAAAATGGGAAACGAAGTGACTGTGCTGGTAGCAATATATTTAAAACATGTGGTGGTGTAACTTAAAGGTTGAAGTTCTTGTGTAGTAGCTGTAAATGCCTGCAAAGGGCTGAATCTTCGGCCAGGCTGATCTGTTCAATGTAACATGAGAGGAGTTTGTTCTTTTTCTAGGGACTCTAAGTATGACTAGTTATAAATTGAGGAAGGAGGGAGTGGGCTGACGACTGTGGTCTCCACCTTCCTGGCTATCAAGTACGTTTAGTGGTGTTGGGGAGCCATGTCGAGCAGGAGGCCAAAATCAGGACCCTGAAACAAGATTATTTCTGTTCAGTTTAAGCTCATGGTGAATGCAGTAGCGGTTGGGTACTTGTAGGTGGAGGACTAAGTTGCATCTTTATTCCTCCTAAATTAGTTTGTCTGGTTGTAACTAAGCTAACAACAAGCTGCCCTAAAACTCTGCCACTCTCTAGTACCTAGCAGCCTGGCTGAACTAACTGCGAAATAAGCTCAGAGAGATGAGCTTATTGAAAAGCTTATTTAAAAACCTCATTTAAAAATGAAGTTTATTGCCTAATTTGATATTTTTGTCTCCTTAACATGTTTAGAATTGGGCTTTTAGTGGGGAAAAAACCCAACCCTGACCTGTAATCACGGCTGTTGCTGCATCTTTGCAGGCAGTCTTGCAGCTTGTCTTGTTCTGGGCTTGCTCAACCCACTCGGAAATTCAAATAGCATTCAGTGAGAGCAGAGTGGGTTACATAATTTCCTGTTATTTTTCTTACAGAAGAGATATGATGTAATTCTCTGGGTCCTGTTTGTAATGCCCTGGAAGAGTATTTGGTTTCACTTTTCAAAATATGAATGATCTCAACATAGAAACCTGAAAGTGATGTTTTTTGGTTTTTGTGTGATAAAAAAAAACCCTGCCTGTAATGCGGAGTTTCCTAGTTTGGTGACTTTTGGCTCCGAAATTAAGTTTGTAGAGAGGCATCACTTGCTTTATGCTTCAATACAGCATCTCAATGTGATAAATACTTGCAGGGTAGTCAAAAATAGCTTAGCAACAAGTAATGTGACTGATTTCTCTAAACATGCAACTGGTTACAGGCAAGATGGGATCTTAGCTGCTTCTACTTGGGATGAAAAAGTTTTAATTTCTCTCAATTTGCATTTTTCTGGTGCCAGAGTTGAAGAAGCATCCTTCATGTGCAAGCAGGAGGCAAGCACATAGCCCTTGATATTGCAGGCAAGCACATAGCCCTTCTCTATTAAAGAGTTGTGGATGCAAAACAGGATTTAGAAGGATTTGAAACAGTCTTCCAGGATTTACAGCTGCTGCGTGAAGTCTACATCATGTGCAGAGACCATAGCTTGCAGTGGTGGTCTTGATTCGAAACCCTTAGGTTTAGACAATTTGAGAGCAGAGGTTTTTTTTTACTGAGAGGAGTTAGACCTGCTTCCTCAGCTCCTTTATATCCCACGTATGTGGCATAGGTACACGGTAATGCTGGTACACTACTGGCAGCGTGCTCTTTTTGGTCACTTAGGAACTATACCCGTGTAGAAGGCATACAGGTTCTGCCAAAGGGTCTTGTAGCTGGCTCAGCCTTGAGTTTTGTTGTCTCTTGCATTTTTAATCTCAGTCCTTGGGCTGTTTTATGTCTTGGATCTCAACGAAACTGCACGTAAGCACAGGAATGGGAAAACCCCAGTGTTCTGGAGGAGTCTGCAGCTACACGAGCTGGAGTGAGTCTGCTCTCCCCCGGGTAAATCTCTGCTTTGCTCCTAGTGTGGGGTGGCACATGGGTGCTTCTATGGTTATCCCACACCAGACTGGTGGTGGGACTCTCTTGGTGGGTTGAGCTGTCAGTCAGCTGAGCACTTTGTCAGTCCAGATTCAGCCCTCTCCTCAGTCTGGCTTTTCTGACTGCTGTGGGTGGTGGGACAGCACAGAGAAGTTAATACCTGGTGCTGGGATCTCTGTAGTCTTCTCACAACAGGCTCAGCTCTGGGAGCCTTGCCCCACAGCTGGCTGCTGACCACAGAGGCACTGCAAGGTAACATTCGCTGTCATTGCCCATCAGTATTTGGTTCATCAAGTTGCATTGATCTATTAAATGAACACAGATGGTATTCAGGCCTGGGGAATGCTTGTGGTAGCAAGAAATGTAGTGTTAAGAGCACAGGTAGATGGACCACCTTAACTCCCATGCACGAGAGGCAAAAAACTTTGCATCTCAGTAAAGCACGTATCTAACAATTGTTATTTTTTTTCTGCACAGAAAAATTAGTTTACATTTGCTGTTGCAAATATGTTAAAACAGGTCTGTTCATCTTACCGAACACTTCTAGCCTGCTTGTGAACCCAGAAATACAGAGTAGTGTCTTGAGTTCCAGTTTCTCAAGTCTATTTTACTGTCTTTAAGAACAGTATTTGGATTGTGGTCCTTGAATTAGGATGCAGAGGATGCCCTTGGCTTGTGTTCTGAGCATTACCAGCCCAGGTCTATTCCGGTGTTTCAGTTTTTCTTGTTCGGTTAGCATTTTACTCATAGGAAAGTTTGTAGAGCTATGCTGTGGGGCCACATGGGCACTGGTATACAAAATGGACTCTTTAATGGCCTTAATTGAAATTGAGTTTTTCTGGTCTTTCACTGTAATGGTTGCTTGTCGATCTCCTGTTGTTGTTCTGTTTTGTAACTAAAATATTTTGTTTTTTTTTCCAGGCTCACATTAAATTTCCTATTGACTATCCATATTCACCACCTACCTTCAGATTTCTGACCAAAATGTGGCACCCCAACATTTATGAGGTAAGGCGTTTGTCTTTTTTAAACTTTTCTCAGGCATGTGAGAAGGCTTTCTGCTCCCTTAAGCTTCTGGAAGTCTTGCAGGTACTGAATGTCTTAGCCATAACTGAAGTGGTTGGTTGTTGGTGCTAAATGTCAGCTTTATGCTAGAACAGTTAAATCTAAATGCTATAGGAAATGCTGTTCTTGAAGGAATGGATAGAGCAGTTCTCATACCCGCAAGCGCAGCAGGCAGCCTCAGCTGAAGACCTGTGCCATGAGCCTTGCCCATTTTGGAGGATTCTTAGATCAAGGCTGGGAGGGGGTGGGGGTGAGGGGGTGTCTTACCCTATTTTGATACTTAAGCAGTGAGTAGTTGTTTGTACACAGTTCAAGTACACTTTTGAGTACATCCTACAAAACTGTGTGCTGAGACACAAGAAATAATGGAAAACAGTCTCCTGCAGCAGTCAGCCTGCAAATAAAGGGGGTTTAGACTTGGGGTGCTCCAACTGCAGGAAGACCCAGAGGTAAGATGGAGTCCAGCTTCAGGAGGAGTCATGCACAGCTTGGTCACCCAGGGGACAGAGTGAACAGATATGTCTGGACTCTGAGCCTCGCTTTCAGAAGCCCCATGTTGACAAACCCTGGCCCTTCTGGGGGACTTCAACCATTCTGGTATCTGTTGGAGAGACAACACAGCAGGGTATAAGCAATCCAGGAAGTTCCTGGAATACCCGATGATACAATACTTCTCCAAGTGACAGAGGAGCCAATAAGGAGAGGTGCTATGCTGGACCTTGTTCTCACCAACAAGGAGGGGCTGGTGGGGAATGTGAAGCTCAAGAGCAGCCTTGGCCTCAGTAATCATGGAATGGTGGTGTTCAAGACCCTTAGGGCAGCAGGGTGGATGCTCACTCTGAGTGATGGAATTCACTCATCTGACAGTCTTCTGGCTTGAGTTTTGGACTTTGAACAGTATCTTGCATGTAACCCAGGAGGGTGTTTCTCTTTAAGGCTCTCTCTATTCCAGTTACATGGAATTTTGATCCATAAATATAGACGACTTTGAGACCTGCAGACTATTGCAGATCCGTACTGTGGATGTTGTTCTAAAACCAGAAATTCTCATGCAGGAGGTGGGTGAGAAATGGTTACCAAAATGGTACATGCAAAGTGAGTCTTGGAAAGGACCTCTCCCAGCCCTGGTGGGAGAGGTGAAAAATTGGCTCTAGAAACAACTGAAGGGTAGGAGGAGAAACTAACCCAAAACTTGATGGTTGTATTTTGGGGCTACTCTTCAAATACTCCAGCTCTCAGCTTTGTACTTTGTGTTCGTAGCAGTATTTCTTGGAGCTGAGGGAATCTGAAGCAGCTTGCAGGCTGTTTTGGAAACAACACTTGAGCACTGAAGATAAGGCACTGGGATAATTCCAAATGAAACTGAGAATAAATCAGAAAAGGGTTTGAGGTTTGAGGGCTTTTCAGGAGGAAGAAAAAAAAAAAGACCAACAATCTTTTAGTGCAAGGAAGATGAAAGAAAGTAGCAGTTTACAGAATCTGCTGGTGGGATCAGATGGAGAGGTTGGGGTTGATGTTCCAGTTCTGAGCAATGAGACTTGAGTAACAAGATGGATGTTTTCCCCATCTTGTTTACTTGGGTCATGTAGTTCAATTTTGGTAAAACTGCATGCACTTTTTCTTTATTTTTATGATGTAACAGTCCACAGCCCTAATAGAAGTATAGGCTATTCCCCACTGGTGGATGAATAGCCTAGCTTGCTGGTTTGTATCTTTCAAAAAACTATGTAGGGGAAGGCTTTCCCCTTGGCTATGCTGACCCCTAAAACCTCATGCTGATCTCATCAGGCCTCATGATACCTTTACCCTTCCAGGCTCTCTAACGCAGTGCTGCCCAGCCTTAATTCCCAAACATGCAAGATGGATTGTTGCAAGAGGGAAACTTGTTTTTCTCACATCCTTGCTTCCCTCTCTGTTTTCGTATTGCCAAATATCTTCTCCACGTGGTGCTGACCCCATCGCTCATGGAACTTCCCCCCCAAGTGCTGTCACGCTTTCTCCTGGCCATCAGTGCTGCATTCTCCCAGGAGGTGGTGAAGAGAAACCGGTTAAACTCATGGAAATTATTAATAAAACCAGAACAGGCTGTGAACCTAATCTAACATTAGTAAGGTTAGCTTCAACTTAAAATGACGTTAAAAATGTTTCTACGTTGCACAAGCCTGTTTTGAGTCCCAAAAAGGAAACTGCCTTGTTATGGCAAAGTGTTCCAGCAACATAAGTGCGTACTTGGGTATTCAGCAGCTCCAGGTTCTGCATCGCTGTGCGTAGTTGTTCTTGAAACAAAAAAACTGCTTCAAAATGAGGGCTTGCTAGATTAGCACACCTGGCAGGGTTAGCGAGCCACTGAAATCTGGATGCCCATCACAAGCCTCCAGCATTGAAGTAGGATCTCGTTTGGCCTTAAAACAAAAGTCTTTGTTAACCAAGGTGAATTGAAATGTTTGAGGCCCTTCGGGTGGGCTGATGCCCTCTGAAGCTGTGATGGCTGCCTCAGGCTCAATGGCATGGATGCTGTCACAGTGAGCAGCAGGGCTTTCTGCTCCTGCTCCTGGGCATTGAGCTGCGTTGGAAGGTCCTCAGGACATACATGAGACCAGGTGCATGGGGAGCTGCCAGCCTGTGATCTTGAACAGAGGTGATCCACAGCATCACCCTTGTTCCTGTCACCAACCTGTGCCTCGTGTCAGGGTGACAAGGGACACTGTGAGTGCTGCCTGTCAACTGAAGCTGTGCCACCAGAAGGTGTAGGGCTGCCTCTGGGAACTTGTAAGTCGTTGAGGATGGTCATTCTGCCCATCTGCTCTGATGAGTCCCTGCCTGGAGTACTGTGTCCAGCTCTGGAGCCCTCAGCACAGGAAGGACATGGACCTGTTGGAGCAGGTCCAGCAGAGGGCCACGAAGGTGGTCAGAGGGTGAAATACCTCTCTAGGAGACAAGCTGTTCAGCCTGGAGAAGAGAAAACTCTGAGACCTTACAGAGAAGCTTTACAGTATCTAAAAGGGGCCTACAGGAGAGATGGGGAAGGACTCTTTGTCAAGAAATGTAGAGATAGGACAAGGGGTAATGGTTTTAAACTGAAAGAGGGGAGATTTATATTAGGTGTTAGGAAGAAATTCTTTGCTGTGAGGGTGGTGAGACACTGGAACAGGTTGACCAGAGAAGCTGTGGATGGGGTTCAAGGCCAGGCTGGATGGGGCTTTGAGCAACCTGGTCTGGTGGGAGGTGTCCCTGCCCATGGCAGGGGGGTTGGAATTCGGTGATCTTTAAGGTCCCTTCCCACCCAAATCATCCTGTGATCCCAGCAGCCAGCTGTGAGAGGCAGCAAGCCAGCAGGGATCGGAGAAGCCAGCGTCTGCTGTCTGGCCTCAGGCCCTGTCTGCATCCTGCAGTAAGGCACTGGGACCCCACGAGTCCCTGGAGTCAACTCTTTGGTGGAGAACATCAGCTGTGGTGAATACTGCTGTAGCACTCCTATGAAATAATTGTGTCAGAGTGCTGTTGCTGATGGAGAATGGGTTTTTCATGCTTCTTAAAGTGTTTATAAGTGGTGGGCGTTATGGGGCTTTATTCTGGTGAGTAAAACACAGACTGAGGATTATGTGACTGCATGGTTTCCATATGCTGCCAAAGTGTTCTTCCTCTCGCATGCTGTAAGGGATTTTCAGTGAAGCCTTCAGAGAGCATCTCCTGCTTTTTCACCTGGTATTTCAAACAGCCATGTCCGAGGGGAGCACTGTGAGATGGCCCCGCACCATCTGTCCAACCCCCTTGTGTCCCAGGAGAGGTATTTTGACACCTGAGCTAGTGGAGAGTGCTAAATCCTTCAATTCAGAAATTCCTGTAGCAAACTCAGTTGCCACTGGGAATGAAAAAAAAAAAAAAATAAATTTTAACTCTACCTTAGGTCTCCTGTGACTGAAGCTTATGTCTATTGCTGTGACAGTACTTGCTGTCTGGAGACCAAATTTAGTTTTTGTGACTTTATTACTATTTTTGCTTTCTTTGCTACATTCTTTAAACCTCTTGAGTGTTTTTTTTTTTTTGTACAAGTTTGCAGGCTAACCATGTTTAACAAGGGAAACTTTTGAGCATACAAATAGAGTACATCCATATTTTTACTGGCACTTGGGGAGCTCGTATCAACAAGGTTAAACTGCTCAGAAGTTAGTGTGTTGGAGTTGAGTCACCAGACCTTTGCCTCAAGCCAGGCTGTTCTCAGCTTCTGTTTCTGTCTTGCAGAATGGAGATGTATGTATTTCAATTCTTCATCCACCTGTAGATGACCCACAAAGTGGAGAGCTGCCATCCGAGAGGTGGAACCCTACCCAAAATGTCAGGTAACTGTGAGTCTGATGTGCAGCAGTGACCTCAAAGGCTTGTGTTGAGAGGGGTCTGGAGGGGAATTTAATGCTCCAGGGATTTTGGGGCTTAAATTGAGTGGGAACCAGACTTATCAAGCTGTCCTGTGTGTCCTGATACCGGGCTAACAACGTGGAACATTCTGTCCTGTTCCCAGGGCTCCATGCTCTTAAGGCAAATTACCCCAAATTATCTAAATTGATCTAGCCTTTCCCAGTGTATGTTATGTCTGCACTTAAATTTTTCTCGCTCCTCCAAGATACCACTAGTGGAATAGAACATTTTTGAGTATTCAGGCTCAGTAGGAGTAACTTCTGTGCATAATCCTGTCTACTGTTTGCCTTCTGTTATGTGTCTGTCTCCTGTCCTGCAGCGTGGTCTGTTGAGCAGCTAGCCAGGTGCTAGCCCTCTGATTTATTTTATCCCTTACCACGGTGCAGTTTTTGGTGCTTATTCTCTTGGAAAGTGTTGGGCTTAGGGGTGACATTTGGAGAGAAAACATTGTCAGCTGTATCAGCAAATGGAAATAAAACCTGTCCTTAACTGCTGTCCCTCTACCAGCATCACCCGTCGGGCTGAGAGCCAACAGAAACGTGTCCTGCTGGGGTCCCATCTGGCTTTTTCAAGGCTCCAGAGTGTCAGACAGGAGGCAGCAGGGCTGGAGGTGCTGGGGAGGGGGGAGAACATGCTTGTCATGAGCTGCGTGTGTGACCTGGGGCTTCTCCTCAGCTGCAGAATTCTGTAAATCCTGCTGAGTATTGACCATTTACTACAGCCACCCGCGGCTGAAGTGTCTGAAGAGGGGAATGTCATCCTTCAGCTTTGAGGGCACCTGTGCTTCTGCCTCCAGTGTGTCAAGCGTGCTCATTAATCTTCTTGAACACAGTCAGTGTGGACTTTCCCATCGCTCAGAGAGAGATGAGGCAGGCATAGGTAAATACAGCAAATATCCAGCAAGATGTGAAGGAATGCAGCTGTGACCTGTGCACCAGAGAACACTGCTTTTCTTCTTGGATCCCCAGTCCCATAAAGCCGGGGACGTGGTGGCAGGGCTCAGAGCTGAGGCTTTTTGGTCATTTTAGTTGCCCTTCTCCATATCTCCTCTCTGTCCCCTCTCTCCTTTGCAGCGGACAGGCCAGAACTGAGCACAATATTCAAGGTGTTGGTACATCTGTATCTTGCGAAGATGGGAGATGCCTAGTCTTGCTGTTGCTTTGTTTCCTGAATATGCCCACTTTTGTTGGCTTTTTTGGCTGCCTAAGATTTGGACAGTTTCTGTGACCATCTCAATGCACTAACAAAACTGTCAGTACAGCCCAAGCCAGACATTTTTTACTTCATAATGGATAACAAAAATATGCTAGGACTAATCTATGGCTACCTGTAAAGGTGGCTCTGAGAGGCTACAATGTGGGTAGCAGCTGGGGGGGGGGCGGGAAAAAGTACCACTTCTCAACAAGGTAAATAACAGGTCGGAAGCACCAGCTTCCAGTCTTCCATAGTCTTCCTTAAGTCTTCCTTACCAGTCTATGTAAGGTCTGCCTTGGATGAAATTCACCTGTGTGTGAGCCTTCTGTTGAAGAGAGAAAAAGGCACTTCACAGGCCTGTTTCCTTGAGCCTCTGCTGGCTGCTCTCACCTGCTGATAAAGTGATGTGGAGGGACTCATTCTGGAGGCAACACAGAGGAACAGGTCCCTGGCAGTATTGCAGAGTGTGTGTATATATAAATATACACACGCATGTATATTTATACTGTATCCAGTCCACTGCAGTTCCTGTCAGATGCTGAGGATGTTTTCAGTCCCATGGGGTTGAACTTTTGTGGTTTTAGTCCTGTCAGATCCCGCGTGCTGGGATCCTTTCCTGTTCCTGTACCTTGTTCAACCACAGCACCGGGGTTTGGTTCATAGCAGACTGTCCAGCTCCCAAGGTATCAGCAGCGGTGGAGCTGGTCTGAAAAGCTGGACCAGGAATGAAGAGTGCAGAGAGCTTCACCTCTAATAGACAGTTGCCTTGGTGTACATAAGTAGCTTTGCAGTGACTTTGGAGCCTGGAGCACCACAGTGGAAATCAGCTTCTCCTCGCTGTGTGGTGATGGAAGTGTGGTGGAGCAGGTGCTAAATCCAGACATAAATTCCTGTCCTCGGCCTTCCCCAGGCTTTGCTTGCTCCTCAGTAGAGCGGCTGCAGCGATGCTGGAGTTGACACACTGGATTTACAGCCTGTTTGCTGGGAATCAAAGGCTTTTAAATGAATTCTTGAGATGAAGTAGCAGACCATCTCTCTTCTGCCCATCATTCCAGTCTGATCAGACAGGTTTTTTTTTTTTCCAGAGCTGCTGTTCTCTTTTCCTACTGATTTATATAACTTGGAAAATAAATTGTATAAGAGTCTCCTGATAGCTGTGCTGAACAGTCTGGCCAGAGGCAAGTGTTTGGTTTCAAAACATTTCAAGAAACTCTGCATGCAAATGGCCAGGCGTTCCCTGGAACTGTGTCCCAGATACATGATCTGGTGGATGTGCCCGGCACAGGCTGCTCTGAATGTGCCCCTAAATCAATGCGAGAGCAGCCAGGGCTGTAGTCTCCTCTAAACAACTTCTGCAAAGCAGTCACTATGTACTGCTGTATTTCGAGACTTACTCCTTGTCTTCTGCTCTTCCCTTCCATTTAAATGGAGAGCTGTTGCCAGCAGGACCATCTCAGACAGGTGAGGCTATTGTGGTGTAGCTACACCACACACACACATACACCAGTGGTGGCTGGTGAAGCTACAGCCAGGTGGATGGGTGTGTAGAGCTCTGAAGTGCAGAGGGTTGTAGGAAATGCAGGAGAAGGTGGTGTTTGCCCCTGGGAAATGCCAGCAGAGCAGGGCAAGCCTAAGCTGTCTGACTGTCCGCTGGGGGCTGCAGGTCTGGCTCCCCCTGGCTTTGCGGAGTACCTGCAGCCAAATGTTGCTGGGCCCTTGGTGGCTTGCCCTGGAGATTGGAAAACATCTTCCCTGTCTTCCCTGTGCTGTGGTTGAGCTGCAGCAGCCTGCCCTGGTGATGCACAAGCCGAGGAGAGGTAAGACCTGCCCACAGCTTCCACCTCCTGTTGCTGGTGGGGCAGGGAAAGCAGGGCAGCCTTCTCTGGTGGCCTTGGGTGGTGGTCCTTCTCCCTGCACAGGGAAGGGTGAAGAGCCTGGCTTTCTGCTGGGAGGCTGAATGTCACTGGGAACAGGCTCACCAAGCAGGTCTCCAGCCCTGCACCATGCACAGGTGGCACGGACGGGCTGAGTTCTGGGCTGATCCTGGCTTCGCCTGCTGCCCTGTCACAAGCACGTGCACAAACATGGTGGTCTGTAGTCAGAATCCAGAATCCGGGGATGCGTGAGCTCTGACTCTGCTGTTGTGGTTACCTTTTCCAGGACTATCCTACTGAGTGTAATCTCTTTGCTTAACGAGCCCAACACGTTCTCTCCTGCCAACGTGGATGCGTCAGTCATGTTCAGGAAATGGAGGGACAGTAAAGGAAAAGACAAGGAGTACGCTGAAATCATAAGGTGAGCCTTGCCGCGCGTGGTGCTGCGCTGCCAGCCTCCTGCTTTGAATCCTGCAAAGCAGAATTTGCTGAAACCCTGCTTTTCTATGTGGCTGCTGCTGCTTTGGAAATGAAATTTACCATCTTATTCCAAGTCCACGCTTCCGTTCCCTCTAGGATTTCCAGCGCACAGAGGCAGCGCAGGCTTCTGCAGGCGGGAGGACTGGGCTGATCTGTCCTTAAATTGCTCTTTATTCAGCCTGATCTGGCACAATGCTCTGCAAAAACCCACTGGCTGCTAGTAAACCCCAGTCAAAGTCCCCGCTTGCCTTTGGGCGCTGCCTGCATTGCTCGGGATGGGATCCAGCCTGGCTGCACCCGACTCATTCTGTGCTTAATGCGCTCGTGAATCATTATCTTGTCCCTCCAATTAGTGGGGAATATCAGCAGGGGTTTGGCAAGCGTTTGCAAAGCTGGAAGCAGTGCTTGATCCTGACAGTCCTTTGAGGAGTCTGTGGGTTCAGCAGCTGCTGGGGGAGATGGGGGGGGGGGGGGCGGGATGACACAGGATGTGAAGCTGAGCCAGGGGGGCTGTAGAGCCAGGGATGGGCAGGCTGGGGCAAGACCCATGTCCACATAGACTCTACTGGGTGGGGATGCAGGACGTGCCCCTGGCTGGGAGGAGGTCTTAGTCCCCTCCAGCTCCATGGGCTTCAGCAGAGCTGGATGTCCTCCACAGACAATGTGGCTGGAGGATGAGCAGGGGGGTGATGAGATGGGGTGCTGAGTGCTCCTCTCCCTGCCGGGAGGGAGGCAGCCATGGGGCCACCAACAGGTCACAGCCCAAGTGCTGTCCCTGGGGTGACAGGAAACTCCTGCCTCCTGCCAGCCTGGGGTTGTGGCTGTGTCTGGGGATATCCCCCACCATCCCTTCTGTGGAGAAGGTAGTAGAGTTCCCTCAGAGCTCCATCAGTCCCTGAGTACCCCGTGTAGAGGGACTGGTTTCACACATTGCTGAGAGCATGTGCCCTGCAGGTGCCCTTGGAGCACTCCCAAGCCTGGGGCTGCAGGAGATGGATCTGTTTCTCGAGCTGCTTCTGCCAAACATCATCTCTCCTGACCTGGATCTGCTAGGACCGTGGGGCTGGGGCTGGCTGGGAGGTGGGGGGTTGAGCCCTCTGCTCCTGGTGCAGGGCCCTGCTCACGTTGCTGTGTCCTCCTCCCTGCAGGAAGCAGGTTTTGGCCACCAAAGCCGAGGCAGAGAAGGATGGTGTGAAGGTTCCCACTACGCTGGCAGAGTACTGCATCAAAACTAAAGTGCCTTCCAATGACAACAGTTCGGATTTGCTTTATGACGACTTGTACGACGACGACATTGACGACGAAGACGAGGAGGAGGAGGATGCCGACTGTTACGACGACGATGATTCTGGCAACGAGGAGTCGTGACCTGCTCCCTCTGTGCCCCTGTACTGCCCTGCCGACTCAGGCCAGAAGGGAGCAGCGGTAATCTAGCAGCAGTCGAGCAAAAAAGTTGGGGGGGGTGGGGGGTGGGGATCAAAAAACAAACAAAACAAAACAAAAAAAAAAACCACAAAAAACAAACTTTGTCTCCTGCTGTCTCCTGTTGTATGGATCTGTTTGCTCCTTTTTTATGGACCTCTTAGAGACCCTCCACAGAATGTCTGAATTCTTGCATTCTTAACCCTTTCATCACTGTATTATGATTTTTTTTAAAAAAAAAAAAAGAAACTCCCCTTTTCACTTCTTCTCAAAGTGTTCACAGCAAAAAGAGGTTTGCTCATGTTTAGGTTCCGGAGTTAAACAGTCTTGCATTGAGATGTTTAATGTATTTAAAGCTGGAATAAACCCCTGGGAAGCTGGGTTTTCAGGAGCTCAAGTGCTGCATTTACTGGGAAGAAAAACACACACAAAAAAATTTCCACACAAAGCAAATTGCCAAGGTTTAGCTGCTCCATTTTACAATAATAGCGTGTGTACATTCGTTTAGCCTTGTGGTGGTGGCTTTTCCTTTATAAGGTGTGGGGCAGAGAGTGTAAAGCTACTGTGTGTTGGGCTTGGTGGGATGTCACTGAAAGGTACAGTATTCCTTTTCGGCCTGCTCAAGCTGGGAAGCAGGTAGCCCCTGGAGCCCCCAGGGGGCACAATCAGCTTTGTCATGGAAAAAGACTTGTGATATGAACCCTAAAATAAACACTTAACACTTCATGTCTGTGCAACTGAGCCCTGGGTTGCTATTTATTTTTAATTTTTTTTAATTTTTTTTTTTTTCCCCCAGACTAGGTTGGGGTAGGCAAAGTTCAGTTGAGCTGTGCTGCTGCCATCTGCTGCCAGCTCCCCCTCTCTGGGGGGGAGAGAACAGAAGCGCTTCCCTCTGCCCAGGGGGCCAAGGTCCATCCTGGACTTGTTCTTGGCAGGGGGAGAGACTGGTGTCCTGCCCCCGCTTCCTGCAGCGTCCCCCCCCCCTTGCACTGACCCTTCTGGCTGTTGCTGATGTGGATCCTGTGTTGGCAAACGCAGCAGAGGTCAAAGCTCCCTTTGCCTGCTCGGGGTGGCCCAGCTGTCCCTGTGCCCACAATGGTGGCTGGGGACCGATGTCTCCCAGGCTGTCCCCTGGCTGGCTGGGGTGCAGGTAACAGTGTGTGGCCCCACAGGAGTGGGGTGAGCAGTGCTGTCGGGCTGGAAGGGGGGGATCCAGGGGCAGCGTCTGACAGGCTCTTTAGCAGCATGCTTCAGCTGGGGCACTGAGTTGGCCTCCTGCATGTTTTTTGGGAGCCCTTGGCAGAGCTTAGGGCCCTCCCTCCTGGGCAGGGGTGGGGGTGGGTGGACACAGCCCGCATGCTCGTCTCTACAGAACCCTCTTCCTTGGTCCCCCTTGCCTCGTTGCAGTGTGGTCTTGTGGGGCTGTGGCCCAAGGTCTCCTTCTGCATGATTCTCCTCCTTCACCCTGGAGAAGAGAAGGCTCCGGGGAGACCTCATAGCAGCCTATCAATATCTGAAGGGAGCCTACAGAAGAGCTGGAG
>JAOQGH010000019.1:9474593-9494078 GCA_025769975.1 Gallinago jamesoni
ATCCCTGGAGGTGTTCAAGACCAGGCTGGATGGGGCTTTGAGCAACCTGGTGTAGTGGGAGGTGTCCCTGCCCATGGACAGGGTTGGACCTCGATGATCTTTAAGGTCCCTTCCAACCCAAATGATTCTATGATTCTATGATCAGTGGCCAGCCCTGGCCTCCTGCACTGGCCCTGGCAACCCCAGGAGCAGCTCCAAGGTGATGGCACTGCTTGGGCAAAACCCTCCCTTCCCTTCCCATGGGTGCGGGGGCAGTTACCCTGGTAAGAACTGTGGGGGCATTTCTTTGTACCCCCCTCTCCCCCCCCCCCCCGTCCCCTTGTATATCTCAGGGTTTTCAATGGTACGTCACCAGCTGTGGTCCTTTCCGAGGGGTGTTGTGGTGGGACTAACCTCTGTTCTGCCTTCAGTGAGGGAGAGGAGGGGAAGGCAGCCCTCAGGGAGGGGAGGAAGGCTGGTGGGGCTCCGTTTGAAGTGAGGGGAGGCAGATGATGTGGGTTCCAGATGCTGCCTGGCCAGGATTTGCTGCAGCAGGGACCGGTCCCTGCTCCTCCACCCCAGGGTGGGGCTGCTGGTGGGTCCCTCTGCCCCCAGGGGCATCAGGGCAGCCCAGATGGTGATCCCTTGTGTGTCCCCCTTCCCCGTGCTCCCTGTGACCATCTGCCCTCCTGCTTGCATGTTGCCTGGGGGCAACTGCCCATCGCCCTCCCTCCCCCCCACCCAAAAATTGTCCTACCTGATCTCCTTCAGCTCACCCTTCCAGCAAAGCTCTTGGTGATTTTTTTTTTTTTTTTTTTTGGAGCTGGCGGGGTAGGGGGATCCACTGCATCCTGCGATGGTGTGGGGCACCCCCCAGCTTCACTTGGGCCCTGCAAAGGCAAGCACTGGTATCAGCAAAGGGGATCTGTGGGGCTCCTGGACTGGTCTTGAGGTCCACACAGGGGCAGGGACACAGGACTCCAGCTGCTTTGTGGGGAGGGAGGGCTGTTGGGGAGCAGAGTGTGGCAACGCTGGCTGTGCCGGGGAGGAGGTTTGAAATGAGCGTACTGCGTTTGTCAGGATTTCCCTTGTACTTTTGACCGTCTTCACTGTATACTCTCCAGTGACTTGTATTTTTTCAAGCTTGGTGTTGTAAGATGCATTATCATGACCCTTCTGTTACCCTTTTTTTTAAAGAGGAAAAAAAGCAAACAAACAAAAAAGCAACCTACTTTGAGAGCTCCTACATTAACCAGACTAATTTCTTTTCCCCACTGTCCTGTGCAGTGTCATTGTTTGTTGACTTGCTGGTTTCCTTTTTTCTGAGATACAAACTGAAGTATGAGGTGTTTGGTTGTTTTTCATTTTGTTTTTTTTTTTGAAACTATTTAAGAAATTGCATACAAATGTTTACCTGATCTGTGTATTCTGCTTTTTTTTTTTTTTTTCTTAACCCTTTTCTCCCGTCTCAGCCAATATTAGCGTTTACATTTGCAACTACGTGCCCCTCCAAATGCAGTTTTCAACCATTCTGAAACCAGCAGGGTACACTAGATTTCTTAGTAGTCTTTTCTTAGCTGAAAGCCCAGATGTTTTCCTTTTTTCTTTTTTTTTTTTTTCTTTCCTTCAGTATAATTTACCAGAAAGAATTAACTGATGCATTTTTTGTGTTGTCTCCCCCTTCAGTAGTTATATTTTGTCTTTTCTGCACATCTGTCTACTAATAAAAATGTGAAATGAAAACACTCCTGTGCTGTTACTTCCCTGTTGATTGAGCCGGGGATTTATTTGCATGGGTTCCTTAAAGCGTGGGACTGCAGCCGGTCACAAGTTCAGTGCCATTCCAGGGTCAGTGCCTGTCCAGAGGCATGAACATCTCTAAGGTTATTGGAAAATCAAGCTGCTGTTTGACGGCCACCTGCCTGAACCCCCAGCCTAGAGAACGACCTGACGTAGAGACGTGCTTTGGCAAAAGGCCATGGGCTTCAGCGTGGTGTTTGGTCTCCCTGAGTCGGCGCCCGGGAGGGGGACAGGGACCAGGGGAAGATGGCTCCTGGTCTCATGTGACCATCACAGGGAGGCAGGACTTGGGGCAGAGCTGGTGGTGGGCTCCCTGGCAGGGCAAGAGGAGGGTGCTCCTGAGATGGTCAGACAAGGCAGTGAGGGTGCATTTGTGGCTGGGCTGGGGGCATTGATCTGGTACAGAAGGTTGGGAGAGGAACTGAGCCATCACTGCTGGCCCTTCAGGGGCCTTTACTCTGCCTGGCCTGTGCTGGTCCCTACAAGCTGAAGAGTGGAGGAGTTTGGTTTAGCAGGACAGGTGTAGAGGAGTTGGACTTGCTGCATTTGGCATCCTTTGCAGGGCAGCAACTGCTGGGTCCAATATGTGGTCAGGGCACGTCTGCTTCATGGCCATGCAGGAGGAATGGTGAGTTCTTCACTGTGAGGATGGTGAGGCACTGGAACAGGTTGCCCAGAGAAGCTCTGGATGCCCCATCCCTGGAAGTGTTCAACACCAGGCTGGATGGGGCTTTGAGCAACCCATGGCAGGGGGGTTGGAAGTCAATGATCTCTAAGGTCCCTTCCAACCCAAACCATTCTATGGCTCTATGATTCCAGCTGCAGCCCTAGAGGAGTCTCCACTTTGGGGACCAGGAAGGCGAGGGATGGTGCTGTCTGGGCCTTCTGAGGGGGATTCAGGCTTGTGTTTCTCTCCTGCCCGGCTCCCACAGCACCAGGCTGCCCATGGCAGAAGGTGCGGTACCAAGGGTAGGACAACTTCTCTCCAGCCCACCCTGTGCTGGGTAAATCCAGCTGGGCAGGTTTGTTTTCCCTCCCCCAGCAAGGGCTGAGTGGAGCTGAGCAGCCACAGCTCAACCATCCTCCTGGGGGAGGTGGTGGGGACCAGAGAGGGAACGGCTGCTGTGGAGCCCTGCTGGAACGGACAGGTAGGGAAAGGGGAGTCCTCACCAGGAGAGCTCCCTGGCAGCTGCTCCCGGGGCCCAGGGGCTGCCCTGGGCTGGCACCAACTCTCCCCTCTCACCTTCCGCCGCTTCCAGCTGCCCCTGGACCCCGAGCCACCAGCACGGACCCACAGGGGTTTTCTGGAAACAAGAACCTCAAGTTCTTTGGGTGAGTTTCTTTCTCAAAGAAACAAAAGTTCTCCTCACGTGGGCAGCAGCTCCGGCTGGGGGTAAAGGAGCTGCTGTGAGCCCCGCGGCTGGGGCAGCCCCTGGTTCAGGTGACACCAAGTTCCCAGACTGCAGAAGCCTTTCTGCCTTCCTCCAAACTGCATCCCCCAAGCTGGCGGCAGCAGGACAGCAGCTGCCAAGGCCTGGGGCAGCAGCTGCTGAAGCTGGAGCAGAGAAGGGCAGGTGACTTCACATTGTGCTCCTCAGAGGCACCAGGAGAGTTGGGTGACACTGACCCCTCCCCCAGCTGGGTCTCACAGAACCTGAAAGCCGGTAGAAAAGACTGTAAGGAAGAAAAGTGGTTCTTATGGTGAATTTTTTTTTCTTGTGAGGACAAGACACATACGGCTTCACACTTACCCACCTCTGCTGCACAGGGCCAGGAAGCTCAGGAGGATGGGTCTGGGGCAGGAGCTACCCCGCAGGAGCCCTCACCACCAACCTTCTTCCTGGTGGAGGCCATGACCCTCATGGGCAAAGCAAGGGCGTGCAGCTGAGCTCCCTCCTTACCTACCCCAGTGGCTCCACAGGGTCTTGGGACAGAGCAGGACACCAGAGGACAGCAAAGGCAGAGACATCAGGGTGCTCCCAGGATCCTGTCCCCACTGCAGGTGCCCGTGGACTCCCAGCAAGGAGGTGAACTCACCTTTGTCCTGGTGGCCCACATCCCTTCAGACCCATTTGCTGCTTGGTGCCTGCCAGCTGGCCTTCTGCTGCAGGAACTGGTGGAAAGAGACAGGCCATAGCAGCAAAACTGTTACTGGAGTCTTTCAAAACACAGACAAACACCAGCAATAATGCTCAGATCTTTATTAGGTGGAGAAAGGGCTATAAAGAAATGGAACTCCTAAAACATTCACCGCAGTGGTGCAGGACAAGAAGGACCAGGAGTTGCCTCTGGGGACTTTTTTTTTTATAAAAGTGGGAAAGTACAGGTGAAGTTTCCATCCAGCAGCTCTGGCTTTCCTGGGCAGGGTGGCTCAGGGCACAAAGAGGTACAAGACACAGCTTATACTTTTATTTAAGAAACCGCTACATAGTTTTTGCCTCTAATGATGCAAAGGAGGTTCCAGGACACACTGAGCCATCCAAAGTCTCTTGCTAGAGAAACAACCAATCAAAAAAAAACCCCACAAACATTAAAGAAAACCCTGTGGGTTTTGTGGTGGCTTTTTTTTTTTTTTTTTTTGTATTATTCAAAAATTGAAAAACAAGAAGTTGAGGCTTCAACTCAGGGCCACATGGACCAAACTGCCCATGAGAATTGATCTTCCACAGCATGAGGGAGGGGGGCAGATGAAAAAGGGGAAGGCCCATGAAACATTTTTTCTTTTTTTTTTTTTTAACTCTTTAAAGTAACAGCTACACTGGGGGCAGAAATCAAACCAACAGGACATACCTTGATTCCAATTTTTTGTGGGGGGTGGGCCAGGTCTCTTTATTTGACTGAATTTAGAACTGCAGTAAATAGGTGGGCTCCAGCTCAAAAAAAAAAAAAAATAAATGGTACAGTTTGCCTTTGACAGTTACAAAGCCCATAGAGCTCAAACAAACAAGGAAGGATGGCCTGGTACAGATGGGAAATGAATAATTAGTTTTCCTACAAAGAAAACAGGTTGCAAGATGCAGAAAACCACATTTAGGCTCTATTACATTTACAAATACATACATAAATATATTACATACAACAGCAACTCAAAGAGGAAGCGGGTGAGTCACACAGAGGATGGATGGCTGGCTGCAGTTCTCCCCGCACGGATGTTTGGCTGAGCAGTTACTTCTTCTCCTAATAATTCCAGGAATGGGCTTCATCTTCTTTTTTTTTTTTTTTCTTTCTTTTTTTCTCTTCTCTTCTCTTTTATGTGTTATTGTGTTTTGCTCTTCTTTTTTTTTTTTCCTTTCATTTTGTTTTCTCCTCCTCCCCCTTCACTCTTCCCCCCCCCTCCCCGGTTTCAGATTTAGTTTGTCCAGTATGGAGAAGTGCCATAGGCGGTTTTCGTAGCCTGAGACTTTTGCTGCATGGTGCTGGGTTGGTTGCGTTGGCCAGATCCACCCTAGAAATTGGAAAGGAAGGAGACGTGGGCATCAGCACTCGCAGAAAAACAAGCCCTGCTCTGAAAGTCACCAGAAGAGCTGCCGGCCTCCGGGGACAGCCCTGACACCCACCAACGCAGCGACGCTCCCCCCCGAATGGGCCTGTTTCTGCTCTGCAACGTCTCTGCAGCTCACAATCCACAGAGACACCAAGCAGCGGCGCAGGGATGCACCACCCCCCCCCCAACACACCAGGTTGAAGCACAAGGAAGGAGAGGAGCAGGACTGGGGACATCAAAGGAGCTCTCTCAAGGTGAACACCAGCAGCGCGCCAGCCAAGGATGTGTCACATTCGGAGACAGAAGTCATTTCCTACTTCTGGACTCTAACGCAGAACACTCTGTTTTTTCAGGGAACACTTACAGTGAGGAAAGGGAGCCATAGGGGCTGTTGGGCTGGTTGAAACCAAATCAGAAATCAGGAGCCGACATGCAGCCTGCAAGGGGATGTCTGATTTTTCCCCCCTGAGTTACAGTACAAGTCGCAGCCCGCTCTCCTGCCACAGCCAGGGGACAGCAGCTTCACACCCGGCTTCACTGTCTCAGCTTCACACCCCACAGCCCATCTCTCCACACCTCACATCAGGATGGCCTCTTCACAGCATCACAGGCTGCCTGGGGCTGGCAGGGACCTCTCAAAGGCATCTTGTCCAACCCCTCTGCCCAAGCAGGGTCACCTAGAGTCAGTTGCCCAGGACCACGTCCAGACAGCTCCAAGGATGGAAACTTCACAACCTCCCCAGGCAATCTGTGCCCATGCTTGGTCATCACCCCAGTAAAAAAGTGTTTCCTGATATTTAGAGGGAACCTTCTGTATTTCAGTTTGTGCCTGCTGCCTCTGGTCTTGTCACTGGGCCCCTCTGGGAAGAGCCTGGCTCCATCCCCTTTACATTCTCCTTTCAGTTATTTATATACATTGGTAAGATCCTCCCTGAGCCTCCTCTTCTCCAGGCTGGACTGCCCCAGCTCTCTCAGCCTTTCCTCATAGGACAGATGATCATCATCCTTGTGGTCCTCTGTTGGACTTGCCAGTATATCCGAGTCTCCCTTGTACTGGGAAGTCCCACAGCACTCCCAGAGTGGGCTCACCAGTGCTGAGTCCAGGGGAAGGATCTCCTCCTCTGACCTCAAATAGGTGGTATTTTGCCTAATGCAGCCCGGGATACCGCTGGCCTTTTTCGTGGCGAGGGCACATTGCAGGCTTATGGTCAACTTGGTATTCACCAGGACCCCCAGAGCCTTTTCTGCCGAGCTGCTTTGACCCCCAGCACATACTGGTGTGTGACGTTGTTTCTCCCCAGGTGCACCACTTTCCACTTCAACTTGTTCAACTTCAGGAGGTTCCCTCCCCGACTTGGTCAATGGCATCGAGTCTGTCACTCTGCCATCACTGTCGAGGCACTTCCCCAATGAGCAAAGCAAAATCCAGAAGGAAATAAAAACCACCTGAGGCCCCAGTGGGATGCAGGTGGGAGGAACCTGCCCTCGGGCACACTGCAGAGGCAGAAGGGGCGGACTCACCTGCCCATCTTGCTGCAGATGGTGATGCAGCATCTGGGAATGAGGCTGCTGATGAGCAGGCAGGATATGGAGAAACGGGGCTGGAGCATAACCCGGGGCAGCACCAGGGTTCAGGGGCCCAGTCGATCCAAGAGCAGAGGGCAGGCTGAAAGGAGGTGGAGTGCCAGCATGGAATCCCTGCTTGTCAAAAGTCTGCACGAGAGGCAAAGGGGACACAGAGACCAGTGTGAGAGCCCCAATGGATACCAGACAAGAGTGGCCCCAGCACACATCCCCTGAACCTTTCACCAACCCCATGAGCAAGCCAGGTCACATTGAATACCTGCAAGCACTTCAGCAGATGAGTTTCAGCTCCTGTTCCCACCCACATTTCTGTACTAATGCCTCCAACATTTTATTTTAATTTCCACAGGTACCATGTTCCTTTTCTCCCATGACCTCTTTTTACTCAGCAGGACATGGGATGGCCGCAGCTGCCTGAAATCAGTCCCTCAAACATTGTAGGAGCTCAGCCTGGAATTACTTGACCTACCCAGGGTGGTCCAACAAAAATATAAGAAGAACTTGCAGTAAGATTTTCCTCGCCATGTCCAAAGCTTGACCTCTAATGCTGAGTGTGTAGCTGAGAGCTGGCTTCCTACCTGTAAGCGTGGATCCCAGCCAGACACCAGTTCCCCCAGCTGAGGGGACAAAAATGGGAACACAGGAGGTGGACGTAAGCCCACTGTACACTACAGCTTGTCAAAGTGCTTCTGCTTTCCCCAGTAAGGTGTACACTGAGCAGCAGTCCCACCTCGGGGCATAGGGGTGGGCACTACTGACCAGCATCTCTGGTGAAAAGCAAATGGCCTCTTGACTCACCTGCTTTGGGGGCTATTTTGACTAAAAACAATAGCACCATCACATTTCACCTGCACCCAGGACAGAGCACACATGGGGCAGTGGGCAGCAGTGTAGAGCTGCTACACCAGCAGCTGCCGTCAGCATCTGACATGGCAGAAGTGGTGGGACTGAAAACAAGACCCCTCTCCAACAGCGAACACAGCCAGCATAAGAAATGCCACGGCTGATGACCCTGAAACCCACCCCAGCTGCCAGTGCTCCCCAGGGACAGCCGTAGGCCACAAGGGAGGAGGGTCCAGCATTGCTCACCTGAGTCTTGTTGTAGACTGAGCCACTGATATCAGGCACACCTGTGTTACTTGAGGTCACAGAAACACCTGGAAAACAAAACAAAAAAATATGCCACTGACAATGACAAAGTCAACCACCACAAGACCTGCTGCAGCTGCCAGATAGCCTGATGGGGTTCTCTGTGCTCTCAGACCCACTGCTCCCCCCACGGGAAGAGGAAAAAGGGCTTGGCTCCTCACTCCTACTACAAAGTGGGGAACTATCCCACTGGTATAAATCACCCACGTCTGTGACCCAGTGGTTACTGCTTGGATTCAAATGCACTTCACCAGGCAGCAGCTGGTGGCATCGAACACTCATTTAAGCTCATGAAAAGCCAGCTTTCCCCTAGGATTAGGGATGCATTTGGCTCTACTGCAGCATTCAAAAGCTCTCCAGTAGTGGGCTGAACGATGAGACTCAGCATCTGCTACACGTTTGAGCCCTTGTCCTTTCACATTCTGCAGAAGGGTGAGGTCTGCACTGTTCCTCTGCCCAGAGAGAATTAATATCACTGATTCAGGCCGGCTTCCACCTGGACCAGCTGGTGGCACAACAGGCTCAGAAACACTCACCAGTGAGATGGCTCTCAAATCAGCCTCTTATTCACAGTCTTATAAAGACTACCTCAAGTCACTTCACTCGGATTAGAACAAAAACAGTGCTTCTTTTGGCCAGTGAATCAGAGGACTGGACTCAGAAGGTGTGCACTGCTCTAAGGCTGTACCCTTCCTAGGACACTGCTCTTTTTCGGATTGCTCCTCCACAGAGTATGATCAGTACTTGGCTGATGACAGTCCAGTTGGCGTTTCAAATGTACAACCAATGCTTGATACTTGCTTAAGCCCAAGGATAAACTAGTTAGTGCTAAGCAGTTCAGTGTACAGTTCTCAGGTCCAACCAGCATGTGCAGAATAAATCTTTCATATAAGCCGTATAAATTTTTCAGCCTTTACGGTCACAAAGAAAACATTTCCAGGTATGAAACAATGCAATGAGTTACAGTGTGTACAGACAGCAGCTGAAACAACAGCTCAGAGATGTGTAAACTGCTCTGCTTGCCTCTAACACTCAGCTATCTCGAGTGCCTACCAAGAAACTCAAAAATCTAGTCATCATTTGGCAGAGGACCATTTCAGCAACAGCATCCAACTGCTCTGGCTTCAAGAACATGACGCTGCTCCAGGACCACTACACTTCAGCAAAGAAAACCTTGGCAGAGGAAACAGCTCATCCTTTCTCTCCTGTATAATTGTGGACAAAGCTGTGCATCAGCCACACAAATCCTTATGCAAAGTTCAGCCGTGAAGTTTAGAAGGAACACTTGGGCCATTAAAAAAAAGCATTTTGTATACGGGAGATGGAGAAACAGCTTGGATCGTGACCCTGGTTTAGAGATGGCTGCTGTGTTGACAGCACAGCACTGGCAATACTGGGAGTCTGCCCTGCTGAATCCCTCTCAAGAGCAACCTCAAGAGTCAGGTGTTACCTTTCCCAGGTCCAGTGCCAGCAGATTTGTTTTGTGCTTGAGATGACCCACTGTAGCCTCCTTTGCTGTATTCTCCAGCTGCCGTTCCCTGCGTTAAGTCATCATAGCCTGCCGGTGTGTACAAGACAAGGTGTTACAGAGTGCAAGCAGCTCTGCAGAGGCTCAGGTGAGAAGCACAGTGGTAAGCATACCTGCTCCATAGCCGTGCTGCCCATAGCCACTTGCTTGCTGGAAAGGAGTAGAGGCGGTGTTCAGGTTGACTCCGTGCTGTTTAGCAGATGCTGGAGGCACCTGGACAAAGGGAGGGAACAAAAGGCCCTGTTAAACTGCACACAAAATGCAAGCTCCCTCTGCCTTCCAGTGGAGAAGGTACCTCCACCTCACCATGGGAAATTTAATCCGGAGTTGGGAGCACTGGGAAGGCCTGGGACACGGCGCTCACACTTCCAGCAGTAGCTTGCTGTAGTGGATTTGTGCAGGCTCCGAGTTTTCTGCTAAAGACGTCCGCCTGGTGGCGCTGCCACCCTGCCTCAAAACCGGCTGAATACCTCTTCCACACACTGATTGTAAACAGCAAATTCTAACCCACAAACCAAAAGAAGGAGCAACCACAGTGTTCTCCCTCCAAAATCAAATGAAACACCAACCCCTGCCTGAGGCTGTTTCACAAGACACAGTCCTACAGGGCCCTAAAACAGACTCATCTACCCTTCTGCCTGGAGCATCACCTCTTCCTAAATAACCTTCTTCCTCCTGAGACTACCGGTGCTGCTCTCTGACTAAATGGGGCCTTCTCTGTCCTCAAAAGGACTTCCGAGGCACTCTCAACTTGCTGACTCTTCAGGGAATGATAAGGGCTTTCAGGAACACTCAGTCCATGAACTGCAGCTGTCTGCTATTTACAGTAACCTGCAGAGGAGTCCATGAGTTTAGGACTTTTAAAGTTCCTGTTTTCTTGGAGAAGGGACTGTACCCATTTTCTCATGCTTGCAAGCTTTTGGAGATTCCTTGCAGACTGGGGAAAACGACACTGCTCCGTTCTTGTGAGGCCCCACCTGGAGTACTGCATCCAGCTCTGGAGTCCCCAGTAAGAGAAAGGCATGGACCTGCTAGAGCAGGTCCAGAGGAGGAGATCAAAAATTGTCAGAGGGCTGGAGCACCTCTCCTATGAGTACAGGCTGAGAAAAGTTGGGGTTGTTCAGCCTGATGAAGAAAAGGCTCTGAGGATACCTTATTGCGCCATTTCAATACTTGAAGGGGGTTTATAAGAAAGATGGAAAAAAACTTTTCACCAGGCCTTGTAGTGATAGGACAAAGGCCAACAATTTTAAACTGAAAGATGGTAAGTTTAGATTGGACGTAAGGAAGAAATTTTTTACAACAAGAGTGGTGAGACACTGGAACATGTTGCCCAGAGAAGCTGTGGGTTGGGGATAGTTCAAGGTCAGGCTGGATGGGGCTTTGAGCAACCTGGTCTAGTTGAAAGAAGTCTCTGCCCATGACAGTGGGTTTGAACTAGATGATGTTTGAAGGTCCCTTCCAACCTAAACCATCCTGTGATTCCAAGATGCAGGTTGGGACTGGAGAGAGCAAAAGTGGAGAAGCACGAAGAGAGGGTTACAGTGTAGGGTGTCACACTTACAAACATGGTTGGCCCATACTGGAATGCACTGGGTACCCCGGGCACCCCAGCGTAATAAGGTAACCCAGTGTAGCTGTAGCCTGGGGGCAGGGTTGGGTTGAGGAAGGGCTGCTGAGTTGTGTGGTGAGTCTGCGTTTGGTTCTGCTGCGGCTGGGCGAGCGTGGTAGCAGGAGCAGGGGAGGCTGAATCCCCACGGCCAAATTTTGTTACGTCACCTGTGAAAGAAAGAATCAATCAGAAAAGCTATCAAAGCTAGTCTAAATGTGGCAGACTGAAAGGACTCAAATCCTCTGAATACAAGTAGACAATTACACAAAAGAGCACATCCTACACCTGCAGCTGTTCATGGGAAGCGCTCTCCTGGTCTCTGTTCCTGATGGCCACAGGGACATTGCCTGTTCGTGGCACAGAACACTGTGCCATGGCTAATCCATTGATAAAATGGAGATACCAATACATACCTATTTCACACAGTCCAAGCAGATTGATTACTAGCAGATCACTGCAATAAAATGCTGAAAGCAGAAGTATGGCCAATAGCCAAAGAGCAAATGGTTGTTGGGTTAAAGTGTGACCCTCCTGGAGGTTAAACTGATTAGCTAAGCCTCGTGGGCAGAAAGCAAGTTAGGATTTACAAGCAGTGATGGGCACATTTTTGTCAATGTCTGTTTATTTGTCAAGCATGACTAGTTAGATGTCTGGTTCCTCACACCACCAAAGTTCTGGAGACAGTAGCTGAAGGCCAGGAAAGCAAGGCTTGCATCGTGGGCCACCTTATTGAAGAAGTAGGAAGGGAAATTTGATTATTAACCCAAAAGCAGCCTCCTGAGAGAAGTGATTATGAAGCAGAAAACTCTCGAACACTTGCCTTTTCTGGCAGCCTACAGAGCAGCACGTTCACGTGTTTTTTAGGGAGGTGACATACATAAATCATACCTATCTCATTCCCAACCAGTATTCCATTTTGTTGGCTACCAAGAAGTATGACAACACTTAATACCATCATTATAGGACTTATAATGCCTATGGCTACAGTTTTAAATTGTAATCAAATGGGAGTGGATGAAAACCACTGACTGAACACTCTGGATGGCATTAACATCATCTCTGCGCGCTGGTAACTGAAGAGCAAGAGCATGAATGAGGAAGAGCTTCTTAGACCACATGTTTTTGGGAATGATGTCTATTAGATTTAGGGAGGGTGAGGGAAAGCCTGCTAGATACAGCTCCTGCTGCGAACATACAAGTAGTAAACCAGCAGTAACAAAGCACGGGGAGCTGCTAGGGGGAGGTCTATTCCAGTGTCAAAAAACGAAAGCAAGCCAAGCTGCATTTCGAGAAGAACAACTGAGCTACTGCATATTTTTCAAGCACCTGTATATGCTTGGGAAGGGCACTAGATGACACTGCTGTTTATATTCATAACAATTCTGCACTTATTGTCAAAGGCTGTCCAACTTAGACCCAGAAGAAGTCACACAGAAATTACTGACCAAAACCATGAAGAAACATCAATGTCAGGGTTGAGAGGGAGATGCTTGCTTTTGTTTAACTAGTTTGAACTGATGTGTTTAACTCCTTACAGAAGGGAAAAATGATTGCTTTCTCAGCAATGGCAGAGTGATCTGCATTTATAAACCAGCACATCTCACCATCCTCATCTTTAAATAGCACTCACCTGAGTACGGATTGTTTGCAAGGCTCCCATCTCTGCCTGTCAAGGTTGCAGGAGCAGGGAATGTAATTCCGTAGTAATCCTTGGAAAGAGACAACATCTTTTATTAATAGGTGAAACGGTAACAAGAGGTGGACAGCTTTTATGAACACTGTATTATATGCCTAAGAAAATTTTAAAAGGAAGAACTGCAGGAAGTTTGGGCAGAAGCTGACCAAATTGCTTACAGCAGAGCTGAAGATTTACCTCTACTTCAAAACAAACCTGCTTTAGACATGTTTTTAATATGATATACAAATACTTAACCTCTTAGTGGTAAGTTAAAGGCAAGATCTAAATGCTCTCCCCTCCCAATCCTCATTGGGGAGGGAGAGTTACTACCTCATGACTGGAAAATTGATTTAAACTATGTTACAGGAGACCTCAGATCAATAGTCTCCAAAGTGGGATGCGCAAGACAGTCCATTCGGGTGCCTAAAGAAAATGGGGTTTGTACCACTAAATTTTATTTTTTTTTTAAATTAATAATAGTGCTTTGTTTAACCTTTCATCCGTTTTTTAATATTTATTTTTGTGTATGTTTTATGACACACATATTAGTACAGTAGCATATATACATAATTGAGATGTAAAAATACATTGCAGGTGAGTGGTCACAAATTTTTTACTAATGGGGTGTGTGATCAAAAAAAGGTGAAGACCACTGCCCTAGATCATTCTTATAGGTCCCCTACAGGAAAGTAAGATATTCCTCACCCTAGGAAGCTTGCACCAAGGATGACAGGTCATGCCAGCAAAACCAACAGAGCATTTTGTCTTCAGTTTGGGAGAAAAAGAGAAAAGTTTGCCTTTCCCACTCTGGGTGAACTCCACATGTGGGGTTGGTATTCTACTACATGGTTTTCTTCCTAATTTCATGGTTTATTCCTCACCACCCCAATCCATCAAGAGTTAGTGCTTTACCCACTAGCATACCCATTTCCACACATTCTCCAACGTTGTGAAAACATCTTCCTCCTTCATACCCCTCTCTGCAAATTCCCCAGCACCTCAAACGCTTGCACAGAGCTGTCAGCACATTCCACCTTGCTGCATTTCTGTGCATCATCCCTCCGTTTCCTACACCAAATCCTCCATCACTGAACATGAAATAATCCAGCAGAAATTTAGTATCGCAGGTGCTTTTTATAACTTGGAACAGTGACATATTTCTTCATCCTTTCCTTCACAGGTAATTCCACCTCATCAACTCTGGCATGAATCACTTAAGAAAGCAGAACAAAACTCACATTAGAAGTCTTAGCAGATTACTCAAAAGCAGCACACCTGTCTCTCATTTGAGGAAAATGCCACTAAAAGCAGATTTGGAGAAGAGATCTGAACTGGAACTGACACACTAGCATATTCCCCTATATAAACTGGACAAAATATAACAAAATCCACATAAGAACAGGGTCTAAGGATTGCAAGTATTCCCACCACCTCTCCGGTGGGGGACAAAATACATCAGCACAGCATAACCCAACCTTACACACCTGTGCATCCACACATTCAACACAAAAAAATCATTAGAAAATATGAATACATGCCAGTTATCTTTGCACTTCATGGCCACTCACAGGAAAACATCAGAAAAGATACTGTACTCTTCCAACACCATGGGTATTTCCTAACCCACATGCAGGAGAAGGCATGCAGGAGAAGGTGCCACAAGTCAAAACTGAAATATCCAGAATAGATTTAAAAAGTGAGACAGAAAAGGTCTGAAAAATTGTAAGTGCTTTGGCATAACAGATTCAAGCTCCACCAAGCAGCTTGCTGGGTACCATCCACACCAGCTAAGACATTTGTAAGATCTCTGTTACACAGACAGCCTGCAACAGACTGACAGAAAATATAGCAATGTAATTGCTATGGAATACACACAAAAAAATAAAAATAAAAAATCATAAACAGAAAATTCACATTAAAAAACTGAGTTCAATTAAAAAGGAACCCCCTCCCAGACATCAGGAGAAATCCACATTCTTGCTGTATCAGCAGCCACCAGCACCTTTCCACGCTGGAAGCTTCCCAGGAAGCAGTGACGACAAACTTGAGACTCTGCCCACTTTCACTTTCTATATGTAAGCAGACCGGCATGTCAAACACAAATACTCTCACATGCACCTCCCTCCCAAACACCTCACGTCACCTAATTTCTACAACCAATTCAAGGTGCAATAAAACCCCCCAAATCACAATCATTGCACAAATAGTTGATTAAAAAAAAAAAAAAAAAATCCTTTCTGACATTTATGCATTTATTTATAAATATCAACACACTGAGGAGAAGTAACTCGGTGGGCAGGAAGAATCGGAGATGACCCTGAAGGAAAGCATGCTTTAACTCATATATACAAATAATATACAAATAACATCAAAGCATGAAATAAGAAAAATAGGCATTGGTAGAGAGAGAAACTTGAAAATCAAAACCAAGCAAGAACACTTCACAAGAGGTGAAAAGGAAACTCTTAAATGTATCCCCAGCACAGTTGCCCCAAAAGCCTCTGCCCCACGCTTTCACATCGCTGATTGAACCATAACAGCACAACAGCCGGGCTCTCCCCACATCCCAACAGCAGCCCTGGGAAATAACCAGCTCCCCTTCCCTATGGCCACCTCCTGCTCACACTTTGACAGGGACAATAAAGTCCTCAGGAGTAATTAAATGGAAAGCAAAACAGAAAATGGAAACTGGGAAATTTTGTCTAGAGGAAAATGATGAAAGGAAAGCCACAGCACTGCATAAAACTGACAATCCAGCACGACCACAAACACAACACCAACTGCACCATCACCAAGCCTCACCAGTCTCCTGATCACCACCACTCATGGTGCCCACAACACTGCACAGCCGCCTGTGGCATGGCTCGATGCTCCTGCTCCACCTGACAGCTCTCACCACCCTCGCCTGCCAGCACATGCGTCCCCAAGACGCCACCTTCGCCTGGAACAGCCTCAACATCCTGAAGACCATGGCTCCCACGCCACCACAGTCCTGCCAACACTACCAGCTGCCCTTCCCCTTCCCTGACGCCCTCCTCCGCACCAACCAACCACAGCAAGCTGCTGCCATCGCCAGACACATCCTCGACAACCTCTTCGCCATCCTCAGCAGACACAGCATCCCTCAGCACTGGGATGTCAAGGCACAGCATGACCTTCTCAACAGCCTTCATCATTACAGCCATTACCTGGAGCACTGCATGTCAGCCAACAGGATGCTCATCAAAAGGCAAGGGCCCCGCAACTTCGTGCTCAGCATCAACAAATACTTCAAGCGTATCCAGCACTTCCTCCACACCCACAGCCACAGCGCCTGTGCCTGGGACCATGTCCGCATCGAAGCTCGCGCCTGTTTTCAACGTGTGGACAAGCTGATACGGCGAATGAAGAGCCAAGCCACTCCTGGTCCCTCCTAAACCCGCCCGCGCCAAATGCCCATCCCCAGGACACGTCGCAGGACACAGAGGAGGCTGCGGCAGCCTGGGCAGGGATTGCTCAGCATCACTCACACCTCTTCCAGCCAGAAGCCTGCGCCGATGGGGAAACGGGCATGACTGTGGTGGGGCCGGGGCCAGGCTGCGGCACAGCCCGCACACCCACACCGCAGCCAGAGCTTTGCTGGAAAGGAAGGAGAAGGAAATTGCTATGCTTCACACTCAGGGACACACGCGAGGCAATGGGGATAAGGACTGTACTGGGGATAGGGATTGTAACGGGGATAAGGATCGTGTTTATTATCCACAGAACTCAGACTGTGACTTCTGCTGATGGAGGGGAAGGCCCACATGGACACTGCAGAACTCTCACTATTTATAACAGAACTCTATTTATTTATTTAGTCAGCCTTTTATTTATTTATTTATTTGTTTATTTATTTGATCGCTTGCTGGAAATAAAAGACTTCTAAAAAACAACAAAAAAAAGAGGTGGTCATGCTTTTACATGGCAGGCAAAGACCGGGTCTCTGCAGGTGGGCAGGGATGAGCATCCCTCCCGCAGCACATCCCATCAAGGCGTCCTGCCCCAGGCGAAGGCTACAAACAGCAGGCCACCTTTGGGGACCCACTATGGTCCTTCAACCTTACAGGCATCTCCCACTCATGCCTGACCATTGGAGCACACATGTGCCCAGACAACATGATCCCTGCACTACATGCTCATCCTGTACCATCACACCCCCTTCTCGATTCCCAACTCTCTCCTACAGCCAGGACATGAAAGCTGTCTCCAAACCACCACCCCATCACAAACATCCATTCAGTGATGCAATAGCACCGCTTCGGAATAAGCAGGGTGGCATGGACAAGATACACCTCAAAAAGGCAAGGAGGGGACCCACAAAGGTCTGTGGAGATTTGGGCAAGCAAGAGTACCCCAGTGATACCAACCCCACCCAAAAACCCCAAAAAGCCCCAAAACCCAATGAAGATGACCAGGGCTGCTCACTGCTCTCCTACAACCACCGCAACCAGACCAGGATGCTCCTGCCTGTACTCACACACTAGTAGCCACAGGGACCTGCCTGACTACATAGAGCACATTGGCCCAGGGACTTTTCATCTCAACACATCCTTAGCAAACAAAAAAATACATCCCCCAAATACCACCACCCAACATGCCCCAAACCAACCAGCACAGCATTTCCCATGAAGGAAACTGCCCACACACCACCAGCATCAGCTGCTCCTTCACCCTCCAACCACCACCCCAAAAATATCTACCACATTTACCCCTCTATTCCGCACTCGTGAGACCCCACCTGGAGTACTGTGTCCAGCTTTGGAGTCCTCAACACAGGAAGAACATGGACCTCCTGGTACGGGTCCAGCGGAGGGCCATGAGGATGATCAGAGGGATGGAGCACCTCCCCTATGAAGACGGATTGAGAGAGCTAGGGTTGTCCAGCCTGGAGAAGAGAAGGCTCTGGGGAGACCTCATAGCCCCCTATCAATATCTGAAGGGAGCCTACAGAAGAGCTGGAGAGGGACTCTTTGTCAGGAAGCGTAGTGACAGGAGAAGGGGTAATGGTTTTAAACCGGTAGAGGGGAGATCTAGGCTAGATCTTAGGAAGAAATTCTTTCCTGTGAGGGTGATGAAGCACTGCAACAGGTTTCCTAGGGAAGTTGTGGATGCTCCATCCCTGGAAGTGTTCAAGACCAGGCTGAATGGGGCTTTGAGCAACCCGCTCTAGCAGAGGCGTCCCTGCATATGACAGGGGGGATTTTAAGGTCCCTCCCATCTTTAATCATTCTATGATTCTATGATCCTCTTTGCCCCTCCTGCAGGTAAGCCTGAGCAAGGCAACACAAAAGCTTAGCAGCTATTGCCTCCTAAGACCCAGGACAAAGAGGTTATTCTCCATGCTTAGTCAAACCACCTCCACCTCATAACTGCAATGGCAATGGTCTGTTCAAAAACAAAGGAACACATTCCACACAGATAGTGAGCAAGAAAAGAAGTGGGACCAAATATATTCAGATGCAACTTCTAGGTTGTCCTGCAGTTCTCCTGGTGTTCCCTCTAACCAAAACCAGCCTGTGATGCCAGACCGGGGGGACCTCATTAGCTCTGTCTTCTCTGAGGTGGCTGAAGAAAGGAAATCTCAATCAGACATAAAACCAAAAGGAGGAGAGGTAACAACCAGGGCTAGAACACAGGGAATTCAAAGGTAAAAGAATAAACACATTTTAATGAACTTTACCACAATGATGATACAACACCACAAGGACCAGGGAGGTTGTGGGATGTCAAATCCTGCAGACATATTTGAAAGCATCATTGGAATAGTACATAAGTAATTCCCATGACACCAACCCTACCGTGAGCACCAAATTGTACTCAAGACACCCAGAAAAACATAGACCATTGAAAAACCATTTAAAAACTAAAAAGAAATTATGGGACAAAGAATGATAAAATACCATCAAAACAAAACAACCAAAACCAGAGAGAGAAACAGAAGTTCCAGCAGTATGAGAGTACAACTGGAAAGATGTACATAACAAGGCAAACACTGAAAAACAAAATAAATAGAATTATTTCCAGATGACATTTTCTTTCACACAGCACAATGAAAAAGTGTCAAAAAAAAAATATTCACCAACTGACAGAATCGCCCTCAATAATTCAGGATATGACCCCTTCAATGATCAATAAGCAACAACTTAGAAAATTGATTTAAAAAGAACATCACAATTTGGTTGAAACTGACGAAAGGGAAAAAAAGAGATTGTAGAACATGCATCAATAAATATTCGGTGCTCAAGACCATTCACTAAAAAACCACCTCCTCAATGGACATTTGGAGGTCATGAGCTCTGGAGATTCCTTGGAAATACATCACTTAAAAAACTCCAAATATACAAATAGAAATGATGAATTCATATGGAAATAAGAATGACAAACATAGAGAAAGTAAAAAACAAAAAACATTACTAAAGCATTACATAAGGAAAAGAGAGATTTACGCAGAAAGGGAAATTCAGGGCAAAAAAGTGGCATAAGGACACGCACCAGATAGAGAAAGAAACCACAAAAAAGTGATACCAATAGAAAAATTATTCGGAGTTGCTACCCCACTGCTTTAACATCCCCAAACACAACACCCCCCTCCCGACAGACAACCTCCCTCACCACCCTACGCAACCAACACCACAACGACCCACTTCCCC
>JAOQGH010000019.1:9494178-9509043 GCA_025769975.1 Gallinago jamesoni
CATAAAACGACCCGCCCAACCCAAACCACTCCATCACACAACCCCTTCCTTGCACCACGCTCACTTAGGCTACTCTTTACACTTCAGTCACTTGGCACCACAACACGCCGCTTGCGCCGCTGCTAAATTCGTTGAACCAAGTGGTTTCGGCCAACCCGCCATCTTGTGCCAGACACACACCTCCAACATCAGCCTACCTCTTCCTCTCATCGTCTCAAGGAACGCCAAATCATCACACACCAGCCAGCTTCCCAAGCACACCACCCACCAATACAAACCTGCTTAATAAGACTACGGGCTGCATCACCAATTTGTCTAGGCCAACATGCACAAGAAATGATTCCTTACACTTTCTCTTTTTAGCCTCACACATGGAATTATTGGACACCTTAACAATTCTTTCTGCACGTCCTTTACTTTAGGTATTTTAGATTAAGTATTACACATGTTTTTTTCTATTTTCTGTCACTGCATTTAAATAATGTTAATTATCTACAACTTTTTGCTCATCTAAGCTAAACCTTCCCATCAAGAGGTTTACTGTACTCCAGGCTCTGTATGCCTGTGTTACATCTACTCAGCAAAAAGCACTCCCATCCTGACAGCATTAAGGAAGTCAGGCGACACATGGGAAGCATAGAGCGATAGAAGTTGAACAACACTCCTAGAAAACATTTTTCCTCCTACCAGTGTAACCGTATTTATTGGATTGCTTGGCAAGGCTTTGGTATTAAGGGAACTGCAGGTGTGGTTTCTGTGATGAGCTGCTAGAAGTTTCACCTCTGTCCAACAGAGGCTATGTCAGCCGGCTCCCAGATGTATCACTGGCTACGGCTGACCGCATCAGCCACAGTGGTTGCGCCTTTACGGCGACATATTCAAGAATGGGCTGGGGGAAAACACTGAGAGAGAACCATCTCTGCCAACGTCAGGGTCAGTGTAGAAGGAGGGGGAGGATGTGCTCCAGGAGCCGGAGTGGAGATTTAACTGCAGCCTGTGATGAAGACCATCATGAGCCAGGCTGTCCCCCTGCTACCCACAGAGGACCTACCCACAGAGGACCTCACACTGGAGCAAGCAGATACCCGAAGGAGTTTGTGATCCTATGGGGAGCCCATGCTGGAGCAGGCTCTTCGCAGGACCTGTGGCCCCGTGGAGACAGGAGCCCACACTGGAGCAGATTTTCTGCAGGATCTGTGGCCCCTTGGCGGACCTTTGCTGGAGCAGTCTGTTCCTGAAGGACTGCACCCCATGGAAAGGACCCACAATGAAGCTATTTGTGAACAACTGCAGCCCTTGGGAAGAATCCATGTTGGAAAAGTTTGTGGAGGACTGTGTCCCGTGGGAGGGATCCCACACTGGAGCAGGGGAAGAGTGTGAGATGAGTCCTCCCCATGGAGAGGAAGGAGTGGCAGAGACAATGTGTCATGAACTGACTGCAACCCCCATTCCCTGTCCTCCTGTGCCACTTGGGGTGAGGAAGCAAGAGAAAATCGGGAGTGAATTTGAGCACAGGAAGGCGGGAGAGGTGGGGAAAAGTGTTTTAAAGATTTGGGGTTTTTTTCTCATTACCCTACTCTGATTTGGTTGATATTACCTTAATTTCCCCAAATGAGTCCATTCTGCCCATGACCTTCCTGCCCTTATCTTGACCCACACCTCTTTCATTATATGTGTTTCTCTCCCCTGTCCAGCTGAGGAGGGGGAGAGATAGAGTAGCTTGGTGGGCATCTGGCATCCAGCCACAATTGACCCAACACACCATGTCTCTTCTGGCCCCAGAACTGCAAGTATTTTGTTGTTTTGCTGCTTGGAAAATAATGCCATTTATTTCAGTTAATGATTTGTCCAAGGATCATGCTTTCATTGGGTTGTTAAAAATCTTCATTATTACACTCAACTTTATTTTTTTTTAATTCAGTACCTGCAGCTGGACAGGGTTTTGTCTGCAATATCCCTGTACTCACCTTTGACTATCTGACTCTGGCTGTCCCCAGACTCCACATGCAAGACCTGGTACTGACTTGAACCTTTAATTATGGCATTCATCCAATGATACCTTCTTTTCCATATCACTGCTCATTGCTCCATTTCTGCCGCTAAGGATACACTGCATCACTTAATCCTGTGACTTTTCTCAGTTACATACTACCAAACTTTCTCTCCAAGATTTTTACCCTAGTTTTCTGAAAAGAAAAAAAAAGTTCTTTACCTTACTGCAATCTAGGCTGAGGCTCTTTGTTAATCTACCTGGGAGCTCAGCCTCTTTTACACACCATTTACTTTCTAGATCCAGGTAAGAAAGAAAACTTCATGTACTCTCCCTCATTTGTTCAAATGCTTCTTCAAGAATAGTCCCAAACACTCACTTGCATTTGTTGTCATGAAGCATATACAAATATCTCCACCTCCAAAACCTGTCAGATGCACCTACAGGCTGCCAATTTGTGTACCTGCTGTTCAACCCTACTTCTTGCTATAAGAAAACATTCACTCTCAGATTTCAACTAGACTCAACAAGATGTCATTTTGCTGCTATAAGAATTAAAAATTTCTCCACTTAAAAGCACAGAGCAGACTTGCTTCTATTTACAGAACTTGCAGATGGAGGAATGCACGATGAAACATTTGCTCTGTATCCATTTACACCACCTATAGAAATTGTTTGTGGGTATTTAAAAAAGCAGAATATAGACACAAAGATGAGCTTTTAATTGCCATCAAATGAAAAAAAAATTGTTGTGCAAACAATCAACACTGAAGATAACTTAATTAAAATTAAATAAACCAAGCCATTTACTTACCATTGGCAGCCTGGACTGAAGCATCTGGAGATCATCATAACCATAAATCTGCTTAAAGACAGATAAAAATACAACATTATTATAACACTTTTCTCTGACACTGACCATTCTCGGGCTTTAAACAGAGTTTGACCTAGGCCCAGTCTATTTTAAAGGTGTACAGCTATGCATCACATTGTGCCATCATGGCTCATGGAAGCATTCTAAGGCTAGTAGAACTAAGCTTCAAATGTCTTGTCACTGACATTGTTTCTTGGTGACAGCAGTCCTCTGAGGAGAGTTTGACTGTTTCATCTTCAACACTCTTTTTCCAGATGCATCATTCATCAACTTGTGAAAAATCTACAGGGCATTCAGTTTTGGGAGTAAGAGCAACAGCCATATTTCCTACAATCATTACTTCCGAATAGCGGGATTTAAGATTTAATGACTAGACTACAAGGCATCCTACGGTATCCCCTTGCAAGCAGTGTGATTAAGATGATTAGAACAGATTTTCTGATTCAAAAAACAGAAAACCAAAAAAATGTTGATCCTGATCAGATGTCAACAGGATATGTGCAACTTTTCAAAGCATGACAGATAGGACACATGGCACATTTCAACCATTACTACAGTAAATCTAATCCAGTAACTCAAACCTGAATGAGTCTTTACTCAAAGGGCATAAAACCTGATACCACTGAAAACCACAGTAACACACACGTTTAGCTTCAACAGCAGCCAAATTGGGTCCGTACCAACAGTTCTGCAGTTTAAGTGTCAAGAGTAACCCCCCACTGAATATATTTAATACATTCTTCAGCATTTGGAACAAGAATTCCAGGTGCAACATGTGCCAACAGAACTGCCTTGGCATAGACAGTAGCAGGTCTGGAGCGCCCATTTGTACCAAGGGTTAAGCAATCAAGGACAGGAACAATTAAATTGCTTACTGGGTAGGCAGGCAGAAGTCCTCCAGGTCCCACAATATACTGGTTATGCAACAAGGGCGGTACACCTTGGGGCAGGTTTGGGGGAGCTTTGCCTGTAGAATTAAAATACAGACACTTTAACAAGCCTTTAGAAAAGAAAAGGCTTCAGCATTGAGACATCATAGGTCACAAGCCCTGGCAGCTGCACTGTCATAGTTTGTAAAAAGCAGAACTACGCAGAAGAATTTTCTGCTTGTTGATGAAAGTGCTCCAAAATAGTCTGAAGAGTTTAACTATGCCTCAAGGAACAGGAAGCACAGGTTACTGTGAAAAGACTGAAAACAGTCTCATCAGAGAACAGTCTGATCTTGTCATTTACTTTCTCCAAGAGGACTACAAGATTTACAGAAAATTCTCCTTTCCTCAGTTGCCTCCTGAAGGCAAAATTTAGGCATTGTTCTCAACCTAAGGAAGCCAATTCTCTCCTTTCATTTTCTGCTCTGTCGACACTCTTCCTCATCACCAACACTAGAATGGAAAGCACTAAATGTTGCCAGCATACTTTTGGGGGGTGACTTAAGCAGCTGAGAATAGCAAAGAGAAGAAGATTGAAACAGTTTCGGCTGCCCCTAGGAAGCAGAAAAGAAAATGCACTGTGTCAAGTCATCAGACTTTTTATTTAAAAGGCATGGGAATAGGAAATGAGAAATCCTTCTGTAAGTAAGTTTGATCTTAAGTCATTCACTTCCTCCATAGGATTTCCTTTTAGCAGTTCAGGTTGATTAGAGAAGCAAGAGAGAATTTAGCATTGCTTGCTCTTCAGTGCAAGAAGCCTCCCCACCTTCTCTCTCTGTGGACCCTTTTTCTGAAGTGCTATTTGCTGTGGAATGACCCAGACATCAGACGCTTTCTTCCTTTCTGTAGGTGTGGCAATAGGGATGTGGCATATGATAATGAGGACACTGCAGTATATTTTGGTACTGCCAAATGAATTCAAGTCACAGAGAAGACTGAAATTAAAGCTCATGTGAACTTACAGCCAAGAGCTGATCACAACTGGGAATACAAACTGGGTGAATCTCCTAGCCCAAAACTTCCAGAGTCAGAACTGCTCTGGTGTCAATTTATAAAGCTCTTCAGGGATGGAATACACTATATAAATGCCACACAACACCTAACAAATTTTTCAAATACACAAAACCAGACAACTTTATTTTGTACATCAGCAAAAAAAGCATGCTGAAAATGCTAGTCAAGAGTGTGGATTTCTTAGTGTAGTTATGGCTGGTGAGATGCTTAACTGACAGCCCTGCTGACTGAAGTCCTCTGTCTATCCAGGTGATCTGTTAATATTGCAAACCTGAAGACACTAAGGGGGCTGCCCGTGTGGTAGCAGCTGGTATAGACACACTGGTAACGCTCAGGCCAAGGCTGTTTGTAGTGTTCATACTGCTTGCCATGCTGACAACTGAAGAGGTGGTGCTAGTGGCTGAGGTTGAAGCAGTTGAAAAGGTTGTTGAGGGCTGGAGCGAAGATGTGTTCTCAACACTAGTGTGCTAGAAAGAAGACAAAAAGAATGAGGATCACAGAGCAAATAAACCACAGTGAAAGATGCTATGGGGGAAAAAAAGAAAAAAAATCAACCCCCTAATAATCTTTTAAGTAACAGCAGCGCATGCAACAGAAAAGATATGCATTACCTATGTACCAAGCAAGCAACTAAGTTGCATGCTTGTGGTTTTTAAGTATTCAAAGAAAATCATTACATGAGAGTTTGATTCAAACTGCTTTATCATCACAAAATTATACCACAGTATCTCAGGTGTCACTCCATTGCATTATTTTTTGCCATCTGCTTTCATACTCCTTTAAGCTAGTAGTTGTTATTTTAAATAAACTCCTATATTCTGGTATTTGCCAGCTAACCTCTCCAGTGGAGACTGCTAACAGCCCACATTTTGAAGAAGTTTCAGACAGCCACCTCTAATTTTTTTCTTTTCTTTTCTTTTTTAATACATTTGTTGCAAAAAAATCTTTCTTTATTCCATCCCTCCATGTTGGCACGAAAATTTCCTCTGGAGTTGTGTGACTGACAAGTATCTGCAATAGCTATTCCCGATCTAATAACACCCAACTTTTTTTACCACTAGAGGGCTGGCCGTCCTTCTTCCCTGAAATAAGGCTCTTGTTTCAGTTCTTACAGAGTACTGGGACACAATGAACTTTAAGAGAGGGTGTTAATCATCAGATAAACTGACTACATGTCAAACATCTGTTGAAATGCAAACAGGACTTACTGCATGTGATGTGCTTGAAGACAACACTGAGGCTGGGGAGAGGCTGCTCTGATGATTGGAAAGGGAGCTAGAAAAACATTGCAAAAAAATTAGTAACAATAATTTTTCCTAGAACTATTTTTAACACATATGTGTGTATACATATATACACACATATATGTCTATATATACATATATATACACAAACACAGAGTATGTAGTAGGTTATTAGTTAAAGAATAAAAAAATGTACATCTGTGTCTACACATATGCACAGTAGAATATTAAAGAAAAAAATTGACTGTAGGGGCATGTGTATATATATATACACACACATACACACCCCTACAGGTATTTATTCCTTTAAATAATATCCTATTACCATTTAATGAAAAAAATTGAAATACAGAGACAACTATTACTAACAAGAAACATCTAAACTATCACTCATTTGTCTTTATCAATTTACTGTATTTTTAGAAAAACAATAACTGCTTCAAGTATTATGTAGCAATGACTCCAAAACACGTAAAGTCCAAAACCAGAAGGTGGTTCACACAGGACATGGCTTGTTTCTCATTCTTTCCCTAAGCATTTTTTCTCATTTTCCCTGAGCAAAATGCTGCTGCCTGCCACAAGGGACAGGTACTAATTACATGAGGCAGTGCTTCAGTGTGACTCACAATGGTATTTCTCACATTTTAACCTGCACAACACTAGTTCAACCAATTAGAACCGCAAGTATTTGCCCCGTAACTCTCCCAAAAGTCCCAATACACTCTCAAAAGATAATGATCAAAAAACCCAGCAAATAAAGAGCATCAGCGAAAGCCCCCCAAATCAGCCATACTACTACGAATCTGGCAATTTAATCAAGGTTGGTTCATATCACTACACCCTACCAAAAGCCATTTCCTCTTTGAAAAGATGAATCAAACTATCAGTTCAGTTGTACACACACACTGTAAAACATGTACATAAAGAAAGAATCCTCTGCTGAAAAACATCTGCAGATAGCTTAGTTTTAGGGCACTCTGCTTTAGCACCATCTTTTTTCCCCCTAGCTGACCAGGCCTGTAAACTTTTTGCAGTAACAGCACCACCAACATTGACCTTGTAATCCAAAAATCTTCAAATATCTCCCTGAAAGGTGACTGAAAGTGTTTCTTAAACATTTACACTGACAAATATTATACTTTACAGTTGAGATCACAAACGTAACTTACAGTACAGTATGGAATAAACAAAATAAACATGGAACAAAAGCCATGGAACAAAACAAGGCCATAAAACCTGTGTACAGTTTGGTGCTCAAAAAGCCCCTCCTTGTGTGAAATCAGAGGCAGACTTACCATAACAAGTATTTTAGTGTTCTCTATGGAAATAGCCACAAAAAAATAAAGCAACTTCACAACACAGCTACAGGCTAAATTACACACACTAATTTAAGGGCAAACGCTCCTAGCAGCTCCTCAAGGTGTGGGGCCAACATAAATCTGGGCAGTTTCATAGATTAATTTTACCTTGATTCTTTAAAACTGTTACCCCATATGCAGGAATTACAATGACACCACTTTGGGTAGCAAGGAAAGAAAAAGCTCAGTTCAACATACAGTTTTGTACTACTTCCTTGCCCACTCTCCCCAGCTCTTCTAATAAGCCCAGATTCACCATCTGACCTATAGTAGAGACGCAGACAAGAGCTGCCAGCACAATCAAGTCAGACATGTTCGGAATTCAGGCATCATCTTTTCGTGGCACCTGGTATCTGCCCAACAGCAGCAACCCTCCAACTAGAATTTCTACCAAAGTATGCAGCTTTTCAACAAACAAATGTGGGGAGATGATGTTTCTAATGTGAATGAAATAATTCTTGTTATTCAACATATTTAACATTTTATTCAACAGAAAACACTAGTGTATTAAAGGAGAACGAACCATGTCATAGCTGCGAAACAGGAAAAAAATCCTGTTTCTTACAGTAACAAATACAATATAAAAGTTAGTATTAAAAATACAATTCAACCAGTATAGCCTCAGGACATCACCTGCCTGAGGACGAAGCTCAAGTGACAAGCACTGAGAAAAATCAGGCAGATAGTGCAAATGAGTTAAGCTGTGCTGAATGCACTTCCAGAAATGCCAATCTGGTATCTCAAAGTGTCTTAACAAAATTTCTTAGAAAAAGAAAAAACACACATTTTCCCCATGGAATTATTTCTGGTATTTAATTTTAAGAAACACAAATACAAATGAAACTAGAATACTTCAAAATTAGCCATGAAGCAAGTATTAAGGAATGATTTCTAACACATGACACTAAACAAATGGCAGACACTGTGGACAAAGTAGGAAAAGCAAACCAGAACAATCAATTTTGCTGGCTGGCATGATTGAAGCATAAAGACCCTTGAAAGGCAAAGTTGTTTATATACCACAAAAACTTGAGGGTAGCAGCTGCTCTATCATTAGGAAGCAGCCCAGAGCTCATACTCTGCAGCTAGAAACATCCTGTTCTCTATTGAATCTCTCTCCAAATTCAGAGAGAATGTCAGAAGAGGGAACCATGGTGTCTGACAGCCCCCATACACAATCACCCTCATGTTTGCCCTTTCCCCAGAATTGAACCCCTTTCAGTTTACCACAAGTCCTACTATACCTGCTTAACTGGGAAAGTGAGCTGCTGGCCAAATCACTGGACTGAGGCAAGTTGGGCAACGTTGCTGCGTGCTGAGACGCTGAAGGCAGAAGCGAAGCAGTGGTGGACGCCACGTTAGGGAGAGACCCAGCAGAAGGTAGTGAGGGAGAAGGCTCTGTCTTAGGCGCTGGAACTGATGAAGTAGCTGCAACAAGTTAAAAAAGAGGCATGCAAGTTACAACTCCAGTTTACCCGACATCCCAGACTGGATTCAGGAACACAATGGTATTCTCCCCTTGGTTTATAAAAACCTGACCATTAAGAACCAGTAACAGTATCAAGCAATCTGAGTGTTCAGGAAAATTCAAACAGCAATAGAACTATCATTTTTTTTCCCTTTAAGTTCTCCATCTACAATAGATTTATTATTTTCACCGCTATACGTGCATGCAGTTCACCTCCCACTACCTGGATTACTAGCTTTTGCTCACAAGTCAATCTTCATTTTAGAATTCCTTCCCATTTGGTTCTGCAAACATTTGTGCACTTTTCAAGGTACAAATCTCCTTTTACCTACAGCCCTGCTTCTTCATTCAAACTACACAGCACTTTTAATGAATGAGACATCACTGGAGTAAAAGGGCACATACTACTTAAAAGTTCAGAGTACTGTGTCAAATGTGTAATGCAGTAGAATAAAAGCAGCTACAACAAAAGGCTAGAACTGAGCACAACATTAAGCACTTTCAATGGTTAAAGAGTTGCCAAATATTAACTTTGTCCTAGATAACACAAAGTATTTAGCATTAATATTACTTTTTAGTAATTTAATTTAGTTAATTTAGCAATTAACATTACTTTTCAGACTACACAAAGTAAAACTTGTTTACCACAAATGTGTCTTTCCAAAGGACCACTACACTGTAACAAGAGACTGAACAACTCTACTGCTAAACATAATCCCCAGCTGTTTCTACACTTATCTTTTGTCCTGACAAGATAATATCAAGAATTAGAGGCACTCACCCCCCCAATAAAACCCAGAAAGAGAGTTGAGCCCTGCCTTCTGCTGGGCCATACTTCCATACTACACCAGAGACCACTATTCAGTGGATCATCACTAACTTGCAACGCATTCAAAGACAGTTTTAGAATGGTCACCAAAAGTCAGATACAGGCTTGGAAGTTAGCTATGCATCACAGTTTGTTCCCGTTACTGGTTTGCTTTTCTCACTAAATGACCCACGTCAGGTTGCTGAACAGGGTGCCACACCAACAGAAATCAAGAGGCCTTGGCATTAAGAGGATGACTGACAACACAGAGGGAAATTCAAGTGACAAACAGAAACATTGTTATGAAGGTGGCAACTGTATCACCTGGTACCTCCTGACAAGATACATACAAAACTAAGTAAACAACTTTTACAACTCCTAATATATGCAGTGGATGATTCCCTTCTTGAAGAGAAAGTAGACATCCTCAGTACAAGGGTCAGAATCACCATCTTCATTGAAACTGCTTACAAGATGCCTGAATACAGTGTGCATAACAAAGAAAACCAGGAGACAAGTAGGATGGTCAGAACCGTAACACACCAGTCGTGCTCTGAACTAAGGATTTTGGAAGCATGAGATCCGGATGTTAAAGGACAACAATAGCAAAGGCAAGAGATGAACCACTAATACTATTATTAGCACAAACAGAAGTGGAAAAGGCCAGGACTTTCAAAAGTTAAGGGAGAATTTTAAAATAGTTTGGATTTTGAAACAGAAGGCGGCTGATTCCAGGTTATGTGCTTGAGATATAAAAAAGCACCAGAAGTGTTATCAAAACTGCCATAGAAAAAGGGACTAATAAAGCCTCTATAGAATAATTACAAAAATACTAAGAATTCTCAGATCTTTGTTTTCCACAGCAAAAAGACACGTCCTGTACTGAATTTCATAAACTGTTTATTAATTACATACACAAGAGTAAGAATTTTTTCCACTTGAAAAGTTGTCACTATATATAACAATCTTTTAAGTGGTAACTCTTCTGTCACATACAACGCCTCCTGTGCATTTAAACTGAACTTGGCACTTGCAAAACACTGTTTACAGGTCTGAATACTCAACTTGTTTCTACTCAAAAGTGTTAAAAAAAAAAAAAAAAAGGCTGCCCCACTAATGATCTACCTGAAGAGATGTTTAAGAGGAGGACAGACCTAAATTTGAAGTGTTGGAATTAAAAAAAAAAGAAATTAATTTACACCGTTGCCCTTGAAAACCTTCACAGAGCAGCACATAAAGTTCAGAATAGTGAATGCTATACTTGTATTACTTCAACTCCAGGAAGAGAGCTGTAGGGGTGCTAGGAGTAAAATATCACATTAGAAACAGGCCGACAGTAACGCCTGCATTGGAGCCAGTACTGTGCTAATGTTGGTTGCCCTTATTCCCCCACTGGCTTGAAACAGGGCAAGTAGCACTACACATACTGAGAGGTACACTCAAAGAATGTGACTTCGTTATATTACTGCTAAATGCTATTTGCAACCTCCCAGCTGAGAACTGGAAGAATTGCTACGAAATTTCATATTATTTTTTAACTTTTATATTTTATTTTACGTTAAAAAATTTTTGCAGGTAAAATCAAAAGGAAAAGCAGCAGCAAAGCAGCTTCTCTAATAATAAGACTGCTTAGGTTTGTAGATTTAATAGGGCTGGTTTCATACTCCAGTTTTAGTCAAGAAGCAAGCAGTGTATCCTATGCAAGTACAAAATAAACTCAAATGCATCAGCGAAAAATTAGGGAGAACAATATAAAACCAGATATCACTGCTACAGTTGTGCAAGAAGCAAGGAAAAATCGAAAAATCCTGTGCACAACTAAGCTTTGTAAACTTACTGTCAAGAGTTGCCTGTGTTCTAACACCACTGTGCCCGTTCTGTAAACAAATGAGAAAGGAATAAATAAATCATCTTAGAGATATATAAATTTCAGACTGAATCACACACTGAACATGCTTCATGCAAAAATTCTATATTAATTCTAAATTGAAAGACAAAAAAGGCAGAAAATTAACTTTTTACTGCCTTTAACAAAACTACTTAAGAGTTGTCTCAAGTGCAAGGTGTCCTGAACATACAGAATCCCATACACTGCCCATAGTACACCCATCAGCAGACCTTCCCATGTACTGCATATAACATAAACTTCAGGTCCACACCAATATGAAAGAAAGAATTGCATTAACATATAGGAAATGGTTGTGCTTTTGATCTAATGCAACTCACAATTTTAACTATCCAAGTTACACAGAGACGACATTTTTTTTCCATTGAAAGATAAGACTTGAGAAGCACCAGTTGTTTTTTGGATAACGCTGGAGTACAGAAGTGGATAGTCTACGCTTGATCCTCACCAGTACATACGAGCTAGTGCAGAAGACAAGTGTGACTGAGCCATTGCATAACAAAGGCCAGAAGTAAATAAACTTACAATCTCTCACAAGTTCCTTAAGCATTTAATAAATTAAGTTCTCTTAAAACAAACCTACATTCCATATGCAAAGAGAGTAGGTGCTGTTGAATCTCTGAAGAGATCCTCGCTGTCCTAGATTAGACATCTCCCTATGCTTTTTAAAATAAAACATGAAACTAATTCCCACTGGTGTTTAAATCCAACAAAAGAGCAATGCTGGAGGGCCCGCAAAAAGTTTGGGATCCATTTGCTAGATGCACATAATTTTAATAAATAATATACCTTTGGATAAAAACTATCAAGTTATGGCAAAATACCATGACTAATATTTACACAGAGAGACAGTTCATTTTTTAAAAGCTAAGCTTCAGGGAAGAAAACTCAAGTAGAATGTTAAGTGTTACTAAGAAAAAAAGGTAAACAGCAATTTAAGATGTCAGAACCCATAAATTCAAAGGTTTTATATCCCAAACACAGTATTGCCAAAAACAGCTACACAATAGGAAAAGTAAAAACAAGTAACAGGGTGGGCTTGGGAATAAAAAAAATACCACTTGGCTTGGTTAAAAGTATTAACAAAGCACGGTAATACAAGCCTAACCCAGATAAGAATATTTCACCTCTTTCAAGTTATTATTTCTGAAATTCACTCACCGTAACTGCAACAGTGGTTGATTCAGACGGAGCCATGGAACTTTGGTACGCTATCCTACTATGCACAGAAGTCTGGTCATAGGAGGAAGTTGTTGTTACTGGGCTAGTGCTATGTGATGAGCAAGTCAGGCTGGAAGAGGTGATGGCAGAAGTTGTGTAGGTGGACTCCTGTACTGTATTGGATATTGGCAAAGAGGTATTCAAAGGATCACTGGAAAAAGTAAAAATTATTTATCATCTTGGTAAACACCTTCATGCAAATAATAGCACCTATATAGTTATCTAGAACCTACCTTAAACATGCAGTCAAACTTACATTACTTATACTAAAAATTCTAATCACAATTATTTATATATATATATATATAATTTTGCTTTGGTCCCAAGTAACCACTGCTGCAAAATCACCAGCTGCAGTTAAGCACCATTCACCTTCCACCTGCCAGCCCAACCAAAACCCAAGCACTTTTCAGTCATGTTATTTGCACCTTTTCAAAGGATAAACTGATGATCATAATCTCTCTCTCCATTTTAAACAACCAGATCCATAAAGTCTGGTATATGATGAGAGACATCCAGTCTCTTTTTACAATAGTATTCAACATCACAGTTGCAGTCTAACAGAATGAACTACACAAAGAGAAAAAGATCCTTTAAAATGTGCAGGAATGTTTTACTTTCTAAACAGTTTATATCATTTATAGAACTAGAAATGAATGTGAAAGTTCATTATTACTAGTATTTCAGAATTAACTTCAGGAAGCTTTTGACTGAAGCCAATTTTTGAATGAATAAGGAAGAAATAAATGGGTTACTGGTACACTGGCATTTATCGTTGCCTATTTTAGCATTTCAATAAGAGCTTCTGCACACTGAAATCCTGGCTTTTTTTCTCATCCCATAGGAGCATGAGATGTGTAATCTGGTGCCAATCTACTGACACACATATATGGTACTAAGGTCATCTCTCCTGGATCAAAAGCAGAAAAGTTTAGATTCTGAGGGAAAAACCCTGAAAAAAACTGGAAAATCAAGACAATTAAACATGAAAAGACAATTCTATACAAGGTAGGTTATTATAAGGTCAGTTACATTCATGTCATCTACAGCTTCACATCAAGCCATCCATGGAGATTTGGTTGTCATTAGAAAAGAAATTTCCCCTTTAAGATGCCACCCACAGAAAACACTTAGTCTTACAAGTCACCATATTTTCCTCTCCCATTACACAGTTACTGAGGCTTGATGTTTTTGGCACAAATTGACCCCCTAAAGAAGACATGTAAGAATGCACAAGGGGAGCTCACACGTACTTTAGAGATTTTGAGTACAAGCTATTGTTGGTCGCCTGGCTGGTATTCTCACTGCTTGAAGCTGATCCAAACTCTGGGAGTGCAGGCTCTGATCCAAACTCCAGAGCTCCAAACTGAACATTTAACTCCGTCACATCTGCTGATCCCGGCATCTCCACTGCAGAGACAGGAATCTTAAAGAAGGAAAAAAAAAGCCGTAATTCTTTTGCAGGCACTGTCTGTTTTGAAGATATCAGTAACTGAGACCCTCCCCTCCATTAGCTACAGGCTTCTTCAGTTACTGCCTCAGCCTTCACTGCTAACTAGATCTGCTGTAACTCTGCTGTTTACATCACACAAATTAACTACATTCTTGTAAATTGAAATTAATTGATTCTGTGACCCGATCTCGAGCTGAAAGAGTAAGCCATACTATTCTACAATACCAGAGAGTCATCTGTGGCCAGCCCCCTTCTGCCAACATTCATCCTGTGGCTAAGTCAATCCAAAACACTCAGCAACAGTCATTTTCCACATGGAGCAATCAGATACATGCTTGGAAAAGAAAACATCACTGTATTTCAGACCTAAACCCGATCCATCTTAGAATTTACTGCTTTATAAACAAGAAATATACCATGGTCTTTGCTCTCCTTCTCCCTACCAACTTATATATAGAATTGAATCATAGAATCATTTGGGTTGGAAAAGACTGTTAAGATCATTGAGTCCAACCATAAACCTAACAGAATCACAGAATCACAGAATTGTGGTGGTTGGAAGGGACCTCAGAGATCATCAAGTCCAACCACAAAAAAAAA
>JAOQGH010000019.1:9511171-9536109 GCA_025769975.1 Gallinago jamesoni
TTCAGCAGGGGAGTTGGACTAGATGATCTCTATGGTCCCTTCCAACTCTAAAAAATTCAGTGAAATTCAGTGAAATGAAAAATACATACAATTATGAATAGACAAAACGGGTATCCTACATCATTCTCAGCTCAACAGGGAAAGAACACCGAGATGTGATGCACACTACGAAGAAATTATATAGTACTAGTTCAAAATTCATGTAATAGCTAGAAAAGATAAACTCAGGGAAAAAAAGACAAGATATGGCACAAACTTTTACGCAGCTAGCGGCAGCATAGGCACAACGAAAAATAAGTATTTTCCAGGAGCTGTTGAGAAATAAAGTCACATCAAAGTTCCACGTAAATATTCACGCCCATTAAATCAAAGATGAAGGCTCAACATCTTCTAAAGATGCAATGACATTTATGGATAGGCTTAAGCCTATCAAAACTTAGTTTATGACATACTCATAATGTCTATTGCCTGCAAGTAAATGTAACCCTTACAATGTTGTAATCAAATGTATTATTAGAATCACATTTTTTTGAAAATGTCTTTCATTAAGGTCATTTTAAACTGTCACTGGCATTAAGAAATTTTACAGTCTAAATGAGAAAGAGAGAGGAAGCTATGTCAAAGCACTTACCAAACTGACTTAGGACTGAGGACTGAGTAATGGGCGGTTTCAGATCCCACGATGCTGTTGTAGTCGCAGCAGTGGCGGTAGAGCTACTATTGTTTTGTTGAGAGGTAAACTGACCCAGTCCTGGAGATTTCAACTGGTCTAAGATTTGGGATCCAGTAGAGTTGGCCAATTTAGAGGACCCGAGCTCTCCAAAGCCAGAACAAAGAACTGCAGACTACCAAAGACAAAAAAGAAGAGAGGAAGGAGTGGAGTTCAGTATTTAATAAGTAATTTGAACATAGCCTTGGGATCAGTGCCTACAGCTGCTGTTTGGCAGCAACTAAAACCTCTTCAGCCCTAGATGACTAACAAATATCCAATAAAAAAATTCAGCTGTTGTAGCATATGGCCAGACCCACTTTGATTATCACCGATCCAACTTCCAACACTGTGATTGCAACAATCTCACTACAAGAAAGACACTGAGGTTCTGGAGCAAGTCCACACAAGGGCAACAAAGCTGGTGAGAGGTCTTCGAGCACAAATCTTATGAGGAGTGGCTGAGGGAACTGGGGATGTTTGGCCTGGAGAAAAGGAGGCTGCGGGGAGACCTTACCACTCTTTACAGCTACCTGAAAGGAGGCTGTAGCAAGGGGCAGGGTTGGGGCTCATTTGCCAAGAAACAAGTGATAGGACAAGAGGAAATGGCCTCAAGTTGGGCAAGGGGAGGTTTAGACCGGATATTAGAAAAAATGTTTTCATGAAAAGGGTTGTAAAGCATTGGAACAGGCTGCCCAGGGAAGTGGTTGAGTCACAATTCCTGGAGGTATTTATAAGACAGATAGACATGGTGCTGAGGGACATGCTTCAGTAGTAACTTGGCAGTGTTAAACTGATGGTTGGACTCCATGATCTTAACGGTCCCTTCCAACCTTGATGATTCTATGAATACTGATTTACTTAAATCCATGCATCTCAAAGTAGCACATATTTACTAATAGTTGAACTAATTTTCATAGAACGAAGGTAAGAGCCCAATTTCAAGCCTTCACAATTGACTCAGAAACAGTCAGGTTTCCATAAAAAGCAGTCAGATGTGTGTTTGGAAATAACCCTTCATAGTCTTCTGGCATAGAACTCTTCACTATAAACAAATTATTTCATGCTAAATCAGCATGCAGTAAACGCATCTGCTCTCTACTCAAAAATTAATACAAGTACTTACTTTATGTAAACCAAGAAACAACTACTTAGCAAGACGAGAAAAAAGTAATCTTTTTGTGTGTGTGTGTGTGAATGGATGGAATGGAATCCTTAATTCTATTCCTTCAATATTTACAACCTGAACTTTACAAACACTGAAACATCTCATGAAATGACCAGTTCTGGAAAAGTTGTTTAAGCTGAAATAGGAAGAATATTTAGAAAGCATAAGATAATTTTACCAGGCTTTGAGGAGAATAAGAATTTACAGCACTAGAGCTGCCAGTTCCTGATGCCATCTGTGTGCTGTGCTGAGAATTTGTGAAGACTAGGGCTTGGCCAAAGGTCTGCTTCTGAGGTGCTTCAAATGAGCTGCCTTCTGTCTCTTTCACAGAAGTCACAGGCTTTTGAAGCAGTGTTACCAGATCAATGCTGTAAGAAAAAGCAAAGTTTGGTTGGAATAAACATGCTGTTTAGGGTCTGCTGAAACTGAAGAATACACTAACAATACTAAAGCTGTCATACTGGCAACAGAATTATTATTGATTAACACTATTTTCAAATATTGTTTGTGTGACATAAAAAAGAGGTAAAGGGTTTTGCCAGAAAGTAATATTCTGCTATCTAAACCTCCCACTACAGTTGGAATATAAATTATCTTTGCACTCCTTTCAAACATTATCAAATGTATAACATCATGCATCATATAAACAACCTGTATGATTAATACAATCAAATAACTGGAGACAAGTCATAAAGGATATATTCAGCGAGTCCTGCCTGCAAGCCCATTAAATATATTAATAATCCGTATTTTCTGTACATGACGCAATCTCTTTAAAAAGAGCAAAGAATCAAAGTCCTACATCTATATAGTGTGGGTTTGAGGACAGTAAAGAATGAAGTTATACATGCAGTGACTGAGTATGTGATGACATGGAAGCCAGGGGCAGCAGAAATAAAACCTAAGTTTCTCAGATAGTAGGTACATATCCAAAATTACCACACATACCTAAGAATGAGAAACATGAATTTTCTTATATTTTGCATGGCTTACTAACCTCCATCACACATATAGCATGGCTTACTAGCCCCTACCATATGTCTAGCACAGGCTTATCCAAGAAAAAGCAAAGCGTTCATACAATAAAAGAAATCTACTCCAAAAATTCTGACTTAAGTTTATCCTAAATACACTGCAGTCTTGGGCTGAAGAGCTGCTTTCAGCACTTTCACTAGCGTAGATTTCTTAATGCCCAAATCTGTTACAGCAAGTATAATGAAACAGAAAAACAAGCACACAAAAAAAAAAGCCACACACACCAGAGTTTGAGTTGATTAACTGAAATATTTTCAAACATAATTTCAGGGACATCTACTGGAAGAATACAATGAACATGTGAGCATATCACCTTTAAGAAGGAAAGGAATATAAGTTGTAGACCAACTGACACAATGTTTCCTCCAGATAACATCCCCATTATAAGGAAAATTTTGCTGCAGTCCAGAGTACAGCTACATCAAGATGTTTGAGACCATCTAGTTTTCAGATGTCATGCTATCCAACTACTGAAGTCTTCAACACACAAATTTAACCTTCTCTCCCAAGATCTAAGGCTAATGCAGGCAAGTGATTTGACAACAGCATCAGCCAGGCATTTGATGAAGACAGAGGCAAGCAAAGGAAGGCAGCAACTGCCATATTTTTGGTTCTGTACCTGAACTCTATATCATCACTTAAGGCAAGTAATTGTGATGCTTACCAGGAAATTCACCTTCTTACCAATGCAAGCTTTTCTGTTAGCATGTTTGTCAAAGCACTATGTTCTGAACATTTTCTGTGTCTACAGGGGCAGGCTTTCCATTTTCTGGACAACAAAGCCTGAGCTTCCTTTTCAATAGTAGAAAACTTTTCTTCCCAGCTATTTTTGTTCTTGCCTGTACGCAGCCTTTGTGCAGAAAACAGGGTCTTCACAGTATTATGCTTATGGATTTGGCCAGTTTGACTCCACTTCTGTAGTCAATAATAAGTAATACAAGAACCCACAAAACCAATGATTTGCAAACAAAGCTTTCACAATTTTGAAATTAGCTTGACCAATCTCTGACTGGGGCTACCTTGTGTTTTATTCAAAATTTTGTATGTGCAAGCTAACATTCCTTCACCAAGCAGAAAGTTTTTAAGATATAGGGAAAACATGGAATAAGAGTTTACCTTTGCCCAGGAGTCACATGGTTCTCAGCTGCAACAGAGGAAGCAGTGAACACTTTTGTTTCAGAAAGCTGAAAAAAAAAAAAAAAGAAGGGGGAGGGAAGTTATTTTAATTGTACACACACTGACACTTCATTGCTATGACATCTGCAAAATCCCACCTTGCTCATGCACTTTCAAGATAAAAATCAAACCACCATTACAACCAGCTCTGGTTAAAATGACAAAAACATATAGTCAAACTTCAGCAAAATCTTCTCAGTAGAATCAAGTACCAATGTAATTAAAAGCATTAGGAAATCTGATCTACTGAACACACACAATGGTATAGTAATGTAACTACATCAGTTTGAGCAACAGTTTAACTGAAAAATATACCAGTAGAAGGTAATTAACGTGGCAGTTGATATATCATCCTTGTAAAGATACCTTGTGCAGATGTAATTTTTGGACTCTATAGAGCAGCTCTGATAAACCTTATGCAGAAGCCTAACTCCCTTGCACCATTTTCACTCATTTCATGTATCCCCATGTTTTACATTTCAGCTCACATCACCAGCAGAGGCAGTTTTGCACTCAGGTATGTACAGCAAACTAGCGTTCGTGATTCCTTCTTGGCATTTCTCTAAGGGTGGCAATAACATCTTAAACCCATTGGTCTGTGAGCACAAGTTCAAAAACAATAATAAAGGGAGAACGAGGCAATTGCTTATGCTAGTATAACCAGTCAGGCCATCCACAGCAGAAAATTGTACTGCTTTCACCATGCTGTTACAATAACGATAGATACCTGCACATGGAAGGGGAGCTGGCTGGTTGGGGTTCTGAGGGAAAAAGGGGTGATTCTGTTTTAGGCGAGGGGGTGGGTGGGTATGGGTGTCATTGTTTACTGTTTTGTTGGGGGGGGATTTTTAAATTAGCTTATATTTTTTAGAAAATAGTAGTTAAACAGCTACAACTTCATAGGGCTAATTAATTTTTACTGAGAGGAGTCCTTGCAAACCAGAATAGGTCTTAAACCAGGACATGTTAGGTTTAACAAGATAAAGATCTGTACAGCTAATGGTTACATTTTAAATTAAATTTGCACAAAATCACCCTTAACTACTTCGGTGTAGCTTTGTATTTAGACTAAAGAATAACTGACCTATTCAAACACTCAAATAGAATCCCTTTAGAATGTGACATTTGGATACAGATCTTCCAAGAAATTATGCATAATTAATTGCATACATTGTTAGCAGCCCAGTTTAAAGGACATCATGGACAAGAGCCAATTTCATCCACCATCCCACAGGCAGCGCTACTGAAACAAATATATCCCTGGATGCGGTCATCTGATTGCGATTCTCCTATGAAATACTGTTGATTTAAGCAGGATGCACATGGGCTCACTTTCCACTCAAAGTGCAAATGTTCCATGTAGTCTCCTAGCGTGCACTTAGGTGCAACACACTGTGACACACAAAAAATGACTACCACCACAGTTCCCCCTTCTGTTTCCTTCCCTACCCTTCTTGTGAATACAACTTATTTTAATCCCATCTTTCTGGAACACAACTCCGTCTTGTGCATAATAATGCTGCCAGCCTACAACTCTACGTACTGGCCAAAACAAAAAGAATATTCAGCTCAAGCATATCCCCATTTTAAAAGGCTGTTTCTTTATTGTTCAGCTCTTTCCCCACTGGACGTGTTACTTTAGAACATGTGCTGTAGGTTTTGTAGTATTATGAGACTCCTGCATTAAATGGCACAAGGAGGTCAGCTAATGGCACAAGCAGCAGCCTATGGTCTGCAATCCCTCAGTTAAATATTAAATTCTTTTGTAATGTCAACAGTTCATTATGCTCACATAATCCAGGATAAGGCTAACTGTGGCCAAAACACTGACGAATCCTTAAAACTAAGTAAATCAAGGAGCCTGAGGATGTTTGTGACAATGCAAAGGCATGCTTTAGGTATGAGAGAGGAAACATTCTCAAGTGAACCAGCATGCAAAACAAAAGTCTCCAGCTACCAGCTTGGCTACACTGAAATTTACACTACACCCTGTGGCAAACTCACTACCATAAGCTCCAATCAAGAACTTAATTCAAAATCTGCAAGGATTACAGCATTTGCACGTACTTCGTGCAGCAGCAGCTGAAAAGTTTTACTACACAGATGTTGTTAGTATTTATCTTAGAAGTATTATTGGCTCCTAACAAAGTTATTTACACCCACCATACGCTGCACTCACAAATCTTTTACCAAGACTCTGGCATTTTCCTAGAACCGAATGAATGGTTGTGAAGCATTTGCAAACATCAGTCTGACAAGGGCATTTCCTCCATCTGCAGTGAAATGCCTGTGCTTTTCAGCTCTTGTTCCTGTAACAAAACTTATTCTCCAATCACTAAACAGACAATATATTTAACAACTAGCTATCAGCTCCTACGGCCAGTTGATAGATGAGGAAAACAGGAAAATGTACTCCAGCATCCTCATAAAAACTCAACATCAACAAATCAGAAATAACAAACCCTTATTACTGTTATTATATGATGTACTGAAGTTAAAGAAACTAAGTTCTCATGTTGCTTCCTGATAAAGGAAACATTCCCACCAAAATACACTTATTTTATCCTTATTTTTTAAGGTGTTGCTGTTGTTTCAGCTAGAAACTAAGACTACCAACATTGAACAGAAAATGTTTGGCTTCATCCACTTTCCAGCAATTAGTATGTATTCTACAGATAGATTCTGTAGATAGTATGTATTCTATCTCTCCCCTTAATTTTATTTTCTTTAGCCAGTAGATCCCGATCACAATTTTAAGAGGAAAAAGTAGAGCCATCTACAGTACCTCAACATTGTCTGGTCCTTCACTGTCCTGAATTTTCCTTTAACAAAATACAACCAGTTTTCACTGCAACTACTTTCCACTCTATTTAAGAGTATGCTTACAACCTACTATACTTGCTCAACGCTCACTACTAAAGATAAATACCAGACATCACTACTAGATTACATCAATCCAATCCTTCTAAGGTCAAATAACATTAAATTTCACTGATCTGCTCCTAAGTTGTGTCTGACTAGAAAACATTGCATTTAAACAAAAATACTCTTCAAAAAAACACCTCATCTTTATCTGCACACAGCAAATACATCAGCTTCCTTGACTGTCTTCTTCATCAGTCATGCTGGTAGAACTGTTTGCTTATTAGACATTTAAATGCCTGGATCCATATTCCAGCCACAGGTTGATAGTATGCCTTTTTCTGCTAGACTAAAACCAGAGCCCTTTATATGCTAATAAAGCAACATTTTCATATAAACTGAAAATCTCACTCTCAAGCACCTCTTCTATCAGTAAGTAATTTTCAGCTATTTTACACAATTTCTGTTTTGTAAAAGCAATGAGTAATCGGATGCAGTGTTTCAGAATGAAGTTCAGGAGAGTCCACATCCAGAAATATAAATCAAGAATGATTTAAGAGACAGGGAATAGAACCTACAGGCAAAAGGACTGCAACAGCCTTTTTTGCCACAGCATCAGCCCTTGAGGAGGTCTCACTGAGCTGTTCTCTTTCATCATCCACTACAGTCCTGAAACTTTTTTCAGTTACTGCTTTCCAGAAAACAACCCCTCAACTTGGAGGTGTGCCTTTATTCTATAAAACAAAAGGTCACTTAGCTATATTAAAGCATTTGTCATTTCAGCAGGTCAAGTCTAGCAGAGGTCTACCTTTCTCTGCATGACTGGCTTACTTTTAATTGCCATTCTAATATTTTTTTTTCACATATTTTATTCAGCAGTAATTTTTTTTTACTTCCCAATCATTGATAAAGACACTAGATGGCATCTGCCCTGGGAATGGATTCCTTTACAGCCCTCCTAGAAATGCCCCTGTTCAGTAAGAGTCCTCCAGCAAAAGATTTATTTGATGAAATTTGCAAGGCAGTTTTAATCCACTTAATGTGTTTTGTGATAGCATGTAATTATTTTTAGAACAAAAGACTGAGATAAAATCTCTTAAAGAACATACTCTATCTTCACAGTTAACTCTTAATTTACTTAGAGACTCAGATCAGGTTTATTTGAAATAGATCTATTTTCCATAAAACTACATTGAATAGCACAAGCTGTATTCTTATGCTTCTATTTTTTTAAAATCAGATGATTCAATTTTTCTTTTATTTTCCCTCCAGGGATGTTTTGGGCTAATTTGTTTGCAGTTCACCATTTCATTCACTCTTTCTGAACATCAGCACATGAACAACCTTCTCCTACTTACAGGGATTTTTCCAGCACTCCAAAATTAATAAAAATTAACAACTGGCTAGAGATTTCATCTGCCACTGTTTCAAGATTCATGTACAAATTACTCAGGTTTAATAATTAATTTTGACAAATTCTATCCCTACTCACTATTGGCTCAACACCACTCCTGTACTACAAACACTATATTGTACCAGCATCAAATAGGGGTGAGAAACAAGGCCAGAAACGTTCACTATCCTTAGCCCTTAGTCGACTTCTATCATATACTCATATCATAAATATCATGCAGAAATAGAGAACAGATTTAAAAAAAGACACCAGCTTTTGATAGCAGTAACTGATACAGAAAACATACAAATTTTAGCGTTTCTTTTCATTTTCTTCAACAACACAGCCCTCTCATTACGTAAGGACAAGAGTTTTCTTATCTGTCACACAGTATTACTCACACATTCCTAGGGATAACACTGACACATACCACCCTACAGGATGGGGCAAAAGGGATGACTTCTAAGACAATCTTTTATTCTTCTGAAAATAAACTTGAAATAATGGATACTGCTATAAAAGATTAAAAACTTATTAAAAACTAAGTTTTCCTTTCCCTGTTTCCTGTTACCCCATTTGCTTCCTGAACCCCTTAAGCTCTAATACAATAACTAAAAACTTAAAATCACAAATGTGATTTTCACCCACCATGATCACAAATGCCGAATAACTTGCAGACATGAAGACATCCCTTGCCTTGTTGTAATACTTTAGACAACACATTATGATGAAACAACAGGAATGAAATAATTAAGTGCTAACTTCAGCATACTAGTATCTATCTCCTTTAATATTCTGAAGATGAAGTGGACTATGTGGAACAATTACGCAGATTTTAAATAAAAAGCATGAAATGAGGAGTCTGAAGTTGACAGTAAGCTTCAGCACTTCATTACATAAAAATCATGTGATAATATAGCTTTAAATCCCTACAGAATAGTAGAGAGAAGTATGTGGTTAACATCTACATTGAGCAGTGAAGAACTATAATTCACGAATACTTAATTTGTGTAAAAACTTTACATTTTAAAAACTTAAAATTTTATTACCTATGTATTATCCACCAGCCAAATAAATTAGTATTTCTTAATTACATTTTATTTAAAAGATAAGCTTATCTAAATATCTGTATATTTTAAACAGGAATTGCAGCAAGAAACACAGTAAGTAATATCATTACATGCATACAGGAAAGCATTACTTCGAACATTTAGTTTTTGAAGACAATAGAGAAACTCTGAAAAGGGTAAATAAACAATCGCTCTACCCAACAAGGTACACTTACATCTTCGTTCCAGTCTTCTGCTGTCCATTCTTCTATTGAGTTTTTCCATGCTCCTATTGCAATTTGGGGAAGGAAAGAAACCAGTTACAAACTAAAAGCACAATGTCATATTTCAACCCTTCTGATTTATATGCAAATCTCTTTTCATTATTAGTGGAACACAATGTGAGGAGATGGTGGTTGGAAACACGGGATGCTCTAGAAAATTGGTCTGCAGATTTAAAATGTTTGGATTTTTTTTTCCCTCCCTTTAATTTCTAATTTCAGGATTTTTTTAGCCATTATGGTTCCAGGCATAATTTGCATGAACGCATGTCTGCAAGCAGTGCTTAACCCCAAACATTGTAAGAACTTCCTCACGTATCCCCAGTGATGGTGAGAGGTTACTCAGCCCTCCCATAGGATCTCTCAGTTTCATTCCCAAATTCACACAGAGCCTGAACAAAACGCAACCACAACATCTGCTCTGACATCCATAATCCTACTTTCAACATATTCAAATTCAAGCTATGCCTCTGGAGGCTTCTTTCCAACCTGCTAACTCTCCCCTCAGGGCAGAAAAACCTTCCACTGCTAGAGTAATTTTATTTTAAAACATACATAATTCTTACAACGGCAGCAGAAGAGTCAATAACCTTCCATTGTAGCTGCAAAATATTTCTTGCCATAACTTGTGGCAGGGTTTATTTGGTGAACACTGGAGCACAGCACCTAGTCCACAGCTTTTGGCAATGGGAAAACTACAGCAAATGATCCTAGAGGTGCAAAAACCTGATCTCTTCCATAGGAAACAGCAGGCACAGACATTCAAGAGCAATAAAAGGACTGAAGGCCTTGCCCGCCAGTGTAAGCATAGAGAAGGTTATCGCAGCAATAACCCAAAGCTTTCATTTAAACTACAAAACCACGAGCAAAGAAAACACCAGCAGTAATGTTCCTGCTACCATCACCTTTGATCAAGTACGAAAGAAAAAGAATTACTGTTTTAATCACCTCCTTTTACTTAACCAGGACCCCTCTGAGACACATTCATCCAGAACCAAGACCCCTGAAGACAGCATCAAATCCAGTTCACACTAATGTCATCACTATATTAGTGAGTTCTTTTCTACACCTTTACAAAGTAGCACCTTGTGCAGAGGAGGGTTGAATGGAAACAGGCCTACCACAAAGGTACACACATGGTGTGGAGAAGAGAGGAGGTTTATACCTTGGAATCCAAAATTATTTGGCAGGCCCTGAGCAAGGTAACATCCACTCTGTGCTGGCTCTGTGGAGCGAATACAGAGTTCCCTGAAACATCTCACTGAATTTCACTGAATTATTAGAGTTGGAAGGGACCGTAGAGATCATCTAGTCCTACTCCCCTGCTGAAGCAGGATTGCCAAGAGCTAGAGCATGTTACTCAGGACTGCATCCAGGCGGGAGCATCTCATGCTCACGGTTTACCAAACAGTCCCTAGCCAGGTTTCCACATGTTGCAAAATATCAAGGCACTTGAAAAACAACTAATAATCATATCCCAGCCCAGAAAAATTACTACAGTGCATCAGATTTCTAATCCACACATTTCCACAGAACTTTTGGAGAGGAAGAAAAGCCCAATGAGCAGCAGCTTTTAGAGAAACAGTTGATTTTTCTTTCCCTTCTCCTGACCAGCACAGGATCCCTTCCTCCACCCTGCTAATGTTTCGCATCAATCAGAGCAAGGCCTGTCTCTATAGATGACAAACGTCATGTTGGTGCCAGAACCTACAGAACCTACTCTGAGCTCTGTAACCAAAACAAACATAGAAAGAGTTCAGACAAATCAAGCCCAACATTTGAGCATTCCCCACCACCCTTGGGAGACCGAACGTGTTTGGACTAGTATTTGGGACATTTTCCTGACACTCAGTTTAAATGTTTATCTGTTGCTCTTAATTATGATCACGGCTCTGTGCCCTTTATTCTTTTCAAATACAAAGCATAACATTTGCTCTTTTATTAGTTTACCCAAGCTGCTAAGTTTATTACTGCCACTTCTTAACACTCTGCCTTTCCATCTCAATTCTTCCAGCCTCAGTTATTTCACTGTTCTTCTCCACATCAAATCCAATTTGCTAATGCCTTACTCCTATTGATGGGACTCTAAATCAAATCTTGTCACAAGTGTATCAATTTCCTTTTAGTCCAAAATCTACTTTGGCATTACTGCAACTCCACATATCCACTCCCCAACCTTTACCCCCATGCCTTGCAAAGCATCACAATTTAAGAGTTCCCTGTTTTCCATTCAACTTATATTTTCTGTTTTCAAGGATCCTTGTCATAGCAACTTCAACCTCAATGGCTCGGTGACTCTCTTCTGTTTCCCTTTGCAACAAGTTCAGTTTAAGAAAGTTAAAGCCAATAAAGAGTATCCTATATATTTTTGGTAAGTCTTTAGCTATTTTCTTCTAATTCTTCACTTCCTATCACACTACTTCCTTTTTTATTTTTCCCCTTTTTTGAATAATCAGCCATAGATATAAGACCACAAATAATTTCATTTTTGTTTATCCCAAACATATGTACTAATCCTTTCCTTCTGGATTACATTCACGTTCTAGAATGACCTGCAAGTGTCCTTAAAATGTTCCTTCCAACTTTTACAGCAGCTCTTAAAAAAACAAAAAACAAAAGAACACACCACAACTTCACATGACAACGACTTCCTTGTAACTTCCAAGGTACGCAATTCCCTTCTTCCCCCTTGACAGTTCCACCATAATTTATTTTTTCTTTCTTTCTGTTCTTCGGTTTCAGAGTCATTTAAGGCTGCCCACAACAAAGATAATGAAAGAAGTTTCTCTGTGACATTTATTAAACTCTATCAAAGTAGAGGTATCAGTAAGTTACCAGAATACAATACCATTTTCACAACCCACTTTGAGAAGCGACCACTTCCAACATAATTTATTTATAATATCTGCTGTTATTTGTCATTGAGGATCTCCCACTGCCTTGTTCATTACAAAAAAAAGGTGAGAGACTGAACTCTCAGCATGCCTGTAAGAAAATGCCAATCACGCTGTTCAAGTTGTCTGTTCTGGATGAGGATTGGTCATTTTGTCTCCTCCCATCCATCTGCAACAATTCAGGGCAGGAGGTTCTAGAGCACTTTCAGAGGAAGTATGGAAGTAACTACATTTTGGAAACAAAGAATCTGTTTCTCTTCAATTGAAAATGTTGATGTTGATCCTTTCCCAGCACTGTATTAAAGTGGAAGTACTTAGTAAATACTCAGAACTCCACACAGAGTTTGTATTTGCATGATGTCTCAGAAAACACTTTGATAAACAAAACTACTTCTGTTTCACCAAGTAGTTGCCCAGTTATCTCTTTTTTAATGTAACTGCAGATGAAAGACACTAATTTTCCAAGTAGCTAGTATAAGCTGATTTTGTTTTCAGATAAAAGAAGAAATAGGACTGGGTAATGATGAATAAAGAGAGGGATTTCCACCCTGCTTTCCCCCTCTATGTATACTCTGATCTGACATCCTTCACTAGCCCAGTTGCAGGCTTTATGTATGCATACATATATGTATGTATCCATACATACACATCACCCTCATTTACATCTTTAGTAACTCCACATTAGTAACTAATTTACTACTGGGACTCTTGTTTTTTAACTAATGTAACAGCACTGTAAATTAAGTGAAAAAAACAACAGTAAAAAACTAGTATTTGTGATTAACAAGCCAAATCAAGAACTCAACTACTTTTAGCACCACACCTTGCCCAGGCTCCCCTTCCCCTTACCACTCTTTTCCATCTTCCTTCCTAGCACTCACTCTACTCCTTTAAAACTACTACTCCAGCTGCAGCCTCCTCTAATAAACCTCAAGATGCCTTCCATCACAAGGTTGAAAGTGCTTCCCACTTGGACATAACTAAATGATTCAATTTTAAAAGCCTACTCTTTTTAAAGAGATCTCTTCTTTTTGGCTCATGGACCATTTTTAACTTTCCTACAGTTTGTCTAAAGATGACTCACCATAAAATAGAACACTCTTCCTATAGTCATATATAGAGAGATATTTTTGTTTTGTCAGTGATGGTGCTTTTGACATGTGCCCTGAAATTAAGTTAAGATTAGTAGCAAAAAGGTACTTGGCACCCAAAAAAAAAGATTCACACTCAACTCGTTTAATTCCCACCAACCAAATGACTTTGCAAGGACTCTCCACACTGACATTCACTCATTCATACCTGTAAGAACCACTAATCTGACAAGGCCAGGGAAAATACCCAAATGCCTTCTCTCACCTTCTTGATACCATGCTCCCCAACTTTCACATACATGCCTTAAGTTGTATTACTGAAATTCAGTGCAGTTCTCAGTGACATGTACAGAGCCTAACAGCAAAAAACGCATTTGAAATTCAAAAAAAGTTACACATGTCAACTAGTACACTTTGAATTTCCACCAATCAACATCAAGTCCCTCATGTAGACACGTGGAGACACATCCTCTTATGGGGATCTGTTCAGCCACACCAAGCTACTCTTATTCCTAGGCAGAATCCCTGCATTACTGAAGACTGAAGAGATGCTTACAAGAAGGAGCAGAGGTTACTATAGGAAAAGCATATGAAGGCTACACAGAGTTAGCAGGGAGGGTCACAAAACATTTGAATTCACTTGGAAAGTGGAGCAGAAATCAAAGTCGTCTGTAAGCTGCAGCCTTACAGTTGTGTTTATTAATAACTAACCGATGAATTTTCTACCTCTGGTGCAGTCTCCTCATGCCTGCCTTGTCTGTCTTCTTTCTTTAATTAGTTAACCTTATTGCTTCTGCAACACTTGAGCCAACATACCCTGCCCTCCGCCACCATATAACAAACCATAGTATCAGTATTCCTAAGGGAATTTTCAAGTCATTAAGTGTCCTTCTAATTCATTACCTGACAAAACTACTTGAAAAACTAACATGAGTGAAAGTAAAAGGTGAATTTCTGTTTGTGTTAGAGCACCAAATAACTTCAAAAGCAATTCCTTGGGAAGACGCCATATTTGGCAAAAGAGTTCCCTTTCAGTAGCCACTCTCCCGCACTGGACTAGAAGTTAATCAGAGTGACAACACAGCTGCCTAAGGAGTCCTTCTAAACTCTGAGCTCGTTCTTGTTTTCTCTGGTTAAGTGGAAAAAAGCTTGTACAAAGTTAAGAAAACTGCGTCTCAAGCGTCTCACAGCACAGCTCAATGGAGCACACCTTTGCCTCCAGAATCAGTCTTTTCCTTCTACACTTGATACAGGGGTTGATGAAAAATCTTCTGAGTAAGCTTCAACAATGAGGAGACCAGAAGAGTTACCCTTTGCTGGAGCTAGAAAAAAAAAAAAAGTATCTCTCCATGGTTCCCATGTGTGGACAATAATGTACATTAATTTCTCTGGCCTGATACAGGGTTTCCTTTGTCTTCATCTCCTGTCACAGAATATGGAAAACAGCAAGGTATCCTGTTTTCCCAGTCACAGACAAGCAGGTCACATTCTTCATTTCTGAATCCCCGTAAGACCACTGTTAAGTGGTTCCTTTCCAAACTATGCCTGTCTCTTGCCTTTAGTCAGGAGTGTGTAATTCACACTTGAAACTTCATACAGAAACATACAGCTGCCCCTAACTTCAGAGAGGCAGACTGCTCTTTTGGCTTCCATTCAAACAACTATGCATACTTTAGTTAATAATTCTTCTCTTCAAAGGTGGCACATCGTGGAATTCTCCTCCATCCCAGAGACTCGCATCCTTACATTTCTGTGCTGTACAGGTGGGGCTTCCAAGGCCATCCCAGTGTCGCTGAGTGAATTAATTGAAAACAGTTTTTCTTTTGTCTTCTACTTAGATATTCACATCCTATCGCCCAGAGCCTGTGGACCAATCACTTTTAGTAGGATTTGAAGTCTTTAACTACATTAGGTGAACTCTTAAGCAGTATTTAAGATATCTAAACAGTTCTTCACACACAAGGTTCTTCCAGTAACTGTTCAAATCCCTTTGTCTTTCAAGGGATTGTTAGTCCTAAAACAAAAGAAATTGTAAATTGCCTTCCCTTCACTCTAACCAGAGAGTCACTCAAGCTACAGGACGTGCTCTGCACATGGGTAGCAGTTAAGCTATAAAAGTGAACTACTAGCCATGTCATGTGAGATGTACTCACATTTTCAGTAGTCAACTGAACACTTAACAGAATGGCTATTTTAACTGCAATATGCTAGAGGTCTTCATTCAAATCCTTCCACTTCTTGAAGCATCTTACCAGTTCCATCATCTGCATCATTCTGACCAGTCTCCCAAATCTCTGATTTTGTCCCAAAGCCAGTGGCAGAAGACTCCGTATAGTCTGCAGGGTTAAATGTCCTGGAGTTTTAAAAGTTAAGAAATGGAAGAGAACACATGGGTCATTCAATGAACACAAGTGTCATCATTTTAGCTGAAGTTGTATTAGATTTAACATCTTGATTTCCACATAATTTATCTTGATAGTTTTGGCTTCAAAAGAAGCTTTTCCTCTCTGAGCAGACACAGACAAAAAAAGGGAGAAAAGAGAAAAAAAGAGGAGAAAAAAAGTGGGGAGACTGAAAAAAAAGTATTATAGAGAAACTGAATCAAAACAATTCCTGAAAAGCAGTTAACAGCATACCTACTCCTCCCAGTCCTATAAAGCATTAGTTTATATACACAATGATAAGCCCTTCTCAGCTGATAGTTTCTCAGCAGGTGGCTGACTGATGAGAAACCAATATCACTTCCTTTCACAGAGCACCAGACTTGCGCAGGACAGGAGTCAAAACCTCAATAAGGTAATTTCAGAATGCACTCCTGACACCAATGCCAAAATCACAGATGCAGCTAAAAGGTGAAAAAGGATTATTGAAGAAAAACCTCTTTTCAGTTTATCATCTAGAAGTATGGTGATTATTACACTATAATACGCCTTATGTTTATCACGACATCACTGACATTACATGAGATGTCATAAAAGGCAAACACTGAGTGAAAGTAGTGGAGGCTACACTTCTATGAAGCAGGTTATCCAAACAAAATTGAGAACAAGCCTTAGAGTCGCTCAGTAACTTCTTTTGATTCTGTTTTAGGGTCCGTATTTGACCAAACAGCTAAAGCATGAAATCTCAAAAGGAGGATAAAGTTTACAATCGCTAGACATTCTGGTTTTGTATAGAACTTTCATGTTCCACATTACACCAAAACAAATCTGCTTTAACATTGACCTAGGACTATTCGCACCACACAGAACTTTCAGCCTCCCAGTTATTATGCAGCTGTTACCGATAGACATAAACAGGTTCTCCTTGAGACAGTAACACTGAGTGAAGTCTTACATTAGGTTCATATAGTTCTGTTTAGTTAGAAATACTGGTTTAAGACAAAAATACTCCATTCATCATGTAGCAGATCTTCGAATTTTTGCATTCATATCGGTTTATCAAACATACGGCAATATTAATACATACAGTGGCAATGTTAATATTCTTAATTAATATTGCCACTGAGTTTGATCCTTGCCAAAATCTGTGCTCTGCGTGTTTCTTACCCCATGCCTTGGGCTGAAAACCTCCCCGCTCCTCTCCCTCTGCCACGTCCAAACCCTAGGAGAGAAAACACCATTTAACAGCAACAGCAGAGGAGCTACCAATCACTAATCTGTCACATCAGAAAATACTAGGGTTGAAGAAGAAAACTACCATAGTTAAAGTTAAGCATCATTTGCTTCCCAAATTTCCTAACAGGAGAATCTGTTTCCTTAACACAGGGAAGTAAGCCACAATTCACCTAAGACTACATGTTTCAGTTGGCCTTCCAATTATTTATCTTTTCTGTACCTAGTGAAATAGATCCAAATGCGAAGAAAAGGACTTACCTAAAGACCCATCCCACATGAAACTGCTATTGCCAAATCACTAGACACTGTTCAAAATTTTGGCTCTACTTTCTCATTCTTGCCTAGTATGTTCTAGAATCCAACCTTCCCACATACCCCAATTTCTCAAGAAATTTCCTGTCACTCCTTGTCTGGGAGGAAAAAGTTTAAATACTCCCTTTGTTTCCTTCTCTGACTTAGCCTACCTGTCCACCCCAATGCTTATGTGCCAGCCTGCGACCACACATTCCTTCTGCTTCCCCCTAAATCACCCTTACTGACATGAAAGTCACCCAGTTCAATTTACTCAACATCCTTATTATCACCCACAAGAATAATAATTTCTACAATAGCACATACTTGTTGCCTCCAATTTTGGTTACCAGCCTCACCCGAGAAGCTTCCTAATATAGTGAACTGCTATATTTTTGCATGTTGCATAGTGCCAAAAGGGCATGACAATTTTTGTGTTATTTAACCATCCATAAAGCACACATCTACATAAATTGTTAGAAACTAATTTTTATACGAGGCATATTTCTATAGAGATTTCCCCCTACCCCCACCTCTTTTTTTTCAGGATCTCAGTATGTGAGGCTTTTCCAGTTTGTTTGGCTCTTTTGAGGAAGATGTCCTGGTTTCATCTGGGTCAGAGTTAATTTTCTTTCTCGTAACTGCTGTGTTTTGAATTTACTATGAGAAGAGTGTTGACAACATACTGGTTTAGTTGCTGCTAAGTAATGTTTACATTAGTCAAGGACATTTTTCAGCTTCCCATACAGGCTGAAAGGAAGGATAGACAGGACAAGCTGGCCACAGGAATATTCCATACCACAGACTGGGTAGTGAGAGTGATTTGTGTTGTACTGCCTTATTTGTACATTGTTTCACCATTATAATTTATTATTTTCCTCTTCCTCTTACTATTCTATTAAACTGTCTTTATCTGAACCCATGAGGTTCTTTTGCCCTCTTCCTTCTCTCCCTCTTCTCCTTCCTCTTCAGGGCTCGGGGGTGGGGTGCAAGCAATTAGTTGTGTGGTCCTAGTTGCTCCCTGGGGTTAAACCACAACAGAAGACTATGAATATCATTTCGTATTATAAGAACAGGAGGAGGTCAAGAGCTGCAGACTGAGAGCAAAGCAATGTAGTTATTATGAGTCACGAAGTAACTGCAAATTTAGCAGAGCACAAAAGTTATAATCCTAAATCACCAATACACTGATTGTCCACACATCAGAATGAACCATAATAGGCTGTTCAAATTTGGATCAAAATTACCCCTTTTTTTCAGGGGACCACCTAAACTTAATAAGAACAGTAGCTCCAGCACACGGTAAAACCAGTTTAGGAAGTTCCTGGTTTAATGACTTTCCTTTCCCTCCCCTCACCAGTCATTCTTTCCCTTGTCCTAGTTCACTGTTCAAGTTTTAAAAGATGATTCTAGACCTCTGAAATGCCTACTACCTACTTCTTAGAAGTATCAAAATAGCAGGATAATTTTACTCATTTTGACAAAAGACTTTACCCGTATTCTATAGAAGATTACAACTGCTAGATAAAGAGGAACAATGAAAACTGGAAGAGGAAGGATTCCCAGCCAGAAAGATACAGCATTTTGGTAGGACAACGTGAGAAAGTAACGGAAGATTAGCGAGGAGGATTGTAAATACGCTCAAGTGACTCACACCTGGGCACTGGAAAACACATTTATCACATTAATTGCTGTTTGGTCTCCAGCCTGTGAGCAGAACATCCGCACCAAGATAACATACACCTGTGATGGACTCAGAGACACCTTATCTTGCCACTTGAGATTCCTGCCCTGTTGTTGGAAAAGATGAAAACACAAGAGAGAGGACTATGCCTGCTGGAGCTCTTGAAACACCAACTAAGCAGGGAGGTAGGCCTCTTTTCGCTCCTGATCCTGCAGACTCTGGCTAACAAGGACTCTGGCTGGCTTTGCGGTCCCTGCCATCTCCTGCTTGCATGTCTCCACTCGGGTGCCACTTCGGAGACTCTCTGAGTTGTGAGGTATTGGGATTAAACTTGTTCTGTTCCTTTATTTGCGGTCTCCTGGTTGTTCCTGCAACCTGCCTGCATCGACTCACACAGACAAGAACACAGAAGAGCTGAGGTCTAGCACTAGACCAGGCCTGCTATATCTACGTTTTCCCCTCTTTGCTGTTTTTTCACAATCAACTGGAGAGAGGACAGACAAAGGGTAGAAAAGAATGAACAACAGCTGTAACCTGGCAATGACCACCCCTCTTCACTGAGCCCACATATGTGAAGCTGTGCTCTTTGCTCTCCCATACACAACAGAGCCCCAGATGCTGCTGCACCCAACTGAATCTAACCTGGCCTCTGAACCTCCTTGCTCAGACACGTATTCTGTTCTTCTCCCACCTAAAATTCCCAGTCTGGGAAGTTCATCCATGGCATAGCAGGGTTGCATGCTCAGAAGTCAGTGCACTCTGGATTATCTTTCTGCTCAGTAAATAACATTTTTTTAAGAGTAGAACCAGCTGAACAAGTTTACTTGGGGACACGGTAGGGGTCACCTATATAATAAATTGCTTCCTACAGCTATCAATACAGCATTAAAAAGCACTTACTAGTGATGCACAGAACACAGATCAACAGTTTCTTGACAAGCTCAGCTACAAGACCTATTGGGAACTGTGAAACACAGAACCAGTCAAGCAGAAATATTTTTGAGTGGGGTGGACATAAGGTACAGAGAGATTTGCTGGGATAGCTACCATGAAAGTACAAGTAGATCTTAAAAGAGGGAGTAAGTCTCCTCAGCCTGCCAAATGCAAAAGCCTTAAAGAATAACCTTAGCATAGTGAGCAGATACTGAAGTTTTAGCAATCAAGGCATTTGTAAAATGCCATACCAGCACAGGCACAATAATACTGCCTAAAACAGCAGTAAGAACCTCTAACAATTTTGGAAATGGCTAAAAAGAAATCATATTTTTCCTGAAGTTCCATGTACAGTCTTATACTAGAGCGAGCAAGACACTTTTTATACTAGATCACTTGGAAAGTTAATCCTGAACCTGAATTTCAAATGGATTACCTTAAGTTCATAAAGCTATGTCTGTGCTTTCTGTCAGAATTAAAATTAAATTAAGTTTAATCAACAAATGCAACAAAAGGCATTCTAAGGAAGACAAAAGTGAAGTATGAAACCAGTGGGGTTAGGAAGCACTAAATTCAAAGCTAGAAAATATGCCTACAAAGAACTAATTCAAAATATGGGACTGTGACTACTCACCACCAAAAGACCACTCTAACTTGGACATAAAAATCTCATATATGATGGTCATTAATGTAAGATGCCAGTAGGAAGGCACAATATCCTTTTCAACCAGATCCTTAATTTATTTTTAAATTCTAATGCTAAGAAAGTTAGTTCTCTCAGCTGCCAAACCTAAAACATGCCTTTAAAACAATTAGAAGCACAGTCTTCTAACACAGAGAAGTTAGTCATGAAGTAACCATGAATGCCCATCAGGTATTTGCAAAGAGTTGATGCTTTTTAACAGCGACTAAAAGGCCAGTGAGCAAATTCAGAGCAGGGACCCAAATTCTGAGCATGCAATCCCACAGTAACTTAAACCCATTTAAATCAGAGCTAGCACAATCAAGGTCTTCCTCACCGGTGATCACAAGCTCTGCTCTTTCTGCACTGACAGTTTTGCACATGCCAGTGAACAAGCACAAAACTACCATCAGAAAACAAAATTATTAGTTCGTTGTTAGATCAGCTCTCCATAGCAGTTTGTTCCTTGTTAAATGCCAGAAAATTGGTCACCTTTATTTATAGCAGGATAAGCCACCAAAAAACCTTGTTGTCCGCTGCTATATGCTACAGCTACATGCTGCCTTCCCCCTTTTTAATTTTTTTGATTTGGTTAGTTTTAAAATAAAATCAATCCTCAAATGCACCAGGAGACAGACAGGACCAATTCCTCCCAGAAGTAGTGCCAGTTTAAGCTTGTAATGTAAAAAGTATAATTTTAACACTACTCTAAAAAGATGTGTATATGTAGTTTAGAATGCAATGGTAATGTTTACAAAAAAAAAAAAAGACAAATTCCTGTGGTAATTCAGAATCCACAATTCTTCCGTCAACAATTTTCTCTACCCACAAAATAGAACAAATTACTTGGCAGTAGCTCATTAAATCTTCCAGTGAGTCTAAAGGAATAGACTTTCTTACAATCAACCAGCATATGGTGCACAAAAGCAAATGAAGGACATCAGGTAAAACATTATGTTTTAATTTTGGACTTAATTAGCATCACCAGGAGCCTTTCAAACTCTTGCTTTGTATAAGAAAGAAAAGCAGCTTGCCCTTTTTGTAAATATCTGACTATAGTCCATCTTGTATTCTTGATATCTTTTTTTATTTTTTAAATGCTTTTTTAGGCAAGTATGCTGTCCCCGAAAAAAATGAGCTTCAGTAACCAGAATTGCATGTCTAAACATTTTCTTGTTTTAAAAGCTTAGCACAGTTGGCACAGGATGTATTTTGGATTTCCTTTGCAAGAATTAGTAAGGATGTTGGTTTTTCTGAAACATGAATGTAGAGCAAACCTTCTGGAGGTCACAATCTGAAGCCTGTTTAGTTTTGCTGCAGATGGTTCTGCAGTGGTTAAGATGTGTGTCATGTAAATTTGGTTTTTTGAGAGATTAAGCAGAATTTATTTTAGTCATAAGTTATTTGTTTTCTTTTAAACATGACTTTAGAGTTGAAAGTTTTCTGTGCGTGCTTCTAAAAATGGTTACCAGAGTACATGCAGTATATAAAAATGATTCAATGCTTCTAGCTTTATGATGACTAATAAGAGTGATTTCAAATATTAAATATAACTTAAGAGTTTGTTTTGGTAGTATGGAATACCTAGAATACAAACTTTCTATACTTAGCCTCCTTATCTTTTCATAAGGCTTAAGCCTCCATCACCTTGGTGTCTGCTGGAAAGATATCTGGCTCTGCATTTCCAGAGCAGAGTCCAGGGCTGTTCAGTTACTGTGTGGTCAGAGATAAGCACAAATCTAGGGTGTTGCCTGCCCTTCCAGTCTGCATTTCCTTTTCCTTTGAGCTACTCTTAGACCTTTTTCTTAACCTTAAAGTGTCTTGATCTAATTTAAACCTGTCAGTGGGAAAATCTGAGTTTTGAAATAAAACACCTGCGTTGCAGTGGAAGGATTTAGGTCTGCAAGCTCAGCAAACTGGATTTTCTACAGAAAAGGCTGTTAAACTAATGGGCTGGGCCCACCCAAGTTGCGGCACTGAACGCTTTTCTCATGCTCCCATGTAGTGTGAGTTTGGGGGGAAGAAACGGTTTTCTTTTTCTTGCTGTGGGTTTTTTTTTTAGTATTAAATTGTCAAGTCTCTCTGTGTAAATTTTCAGCACCCAGAACAACTTATAGAAAGGAATTCCTCAGGTTGACTACATGTATGAAGAACCACCTCCAGAAGTTCACTTTGAACCCGTAACCTACTGATTTATTTTAATAGTCCCTCATTTGCATATGTGCTTGGAGTGATCAGTTGATTTCCCCACAGAACCTTTTCTGCAAAAATTTTACAGACCTCTACCATACACCCACTTATCCTGCTCTTTTATACATGGAGAAGTACTAGTCTGCTTCTTCCTCACACCCCATAAATGCAGTCTTCCCAGTATGACCAACAAAAAGGAGGCCTGTAAATTCTGTCAATTTGTATATAACTGCAGCTGATTAAAATGCAAATGAGGAAATTTTTCTAGAGCTCACACCCATAAAGACAATCATCTTCACGAGATTCCATTCCAGACAGTTACAAATCCTGGCAATACTGATGGAACTACTATCCATCACCACCATTATAGTATTTTTTTAATATCTAATTAAGCTTATTCAAGAAATTGAATCCTGAAAAGAAGTATACACAGGAAGGCTATCTTAAAAAAATAAATTCCTTAACTCCCTTCTAAGTAAAAGTTTACACCCTCAGTTTTACAAGCTAAGATTAAGGGCAGAGCAACTGCAGCTGTGATGTGTCCTGAAACACAACCTGTGATGCATTTTTGCTTTCTGTTAATCAGTCACTAATGCGTATCTACTTCAAATCCCTGATCTCCTGCATACTAGCAACCAGTAGTGTTCATACACTGTATACCCACTACCCTATAAAGTTTCAAGGAATGTCACACATTCATTAAAAGATTTACTGCGACATGAAGTTAGTACCTATAGCAACCCATGCTGAAATGCTCAGTATCAGGGTTTCCCCCCCTTCGCTGAACAGCACATCAGCACCCCACTGTCAAACCCATTTCTGCTATTTTCAGTGCTTCTTATTTCTTAAAATTAGATTGGTTACACTGAAGCAGTAATACCATGGCCCAGCAAATATTCCCCTAGAAAGCAGCCAGCAAGATAACTCCAGCCTGAGCAGGTAGTTTAAAATTGCAAGACAGTGCACTGTTCAGATATTAGCTGACCCCTAATTCTCTATCCAATGTGTAAATTCCTACACACACACTCTGCATGAAAACATTTCTAAAAAGGGGTTGTGTGGTGGTTACCAGCCATCTATTTACTTTCAGTTGAAGTACTTTATGCCATACTTAATTATTCTCTGTAACAGAAAAAGAAGACTAGTGAATGAAATGGCAGGGAGTTTTCTTGTATTATTTCTACTAATATCCAGAGAAAGAAGATCCTTGAAATACTAGGAAGTGAACTACACAGCTTTATACAATTCTCTGCAGATTTCAAGGGCCTGCATTATAAAATTAAATTAGATATTTCTTGCCACAGAATACACACACTTGTAATATAATGATCCTGAAGTCATACAACAGGTTTATCACAGCAAGCTGAGAACACTTCATTAAGATACTTTGCTCACATGAACGTACAGTCTAAACTATTTGTTAGAGAGATACAGTAATACTATGCACACTAGGCCAGTGAACAGAAATTGGTTGAATTTGTTCCTTTTTCAGTCAGATATGTTAGTTTGATCCGATAATTTGGCTTTAGCTTGAGAGATATGATGTTCATCTTGAGAGCTACAGTGTTGACAATAAAAGCCGCTTATTGTTCATAAGGTTACACAGCAAAAAACTGACAGTTTCACTCAACAATTTTTAAAAAATCCTACCTTTATCACAGAATCACAGAATCTTAATGGTTGGAAGGGACCTTTGAGATCATCGAGTCCAGCCACATTAAAAAACAAAAGAAAACAGAACAAAACAAACAAACCACAAAAACAAACAAACAAAAAACCCCCACACACAAAAACAAACAAACAAATAAAAAGCCACCCACCAACTAAACCCCACACCCACAACCCCACACACAACACCCCACCACAAACCAATAATCTTGGCC
>JAOQGH010000019.1:9539078-9579148 GCA_025769975.1 Gallinago jamesoni
AGTTTTTTCTCATATTTGAGTGGAACCTCTTATGTTCCAACTTGTGTCCGTTGCCCCTCGTCCTCTCACTGGCGACCGCTGAAAAGAGTCTCTCTCATTTTGATGGATTTGACTTTGATTTGTTCTAACCATAGCTGCAAGTTTTATTCATATTTTTTACTATTTTAGTGTTACTGTATTCTTAAAATATTCACAATGCCTTCACTGGCACAATATTTGAATATATTCCAATAATGAATTAGAAGAGCTGGCTAAGATTGTAAATATTTTTTCCTGCTTGTGAGTGAAAAGCTAATCGTATTTGTTTCATTCCGGTTTCTCCAATCATCTGTCAGTGTTGTCTACAGCCCTTACAGGTAGTGGGTACAGCTTTGATATCACTGATAAAACTGAAACGAAAAAAGCAATGATTAACCAATGATAATCTGATGTGATGGTACTTAACTTGGAAACATCAGTTTGGTTTAGTACAGTGTATCATTGCGCCTGTATAAACTGTAGCAAGTTTTTAACTGTTTCAACTCACAAAGAAATTTCTCATGGTAGAAACTCACCTTTAGTTGGCTTACGTAATATAAGCTAGAGATTAATAATGATTGCAGTCTTTTCATCCCCCTTATGAGAAGATGAGACCATATTCAGGTTCTCCCACTCATAAAAGGAGATGGAGTCAAAGCTGGGTAATTTTTTCATTAAAAGAAACAAAGTCTACAGCTGTGCAGTGACATACTGGCTGTCAAGCAATCTTACAAAGAGTAAATTCTGAAACTTACATACAGAACAACAATTCTTTTATTAACTGATATTGTACAAAGAGATAGAAATTTAAATTAAACTGAGTGTCTCTGAACCAGCACGGACCATCCCAAATCCAAGTCACATAGATCGAGCACACCTGTCACACAAACAAGTTATGATCCCTTCAGAGCTGAGCTATAGCTCAGACAGACTTTACTTTATTAATTATTCAGTCTCAACTCAGACAGTTTAACCTGCAAGAAAAGTGTCTGAATCTTTAAAAATGAACTCCTATACGTACACTCTCGGCCACGGCTGCCTCCTCTTCCCCGTCTGTTGGAACTTCCCCGTCCACGACTCACTTCTCTGTCCCCTCGTTTTTCTCTGTTGTCTTTGTTTTCTGAACATTCCTTTCCAAGGCTTTTCTTCTTCCCCCCTACAGTCTCCCAAGAAGTCTATTTGGGTAGAATAGGATTAGATACAAAAGTCAAATAGGAAGAGAGATCTTTCAATCCGTATTTCAACCTCACACCCCTCCACTTCACAGAAAAAAAACTGGTATTTTGCATAATGTCACAAAGGTAACATCTTGCAAACTACACTGACACAAATGGAAACACAGGCTCTGTTTTTGATAAGAGATGACAAAGAAACAAGTTTTAGAATTTGGATTGTCTTACGGAATGCAAGAATCCCAAATATTTCTGGATAAAACAGACTTCTAGTGCAAGGAAGCCGAGATGCGAACTAGATAAGCAGAAAATCTGCAAAGCAAGCAACAGTTTCCCTCTAAAGTACCTTCATAATCTAGCAAGGGAGGATGCGCAGACCTATCTTTTTCTCCCAAGGAAATGAAAAAATGCTTATAAACATAATTGAACAAGAGAAAGACTGAAGTAAGTATGTGGCCTAAGGGGCAGGCGGGGAGGAGAAAAAACACTACCCAGACATAATAAAATTCAAGCACCAAGAGACAGAATGGCAGAACAAGAGTTTGGGAAAATTGAAGCCATGGTAAGCCAGACTATCCACTACAGTTCAACACACACACCAAAATACAGGAAAAATCATGTCTAAACAAGGCTAGGGACCAAGGTCCAAACATCACGGTTCGGCTTTCATACTAAACTCCAGCTTTAAAATAAATTCAGGGATCATATTGGCTCCATAGGACTATCTGTAGGATCTGAAAATAAAATGACTACAACACTTGCTAAGAATAGCACAGCACCTCATATATTATGCAATTGCATGGTTAGTCTATCAAGCCATAGCTGCAAAGCAAAGAAGAAAGGTATTATTCACAAACCATTAAGATGGCAGATACGTTTATATTTATGTTTCCATCTCTAGCAGCTTATAGTCTAGGTAAGGTATTTTAGCAGGAAATTTGCAATGCAAATAAGGGGACATCAGTCGTGGAGCACTAAAGCCATGACCTCTGACAGGCACCTGCATCAAACAATAAAGGTTAGCCATCAGTATTTGTATCCTGTCCTATTGCTTCTCAATTCAGACAATAGCAACCTGGAAGCCCCTATGAGGTAGGCAATGACCAGCTAGTCCAAACTGCCTAGAACTGAGAAAACTAATGCTATTAGAAAGCAGGTAACAAAGCCATTTCCAAGCACAAACTCAACATGTCAGTGTGTCCTTTGAGAGAGTAAGTACTAAGAGAATAGTTACCCCTCATTTTTTGACACAGTGTAGGTGAGGAAGAAGGCTGAAATCGCTTTTCAATTTCATCTTCAGTATAGAAGGCTACAATCTAGGTGAAGCGCAGCCATTGTGGATTAGAAGTACAAAACTATGTGTTTGAGCAACACCATCCTATTTCTGCAACAGAGAACTAACTGTTTCCTCCAGTAACTATCACACAGCTTCATCTGCCTGTATAATTGCATTACACACTACAACACTCCTGGAGCCTTAGAGATGCTTCACAGTAGGAAAAATAACTGTACTGACAGCTGAAGAACCAAGCCCACGTAGTTCAGCATGCACTACTATGTCATTGATGGACATGGTGCCAAAAGATCCCCAATCATTTTAAGAATACCCCAAACTGGATGACTCTGCAAAGCTTAAGAGGAAGCAGCCTCCCCCTAGTGAGGTTTTGCATGACTTGGGAAAGATCAGTAAAAAGAAATATGAAAGCATCAGATCCATGCTTTCCCACAATACAATTCTGAAGAAAACCTTGAGAAGTTGGGTACGTCCTTTAAGACAAAGGATGGTGCTACCTCTGAGCATGGGAATCCACCGATGACTATCAAAGCTGTCTGGTTTTGTAAGGGAGCTATCTGATCATAATTCCAGGTGAGGATTCCTGAGACAACCCAAATGACGGTTGCAGGCCTGACCTTCAAAAATGGGAAGCCTTCTTCCTGTCATGTTTTTACATGGAAAGAATAATCATCTGAAGGCTCCCCTTTGTTCTGTCTTCAAAGGTTTAGGAAGTAAAACATGGTCGGGCACAAAATGAATCTTACGCCTGTAGGAAGTTAAATGAATAGAAGTCTTGGGCAAAGAAACATGCCCTTCTCTACTCTCAGCCAAGAGCCTTTATATCTATCCAAAGTCAGTCTGTCACAACTTTTGCAAATAAAAAGTCTTCATAAAGACTAACACTCATACAGCATAAAGCCTTAAAGATCATAGCATTAAACAAAGAAGAAAAGGACAAAACTGGCAAACTACCAAAGAAACTATAAATAGACATTCTAGCTATCACTCCTTGGTCTTCTAATTCTTCAAATTCGATAGACTCATCTTACAAATGAAAAAAAAAAAAGAAACAAACCAACTTCTAGTGCAGAATCAAACTAGAAAAAGAGATTTAGGAATCTGCATTCAGGACTAGCAGTATGTCTGCTTCCAACTTTATATCAAATTCATAATTGAACTGTTCAGGAGTGTAATAGCTTTAAAAAAACCCCACAAGTAGGAAGTCCACAAACTTCCATGAAGACGAATAAATTTCTTCATGCTCTGATGAGGACCCTTCAATTAATACTCCTTCCTCCTTGAGCCCTTAAGTTCTCTGCATTTGTTTCTGAGTTAAATTTTGTCTACAGAGAGCGGTGAGTTCAGGAGGGATTTGTCCAAAGACAGAACATAAGGATTTGTTGCTTCCAATTGATAAATGAGTTCAAAAAGTTTCTTCCATGTTCTGATCAGTTATAACAATGTGCTCAAGCAAGAAAGCATATGACATTCTGCATCAATCAGAAGACTATTTTTAACTAGAAAGTGGCAAACATGAGAAGTAAAAGACAACAAAACCCAGCACATTACCAAGACAGATTTAGTCAAGGTGAGATGCTCTCTTTTACTCCCAACTTACTAGCTCACTCGGTATTACACACTTCTGTGTTTTAGATGACCCCGACTCTTACAAATGAAAAAGGGATGGAAAAGAAAGTCCCCTTGGTCAGAACAGTCTGTGTCCTAGAGTTAGGGTGTGTGGGGGGCAAGCTTCCTCATTAACAATAAGCCAGAGTACACATCCTGACAAATCACAGGAAATACTGAATGTTCAGCATTAAGAAAGGAAGTCCAGGTTTCTTTCCCAATTTAGATGAGGTGGAATCTAGTTTACTGCCTCAGATAAACTGTAAGAAAACCCTCCAGCAAAAGTTTCAGCCACAGCAAGATGACTTTTCCTGATATGGGGCAGTACCTTGAGATAAAAAATTGCTCCATGCAATATTCTAAGCAACAGTATTTGTTGTTATATACATGTTGTTAAGTCTCCTCTTCCTGTTCTTCAATAAAGTCATGCAAATAAGCAACACAGTGAAAGGAGCAACTACTTGCTGTATCCTCTTCTGCCACTAGTAACATTTTCAATATAACTTTCAGATGGTGAAACCACCTCGGACTTCAATACTGCCAATGCACTCCTATAGAAGTTGCGCATCTTAGAACATCTGCCTGCCCTTGAAGTTTATAAAGATTGTCCTTTGCGGCAAACGCTTAGTCTCAGGTCTCAGGGTTGTGGAGGTGCAACAGACTAACCACAAACATTGCAGCAAAAAACAGGCCCGTGTCTGACAGAGCACCGAGTTCTGCTGTAGTTAAAACTGCTGCGTGTAAACAAACGCCAGAGGAGTCTGCAAGATACCAGCTGAACACCCACAACATTTTCCATGTTCACCCTATTCTCAGATATGCATGCAGTAGAGAAGCTGCCCCAATCACCATTTCCTTCAAAAGAATTTGAATGCAGACACAGAAATCAAAAGCTTCTGAAATATGACTTTCCCAATTGCTTCTTAGAAGTATAAATGTGCAGTAAACAGAAAGAGCAGTTTAGCATGAAAATAAAACCTCACCGTGTCTGAACTTCCTTCCAGCAGTATGTTGATTGCTCTGTTCACATCCCCGTTACAATCATGTAATGCCACTATGCACTCATCCTGGTTTTTCCCCGTCACTTCCATAAGCTGGCAGTAAAAGTCAGACATGTTAAAATATCTAAATTATCACTATAAGAAAATAAAAGTTAGTACCACCACAGATTTCATGAAAGTGTATAGCTACTGTGTCAGAGCAAACTAAAATCCTAAATAAAAGTATCTGCATTTTACACATCTGCTTGGGTTTCATACAAGGGACAGGATGAAACAAATTAAACAGCAGTGAAGAGAAAGCACTTTCGCCCCTTTTTCTTTTTTTCCTTTCTGTCTGCAGCAAATGCCGTCACCCCAGAGACAGAAGTGTATGAGGGTAAAAACGTAAAAGGCCAGGGTAGCTCCAGTATCATCCTCTCTCCCTCCCCATCAAACATCCCCGTCCTTATCTCACTGCACGATAACAGATATAAGGTAAGCCACAGCAGAGAACAGATCCATGTGGAAAAACATCCAGACTAAGGAAAGGTAATTTTTCAGCCAGATCAGCTCCCTTGACCCTTTTCAGCATAAGGCAACACAAAAGGCATAAGCGATGGCTGCTTAAGGAGACCTAGTACTGAAGTATGCTCCGTGGAGCTGCAGTGCACACCCTGGGGAGTGTGGGATGGAAATTATCAGCATCTGTCACGGGACGTATCCTGCAACTTCACTCAAAGAAAAAAAAAAACAAACCTACAGGAACTAGAAATACACATGCACAATGTAAAGTATGGGAGATTTCCTGTGCAGAACTTCTTATTCTGCCCACCAGCAAAGCTACAGACACTACTGCTGGAGGTACTTTGGCTTCAGGAAGTACAAGACTTCACTTCTGGCACATTAACAGAACAAGTTTATGACAACAAGAATTTAAGAAGGCTTCAGAGGTGGTTTTACATAGGGAAAAAATAAAGAAATTCACTCCCCTGCTACAATAATGCATTCATGCTAATTGTTCTCTCCTTCTGGGTGTACTCCTAGATTCTTCGTGAGTCGTGATGTGTTCCCTAGAACAAAATCACTGATACCCACAGCACAACAGGGACCCGAATTCTCAGTACTGCTCAAATTAACAGTCTGAGCTATTCTACACCAGAAACTCAGCATGGTAGAGGAAATGGTTTCAGATTTCATTTTCAAAGTGTAAGTCTATCATTTTCAATGCATACACAGATCTGGGAGGTCAGATATTTTATTTTTTTTTAATAACACTTCAATTCACCTTTAAGTTATGATTAGATTTTTACTTTTCCTAAAAACCAACCAAGATATTAGCAAATTAAATTTACACAGGTGACATTCTTCCCACGTGCATGTACACGTAGACAAGCTGAATGCATGATCATTAAGCATCAGGACCATACTGGAAAGATACAATCTGGAAGAAACATCAGCACAGATGAGTTCTGGCTTACAGGTTTGTCTACAAAGGAAAATACATAGATGTAACTATACAGAGTTATATTACCACACAATTTCTTGTAAACAGAATTTACAGTGCAATAAGGGCACCTTTTCTTAGTTAAACCTACGTCCTTCTGAAAAAGACTTCATCTAAATCAGAAACAGATGCTCTAGCTCCAAAACGTAAGCCAGATTTGGAGCACCTTATAGCAGGGCATAAAAATTCTGTACCGTAAGAAACATACTTGTTTCACTTTATCTTCAAAATCTGCGTCATTCTTATCGTAGATCATCTGAGCAAGGCGAATTTGTTCTGCTGTTGCCTGAAAGATGCAAACATCCAGTGAAATATACAACAGGTAACCATGTATTTTTAAAATTACCTCCTAGTGCCACCATATTTTTTCCTCCTGATTCTCCAAAAGAAAATAAGCAGCAAGCACAAAGGTGCTACAGGGAAGGGAGTAATATCTTCTCTATGCAATTTTGTAGTTAAAAACTTAGCTGGGACAGAAGCAATTTCAACACATTCTACTGTGTTTGAACCACAGTTAAAAGGTCACCAAATAAACAAGACAACCATATGATAAAATAGAATTTACCACAGAAGACTACACTTTAATAAGATTACTTGTATTTAGTGTCTAACCAGAGCTAGAGTTTTATCATAACAAACTGGCAACGGTATTTCTAAATTAACCGCATCTCTGATGATTCCTGCTCACCTCACCTTCCACGACTCTCCCAACAACAACCTGACTCTGTAGTTTTATGAGCACTTACAAAAAAACTTAGTCATGCCTCGAGATTTTGGCTACAAACAGCTGCACTTATTTTCTTTTTAAGTGAACACTGGTTTCTGAAAACTGCTAAAGGATCTTGCTATTGAAGAAATATTTGGCGCTTCTGTAACATTTCTGGACCACAAATCTACGCTGCCAACTTCTCCAAAAGCTGAAAGACTAAAATGAATGGATGTGGTAAAGTACCATAAATCCAAAAATCCATAGGAACTGCCCCAGAGAGAAAGCAACTCAAGGACACTAACGTGGCATCATACAGGCTGATCTTCATGTGTTGCATTTGCAGTCTACTTGGAACTCAACTCAAAGATAACTCTATGCTACATGATCCTGGATCTAATTTGATTTCTGCTCAAACAGAAGACGCTTCCATTTCATGCTACAGAAGGCTGATACTGAAGAGAGCCAGGACCTGAAATGCGAGCTGATGTGCTGCGGAAGACTTCTTCATTGAGAAGGGGACCACTCATCCACTGAAATTCTTGACAGAAAGGATTCATCCTGGGCAGCTGCTTGAATCTCACCTGTCGACTCCACAGGACACGCACGTGAAATTCTGTGCCTCATGAGTTCAGACTTAATCAGCCTCAAACAGCTTCGCTCTTCAACTTTACCAGAAATACAAGCTCTAGAGGAGGTCGCCAAAAGTAAATGCTGAGAAGAGTCTAAAAATTACTCCACCATAAACCACCAGCTGCTTATTTTCTGAGAAGTTACTGCAGCTGTCTCAGTTCCTTGAGGGAAGCGACATTTGCTGTGCTCAGAGGGAACATTCCAAGACAATTAGCGTTTTTAACAGAGTTAAGTACTCTGTGCTACTTCACATTTTCAGTGTCATGCTGACAACTTCATACGTCAGTCAGTAACACAGAGAAGAGCATGCTCGGGAATTCACCTTGCCAGCCCCAGTGCCACCTCCACAAAAGCCTCCCAGTCAGTGTGAAGGATCTCACTCTTGGCATCTGCCAAGAACTCAGCAGAGAGCAAAAACAGAAAGTCTGCTGGTCTCAGGAATTAAGCTTTGTTGATCCATCTTCTTGCTCCAACTTCAGCCTCCTCAGGCCCACAGCAACTTTTAAGCTAGTGAAGGTTATTTCCTTTAAAGATATCCAGAGTAAAAACATTCAGACAATGTTATTTTTGTCGAAACATGGTGTCATATTTGATCAGAAACAGGAAGCCATTAAGATTCATTTTTTCCATAAAACAACTTCTTTTCAAGTCCACATAACAAGGAAAAAAATATTAATTTTTTAACAGTATCAGGTGTGTGACAGTATCTTCAGTTTTCCTGTGTAAGCAGAAAGCTTAGACACACAAGCAGTTGTGATATTGCTTATTTTTATTGCCAGTGGATTACACCCAAATGGATTTGAAGATTCAGAAGAAAAAAACAACAATAAAAAACCCACGAGATGTGTTTACTACACAAACACCAAATTATTGTCACAAAATGGTTTTGTTTTTTGCCAGCAAGTGGTGGTTCTTTATTTTTAAGGCACCATCATTATAAGTAACATTGTAGTATCCTATAAAAGAGCATAATTAAGTTTTAATTGCAACTAAGAAAATAGTAGCATATTAAGACACCTAAAACTTTACTCAGCCTTACAAGATATGTTATCTTCATGGCTTAACAGAGTGAAGGAAATTTTTAACTAACAACTTTGAACTACTAGAAAACAGAAGTATGCAAAACACAAAATTAAGTGACAGTAATAGGCCCAGATTTAATAATAAAATGGTATTTTTATTATCCAGAAGCAATGCAAAAAGCCTATGATGTAGCTCCCTAAATAACTTAAATGATGATCAATGTGGTATTATGACAACGAAATCTCCATTTGGGAAAGTAACATTATTCTACATTCAGAAAAACGAATCAGTGGTGATTAAACAGTAAAATCCCACACATTTCTTCTGATCTGAGTAGGGAGGTCCATATGATAGCTAAACAATAAAACAAGTATGGTGCACTGAAACGTAACTGCTGTATATTAAATAAACATCTTTTCCCCTGAATTGACCAAACCAGTACCTATTACATAAGAAGCAGAATAAGAGGACAAAATGCAGAAAGAGGTCAGTAAGACCTAATGCTTAAATTCAATGAATCCCATTGGTTGGAAAGGTCCTCCAGTGATACTCAGTGCAACCTGCCACTGAGAGCATGTCCCAGCAGAGAAACTGCTTGGGGCCAGACAAGAGATCCCACAACCTCTTTAATCATGGTAAATATATTTTGTGGGGTTTTTTCCTTTTTTTCCTTTTAACAGCTGGAATTTCCAGTGTTCCAACTTGTGCCACTGTCTCTCTGGTAAGAGTTTGGCTTCACCTTTTCTGTACTCTTTCATGAGGTGTCTGTATAGAACATAAAACCTTGACCTGCCTTTTTAGGGCTGAACAAATCCAATTCCCTCAGCCACCCCTCAGTCATCCTGTGCTCTGAACATCTTAGCAGCTCTTCACTGAACTAGCTCCATTCTGCCAATGTCCATCTTATGCCAGGGACCCCAAACCTGAGCAGAGTACTCCACTGTTGTCTTGCAAATGTCAAAAAAGGGGAGACCACCACTTCTGTCAAGCTGCTCACTATACAGCTGCAGCTTTACTTGTTATAAAACAAAACCAAATTCAACTTCTTCTGTTGAAAGTCACTTTCTCAATCCTGACATTAGCATGAATCACCACATGCAAAGCACTGCAACTCAAGGAGATAGGGGCTAGTGCTCACGTAATTAATACTGTACAAAACAGAACAGAAGCCCCTCTGTGTCAAAGATCAGTTTAGAAAACAATAAAAGACACAATTTCCCAGGGGAACACCTCTAGATTGGTGCACTCTGCCAGCAGAGAACTGAGGTAATTTTTGAACCGGGTCCAATTTTGGGAAGTACCTGACAAGAGAATAATGAGTTGCCAGGAGCAGAGACATTTTGCACTCTCTGTAAGCCAGACAAGCAAACAACTTGACTACTATGCTGCTAAGAACCAAGACAATGGGGTAAGAGCTTAATTTAATCTTGCAGATACTCAAAATAACTTTAGTCCACTAGTAGGCAACCACCTTCATTTCACTTTGTGAGAATAGTGCACAGGAAGTTTAGGATTTTGTGACTTACAGATATGCTGAATCATGCTGTAGAACATAGCATGCATCTAAGGAAGCTTTTCCCACCCACCCAAATTCCTCCATTGACCAGAAATCTTCTAGCATCATGAGGCTGGCATATGGAAGAGCTGAGATCTGAGGACACTGAGGTCACAGAACAGAAATCCCGACACAGGCACAGGATTCCTCACTGATGGGAAACGTTGCTGAAGAACACAAAGCTCCTTTAGAGACAAGAATACAGGAACAACTTAACGCTATGCTGGATTACTACACCGTTAAAGCGAGATACCAAACATGCTCTTCCAAAATAGATCATGATTTTTCCTTCTGTCTTTTCTCAGTTTTTACTGACTTAGGGAAGAAATGCATATCATTACACACTCACTTCCAACTCAAAGAAGATCATACGGTATCACATACCTGTACAACTTGTTTCTGTGGTGGCGTTGGCTGTGTGGTTGAAATTTGCATTTTGTCCCGAGTGCCCCGGGTACGTTCACTGCCCATTGAAGTCATCATATACAGTATATACAAAACGTATGTACAAAATAGAAAATCTGAAAGGGGAAAAAAAATTTAAAAAAAAAAGTAAGAAAAAGAGCATGAGTTAAGGTAGGGTACTGATTCAATACACAGATAATATACAAATGCAGTATCTTGAACTTTTCCTGCCTTTACCACAAACTCTCTGCACAGGGACTCCTGAAAAAGTGGCTTTAATACACTATTATTGGATTTATCACAGTGTTTACAGTAAAGGGGTAAATTCAGTGGATAAAAAGCATTTTTGTCATCTGATTGGGATGTGTCTAGATCTGTACTTCCAGACAACAGATACGTCTTGCATCTTTTTCCAGTCATTTTACAGACTTTTCTATCCGCTACTCTGCCGAAACTTCCAGCTTCAGCTATATGACTCCTTAAATTTCTGTAATAGTTGCTGCCTTGTTTTAATGCCTGGAATTTAATTACTCTCACACCCACTCAGAATGCTAATGCAAAAATCACATTCACAAACTAGGTAGTTTCTCTCTTCCCTACCACCAAAACTGCTTTTATGCACATATACAGAGGTTATGGCCAACACCCACTCTACTTCTCACCTCTCATCTGTAAGAGAAATTATGACGATTGCCTTTAAATCCAGCCTCTATAGCCAGTATTTTTGTTTTGTTCTCCCTCATACTTACAGAAATTATTTACAAAACTACCTGTTACCTTGCTTTAAACACCACTTTCTTGTGTGGCAACAAAGAAACCCAAAAGAAAACCCAAATCCCACACACACATCACTGCTATCCCGTTTGTGGCAGTCAGCTTTCATTCTCATTCATCCTCTAGCAAGGAAATTCCTTTGAAACAAGAAATTTATTATTCCTCCTGTGTTTGTACAGCATCTGACATAAGGTTAATTGATAAGTATGGTTTATAGTAGCTATGATTGCTGGAAACAGATCTCTCAATAGGCCAGAATGGTCACAGGCATCTGCCTTGTTTCTGTTCCCATGAGATGGGAAGTCAAACTGCAAATTTAGGGAACCAAGGACAACCTGCAAGTGGTGCATCTGGACAGAAGGAGTGTGCAAACAAGCAGCAAAGCACGCAGCCCCAACATACGAATGTGCCTCAGGAACTTGTCTGAGCAACAGCTACAGGGCAAGCTGTCTAGCACCCAGTGCAATGCACAATAATGCTCAGATGAAAACTGAGCAAACTGCTGTGACTGTGCGGGAGAAGATGTGTTTGATACCCAGCCGCTCACTAGCACTCACAAGTAACGGGTACTCAACAATTAAAGTTGCAATGAGATGTTTCAGTTTAAACATCAATTCATGATGCTCAGGAGCCTTATCTCGAATCAATTAACCCCATTATCATCTAAATCTCTTCTTCACTTTAGACATATATTTTTGTTGACTAAAACTGAACCGCGACGTTGAATTTCTTTATGCACTAGTTAAAACATTCAATAAAGTCTGAGAATAAAGAATATTTCCATGAGGTCTTACATATTTAACAAGAAAAGGCCTGCCTTTACCAGGAACTGACTGTAGTATGAACTGAACTGGAACACTGTGTTTCTCCAGCTTTATGAATATATTCACCAAAGCCGATCTATCTCCCAATCTCTTAAAGTAATCTAACCTTGTTGTCTTCCAAGACCCAGAACACATAGACTTTCAGAGCACTGCACTTGAGTCCCTAAAAGCCAGATACAGTCAAACCAGAGATTAATCAAGCTTATGACAACATGTTTTATGGAAAGCAAAATATTAAGTAGATGTGGAGATGCTCTGAACAGCAAGTTCAACTCTTATCACTGACTATCTGGTTGTGGCTGTCCATTGATAGTTTAAACAGTCTCCAGTTGAGTTTGCAGTAGAAATCGTTTCTATTCTTTGTGTTAGAATCTACTTTATAAGCCTGGTTTGCTGGACTGTCAGCATCCAAAAAGTAACTTAAATTTATATACACCAATTATGACCCTTGGGTTACTCTGTGTGTCCTTTTAAGTATTGGTCAGCTCATCACAATTTGAACTTAGCACAATGAGAAAAGAAAAAAAAAAAAATGAACAGAGAAAACATGACAGAGAGCACTAACCTCTCTGAAAGACATGCTAATAATTTCAAATATGATTGTGTGTTATTAGCCCACTGTTATTTAAGATATGCTGAGAAATCATAACTATATTGGGTTTAAACCTGTTCATCAATTCTGAATTAACATAATCTTTACACAGGTTCTGGTATGGAGAAATTCTGACATAGATTTCACTGCTATTTTACCTAATTTCACCAAAGTTTCTCAAAATACTGCGATCCGTTTTGTACATGGCAGTACGTACATGTTGAAACACAGTTTTCCATTTGTTTGTAAAGCACACACTGAACTATAGCCTACATTTCTGATACCAAGGCAACCCGTAGTACCTGAAGAGGACTGTATCTTTTCTGCCTCTCTTAACATGTATTTTACCTTGTCAGAGCTGTTTAAGCCATGCATGTTTTTCAGGATGAAAGAATACTTTAAGGAAAAAGGCAGGCACACAAGCATTTGAAACACTCTTGAGGGAAGAAGCAACACGGCAAGATCAGTCTGCTGGTGGGAACCAAGCCCAACAACCTGAGCAGTATAACGGGATCTTTAAAGAAGATCCTCATCTTGCTGACCAAGCAGCCGATGAGCAGCACCATTTGGCAACAGGTCTGAAGCAGAAAGCCAGTGAAGGTGAGAGTCTCTTCCTGGCAGCAGTATGGACTTGCACCTGCTTCTGGTAAGTGTGGAAACACCCTCAGTTTGACATTCCCCACCAAGCCAACATGGACATGTTATAATCCATTTCAGTCTTCTTGAAAGCACAAATGGCAGCTTGATATAAAGAGAGCTTTCCAAATAAAACTGGCACCTCCCTGGCACTGGCATGCCTTCATTCTGCCATACTGAGACTTCATAACCTACCACACCTACACTTTAGAGTACCAAAGCAGCAGGCAAAAGGGAGCCAGTTAGCCACTGCCTTCAAATTACCATAGTGACTACAATTTTGAGCTTTAAGTGGGATATTACTAATTAATAGGGAGGTGAACAAGAACATTTCCTTGATTGCAAAGCAGCTTCTTATTCTCTCCAATTCTGCATATTAAAGTCTGTTTGGCAGCCTGTTGTCATAGTAATGAGTAGGATATCACAAACTGATGAACTTTTAACTGCAGATCAAATGAGGAAAGAAGATTTGAGACTGGGAGGAAGACAACTCTTAATTAAAATTTGCTGTAAAAACATCAAAAAAGTATTCAGACAAGCAGATGTTTCAGTTTCCATGTCAGGGTCTGGCTCAGTGCAAAAGTCCCTCACCAGTACTTACTACTTGACCTTGAAGACACATTACAACTCCAGTAAGCAGACAAAACAACTGTATTTTGAAGAAATAGATATATATTAAATGAATCAGACCCCCCTCCACAGCACTAACAAAAAAAGGAGGAGAAAGCATTAAAGACACTGGACATCCCAACTGTTGTGTAAAGACAACAGTCATAAAACAAATAAAAAAAGATGCATGAGACTGCTGTAAACCTTTTTTTTCCACTGATGTAATCTAGTTCCTCCAGAAGAAGGTTGTCTTTGCTTCTACTTTAAAAAAAAAAATAAATAAACAACCCATAAACAAAACAGAAGAAAAAAAAATCCCTTGATCAATACTTAGGAAAATTGTTCTCAATTGTTCTCAAGCATTAAGGAATTAAAACTTCAGCACTTCTTCATAAAGCAAATAACTAGACTTGAAAATGGAAACCAACAGAGGCATTTAAGAGGAGTATCACCCCAAATCTCAAGGTTTAACTTGCTTCAGTGCTTCTGTCTCTACAGCAAGTTTAGTACAAGGACTCACACTACAACAGATAGTACTGTATAACAAGCTGTCACCAGAGTAGTGATGGAATGGCAACAATTATTCCGGCTTCCAAAAGCAGTACCTGCGCATTGGTACACTCACAACTTTCCTAAAGACACCACAGTAAAGATCTTTTGGGAAAAGACTTTTCCAAAGTCTTCATATCATAAGTCTACTCAGCATAGTTGGGTTTAGTCAGGTTTTTGCTGGGGATTTTAGAAGGAAAAGAGGAAGGCAAAGAATCAGACTAATTGAATGCATATCAACACAAAAAGCAGGTCTTTAAAGCTATCATAATGCTTACTTTGATCTTTTGTTCAACTTTCCTTTGGCAAGAAATCTAGTCCTTTTGGACTCAAAGCAGCCAGAAAAGCTAGAAATATACAGAATACAAATTGACTTGACAGGATGGCAAGCCCTGCAAGACACACTAAATCTATTGCTGAACTTCCAGGGACAGACCACGCACTGCAATACTACCCAAATCTCTAGAATCCTTCTGAAGTTAAATATTCACTTCAATCAGCTGAACAAAACACTTGTCGTCTCAATTCTTTTCCTGAGAAAGTTATTTTCTTAAGTCTCTGGACAAGGAGTTGTGGTAAAGAACACTGTGCAGAAATCTCTGTGAACACCTTAGAAGTGTGATTGCTTTATTATACTCTCATCACAAAGCTACTCAGTCAAGAATTTCTCACAATGACAAGGTGGGGGAAAAGGCTGGGGGACACTACCTCATGATGGCACGACTGCAGCACATGTACAATGACTCTAGATTTTCCTGCTATGGCAGCCACGTGACATTATGTCTGCAAAGCATTGATGCAATGCACTTCCCTCAAGAGTTGTTGTCTAAAGAATCTCACCACCTTTATTAGTGCTTGAAAGTGGAAAAGAGTTTGCAGGAGTCAGATGGTCCTCAGGAGCAGTGCTGATTACTCAGTGTCTGTACTGCCCCAAGCCAACAACACTGAACCTGAGCTCATGGATCCTGGAAGGATTCATGTCTAACCTTACAGCCTTCTACGGTAAACAGGAAGAATGCTGATGGCCACAAGTACACCTGTATCACTGGCAGAACATCACCAAGAAATGCTGGGAGTGGCCAGAGTGGCAGCACAAACATAGAAACTAACATATACACTTGTACTAGCAAAGTGTACCAAACAATCAACTGAATACCTACCTCTCTTAAAACCCATTGAGTTGTTAGTTGAAACTATTATTCTGCCAAGTAAATCTATAATTAGCTAAGAATATATGTTATTCTACAGAAATGAGTAATTTCTCATTACCAGGAAAAAAAACCCAGTAAGTTCCTTTCAGAGATTAGTATTCCTAAGCAAATGTTACACAAAGGAAGACACAGAAATGTACAAACAGGTCTTACTGGAAAAAAAAAAAAAGACAAGACAGTATTGTTTTGTCAGAAGACAAAGGCAACGGCTGGTTACGAATCCAGAGCACCTCTCAAAAGTATGATGTGGAAGGGGAAATGAACAGAGTTCATTTCCACTATAGCACAGGTTTCACTCTAATCTCAAAATATCTACCTTTGCTATTATCTCAGTGTCTCTACCTATCAGACATGTTTTACAGTTTAGTATATACCAGTTACTACCCTAGCTTTAAGCAAATTTGCCAACTATACCAAATCAACACCCAGCAGACTTGCCCTCATCATTTCTTTATAAACGTACAGACTTCAGAGGCAACAAGTGCCCTTTCTCAGAGGAAATTCTTCAGAAGAAAACTAAATTTCCCCCAAATTCAACTTGCACTGGTATTCTTAAAAAAAAAAAAAAAAAAAAGAGACAATCCCACTAAAATCAGAGAAGCCTAATTGACTTCTATCTAGGGCTTTATCTTCCACACAATGAAGGCAATCTTTAGTCTGCCAAAAACCAAGTTAGCAAAACCCACCCAGCTCTGCTGCTGTCAGGAGACAACACTCCTGAGTGATTCTGGACAACCAAAAGGCAGTGAAAGTCCTACAAGGTTCAGAGCACTTGACCTTATGTTTCTGATATCAATATCTACAAAGTCACTATTCTCAACTTCTGCTGCCTTTGGCTGAGAAAAGTAGCATTTTAGATAGCAACCAGCTGGACTTCCACATGCAAAAAAGAATCGATCCCTGTCTTAACTAATTATAACCCAATGTTTGCAAGGACCTCCAAGATGCACTAGTTACCAGCACTTACCATGGACTGTAATGAAACTTCAAGTAACAGAAACCCAGTCAAACTAACTGCATGACATTTTCTATCTAAGCACCACTCTCAGGACTATCAGAACTAGAGGACCTTCCTAGCCATAACACAGATCAGACCACAACTATTGTCATGAACTAGAAAAAGAAAAAAAAAAAAAGCCTGCACTGATCCAGGTAGAAATGTAATATAGAAAATAAAAAGTCTTTTTGGGAAGCAGTGATCATGAGGAACCTATAAGGATAGGGCAACAGCCAGCTCACTTTTGCGATATGTTTCTCTACTGAGGAACATATCAATTAAAGCTCTGGCCTGTCCTTATATTCTAAGACCTGGAAGAAAAATTAAATTCGTGTTCCTGTCATCTTTGATAGAAGGACCTCATTCCTTGCCCTCTGTCACAGAAACGGCTTCTCTTATGTGAATCCTCTCTAAAAGCTACTAAAATAAAAGAGATAATGTATTTGCACCACTGCCCACACCATATGCTGTCCTGGACTGTCAACTCACTCAGTATCTCAGGTTAGGAAGCATATGGAGACCACAGTGGCTCAGAGGTGGTTCCTGGTGCTTACACACCCATACACACACTACCTCCTCTTGCCATGGGAGGAAAGGGACACCTCCATTTCCAGGTTCTCTGCTCTCTTGTTTTCTACCCTAAGGAGATAAAAGAAAATGCTAGCCAAGTCAATACACAGTATACTCTGTTTATTCCATCACTGCTACATTTAGTGGTGAAGAAGCACAATTATTGCAAATCTCCTCTTCATACCTTTTTCTCTTGGTTTGTCTGCCAAAAACAAAAAAAATTGAACAACAAAGAAAAACAGAAAAGGTAAAGCCCTTGATGTTTTCTCTCCTAAGGCTTCCTAAATAGCATCCAGTGTAAGGGCACTTACAACTTAAAGCAGCAGCTAGCACAACTACAGCCTAGTCACCCCCTGCAACAAATACTCAGATTAAATTATGTACTGCATTAATTAGGAGGCTTGTAAAAAACATTAACTAGTACTTCAGAAAATGAAAGGTTTATTGCAGCTGATGAAAAAACTGAACTAGCAGGTTTTTCAGGGTTGAAAATCATTACCCTCTGCAGTCAAAACTAACACAGCCTTTCTGAAGTCACACACAAGCAGAGAACAACTGAACAGAGTTTGGGACAAAAAAATATGACTAGAGTTTTAGTTCCCATTTGAGACCCGGATGTATATTCAAAGTTCAATCTACATAGTGCAGGTTCACTCCATTAAAATCAAGTTTCAGCTCACATCTGATACCACACGACTGTAAGCCGTCACCAGAAATAGCATTCCTGCTCCCCTGTTCCTTAATCGCATAATATTGCTGCTTCCCTTCAATGAGACTAATGATCATGCAGCTGCACAGGGAGTCAGTTCAGTGAGCTGACCCAAGAGCAAACTAAACCCTCAAAAACAAACCAGTGAGTCAGTTGAATAAGCCTATCCAGTGGAAAACTATTTGGCTATACAACTGCTGAATCCAACATGAGGGATAGGGATCAAGTTCATGAGGAAAGGGGGAACTTGGACTTCAGCAGCCATGCTGCTTATAACATCAGTAAAACATGAGGTTTCATATTTTGTTTTTCTGGGATCAAGTATAGCAAGACTCGATCCTGGTCAGGCCCTCTGCAAGCAACAACAAAAAACATTAAAAACACCCTGCAAGCATTTTAAAAAATAAGAAAATCCCAGGAAGGGATTCTGCCAGCAGAGTGAACTTGAAATGCCACTGTCTTATGGCATATATATTCTTTTGATCACCAGTGGGAAAATAGAGACACATATTACCTTTACCAAGGAACACTCCTTAATGTCCCACCTGTTGGATACCTGTTATCATTCAGTTAGCAGTGAAAAATATACTAATAACTTAGAGGTGCTTCTACCCAAACAAGAGAAGGCTAGAATCAACCAACATGAGGACAGCCTGACTAATGCAGTTTATGCTAATCTAGAATACAGTCCTTTCCCCCAGCCACAGTAGTATCTGTATACATTCAGTGTCAGGCATTAAACTAGAGATTGAAACAACCCTAAAGCAATTTAGCCACAAAAAGCAATCTTCAATGATTTTGTACACATAAGTAAATATTCCATGCTTTTGCTGATCATCCTTGAATTTCACTTTCACAGGGACAATACACTTAAACATCCACCCTTCACTTATCAACAGCCCCACCTTGTGAAGGCTTGCTTCCTCTGCCAGCTCATTAAAACTCACAGCAGCCCCTCCGACGGAGGGAAAGGAGGAAATCCAGAAAGACTTGTCAGAGAAGACAGGGCTGGGTGCCTTGGAATTTCTTCAGATGGCTCCCTCCACCAAAAAAAAATCACAAGGCAAAGCCTCTGCAAACTGTAATAATTTGCACAGCCTTCCAGTCTATCTGATATGAACTCCAGGGTCAGCTAGAAGCACACACACACATGCGTATATATTTGTATGTGACAAAAGAGCTGCAGAGTACAAACTAAACAAGTTATATATATTCTCTTCAAAGAATACATGGAAGGACATAATCTCAGGTCACACTCTGGTTAAACTATCAATACTATAAGAAAAAAACCAAGCCATTTAAGTAGCCAAAGCATCTCAGATAAGCCTGAAGTACACCACTAAAGCTGCAGAAGACTCATAAGCTTCCTCTATTAACTGTGATCAACTTCTCTCAAAACCACTATTCCCCACACTTCTACTGACAATGTCAGCAAGACACTTTGAACAGTTTAAGCTTGAGCTCTGCCAGTACATACAACACAAGCTACAAGATCAGGGACAGATAGACAGATAGACAGATATCAGGGATACCTTAGTTTTGCAGTTCATTAATAGTATCAACTGTAAGACACATCAGTTAAAAAAAACACAACAAAACTTTTAGTGGGTCAGCCCCCTATGAATCATTACCATTACAATCAACAGCTAGCTGTACACACAAGATGAGCAATTCATGCAACAGCGAAAAAAGGTAAAACAAAAAGCTGTTAAATAACAAAACCAACTTCAAAAAAAAACTTATTAGGGAAACACATTCAGATTAAACTGGTACCAGAACTAAAAAAAAGATGCTGAATTGTAACAGGAGAAGGGAAAAAGACAAACTGTAGAAATGCACATTTCAGCTATTCACTCTGATGCAACACCCCGTATCTAAACAGCCCCTAAAACTAAATGCTGTTCACAATGCGAAACAAACCCAGTAAGAAGACTGAAGTTAAAACCCGGATACTCCAAATGACAGAAAGAAATAGCTAACACAAGCTGGGAGCCACACAACCAGGACAATACCCAGAAGGGGGAATTGGCTTTGAGTGGGGTTCTTGTAAACAAGGTGGCACAGAGGAATCGGCACTCAATGTCGGACCTCTCGCTGCCAGATCACGAACACACTTGGCGCTTGTGCTCTCCCTGCCCCCTCCGGCTCCCTCCTGCCTTGCTGAACCGCACTCTCCTGGAACGCCTTCCAAAGGAATTCTTTGAATAGAAACAGATACAAGCAACAGAACTAAAAATAGCTAAGCAAGAGCAGAGACATTTGTTAAGTTCTTGCACTGGCGGAAATACACTCAAACTACATCAAAAAAAGGTCACCTAGTTAATTCACACTAAAATTGACAACGAGGAACAAAGTAGGAAGTGCCACGACAAAAAAAAGTTTTGGTAGAAGGATTAATTCAGACTTGCAACACTCATCAGATCAAAACTTAAAACAAAAAGCAATGGTTAAATTACAAGCCACAAGTGATATAAAAGTAAGTGCACTAAGTTATCAGTAAGGACATATGTATAAAATGCGCTAAAAATCTTGTGATATCAAATTTTTTATTCTAGCCTCAGAGTTTTGTTTGCAAGACCAAAGCGCTCAGGTATTGTTACTGCACCTGTACAGAGCCCTATTCCTTAAAATAACTAGATATTGAGGGAAGAAGAGCCGTACAGATCACTGTGATATGCTCATGTATCCAGGAAAACAAAGAAAACCAGGAGTCTTGCTGAAAAAACTCTTTTAAATAAACCAAGACATTCTACAACATCTTTCTATAATTTTCCCGCAGATTATGATATTTCTCAAGTTTCATCTTAGGCAGGAGGAGATTCCACCAAAATAAAAACCTATTTTTTCACTGTGACACATATGACTGAATATAAAGTTCCAGAAGGAGGAAAAGAAACAAGTTTCTAAGGCAGGATTCAAGGTTCTGTCCTTCACAATCTTATGCTTTTACTGTGCATAAAATCTTGGTGAAAACTCTAGCCATTTGGTTCAACTTAGCTTTCCAAAGTCAAACATTGTGAGATGCTGAATCCTTTTTCAAGGATTGCCAGGTGGACTCATAGAATGGTTGGGACCTTAGAGATCATCCTGTTCCTCGCCTCTGCCATGGGCAGGGACACCTCCCACTAGACCAGGTTGCTCAAAGCCCCATCCAGCCTGGTCTTGAACACCTCCAGGGATGGGGCATCCACAACTTCCCTGAGAGACCTGTTCCGATGTCTCACCATCCTCACCGTATTGAATTTCTTCCTAACACCTAATCTAAATCTATCTACTTCTAGTTTAAAACGGCTATCCCTTGTCCTATTGCTACACTCCCCACTTCTCCTGTAGGCCCCCTTTAGGTACTGGAAGGCTGATATAACATCTCCCTGGAGTCTTCTCCAGGCTGAACAACCCCAGCTCTCTTAGCCTGTCTTCACAGCTGAGGTGCTCTAGCCCCCCTCATGATCTTTGTGGCACTTCTCTGGACCTGCTCAAGCAGGTCCATGACTTTCTTACACTGGCAGTCCTGAACCTGAACACAGTACTCCAGGTGCGGTCTCATGTAAGCAGAATAGAGGGACAGTATCAATTCCCTTGACCTGCTGGCCACACTTCTTTTGATGCATGTGAAGTCATGTTGGCTGTCACCAATCACTTTCTTCTTTTCTGTGGATCTCAGCAGACTTTCTAGGAGGAGCTGCTCCATGATCTTGCTGGGCACAGAGCTGAGACACTGTAGTTGAGGGATGTAGTTCCCTAGGTCTTCCTTGTTTCCCTTTTAAAAATGGTGGCTATGTTTCCCCTTTTCCAGTCAGTGGGAACTTCACCAGACTGCCATGACTTCTCTAATACGATGGATGCTTATCATGTGGGATGCTCAGAGACAAGCAGCCACAGAAACAGCACTGAGAAATGAAAGCCGTTAAGAGATCACTTTCTCTACCACGTCTGAATTGCTCTTCCTAGTCACAACCGTTGTTAGCATTACCTCTAGCTTGAAACAAGGTGGGTTTGAGTAGTTTCCTTTGATACTAATTTTAATCTTGACCTGCTTCAATCAGAAAACTTGTTTTTATCCCAAGCTCTCCAACTTGATTTTGAGCATTATTTTCCTCACGATCACAAATTCTCAACTTGGTCTCATGTGTAAATTCACTTACTCTTGTTCCACCATTCTAGAAGTTTAAGTGAGGTCAGGTCTATCTCATCTGCATCAAAACGATATCACACTATCCAAAGAGATGAAGAATTAACAATCTTCACAATTTCAGACGTACAACACACTAGAAAAGAGCAGGTAAATTATAAGTTTTCCTGTCCTGGTTTGAAGTAAAAGATAACCAGAGGTTTTTTTCAGTAATTTTACTTTTCAGTTAAACCTCTTCTCTCTGAAATTAAGAGCATATTCTTCAGACAGTGTCCGCGTTAGAGTGGTAACACCTGATGTTTCTAGTTAATGCCAAAAAACGGTATGCAAAGAAGCTGTTGCTTAAACTTATTTCTATAACAACCAAGGGCAGCTCACTTTGTTAGGTAACAACTTGGAGGGCTGGAAGCAGAAGAGCACAGAGGGGTCACACCTGCGGGGAGGAGCGGGCAGGACCCAAACTGACCAACAGGGTACTCCATCCCATCTGCACCATGCTCCGTATAAAAGCTGAGGGATCAAAGGGGTCAGCCTCTGTCTTCAGTGGCTGACATCCAAGGAGGACTCAAAGGACTTTGTTCACCTGCTTCTGACCCCAATCTGGACGTTCCTGAATCCAGTTTCGGATTTCAGCTTCTGTCCATCACCGAGTCCAGTCTGGGACTTTCCCAGTGCCTGTCCGTGACGGGATCATCATTCTGGGAGCTTGATACTGGTTTTGTATGTAGTGTATATTTCATTGTTTCATTTTTTGATATTATTATCTTTTCTTTCTATTATTAATATTTCATTGAATTAGTTTAATTTCTTTTTCAATCCATAAGTCTCTCTCGCTCTCATTCTTCTCTACCTCTGAAGGGAGAGAGGTTAAAGAAAGCATCTATCATTCATTCACACAGTGACCAGTCCACCCCAAACCACAACATCTCCACACAGAATTCAAATCTAAGACCAGGAATAGTCATCCAAACTGTTCTTCTGTGTTTAATATTGAAAAAGCAAAATTTGTATCCTACTTATTAGTTTCTTATCCTTTTAAATGAAAATATGCAAGAGAGAAGCTGCTCACATGTGATGTCAAATTGCCCAAAGTTTTATTGCACTTAATTTATCACTTACTTTCTTTCCAACATTAGTGGGGGGGAACCACCCACAGGCTTCTTCTAAAACCCACAGTCACTGTTCCAGACTCCCCATCTTTACCTTTTTCTGCAAGTCTGGGCTGACTTAAATTAAATTGTTGTTTGGCTGCTGCACCTTTTCTGCCTCCGGTAGGAGGTCCTTTCTCTCCTCCACCATTTCTTTCCAAGCCAGACTAGTTTCTAATAAAATTGAAGAAAAGTGCAAAGAATATTTTTTTTTGAAAGGCTGTACTTCCTTCCTATTGATAGACCATTTTGAAATTTCTTTTCACAGAAATTAATTCACTTAAAGCTTACATTCCCTTCTAAAGACACTTTTGTATTCTGCTGGGTTATTTATTACTGTGCTGTACTTCCCCTGATTCCACAGGTATGTCAGGTTTATACACTGTGCAAAGCAGTATTAAAATGCCTAAGTAGAAAATATGTTTTGTGAAACATCCCAAAAAGATGTCACCTGTCTATTTTAACATCAGTCTAAAAGACCAATTACTCTGCTGAAAGATTAAGTACTCACTTTTGAAAGAATAGGGACTTGCACTCCTCACATCTTAGTTTCTGAAACACTTAGCTTATTTATATTAATTTCAGCACCTCACCCTAAGTACGTATGTGAATTCTGAGACTGCACCTGGAATAGACATTTTGCTAACTGCTGGGTTCAGTTCTAGCAACAGCATTACAATACTACACGTATCAGTTCTTGAGATCATACCACACCTATAAAAACTTCACAGAACAAATGACTTGTCAATGACAATCTTTAAAACCTTTTCAGCAGCAGATGTGTTGAAAACATTGATTCTCTCCAAGCAATCCCAACAGCTGTATGTACACAGAAGTCAAGCAAACGATGAGCAAGAGAAACCAAGATAAAACATTTTAAGTTTTAAGAACTGCATCTACAAACTTAAGTAACAGCTTTTTATTCACAATAATAATTTTCAGTCTTTTATGGAATGTTATTTTAAAATTCTAGGAAAAAAGGGGGCAGCAAGTTAAGCACACTTGTTGCGAAAGGCAAGATGACACTGCAAATAAATTGAGAAACCAACAGTAGGCAAGTTTAAAATGCACAGTATGGTGCTTTAAATGTGTTCTCCATTTAACACCTAAAGACTGTTTTTCAAGTTCAACGATCACGCTGCCCAAAACATGGCTTTTTGAAAAACAGTAAGAACCTGATTCACTACAATACAGTGAAAATAAAAACTGTAAAAGAGAAAATTCAACCTGTCAGTCTACATGCCTCCTCTGATAAAAAGCAAAAAATTAAGACACATCCACGGTTAAGAGGGCAGCATTTACATAAAGCTGTAAGCAGAAGAAAATAAACTACTAAAAGTCTTCTCACTGTCTCACCTTCAGGACACAATATCTTCCAGCTTTGCAGGGGCTTAGCATGTTTTTTTTTTGAAAGCATACAAGCCTCATTGAAGTAGGTACTGTCCCTTTGGTGCCTCCATTTTCCCACATCTAAAATTTGAAAAACGTTACTTACCAACCTTGTTGATGTGCGCTAAAACTCTGTGGCAGAAGGTGTTAGCATGACCTTAGTTCTGATATCCCAAAAGAAGCCTGCCATGTTGTAAAGGAAGTTACTGTGAGAAGACAGGAAATTCTTTGCAGGATCAAATGCAAGAGACTGACAGAATGGGACAAAATAGCTGTCAATACACTGCATTTAAACACTGTTGACTATACATGTAACTGTTGAGAACCGTAACTTTAAGGAGTAAAATTTTTACTTCCACTTATTCATGAAAGTCCATTTGAAAACTTAGAAATACATCCAAGAAAAATATTTTGTCCTCTTTTCAGATTTTTTTGCTGGAGAAAGAAGAAAGGGAAGGAAAAAACATGTTTAAATAGATTATCTCATTCCCAAAGCCAGAGATATAACCTCCCTTAAAACCAGTCTAAGTTCTCAAATATTATATACACAATGAATATAACACAGAAAATTCCCAGAACATAAAGCTCCAAGAGTAAGACCTTCCGTAACAGAGATGATCAGTTAGACTTTCATGTATATTCTAGTATGCAAGCACATTTGTGTTCAATTCAATTATCACAATTCCTCTCAAAGTAAAGAAAGGAATAAAACAAAGAGGCCAAGGAACTCAAAGACATTAAGTGAGAAGAAAAACTAGGATTAAACCTGGTGTCTTAAAAAAAAAGCCCACTTTACACACTAATGTGAATCCACAAAAGGCTGTAATTTTACTTCAGAGGCAACTAAAAATAAATAAACATTTATTCTGGAACTCACTTGTCAGCAGAGATTTTAATATGACTTAAATGCAAGTTGTTGTTTAAAAGTTAGAAGTACACTAATTCTCATGCTGTAAACAAGTATTTCTTTAGCTGAACTCTTCCAGAGCTTTAGTTAGATAAAAGACTTGAAAACCTAAGTTTCCAAAACATATGACAATGTTTGGGTTAACTTTGAGACGCGTGGAGCTGCAATGTTTTGGACTTAAATAAAATTGGAATATATTCACCGCATTTTTTTTTAAGATGAGTTTTTGGGGAACTTTTGTTTAAACTGGTCTAAAGCTTAATAAAAGTCTTAATTTTATACAGTTTTTAGAAAAGTGAATTGGGGGCATGTTTCCCCCTCTTTTTTTCCCCTTTTCATTAGAAATTTGGGTCATTTTAAAAATATGCCTTCTGAAAAGCATGACAGAGGCTAAATACTGTCAGTATTTCATGAATCTTTGGCACATCCCAGAAGCTGAACTGAAGGTCAATTCACAACAAGTCCTGGACGAGCTAAGCATACTACTTCTTCTAAGCTGGTCTTTAAGATTTCAAGAAAGCAGAGCTCCACACCTCTCCAGCCATAAATGTCATACCAGTATAAATTACCTTAGAGCCATAATACCCAAACACACATTTAGATAAGTGTAAAGCTCTATTTTCTTAGGCTCTTAGGTCTTGTCTTCAGCTGAATGGTTTTAGGTTTTAACTGTAATAAAATAAGTAGCATTTAGACACACATTTTAGTGAAGTTTAGCACAGTGTTTGAGCTATGCTTATGTGAGGTCACTTCACCTGGCAGAAAAATTGAGCAGCCTGAAACCGAGATTTTTAAGGAAATGTAAGGGGTAGCAACTGTCTCATTTTATTCAACAAAAGGCCTAAGTGAATCTCTAAACAAAGTTAACTTTCCCTACCACTGCAGTGCCAGAAGAGACAGCTTACCTTCTTCCCCTTCAACATTTCTCCCTTAAAAAAGAACAAAGAGATTATCTTAGAAAAACTTACACAGCACTTCACAGCATGTCTGCTCATGTATAAACTTCTGGTAAAAAAGGCAAGTCATCAATGCCACACTACACATACCCATAAATGCAGAACAAAAATGCATTTATGGGAATGCCAGGAGAAATAAGATGCAAAACAATCTTGCTCTTTACTGAGTCCCAGCAGCTACAGGCTAACGCAGCAACAAGGGTTCAAAAGACTGAAACACAGTTGCAGTGTCAAGTAATTCACCAAGCAGATTTACCAGCCAAAAGGGATGTGGAGAAAAGAGACCCCTTCCACATCCCCAAGTATTCCATTGTTCCTGGCATTACTTCATTACTTGCTTTCAGTGCAGTTCATCAATGCAGAAATTTTGTTTGTTTGCTTGTAACGACACACCTAAGGTTCCCCAGCATTAATGACAGGATTTCTGCTGCTATGAGCCAGACTCCGGATAATTTGAACAAACAAATAAAAGTAGCAACCATCATATCAGATCCAAACCTGTCTTGTAACTACCCCTAAGCCACAACCTCCTCCAGCTCTTCCACAGGCAACTCATTCTGCCCCTCACCCTTTACACACTGCATTAGGACTTGCCTGTTGAGTTATGGAGAGAACGCACCATAAAAAGAACATACCAACAACTGATTCTAACTTTTCGCCAATAGCATAGAGCAACTGGAAGGGGTAGAAGAGTTGCATGTCAGCTCTTCGATCAGGGTCTGTCAACAAAGGGCACCTACAATCATAAAAACAGCTCCTCGCCACCCACCACTCCTTAATAAGGTCCTCGTGAGGAAAACAATGCCAACTTCAGTTGCTAAAGTCTTTCACTTTTTCTCTCCTACGTTCAACTCCAACCCCAAAGAGATACTCATTATTTGCTAGGTGGAAAAGGTTTTAGTTACCACAGTCTGACTCAATTGTTCAAAACCTGCTTGTTCTGGCCTGCAAGTTAAGATGCATCACTAAATATGGGGTTGTGATCAGTTTTTGCTTAGATATTAAAATCAACTGAAAAGGGATGGTTCTGTGGTTTCTTGCTCTTCGTATTTTATAATAGGTCAGTCATTTCATAACTAGTGAAACGCTCAGGACGCCTTCTGTTGATCAATTATTTTAATGGATTTGTTTATTTTTCACTTCCCATGACTCTCTCCCATGACTGAAGTACTCAAAAGCTCTCCCTAGCATTCAACAGAATCAGTAAGGCAGATAAGTCATATAAATATTAGAGGTAAGTTTCCTAGCAGAAACTAAATTTCATGGATGTTTCACTTCAGAGGACTGTACTAAAAGAGCCATCCCAGCACTTCTCAGATTCAACACTCCTAACTATGAAGTCATTTTAACCATCTAACTTTATTTTTACCTTTGTCTACAGTTGTGGGTGTCCTAGGAATTTGGGAGAAGAGGGCTGGGCTTGCTAGAGGAAGAAAAATAGTCTGATCCTATTCACTTCTAATTTACCAGGACTTGTGTAATTCTCCAAAGCTCTGCCTTTGCTCTCATTAGAAGTACTTTTAAAAATAAATGTTGATGCATAAAGCTTTGTTAAATTAACTGTTCAACATGCAGAAGTACAATAAGAACTCAGCCTACCTTCTCCAGAACACTGTAGTACATTAAACCGTCATTTACAATCCACACAATTCCTAGAGAGAATGTAATATAGGACTTGGGCAATTTTATCAGTGTCAGACAATCAAATGTTTAACCTGTTTCTTCCCTCACAGAACTGCTGAATTATAGTCTTCAGTCCAGCTAGAGCTGAGACAGCCAATTACTCCTTATTTGCAAACACAAAAATAATTTGGATTTAAAACATGCATCTTATTACATTTTCACAGTACTTCCTCTAAACATGTACCCCAAACCCACCCACCTCTCCACCTATCAAGAGTCATGAACGACTGTTAACACCACCCCTACTAGATTCAATCCTAAATCCACCTTCTTCTCAAAGGCATATAAGAATGTATGGCCCTGAGTTTGCCTGAAGGACTACAGATTTGATTATGTCAAGTAGTTTAACCTAGAGAAGAAAGCTTTTTTTTTTTTTTTGGGGGGGGGGGGGGGGGGAGGGGAGATGGTATATTATAAATTTATATAAATACCTGAAGGGAAGGTACCCAGAGAGAGTCATGCCCTTTTCAGCAGTGCCCAGTGATAGGACCAGAGGCAGTGAGCAGTGTGTCCTGGTTTGAGTGATACAGGACTTATTTATCTTCTAATGGTAAGGACAACTGCACTTTTAGAAAACACTAGTGTCTGCATTTGTGAAAACAGTCCTTCATAGCCAGATAAGACCCTGTGGGATTCAAAGTTCTGGTGTTTTCAAGCCTTGCCAGGTGCAAGGATGAGGAGAAGGAAACTTGATCCAAGCTGGCCAACAACATTATTTCATACCATGAATGTCACAGTACATATAAATTAGAAAGTTCCTGTAGTTTGTTTCTCCCTCGATGGCAGTGGTCCAGAGAACTTCTTGCCCCACTGCTGGACCTCCGAGCCTTCCTCACAGCGTCCCACATTTGCTGTCCCCTACTGGGAGTGCACAGCTTCCTGCTGATAGGATTGGCTGAGTATAATTCTTGTACATTTTATATTAGTATTGGGATCAATACTGGTTCTTTAGTATTATTGCTAATCATTTAGTCTTATCCTATTAAATCCGTTTACATTTCAACCCTTGTGTTTCCTTGTTTTTTTCCCACCGATTTCCCTTCCCAGGTGTGGAAAGGTCGTCAGGTGATAGAATAAATGTCTAAATGACAATCTAATAATCTAAATGATAATATACTGTTACAGGTTTCTCAAACCATAACAAACTGAAACACAGAAGGTTCCCTCTGAACATCACAAAATTATTTTTACACTGTGAGGGTGACCAGGCACTGGCACAGGTCATGCAGTAAGGTGAAGGAGTCTCCATCCTTGGAAACATTCAGAAGATGTACAGACAACTTGATGCAGATGGCCCTGCTTGAGCAGGGGGAGACAAGATGGCCTTCAGAGATCCCTACTAACCTCAGCCAATCTGAAGTAAAAAGGGAAGGAAGCTCTGTAACAGAAAAGCCATTATCAAAAAAGCCCCACAAGCTTCATTAAGAACAACTCTAGCATTTCTGCTCAGTCAGTCACATAAAGAAAATCAAATGCATGTCTACCTTCAATTAAATCAGGCAGGAGAAAAGTCACTGGGACTTTAAATCCAGCACCATACACTACTACATCAACAGGTAAAATGATAAACAATGAAAACTGGAGTATAGGTATAAAGTTGCAAAGAGTTTTATACTTGTAGTATTCAAGAAAGATAACAAGCATCTTTTCCTAAGATAAAAAGAAATGTTCCTGGGCACAGCTACTATCTGGACAGCAAAAAGCGTATCAGAGACCATAAGGTCTTCTCAAATCCCACTTTTTTATACTCCTTAATTTGCTTTCACCAAGCTCATAACACTATTTCAACCTTTCTCTAAACTGAATTTCAGACTTGGCACTTACCCATGTCAGAAACACTCAGAAATTCATTCAGTGGCTAATAAAAGAAAATGAAGCACAAGACCACAAAGTGCAGGACTGGTCACATTTAGTCACCCAAAGTTAACATCAGTAGCTTAGGCTCCTCTTATGACAGTCTCAAAATGGATCACAAGTCAGTGACCTGAAGAACACATGACTGACAGCTGAAATAAAAGCCCAGGAAGAGAAGACATGTGTTCCTTGAGGTATAACCCATCAAAAGCATGGACCAGAATTTCTCAAATACAATATATTATGTACAGCCTGACAGTAGAGCAAGATTTCCTTTCAGATTTGTGTTGCTGTAACTGCACCTAAGACAACATGCAAGTTTGAAAAACAAGGAAAAACGCAAATGCAAATCAGCGATAGCCTGCAAACAAATACAAGGAAATATAGACAAAGTGATAATAGGAGAAAATGGTTAAGTGTTTACAATAAATTAGCAGTGATTCAGTTAGCATTTAAAACCAAAAAGAAGAAACATAAAGAAACTTTTAGAAGCCATATGCTTCATTCTATATTATATCCACCATCCTCAAAAACACTTAACAAAACAAATACAGTAGAAAAAAAATCCTTTTCTTTGCTCAAAAGCAAACTGAATATGGTCTCTAAAGCATCATCTTACTTATAGGAACAGTATTTTAGTCATAAGAAATTAATCTGAAATATTCTAGATGAAATCTACGCCACACAGTGCAACTGCAAAAAGACTTCCTCTCTCTCCATTAAAAATATTTAGGAATATGATCATAGCTACTGAATTCAAATTTCACACCTTCAACCACAGGGCTGCCTAGCAGATTAAGACAGACTTGCCCCATCCCCACCACTAAACCAGGTTAAAAAAAGTGCAACCTGATGATTCAAGTCTGGAGGTTAAGAATGTATTTGTGCTTTCTTCATTTAACTTTGGATTCAAATACTAAATGTTTCTGTAACACAAGTTCCATTGAACCTGCGCTTTCTGCAGATCTGGAATAAACTGTGTTCCCTGTATGATAAAGCATAAAACCAAAACCGTAGAGTTCATCATAGAGGTATGACTTCAGGCAAACATTAAGTCTTGAGAAAGATCAAAGCTCTCTCAATATGGGAAACAGTTTGTTGTTTTTAATGCAAAATGCTACGCTTGGCCAGGTTAAGGACTCCCCCAGGCTTATCTGCTGGAAGAGTGATTTAAGAAGCTGGGGTGGGAGATGAAAAAAAGCTTGACAAGTTTACCTTCTAAAGAAGATGCAGTATCTTGCATCTTTCACAAGGACAACTGTACAAAAGAAAAGAGAATTTCATGAAAACAGAGTAGAAACAACTCCATCCAAGGGAGCTGCACAAAGCCATCCTCATAACCTATCTTACAAGTTTTACCATCTAGCGACAACATAAATAAAACAATATGCTCAGCAAAATAGTTATGATGTAGTAAAAGCAAGCTGAGCAAGCCGTGAGACCTTAGGCATCAGACTGTATCACCTCTAATCTATCCGTCTTTAGCCACTGTTTACTCTTTGCAGCACTGAGAAGTAGTGGGGGGGAAAGGGCTGGAGGGATCACACCTGTGAAACGGACTGCAGGAGCCCCAGGTGGGCAGGAAATTCTGACAAACTGCCAGTTTAGATGGCCAAAATTAAAGAGCACGGACTTTGATGTTAGAGCAAAATGGAGAAACCCTTTGTATCATTTTTGGAAAATATGAACCTTAAGTAATTGCAAAGGAGCTGCTTCGCAATGTTTCATCCCAGCTCCCACTTTAATGAACATAACCTGTTTAGGGAAGTTATATTAAAAACAGTACAAGTTTGAACTAGGTCTTCTCTGAAAAGCAAAGAGGATGCAATGGGCTACAAGTGAGCAGTCTGTAACCGAAAAAAAATAAAATTCAGCACAAAGCTCCAGCAAACATAGTGGAGTGAATATTACTTGTACGTCCTCTAGCACCTTCCATTCAATACTTTTGAAGTTTGCAAATACTACACTGACTGTCTTTAATCTATCATCCTGTAAAGGGGGCAAATCACTTGGCTTCTCTTTTACCAAGGTCATACCAGGCTATTGCAAACCTGAGCACAGAACACAGGTCTTCAAAGTCCTGCTCATGTGCTTTAAATAAACAAAAGGCAATGATAAATAAAAAGATTAATAAAGGATATAAAGTTTTATCCATGTTCTTTCATGAATAACTTATTCCAAGTCTTGATACCAAGCATTACTGAATTTGCAAGTAAACACTATTATTAATAGTATTGCTATCAATACCAATTATTAACATAGTATGAACAGTCCATGAAACATACATTTCCCAAGCACTAATACTCAGCACACTATTCTGCTATAATCAGTATCACCAGGGGGACACCAGTAACAAATCTACAACATAGCAAAACATGGCATTCTATGAGGAAACATAAAAGTCCATAGAAGAAATATAAAACATCAAAAATCTGCTTCTAAGTTCTAAAATGGTAGTTGAAAAATTGGAAGAACTAAAAACAAAAACTTCTGCTAACGGCCAACGTTTTTTGGTTGGGTTTTCCCTTAATTTCTTTAGATTTTAGTGGTGAGTCTGTAACTCCAAAGACCCCTCAAATGGTCAAATTCTTTTGCAAGTCATGGCACCAGGAGCTTTTTTGAGGACTGACCAAAACAACACAAGTGAAACAGCCTAAATTTCTGAATTTCTATGCCTCTGTTCTCACTGCTATAAACAATTTTTTTAAACCAATATGCTGGGAAAACTGCAACTAGAACAAAGCAGAATAGAGCTTGCCCAATTCCACCTCCCTCCTTTAAGTTACCAAGACTGTTGAGGTTATAAACACAAAACCTGGCTCATTTTCCGGACTCTGCATCAGAATTGTTTACACCAGGTAATCTAGTTTCTCCATATAACCCTCCAGGAGTCCCAAAACATCATTAACGCTGCAAAGTGATTTGGTCTCGCTTGCTTTCAAGTTACCTAGTGTAAGGTTAAAAATAAATTCTTTAAACAAGTTAGGTCAAACCACCACAGAGAGATCGGGCCCAGGTATAAATACTGAGTCAGCCAGGTAGGAATCCAAACCCAGATTCCACTAGAGAATGTGATATAATCAAGGGAATTGCTAAAAGAGCCTGGTAAATATTAAAAAAGCAAAGCCTCAGAAGGCTGAGTCGCTGCCGTTTGTTGTGAAGGACTCTCTTTCAATGGCAAGAACTGCTCCTCCAGGCCTGCACATCCTCCCCCTCCCTTCCCTTCACTCACATCCAGCTCCAATTTCTCTCCCTGAAAAAAACAGCTGCTCTCACGCCAGGACGGCCCCTCCATTTCACCAGCCACCACCACCCCAGAGGCAATCGCCTTGATCTGCTGCTGCGTTATAAGCATTCAGCATTCACTCAAATTGAGATGACTAGGGATGGGTTTCTGCCTGGTAGCTAGAAACAAAGTGGGCTGGCTCCTGGTGAGCTTCCCTTTACATAGTTCCACACCGAACCTGAAGTTTCTGCTCCTCAAGACTGCGAGTTCCTTTGAACACAACCAAGAGCACTCTGCACGTCCATGCTCCTGATGTTAATACACCTACAAGAGAGAAGCTTCAGGTTCACCCTGAGTGACTCCCAGGTGGCATTCAACAGCACTGCAGACATTTCATCACATATTTTTAAATTTCTTTCACATCGCAGAGTTCAGATCCCTGCCATCCACCTCAGAGGTGCACCAGGTGCCTTCCTACATTTATTTTCTTGCAGAACAGTTTCCACCAGTTCACCTTGCTGTTGTAATTTTCTTCAGAACAACAGCAAACACAGAAGAGCTCTCTTTTTTGTTTTTAGATGCAACATAAGCTAGCCCAATAGCAAAGCCCTGCCCTGACTTCCAATTCACAGCAACCACACATAATCAGGGGTGACAAAGGACTAGGTAGAGAAGGTTGAGTGAGAATGGTTCATTCATCACTATGTCCTCAAGTAACCTACTGTTGCTGCCAAGATGTTATTGTCAGTGAATTCCGTCGCTATGACCGTGACACAGCTGCTCTACCCCACCACCACCATCAGCGAAGGAGCACCCAGGAAGGAGATAGGGAAAGACAACATGGAAGTAAAGCCCTGCACAAGGCACAAATCAATACTTATTCACTCACTTGTTCCCTTCCCGTGCCGCCAGCCCTCCTTCGGCCTGACTCGAGATTAGGAAGGGGCCCAAAGGCACACTCTCCTCCACCAGCTCCACCACCCTTTTGAGGGGTCTTGCTGCAACCCCTCTTTTTCCTCACACCCCCTAGGAGAGGCACGAACCCCTCAGGAGAGAAACCCCCTGCTGTAAGGAGATGAGAAACAAGGAGATCGGGATGCAGGACCCCCTCCCACGACCGAAAAAAGCTAACCCACCTCTTCCAACACCCACCGGGCGAGGGGAGGCCGGCTGGGCTCAAACACACACACACACACACACAAACCCGGCCCAGGATCTCGGCGGCAGCTGCGGCCACCGCGGCCTACTCCTTACCCCTGAGGAAAGAGGAGGGGGGCGATAGGGAGATGTGTGTAGGGGGGACACAATCTAGGGCAGGGCAAACCTTCTCCGGGGCGGCCGCCGGGAGAAAGTAGGGCAGAGCCGCCTCCTCTCACACCACCACCATCCACCCCCAACCCAAACCAGGGGCAGACAAAAGCTCCCACCGAGACGGAGCAACCGGCCCCCGAGACGGGCCCGTCGCCCACCGCCGCCGGGCTCGTCCCGGGGCCTCAGGCCTCCGAGGGAGCAACGGTTCGCGCCCCGGAACGTTGGGCCCCGCGCGCGCGGGACGGAGGGGGGAGGCAACGTTGCGCCCTCTCCGTGAGGGACGGTGGAGGGAGGAAGTGGGGGGGGGGGAGCGCGCCTCCCAACCCAACCTCCGGGCGCGCGGGACCCCGGCTTACTTCCCCCCCTCCCCCTCCCCGCGCGCGCGGTACCTGCCCAATGTGCTCACAAAGCAGCAGCAGCGCCCACCACCGTCACGTGACCCGCGCCCCGCGCCCCCCTCCCCTTCCTCTTCCCTCCTCCTCCTCCTCCTCCTGCTTTTCCTCCACGCGCGCGCGGGGCCGCTCCCCCGCCACGTGACGCGGCGCGCGTGCTAAACAGCCTCCCCCCTCCCCACCATCATTCCCCCTCACACCTCCGCCTTCCCGCGCGCCTCGCCCCGCACGCACCCCCAGCCGCGCTCCCATCCACCAGCCCTTCCGCCTCTGTCCCAGCACCACGTGAGAAGGGCGGGGCGGGAAGCCGGCTCCTTCCCTTTCACGTGACGAGGGAGCGTGGCGGAAGAGGAGCGGCTGGCCCCGCCCTTCCCCCGGCCGTGCTGAGGGCAGGAAGGGTGGGCAGTGTGTGTCTGAAGGGCCGACGGGCTTTTCCTGACCCTGGCCGGGGCTGCGCCTCGGCTCCTCGGCCCCAGGGGGCACCGGGGAAAGGCCGCAGCAGCTCCTGAGGTCGCGGCGGGCGAGGGCTGAGGTGCCGGTGGAGCTGGAGCAGGAGGGGCCTCAGCGGGAGAGAGTAGAGGCCCAGCCCGCCCCGGGCGCAGCCTGGGCCTTGGGGGGTGGGTTGAGGGACTGGATGAACGTTCCGAGTCATGGCACCATTTCGTTTCTCGAAGGAGCAGTTCTAGGCAGTAGCTTTTTTTTTTTTTTTTTTTTTTTTTATTGTTTACGTCTTGGTTAAGGTGGCTTTTATTTTCAGTCCTGTAGGATTTTGGCAGGACTGAGATTGCAAGTGGCTTATGTCACAGATTGAAGCCTGTTCAGGTGGCTGTTCGGTGTCTCAGTCACAGGTAATGTTCAAGTTGAGCTGTCAGAGAATGGGTTGGGTTGGAAGGGACCTTAAAGATCATCGAGTTCCAATCCCCCTGGCAGAGACACCTCCCACTAGGCCAGGTTGCTCAAAGCCCCATCCAGCCTGCCATATGATGCCATGAAGTTCAAATACATAAACGGACTAAAAATGGGAGAATTAAACTCACATAGGATAAGCATATCATGGCTTATTACATGTATGACAGAAGGCAACAGCAATCATTTAGCCAGCACATTACTAATAGCTGGTGGATTCCAAAACACTTTCCGAAGCCATGGGCAGAGGATAATGGTTTTGCACTCCCCACTTCATGAGGCTGTGGCACACCTGGGTCCAGGCTGATAGGATTCAACAGATGACTGGGAACTTTAACAGGTGAAGAAAACAGTTAAACTTTTAATCCCGTGGGCAGTCCACAGGAACATGGGGAGTGCTGTGGAAGTATCACTACATACATGATCTTGTCTTGTCCTTGCACCTCCACAGACAGCTCACAGAGAGGCAGGAAGCAACGCACAGCTGGCGCTACCACCAGAAAGCACACCTCTTCTCTGACCTTCTGCAACTCCAGAGAACAAAACCCTACCAGCACTCATTATTATCATTTCCTTGGCCAACAAATTGGTCATAGCAATGGCTAGCGCATAAGGTAACACAAGAGCCAGAAAGATGACATTGTTGGCTCAAGACGTGTCATGCCAGAAAGTCTAGGTGAGGCAAGGAAAATAAGTTGCTTAAGGGCAAGGAAAAAGACTTGCTCATTAGCAAATCACAAATCACAGTACCAAATTCACAATCCACATACTGAAGTCATGTGAGAAGGGCATGAAAATACAGAAAATTTAGGATCCCAGTTACAAAGCTGTCAAATATACACAATGTCAGAGGTAAGCAAGACAGAAATTCCATACGAAGTAAGAGGGGCATCAGGAATGTGACACAGAAAAGCAAGCAAACTCTAATATGTGAAGCAGAAAGACACTTCTGAAAGCCTGCTAAGCTGCTAACATGGCATTTATCTCTGAGGATGGGGAGCAGGTAAAGAGAAAGGAGGCAGGTGTGTTGTGTATGAGAAGGAATAGCAAACCGAAAAAAAAACAAACCAGAGAGATCCTAGCCTGCCACACAGGCAATCTTATATTTAATAGAGAAGGTAGGAATTTATTGGTTTGACAACTGTACTATCAGATGATAATAGCAAAACCAGACAAGCCCAGAGACCAAGCAAAACAGATTTTTCCATCCCTTACTCATCTTGCAGAGAAATAGTTTGATGTGTACGTAGTCAACACATGACCCAAACCCCACCTCCCCAACCATCGTCTCCTCTTCCATAAGGCAGAGCATCTTCCAGGGTCCAGATCACTGCAGGGGAGAAGCTGCATCTCTTCTGGTCCTACCACTACCCAACAAGAAGCTAGAGCAGATGTATAACGGCTTCTTTAATTAATCCTTGCAGCAGATATAGAAAACAAAAGCTACCACGGTTGATTTATTGTTAAAGTTGTTTTATTTAAGTAGCAGAAAACTCTGAGGTGGCAATGGTGCAGAACAAGGACTCCCACCTCTTGCACCCAGAAGGCAGAGCTCAGGAGGTCTCCTCACACCTTTGTTCAAGCTCCCAGTAAGGAAAGGGAAACGGGAAGGTAACAGACCTGCACAATAGGACTGGTGGGCACACAGGGAGAATATGGTCATGTTCGTCATGGGTGCATAGAATCATAGAACGGTTTGGTTTGGAAGGGACCTTAAAGATCACCAAGTCCCAACCCCCCTGCCATGGGCAGGGACATTTCCCATAGACCAGGTTGCTCAAAGCCCCAGCCAGCTTGACCTTGAACACCTCCAGGGGTAGGGCATCATTAGAGCTCCCCTTGTTCCTTCTTCTAGCTGTTTTTCTCCCGGGGGTTTCATCCCAGAGCTCTTTGACATCCCAAACAATCTGCTTGATCAGAGAATAAAAAGGATGGCAAGAAAGGAAGGTTGCTTGACCCATCAAGAGGAGGAATTTAAGCTTGTGAGCCAGGATTAAAAAAAAAAAAAAAAAAAAAAGAAGGAACTTTTCCCCTTTAGTTTCCCTTTAGCCTTTTTCATGTTGTGTGTTTTTCCCATTCTGTACAGCACCTCTGGTTGCCCAAAACATAGTCGTTGTACCCTTCTGGCATCCCTTCTTTGTAAAGCCTGGTATTTCAGTTGGTCCCTGCTTGGTGCTCCACTGCACAGACTGGGTTGGGGAAGGTGATGGGGGCATCTGGTAGCAGACTGTTAGGCCCCTAGTACCTCTGGTGATACATTCCATGGGTTTTGACCTTCTGTGTGGTCTTAGTTCCTTTACTGCTTTTTGTCGTCTTCTTTCCCTTGACCCCGAGCTCTCCATATAAGCAGAGAGGCACCAAATCTCATTTTACCCTAAGCAGTATCTGAAAATTAATCAGTGTTGTTCATGCTTCTGCCTTCTCCATGTAGAGAGATTTAAGTGGCCTGAGTCCTGGGCTGACCTTGATGTTCATTACATAGACAGGCTGGAGCCATGGCAGTTCCTACTGCTCGGAAGCAGCAAAACTTCCCTATTCCTGTCTTTTCCCAATAAGGTAGAGGGTCTTTTAGAGCTAAATTGAAATTCAGACCAAACAGTGCGCAGGTAGTGTTGATTTTTCTTGAGGCAGCTGTTGATACTTTGTTTTATTACTATTGGGGGGAGGAAATTAATTATAGCTCTAAACAAAGTTTCACACGCTTTGTGACAAACATGTCTGCGGCTCCATAATGTGTGCAGATTTAATCAGTATTATTAACATTCTTTCATCATGACTTGGCAATCCTTCACTAATCAAGATGGATATTTGATGTGCTGCATACAACAACAAAGGGCTGAGAGCTCTTGGGATGCTATAGTCAGATGGTGTGGTGCCAGCTGGAGCGTGTCTCCAAATATCACACAGAATCCAGCCCAGGAGCATTTGGAATAGGAGAAAATTAAACGAGGATACCAGGACAAAAGGATTGTAGGCTCCTCTCTGCTGTACAGGCAGTAAATACAAATGAGAAGATGGCATCTTTCACTGCCAAGGCTTCCAAAGGAGAACTAGAAGAATAAACTGATGGAGGCTCAGGGACACAGACCATCGCTCCACATTCTCCATGCATCAGGTTTGGAGAGGAGACCCTGCACTAAACAAGTGCAAGCCAAGGTTTGACCAGGTCTGGCAGGCAAATGCTACCTATGTCAGGACTTTTGTCTGCTGTTACAAGGATTTGCGACCTTTTCAGTTTTCCAACTGCTAAAGAATAATCCAGTGTAGATGCAAATCCCAGCAGACTCTACGTCTAAGCTTGCTTCAGGATTGCTTTTCTCAGTCACCTACTGCAGATTTCTTAGATAACCTGTGGTCCACACACTGGAAGCTGCCGTTCTGGTGCTTTGGTGTTGCACTTGCCAGTTGCATTTGGGAGCCAGGGGGAAACCACTTAAGTATTAAGAATATCAACCTGTCCTGTTTGGTCTGAGAAACCCATAAAAATTTATTATCATTTGACAATTATTCTATCAGCTGGTGACTCCTCCCCACTCAGGAAAGGGAGTCTGTGCAAAACAAGGGAACACAAGGGGTGAAATATAGATTTAATAGGGTAAGACTAAATAACTAACAATAATACTAAAGAACCAGTATTTATCCTCATACTAATATAAAATATACAAGAGTTATACTCAGCCAGTTCTATCTGAGGAAAGGGACTTGGGGGTGCTGATGGACGAGAAGCTGGATATGAGCAGGCAGTGGGCACTTGCAGCCCAGAAGGCCAGTCGCATCCTGGGCTGCATCAAAAGAAG
>JAOQGH010000019.1:9597349-9622303 GCA_025769975.1 Gallinago jamesoni
CCTGTTCTGGTGGGAGGTGTCCCTGCCCATGGGAGGGGGGTTGGAACAAGATGATTTTTAAGGTGCCTTCCAACCCCAACCATTCTATGATTCTGTGATCAGTGAAGGGCATTGGATCTATTCTCCCCATGCAGTCCCACATGAAGTTCAAGGGAGTCTGAATGCAGAAGGCAGGAGGGCATTTTGGGAAAGACTGAGACCCCCCTACAGCAAGCAGGATTGACAGCAGATGCTAGAACAGTGTGAGCAAAATGAGAGTTATCTTACTATGTGGAAAGCTTCTAGCTCACATTAGTTAAGTCCAAGACACACTCTTTAACCTTTGAGAAAAAAAGAGTTTATTTTTTCCATTGGCTTACTAGAGGAGACAGCCAACCAGGACAGCAAAAATGGGAAAAGCTTCCACAACCTGGGACTAAAATGGTCTTCGGTTTTAGACAGTTTACAAAGAACCCACAAGCTACTGCAGCAGCATACTAGGAATCTTGGCTCATCTGGAAAATGGATAGATTTGGTTCATTTTGAATGACAAGAACATTCATGTCCCTAGCCCCCATTTTGTCTCAGTGCCTCTGCAGGCTCTCGAAGTAATGTCACCCTGCAAGAGCCATGCTGCAGAACAGCCTACTCTTACTCCAGTTGTGCAAGCTGATACCTGGGACAGACAAGGAAGGAACAGATGATCATTTTTTTGTTCCTGGCACTGCTAAAAACTACAGTTTAAATACAAATGCACTTTTAAGAACTCCTGCAGTTCTGAACTGAAGTTCTGAAGTTCTGCAGGACTTCTACAGTTTAGGTTTGATGGGCAATACCCCTGGGGAATCCATCTCTGGGCTCCAATGAATACAGCTTAAAATTACTGTATCCCTCTACATATAAACAGTGTCATTAGACTTGTACTTTTAAAAAATAAGATCAACCCAGGCCAGGGCCAGGCTCTGCAGATAAAGTAGTAGCTTATCTCTTATAAATATTTTTAATATTTTTTAATTACAAGTAGTCCGCACTCCAGGTATTGTAACTGACACAAAGTACCTGCACACACGCAGCCCCTAGACTTTCACAGAAAGCCCAGGAGCAACCACTCTATAAGAAAGGAATCCTACCTCACAGCAAAGTAGGGGAGGGGGCACACGGCCAAGATAGCCCAAATGTGGGGGAAGAATCATTTGGAGTAAGTACAATAAAAAAGGGACTTCAAACAGCCTTCATATAAAGGATCAAGGAGGTTAAAGCAAAGAACTGGTTCAAAAAGATGTACAAAACCAGGAGACTAACAGAAAACTCTGCCAAAAAATTACTTGCATTTAAATCGGTAATCAATGGCATCACACAATTCTGTTGTTAAAAAGAGGAAAAGAGAAGTGGAAATCTCTGTAAAGATCAGCATTTATAAAGAGTTATCATTAGCTCCAGAGACCAGCGTAATTCCCATGAAGTCCTGATGGAAGGGGGCCTCCTGCCACAAAGAGTTTCGTTCCAGACGAGTCGTAGCAGTGGGTGTAAACAGCATTTGGGAAGAAATTTATGTCAGAAAAATAATTCCTCCAGGTTTCATCATGATTCTGTTAAAGGAAAGTTTAGATTATTATTGTTACCAAAAGAAACCCAAAATCTTGCTTCATAAAAGCAGAAGGTAGTTTCCAGAGCCTAAAAGGGGATCTTTTGCGTTAATGCTCCCTGAAGCTTCAGATAGATCAACTTGAAGATACCAGAGTTGTCCTGAAGCTTTTTCTGAGGACATTTGGGCCAAACATTGGAGCTGGGGGGTGGTGAAGGCTAGAGAAGATACCAAGTTTCATTAGTTTTTAGAATTGCATCACAATGATACGAAACATAATGGAGAGAAGTTATACAAGCCATTAACTGCTTTATGATAACATACAGGAAATCGAACTCTAGTGCCTGCATTACCCCAGGAAGCCAGTTTCTAAAACTGCACACTATTAAACTAAAGCTCTCTTGCTTTGAGTACCATGTTAATGTAGCATGGTTTTAAAGGAAGACAATGTGTTTTTGTGTTTGAGGTTCTGAAAACTAGAAGGTAAATTACGTTAAAAATATAAAGATATAAAAATCTAGTTCATTTGTGAATCAGTGGTAGTCAGTATGCCTTACAGTCAAGCAACCAGCCTTCAATACCCTTTCACAAAGCTTTTGTAGAAAGCAGTGCTAGAGCACTTCTTGCTCTTTGTGATTACAGTTCTGGGTTACATGATCACTGTTTTACTGGGGTGCATTTCATACAACAGCTATAAAAAGAACCGCTTCGTGAGCCCTGAGGCACTCCTGTGTAAAGGGTCTCTTGCAGCTACCAGCTACTCACCAGCCAGCCTTTCCCAGTAGTCAGCTTCAAAATTTCACTGTCTCCTGAATTCTCCCTGTCTCTGCCGCAGGGCTGCGGGGGCTTTTTATGCAGGAACCTCTGGGCTCTGATATCATAAAATAGTAAGGAACCTTGCCCTGTTCCCACGGTGATCATGTGCTCGTAGAAGCTCACCGACCGAATACCTGTCAAAGAGAGAAGGGACATGCAAGGCAGTAAGGAAGATGGATGCTTTGGCTCTGCAGTGCTGCTGATTGGTATTTCCTTTAAGAGGAAACTACCCACTAGCATTCTCCACATCACTTAAGTTTCCCCACTGCTACAGATCAGGGCTGACAAATCCCACTGATGCTATTGAAACATCAGCCTCAATTACATACACCACCTCCCTTCTCCTCTTAGGCCACCAGCTGCACTGATGACATGGAGTAAGAAGCTTCATTCTCAGCAGGCCCCAAAAGCAAAGACCATAAACCATTTAGCACCAAGAGCAGCTTTCTTCTGTCTGCCAGGAGCCTCTATGTGAGCACGCCATGAGCAAGCAGATGGCAGCGAGAGAGGAAAGAACATCACATTGGTTTCCTCCCTGAGCTCACACCCTATTCAGCTACCTGTCAAGCTGTGGTAAGTGACCCTGTGAGAAAAATTACTGTCCCAGCTGCCACCAAGTGCATTTTGCTGATCAACAGGCTAGCTGTAAGCAAATATAACCATAATAATCACCAGCCACTTTGCTGCTAGGATAGACCTGGCTCTTAAATAACTTTGAAGCTATCTCCACTCAAATATTCTCACACAAGCACACCTTACTCTTTGTAGCTGGTGCTTTTAACACTTTACCCAGCAATGAAAAGAGACTGACAATCCTACAACCTAAGCAACGCCATGTTACAGCAGCACACAGGAAGCTACAGCAAGTTTCCAGTCCAAACAAAACATTCTCGCACAATTCAGTTATGCCATTAGACCGAGTTAAACAAGTCCATTTTGTTTTCACAAAATCTAAATCTGAAGCGTCAGCTAAACAGGGATCCCTTGGAAATAATCTTGGGGAGATTTCACATGTAAGAAATTTGTGATCTGCAAAATGTCCTGTCATCTCACATATTTAGCGTGCAGAAGGTTTGTTCTGTGTAAGCACTCTACCCCAAACAACTCTCCTACACAGATTAAACCCCATCACACCTCTGCTCTTCCTTCCTGCACAACATGATGGCGGGTTATAAACGCTAAGGCTTTTCAAGCCCCCTTTAAAGTGCTGCTGAATTACAGCCCAAAGAAGTGTTCGAACAGCAGGGGAGGAGTGAGTTATGCCAGCCACATCCACGTGCCGACTGCTGTCACCATACCAAGTGGGACTGAACGTCACAAAACCTGTAACGTCCTGGAACACACCCCGCGGGACACGTGAGAGCAGACGTCCCAGGGGTGTGGATGGAGCTTCCTTTTCCCTTTTGTACAGAGTCCTAACGAGAAACACATCCTCATCCTTCCGCCTCCGCAACCTGGTGCTACACCCACAGCCACCAGCACCTGTGACTTGCTTAGAACAGGCAAGGCCACACTGTCGTGGCTCCAGATGCAGAGCACAGATTGCTCTTCTCAGCTGCAGGCTTAATAGATGCGAAACCACTGCACAAATCTCACACCTGCTCAATTAGATTGACCAGATTCATATAAGAATCTCTGCTTTAATTAAGAGAACTACAAACGCATTTGAGCAAGTTGGAGACTTCTTTCCCCCCCTGCATCACCCCATTTAAAAGGCCTGGCTCTGACAAATACAGGCAGAAAGCTTTAAACCATCTGCAATCAGCAAGAACAGTCGCTTGGATAAGAGGAGAAAGGTACAAGAGGGGACGTCCTCTTATTTTTGCTCCAAAAGTGCTCTTGACAAGCAACCCAGCAGAACACTCAACAGAAACAGGTGATGGTAGCATGAAAGCAGATGGCATATACTTTTCAATGCATTTTATTAATAACAAACTACAAAATGCAGATTGACTGTGGATCTTTCTCTAAAAAAAAAAAAAAAAATTCACGGTAGGAATCCATGATGTACCCACTACTAAAAGGATGTTTAGAACAGGCTTTTGAGAACAGCACTTCAAATTGGCTCCTAATGGGCTGAAGTACCTCAGATTCATCATTCCCATCAAACTAAAAGCACAACCTGTGCCTAGAACTGATCAGGGTAACTTCTCCTACATTCACAGCACTCTACCACCTGCAGACCTGGTCAATTTGGGTCAGCAAACTGAGCGTCACTCCTGAGAGGCAGGGAGGCTCTACAACTCCCAGAAGGAAATGAAGATGCAGTTGCATGTCCTACACCAGGAGCAGACACAGGGCCAGGGCTGCGTGAGCTCTGTCCTCTACATTAGCATTGCTGCCTTCAGGATAGAGAGTCAAGGGCAGATGACACAGTGCTGCACGCAGGCGAGCAGAAAGCAGTTGCTCTTGCAGATCATGAAGTAGATTCCAGGGCCTGCACTTCCCTGTACAGCTGCTAAGAAAAGCAACACTTGCAAGATCCACTAAAAATCATTAACTACCTCCTCACATAGAGCAGACGGGGTTGCACGGGGTAAAAACCAGCCCCAGTTCCAGTCTTAGTAAATGAGAGGCTTCCTCTGACCTGCTTTTGTATACAACACTAATGATGTGAAGTTACTGTGGACATACATCTGGAAGCTGAAAGCACATTCAGGTAAACACTTTAAGACAGAATGTATGTAGGCATGCACTTAAAAGTCAACCCAGATTTTAGTCTGCAAATCAATAAAGTTGAAACACTCTGTGTCTTGGGAATTAATATTACTTAAATGCCTCCACTACCATGCCAAAAAAAAAGAAAAAAAGATCCACCTACTATGAAGAACAGAAAACAGCATTGAACAAAGGCTTTTCTGCAGACATGAACTGGAGGTACCCCAGAAATATTACCTACACACAGATCCTCCTTCCAGCAGGGATGATCACATATTCAAGGCAGAAGCTTTCAGCCCTCAGTCACTGAGGACCACACTGCTGTATCTTCTACTCCTTCTCTAAGATACTGATGGGTGAGTGTCCTGACCTCCACAGAACCCTCCCTGAGAGCAGGTTGGAACAAGGGCTGTTGCTGGGACAATGTTCAGGTGGCAACAGTAACTGGTGAAGCACCTTTTCTCATGCTGTAGAAACTTAACTTCTATCTGAAAGAAGCAGACCCTAACACTTGTCTAGACAGCATCGTTCAAAACTCCAGTAACCACATAAATAAAACTTTCTTAATCCTTGCCTGCATGTATTCTCTCTTAATAACTTGCCCAATGAAGAAATGATGCCTAGAGCCAAGCCAAAAAAGAACTGCAACTTATTAGTCTGGGATTAATATAGTTTTAAATAGGCATCACAACACAGTGCCTTATCATGCTTGAAAATAAGTGGTATAGAAAGAATTTTATGGGACCATGCACCCTGCAAGCCCTCACGCTTGGCCGTGGTGTAAGGTTCAATTTGGTATTTTCCATCCACATCAGAGAACAGCATTCAAATGTGCATTTTTAAATTTTTTTTTTTAAAAGAGTGAGCTTTTGTATATTTTAAGTAAATAAATACACATTGAAAATGAAAGGCATCACTTGTGCCTTTAAAATTACAAAGCAAGCATTCAATCATAGCACAGACTCCAAATGCGACAGCACAGAGAAGACAAAAGGTCTTTTTTTCTGTACCCAGAGAAAAATGTGAGAATAGACAGTATTAATAGCAGTATGAGACCGGAATTTCTTTGAGATGCAGTGAAGCAGAGTAAGATACAGTAAAAAAAGTGAAATGCACGCTTTTAAAAGTTTGGATGCTGTATACCTTACTTGATCATGAAAGCACCGATGTGCCCCATTAAATTTCAGGGGTGCTTTTAAAGTTTGGTTTGTTGGTTACTCAAGGAATACTATCATAAAAGCAAACCCCACATGTACTATTAATCATTTAGACTATCACACGAAAAACCCTTCCTGCTTATTAAAAGCTTATCTTAATACAGTCTTAATAGCTGCTTCTGCAAGCAAACTGTTTGAAGCACCCTTTGACACCTTTCTTACCACTGCCTCGTTCTTGGGAACAGACGGATTTAACGTTGTGAGGAGGCTGCCTGGGATCCAGGAAGGAGACATGTGCCTGCGATCCGACTGCGTACACTGACCACTCCTGACCGTAAGCCAAGCACACGTTCTCCCTGCAGTATGGCAACTTGGTGGAAAGTAACTACAAACAGAAGAAATAAAATTTAACCCATTATGAGAAAAGAGCAAGCGAGTTAATAGGACAATTCTGTAAAATATGGTCTAGGAAGTTGCAGTGGAAAAAACAAAATACAGCTAAAAAACAAAATAAAGTTCTATTTTTGTGGTGAACTTAAGAGAAAAGTTACAAACTGACCCAGAGAAAAAAACCTGGAGGAGATGGCTGCATCATTTCTTCAGCAGGTGTACACAGACATCAGCCCTCAGCTGAAAAAGCTTACCTTGTACACCAGCACAGGTAGGTCTGGGTTTGATCTGCAGTTGCACTGAAACATGTGCAACTTCCTTTATGAACACTGCTAATCAAATATCCATCATACCCAACGCAACAGTTCCCTTCAGCTCACCCAGGACTGGCAGAAGGTAAGAGCACTGCCCATCCTCCAAATTAAGGGGAGTGGGGAGTTTCTCTCCCTCAATTCTCATTTTGAGAACATTTCACTATACATAAAGCTTTTAAGTGTTTTACAAACACTGCTACTCTTTCTTCAAGCCTTTAAAAGAGATGAAGTGGTGAACAGCCTTAACTGCTAGGCAATTTTTGAAATTATACACCAACAAACAGAAAAACACCTTTGACAGTGTATGCTCTGCTTTCCAAAGATGAAAATACCCATCTAGGGACACAGCTCCCAGCTCCTATTAAAAAAACAGAAGTAAAAAAGTTAGTTTCTGTATTATAGATGTCCTTATAAAATCACACTCTTTACTAGGCAGGCTGAATACTCTGGATTGGACTCATCCATAATCCTATACATGCTTATCAAGATCAATTTTAATTTTATACCGATCTTGATAGAACACAATACAGCACAAAGGTGCCAGGTAGAATAATAATTAATAAACCACTAAATAACAAAAAATAACTTTTAAAAGTATAGATCTTGTCATGCAATCAAATAATGTATTATTACATGGTATAAGCTAGAGCTGACAATTCTCTTCAGCAGCTCCCGCACTGATTCTGACCCTGAAGCAAACATTTCTTTCCAGACATTACTCTGCAAAAATGCTCTGTGAAGTCTCTGTCACAGAGGCGTAATTAACAGCTACAGAGAAAAATAAAGCCCACAGAAGCACTGTGCTTTTGATAGCACACCCACCTTTGCTTCAGACCTTCTCTGTTCTTTGAGGGCAGAAAGAATAGTAGTGGCGGATGAATTGCTACTCCCACTAGTAATGACAACAGACCAGCACAGGGCAGGTTAACATTTACTGTCTGTCAAATGCCAACAAAATAACACAAAGCAAGCCCTGGTGCCTGACCTGTGTGTCAGTTACTTCACTTACTGCAAGGGTTCAGCCATCAACAGGGCAACTGCCCGAGTGTTAGCTGGTGTCCACCAAAGGGGAAGGAAAGCAGCAAGAGCACTCGAGAGCGGGGTTCAAGCTGCAAGAGGCTTTTTCATACTTTATCTGCTTCTTGTAAAGATTCCCTGTCTCCCCTGCTTAGGGGCCAAGTCTAAAAATCAAACACACAGGAAAACTGTTCCTTCTGAAAACATGATTTATTTTTCCTACTTGACCTCTCCATTCACTTGGGGCAGCAGCAGACATAGCAAAGACGATGACCTCATATGAGAAGCATGCAAAAGGATCAGGGAAAAAATACTAGGTTGCTTCTCTCGTATTTTTGATTTAGACTACTTTTTGTTTTTCTAATAAATATGGACAGTTTTAGGAGGTCTCAGCTGCCTTGCTTATCTTACTGACCTTGTTCTTATTGTTGAAAGCCAGAGCTCGGACTTTGCAGTTGTCAGGATTGGTATTCTCCTTGGGGATATCTTTCAGAGCACTGTGTGTTATATGGGCATAGACAGGAACTTGAGAGAGATTATGACTAGCATCGATTTTGGACAACACATCCTCTGTGACTTCCCAAAGACCCATCGAACCGTCCCGGGAACCTGGATAAACAGTCAAAACATGAACAGTCCATTTTGCATAGACATAACTCCCCTTTTTTAAAAAGGAATAAGCAGTAGGGACTGAAAGGAAGAAAGGATAATATCCTTTCTATCCTATCTATCTATCTAGTTAGTCTTATCTTATCTTTCTATCCTATCTATCTATCAGTTAGATATCCTAACTGAACACAGTGTTGGTGCCTAGATATTAATTAACAAAAACATCCTGTTATTGCACTGTAAAATTTGTAACTTTGCAAACTATCAAAAAACCCTTTGTAAACTATTATTTTGTCTACATGGTTTTCAAGCAACTAGATAACCTCATCTGTTTTCAAAGTGATTAGGATGCATCAAAACTCACACTCCTGTACAACAACCACCATTAGAGACTCATGTGTTCATCCTGGCTTACCAAAAATATGAATGAATAACAGAAACAACACTGGATGAAGGAAGCTGAATGTCCTTGGTTTGTAGATCAACACAGGCTTAATTCAAGGCCCTATGCCCATCCCTTCTGGTATTTAGGCACCTCACTTCCATCTAAGTCAGCTCTGACAGATTTGACGTGTACCTCAATTTCTTCTCTACACTCTGTGAAAAAATACATCCCTGCTTCTCTCACAGGGAATACATAGGAAATATTTTATGTCTTGGAGATGCCAGAAAACACTGAATATCTGCCATCGGACTATTAAACTTTGCTACATCATAGGGAATAAGCTGCAAAGACAGTTAAGCAAAACCTCTTGTTCCAATACGGGTGCAGAGATGGTTTTGCCATGGATTCTGTCACGTGCCACTATCACCTACTACAGCCAAATACAGAAGGAGCTTCCTAATGGCACTGCACAGCAGCAGGCAGCACGTGACATGACATACTGCCAGTCAATTTACATGCTGATGGTGTCTAATGGCACCTAATTGTGTTTGCCACTGCGGCTGAATACTGAGCAGTAGAACTTCTACACATCTTGACATACTTTAGGAGGAAGCTGTCCCTTTTAATAGCCCTAGCAGGTGAAAAAGCCAACACATGTTGTTCAACTGGTTAGTCCTGAAGCCCAGTACAGTATCATTTGTTACCCGAGGCTCATGCCATCCTGGGAATTATTCATTCCATCTGAAGCTTCTGCCATGTACAACTGAGTGGACCGATGCATCCTCCCTCAGCTATGGTGCTTAGTCAAGCATTTATTTTTACATTTATGGGCTACTGAAATACACTGCCGAACATTTTACAAGCAGAGCTCTGCCTTGCTCTTGTTGAAGTTCACACAAGCAGAGGAATAAACAAACCCCTGGTCCTCCTTTTTCCCTCTCAACAATTTGGATGGCAGTGAGAAAATAGCCTGGCAAGTCTCAAACCTCAGGCTATGTGATCAGTGTAATCTACCATGGGACCAAACACCCTTTTTCTTTTCTGTGGCATTGAACCTGCCCCAAGGAAGCCACCAAAAAAATCGCATTTAATTTCTTAACTCAGATAAAAGTATTTGCTATATCCTCAATATCTGGAGTTCAACTATATCTGCCCCGCATTTTCAGATGCAGATGTAATTGACTCTGTAAGACTAAAACATCAGAAGTTAGTTGTCTTTGTTTTCTCCCCATTAGAATCATCAGCAATGTCCTGAAGAACTAACTCAGTTTAGCAATCAGACTTGCTAATTGCTTTCAACAAGTTTTGCCTGGTATCTTAGGTCTGGAGATTAGAACCTACATCCTGCTGTAAGCATCACACAACAGAGGACAGCTGTCTTCTACTCGCAACTCCACCCCTGGGCATACAGAAAACATTGAGAGCAACACAGTTCGATCCCACATGCTGTGCCTCTCTGCTCCATTGGGTCCTTTGTCTTTCCCTCGGATATCTGTTATCATCTCTGCTGTTCTCCTCAAGCTTATTAGATGACAAAGTTTTTTTAATGCAGATACTTGGGTTGGAGACTTGCAAGGATTGAGTTTTATATTAAATTAAAAATCAAATTCTAGGATTAGCTTTTTGGTTTTTGAGAAAATAAAACAAGAAAATCTTACTGAACTAACAATTCAGTATTATATTTTTATACGAGACTGTTATGATTTTCTATCATTGAGTTTGACAACTCCCTGCACAGAATACTTCACACTGGCAGCACAGAAAGACAGTAAACTACTAAATTAATGCAACAGCATACTAGTATTGCTGCCTTTATCTAAGTAATACTTTATGAAGTAACACAGATTCCCCAAGTAGTTACTAAAATATCAGTAACTGACCTTTTCTATTACAGCTTTCTGTATAAACTATGATAGTATACATGCATATACACACATACACACAAAACAAACTGAGTTTTCATTAATTAGTCTTCCATAGGATTTCGCAGAACGGTCAGGGTTGGAAGGGACCTTTGGAGATGACCTCCTCCAACCCCCCTGCCAAAGCACGGTCACCCAGATCAGGCTGGGCAGGAACCTATCGGGTTTTTAGTATACCAGAGTAATGAAGCTTTTCCTCACACTGAGATGGAATTTCCTGTGTTCCAGTTAGTGCCTGTTGCCCAGTGTCACTGAGGAACACTGAAAAGAGTCTGGCCCCATCCTCTTGACACCTGCCGTTCAGATTTTGATAAGCATTGATGAGATCCCCTCTCAGTCTTCTCTTCTCCACGCTAAACAGACCCAGATCTCTCAGCCTTTCCTCATAAAAGAGATGCTCCAGTCCCTTGATCATCTTTGTAGCCTCTGCTGGATCCTCTCCAGAAGTTCCCTGCCCATCTTGAACGGGGGGGCCCAGAACTGGACACAGTGCTCCAGATGTGGCCTCACCAGAGGGGGAGGATTACCTCCCTCAACCTGCTGGTCATGCCCTTTTTAATGCACCCCAGGAGACCATTGGCCTTTTTTGGCCACAAGGGCACAGTGGCATATCATCAACTTGTTGTCCACCAGGACTCCCAAGTCCTTCTCTGTAGAGCTGCTCTCTAGCAGGTCAGCCCCCAATCTGTACTGGTGTGTGGGGTTAGTCCTTCCCAGGTGCAGGACCCTACACTTGCCTTTGTTGAACTTAATCAGGTTCCTCTCCACCCAACTCTCCAGTCTGTCCAGGTCTCACTGTATGGCAAACTCACTTAAGAGGATGTTCCAGGAGACAGTAAACCAATCTCAGGAAAACCAATATTGCTCTGCTGTATTCCAAAGTTATTAACTGATAACCAACACCCCCCTTTAAATTATTCTTCTTCTGTGGAATCCCTCCCTGTTCATTGTGTTTAGAGATCGTCTCGTGGCACCACCTACTGGAAAGACAGTAATATTCCCTCAAAACCCTGAAAAAAAATCAAATCTAGACTAGGGCCCTACAAATAAAACGTAATGAAGCACTGTAGTAAGACCAAGAAGGGTTTAAACAGCTAAGGTACTTCAAAATGGTTTCAGATGCCCTGATAAAAGTGCTTCCCTAAAACCTATGAAGCGCTGTACATCAGTATAAAATTCTGGAAAGGCAAAACCCTCCCCCCCAAACCCAAAAGAAAAATGACTTTACCAGAAACAGCCATCGTATCACTGATCCACGCAATTGAAAATATCCAGTCCTTATGTCCGTCCTAAGAGAAAAAAAGGACAGATTTTTCTGTGCCATTATACTCTAGAGTAGTCTCAAAGCAGACAAGTATTCTTCACACAGACTTTTAGTACAAACTTAGAAAGAAAGACCTATTATTGGTTTGTGGTGGGGTGTTGTGCGTGGGGTTGTGGGTGTGGGGTTTAGTTGGTGGGTGGCTTTTTTTTTGTTTGTTTTTGTGTGGGTTTTTTTGTTGTTTGTTTGTTTTTTGTGGTGGTTTTTTGTTTGTTTGTTTGTTTTTTTAATGTGGTTGGACTCGATGATCTCAAAGGTCCCTTCCAACCACTAAGATTCTGTGATTCTGTGAATCCAGTATCAAGCTGGAGCAGTTTATGTACCTAACAGTAATTTCAACTCTTTTTTTGATTTTGAAGTATATAGCTAATAGAGAGCAACTAGGTGATGGAAAACCAGGTGACTCTGACCATGAACAAACGGATCTCAATTAAGGACTTAGATTTTCCATTTTGAAAGCAGCACTCTTTACTCCTCTAAAGTAGCTGCATGCTTTTATTTCCTGACATGTGAATCCCTACTGCAAAAAGTAACCAAAACCTTACATTTACAATATATGACCTACATATTAATTCTTCAAGATTATTACTTCAAGAATCTTTTCTTTAGCAGGTAACAGATGTATAGGAAAAGAAAAGACCATAAGGCTCTAGTTCTGTTTGAAAAGCTGTGAAGTCACAGCAGGAGGCAAATGAGTATCAAGTCATACAAATCTTCAGAGTCAAGCCTTTCTGCAGCTGATTATCTGCTACTGCAGAAACTGTGACCTGACCTCTGCTGTTGCAATTAACGCCTATGCGGAGTCCTGAATTAAAAAGGAGAAAGGAGAGAGAAATGCTTACAGGACATCACTATACTCATTTCAGCCCTTTTACTTTATTAAGACTGGCTATTTTAAAAAGGTCTCATGATGTTTCAGAAATACAAGCAGTTCCAGAGTTTATCGGTGCCCTAAGTTCTGCCTCTGGAACAACATATACATAAGGAAAAGGGGAAAATCTGAAGTTGTATCATCTTTTCAATTTCTCAAAAGAGCTTTTTCACTGAAACTAGTTTCAGAGGTCATCACCACAACTAGACTTTAACCACTTAGGATTTTTTACATTTTCTGTGCTTAAAAGTAATCTCAAGGAGACCTGAATGAGGGCAAGGAAAACAAAATCTGACTCAGAACCCTGAGAATTCTTCTCACAGAAGTGTACTCGCTCGTATTTAAAATATCTTGTCAAAAAAGACAACTGAATAGGGAATGATTTCAAGCTTTCAGAAATTTAACTCTCCACCTCAAGACTCCCAAATCTTAACCTTGCTCTGACCTTTGGCAATGCAATGTAGTAACTCTTCTAAGTGACAGAATAAAACTTCCCCGAATGCTCTACTTACATCTCCCACACAGACAGGATCAAGTGTAGGCAGACGGTAAATTGCGAGACTGTTGGGGTTGTCACCACCTGTGGCCAGAAGGGTCCTCGAGGGGTTGAGCTCAATGGCATGAATACCACATCCCTGCTGGTTTGCCACACCGGGTTCACGGTCTTTCAGAATAGGAATCTTGGTAATTTGACCAGTCTGAACATCTACTACAAACAACTGGGGAAAAAAAAAAAAAAGGAAATGTTAAGTCATCATCAAACAGATAGAAAAATAAGATGGTCAAATATCTGCCCTATTTTGAATAGACATTCTTTTCAAGTTGGAATCCACAAATGCTGCAAGCATGGCTGAAAAATGTACAAATTCCTCCTCACAACAAGAAAACTAACTTAATTAGTGGGCTTTATTTCAGTCATCCTATTTGGTTTTCACATCAATAGAAGAGAGGAGAAAAATTTGTCATAGTGGGTTGCCCACTGAACAAAACCATTGAATCTAAAACTCGTTTTCCTGTTCAATACTGAGAAAAAAACCATTGTTTTCCAGTTTCCCTGTACAACAGTGAGAAAGAGAATCATGCAGTCCTGAGTAACATGCTCTAACATGCTCTGGGCAATCCTGCTTCAGCAGGGGAGTTGGACTAGATGATCTCTACGGTCCCTTCCCACTCAGTGAACTTCAGTGAAAAGTAGCCAGTAAACCCCAGGGGCCTTAGATCAAGTCTCCTGCCTCCTGGGTAAGATACTTACCGTGATATTTTTGGCTTTGGCAAACTGACACTTTATACATTTATCTAATTGGAGTTTATTTTCTTGTGATACACTGGGAATATTAACTAAATATAGTATTGCCAGTGCAAACACCTAAAAAAAGATGTCTAGCTACATACCCCATCCTGCAAAAAAAGTATAAGTTGGAACTCTGGGTCACTGTCCCCTTGGCAGAAAACTCAGTTATAAAGCCTTGCAACTCTTCACACAGACATCCTTATATCCAGCGTTATGTGAATTCAAACATATACAACCACAGGGCTACAATCTAAACCAGAAAAAAGATTTACATTGCCTGCCAAAGCACACTCCCATTTGGGAGGCTCCCGTGCTGGTTGTTTGGAGCGCAGCTGCACTAACAGCCAAACAACATAAAGGGACAAAGCCCCATGAGAGTAAACAAGTGAAAAGCAAGGAAATGGAGGATCTGAAACTGTCTTGGCACTAAGGAAGGTGATGTAGCCTAAGCTTAAAAGACTAAGATTATGATTACACTCCACCACCACCACCCTCCCCCTTAAGTTTGTTCCTTCTTTAACCAAAGAACATTGCCTCAAAGCCTCTGGAGGACAACTGAAGAGAGAAGACAACAGGAAAAAAACCAAGAAAACTCAATGCAATTTAAAAAATACACACCTCAAGGAAAGTTTTTTACATCCTTTGTCAGGCATTTCTAGAAGGACAGAAGAGGAATCTAGAGGTTCTCAGACAGGAGCCATACATACAAGTTTGTGTTAGTGAACTTTTACAGACTGTAGATCTGCTCGTTAATAAGCGTTCAAAAAAACCCAAGAAAATTTAGCAGCTTATCTATTATTCCTGACGTAATGAATTAGTAGAATATTACTGTCAAATCAAAACCTGATAAAGTATGGTATGCTAAACTCATTTTGCAGAGAAAGCCAAAATCCATTAATCACTATTTGTGTGTTGTGTCTAGAATTATGCACCATCTTCAGCCCGCAACTGATCTTCCTCGGCAGGTTGCAATCTTGCACAAAGAGGTAACTTCCTACAGGGACCAAATTTTTATGCTTAGTCCTTCATTTTGAGTGCAAGTGTGGAATCAGGCAAGAGCTGAAGCACAGCTGAATAGGATGGAAGCCTTCCTCACTTCTCCCAACTCTTACACTGCAGTTCACTGCCTGAGATGGTGGGTAAAAACGTGATGCACCAACAGCCTCTCTGCCCTAACCATGTTCCTGAAAATTAACACCCACGCTGTAGTATCAGAACCAGTAATTCCCTCTCCTCTCATCCTCCCTTGTCCTCCCCTTGCAAGTGCATATCCTATTTTCCTCCTCAGTATTTTCTTCCAGCAGAAAGGCCCAATTCCCTCCCCTATCATCCTTCAAGTACTGAAAAAAATCCCCACAAAATCAACAGTTAAGTACCTAAGATTAAGGCTTGCCTGTGTCATCTGCAGGCCCTAAAGCAGGTATTAATTTGGAAAACACATCCACATGTCAGGATGTCCAGAGTCAGGAAAATCATACTTCAGCTGGAAGAGATTCACACTTTGAACAGCATTTCAACAGGTAGAAGGACTGAAATTAAAAATCCTCCACATTCTTCAGTCCGATACCACAGTCATACATCTGTGACTGATATCAGGTTAACAAAGACTCACTCTAATGCAAAATTGCTTTGGCTAAACTCTAAACTCGTTGGGCTGAAAAGATAAATAACTTGGAAAAACACAATGCTGAAACATCAGACCCTCACATTTCTGCCCTCGATCTCCAACCTCAACATCTTTTTCCTTTAACAACTTTCCAAATTAAGATATTCTCAGAAGCAGCAATAGGACATATCTCTTGCAGTGCTTTCATCTGCTCATAGCCCACTCTCATCCATCATCAGCCTCTGAATTGCTCTGTCATTTCCTCATTTTTGTCCCCATCGCACAGTATTACTGTAATCTGTGCAGCGACTGCTCTTTAGGGCAAGAAACTTGGCACAGATAAGGGACTGGCTTTAGAGTTTCAGCTGTGAAGTTCAAATCAGTAACTTCTCCCCTTTGCTTGGTAGGGAACTTGGCACACTGTGAGTAGTTTAAAACCAGCCACCACCTCCCTAGAATAAAATCAGCAAGCACTGTCTGGGTATGCTGGAACTCTTGCATCACCTGGGGCAGAAGCCAGAAGCTGACACTTGCAAGCTGCACCATTGATTGCCAAGGAATCTTCACCGTAAATCCAGAAAACAGAAGCCAGAAGCCAAACAATTGTTAGACACTTCTAAAGCCAAAAAGGGAGAAACTTTAAGAAACAAGATAGGCACCCAGCTAAGAATGCAGAAAATGTGAATACCATTTAAGAGTTTTCAAGACACTATAGTAAATAAAATACAAAGTAGGTGACTGCTTTCAAACAAGTGCAGCCAAAACCTGAACATGCTTTGGCAGGGGGGTTGGACTAGATCTCCAGAGGTCCCTTCCAACTCCATATTATTCTGTGATTCTGTGAAAACAGCAGCTAAAGAGACATAAATCCAGAGAAAAAAACCAGAAATTGGCCAACTTCTTCCAGGCAAGCCGGTACCTTCACCACATCTGCAAATAACTCCAAAGCAGCCTGGCCTCTGAGAATCTTGACAAAGTCCTGATAGCTGAAGTATACATTTATTTGTTTCTTTATCTCAAGCAGGAATAAGAGCTTCTTTTCCAGCTACTCATTATACAGAAACTAAAACCAGGCACAAGAGCTGTTCCTGGATGTAGTAAACTCCCACCAACCTCCAAATAGTGAACTGTGCAGATTTGTCCCTTAGTTTTAAGCTTTTGCATATAATTTGGTTCTCCTGCTAGTAAAATGAATGTACGTCAGACATTAGCATGCCAAGTACCTTGACACCCAGGATTTACCCAAGGATTGCTTTGGCCAACTGCCAGAAGTCCAAGGACCACACTGGACCCGTGAGAAAAGGAGCAGGCTCAGCTGTCATGTTCTCTGCAGGACAACCTTGTTCTAACAACAGAGCAAGCTGGATGACACAACAGATAGAAATCCATCTTCCTTTTTTTTTTTTTTTAAAAGCAATTCCGATGTACAGCTTGCAACAGTGTTATCGCTCCAGGATCAAGGCAGACAGGCATGGCTAGGTACTAGTTGTCACAGCCACAAGTCTTTATGATCTGGCCCGGCTTTTCACACCCTGTGAAGTAACTAGCTACACGCTTATTTTTCTTTTGGTTTGCAGAAGTGGTGATAAGTCCTTTGGCAAACGGCTTCCACACAACTACTACATGGTGGTCCCCTTTTCAAATTGCTCAGGATCAGGTTAATCAAGAAACTTCCCCAGTTCATTGATTGAAATACTTCATTAATCTACTTGCCAAGAGTAAAGGTTAAGGCAGGGAATCAAGTATCTGAGGACCAGAGTCTGAACTGCAAAATCCATCCTTCTCTTGTACACAATACTGAGAGCAGAACACCTTGCCAGGCTTTTCCATCAAGCCCACTTCTATTTTTTGACCTGCCTTTCAGAGACAACAGTTAAAGGGGGGGGGGGAACAAAATAAACCAAAACCAGCCAGAGTTATCAATTCATTAAACATAAGTGCCCTTCTCGTGCATATTTAACTGAAAGCACTGACTTTGTAGAGCAGGAATAAAGAACAGGCCTATGAAATGCCATTTCAAGGCGTACATCGACTCTCTCCTGTCCCCCGCTGCCACCTCTGCCATGGAACAGCAGATAGAAGAGGGAGCACTACCTTCTAGATGATCGTACAAATCAATCAGAACAAAGGGTGCCACCCTGAGCCACAGCAGGTTTTCATCACACAAGCAGGACAGACATAGATTTACAAGGCACAAAGGACATGCAGGAAAGACTGCTTATCCTTCCCGTAAGAAGTGCTCATGATAAGCTCTGCACCCCAGTTTGACTGTCAAAATCATATTTGTCAGTTTTCATTTGTCTGTTGCCCTCCCTGTTTAATTTCAAGAGGCTAGCAGAGAGTTAACACATGTCGACAGATGGCAAAGGATGGAGAAGAAGCGAGAGACTTCGCCTGCAAAAGGTCATCTCCACCACCCACACCATACCTGGCACAGAAACCAGTGGACCCTGAAGACAGACATGGTTATCACATGCAGTTGACAGAAATACTCTTAAGACAAGACACAACACCTGGCTATTTTTGTGATTTGGGCTGGGCTGGCCACTAAACTAGAGAGATGTTCTCTTTAGCCTCTATCTCCCTTCCTGGAAGAGAAGGTGACTAGTATCTTCTTGGAATGTTTAAAAAACCCAGACTTTTCACTTAGGCATTTTGACACTGCCTTGCACAGTGCATAAGCCTGGCTCTTAGCACAGTAACAGCACAGTAACAAATAACCCAGCAGAATACAAAAGTGTATTTAAAAGGGAATGTAAGTTTTAAGAAAGTAAGTGAATTAATTTCTATGAAAAGAAATTTCAAAATGGTCTATCAACAGGAAGTGCAGCCTTTCAAAAAAAAAAAATATTCTTTGCACTTTTCTTCAGTTTTATTAGAAACTAGTCTGGCTTGGAAATAAATGGTAGAGGAGAGAAAGATCCTTCTACCGGAGGCAGAAAAGGTGCAGCAGCCAAACAACAATTTAATTTAAGTCAGCCCAGACTTGCAGAAAAAGGTAAAAATGGGGAGGCTAGAACAGTGACTATGGGTTTTACAAGAAGCCTGTGGGTGGTTCTCCCCTACTAATGTTGGAAAGAAAATAAGTGCAATAAAACTTTGGGCAATTTGGTATCACATGTGAGCAGCTTCTCTCTTGTGTATTTTCGTTAAAAAGGATAAGAAACTAAGAAGTAGGATACAAATTTCATTTTGCTTTTTTTCATATTAAACACAGAAAAACAGTCTGGATGACTTTATTCCTGGTCTTAGATTTGAATTCTGTGTGGAGGTGTTATGGAACAATAACCTGTTGGTCAGTTTGGGGTCACCTGTCCTGCCCGCTCCTCCCCGCAGGTGTGACCCCTCTGTGCTTTTCTGCTTCCAGCCCTCCAAGTTGTTACCTAACAAAGTGAGCTGCCCTTGGTTGTTATAGCAATAATTATAAGCAACAGCCTCTCTGCATACCATTCTTTGGCATTAACTATAAACATCTTATGTTACCACTCTGAAAGAGGACAAAATACATCATTAGTTTCAGAAACCGCAGTTAATTTGGAGAGGCTTAACTGAAAAGTAAAATCACTTCTGAAAAAAAATTAATTCTGTTCTACCTCAAACCAGGACAGCTATTTACACACAAACCACTGAAAAAAAAGGTGAACACAAGTGCCAGTAACAGGCATCAGAGGTTTATTTACACTGAGTTGTGGTCAGTGTTTAGTGGACTTTGAAGAGTCACAGACTGCAGAAGAATGACTTCTCATTCCCTCCTTGTGATCAGAAATGAGTGGTCTTTCCGATTTTTCATTACATGTGCAAAGCCAGACGAAACGTTAAATTGCAAAGCAAGTAGAAATCAGTTTCCCCATAAAGAGTCCACACTCAGGGATGTATTCCTACCCAGGACTACAAGACTAGGTTATAATTGTTTCAGATGCACAGATCAGACATGGGATCTCTCGAACAAATTAAAAGTCTCTAAGAAGAAACAAGAGCTGGTGATTTACAGCAGGGCAGAAAAGGTATCAGCTAGTGTTCCAACCCATTCCTCCCTTGGAAAAGGCACCTGAGAAAACAGGAGAGAGGAATTTGTAAGGAAGGTTTTAAGCACAAATACATCTATCAGGCCTGCCCGAGGTGCGGAAAAAAAAAAAGCAAACCAAAATATTAGCTTCTAGGCAATTATATTCTCAAGCAATTAGAAACTAGTAAGCTTTTTGTATTTAGGGAATGATTTACAGCTCTTGTCTTTTTTCATTCTTACCTTCACAACTAGCAAAAGAACTACGTCCCGAACACATACACAGAACTAGGGGAACAAAAGAAGCTGCAAAACGATTGCTGGAACTTCTTTTTAGAAGCTGCTTTGCTGTTCATCCTTGTTAAAGGAGAAGCTGTTGCCTGAGTGTTTGCACACCACCCAAGGAGTGGCATACACACCACCTGTGTCTGGGCACTGCTCGCTCCAGGGTCCCTTCGCAGTGGGCACCTCCAGCCACCCGATGGGCGCCCCTTTCCACTCCTCACAAACACGCTCTCAGGCGTGCTCCCTCCTCATTCAGGCTTCACCCTAAGTTTCCCATGGCAGAGTCTCAGGTGTTGGATTTTATAAAAATAAGTAATTTATTAAATGAAACTAAATTAAAAAGTAAGTTGAAAGGTACAGCAGCAGGGTCAGCCTGGGCTGCGTATCTGCAGAGAGGGAGATCGAACAAAGAAACCCCTGGGCAATGATACCTTTATGATCTCTCCACCTGTCCCTCACATGTTTTTCACATCTCCTTTAGTCTAATGGTGCTTTTTGGTCTGGGGTCTTTTAACACCTTATTGGATTGTTTTGTTTTTTTCTTGTGCCCAGGCAGGCAGCCAGCCAGTGATTGCTCATATCTTCTTGATGTGCAGTCTCTGCTGGAGGTTCTTGCCTCTTTATCTTGTGGTTTACATTCTCTTTACACCTGCACTTGCTGGCAGAACATGGGAAACTGAAAAGTCCCAGACTTAAGGAAAAAACATCAGTGTGTTATCGATACTTTTCTTACACTAAGGCTAAACACAGCACTGTACCAGCTGCTAGGAAAATTACTAAGAAAATTAACTGTGTTGCAGCCTAAAGGCTTCAGCAAACGTAACCACTCATGCTAAGTAAAGCTAGACAAACAGCATAAATCACACCATATTATAAACCTAATTAATTTATTCTAATTAAAACTTAAGATAAATAACTAGTATCTCTAAACAGTCGTTTCCAGTTACAGCCAAAGAAAATAAGAAAATTACAGTAATCTCATGTTGCCATAAGCTTGTCCCCTACGTAAATCTCAAAGTTTGTCTAAGAAGCCTGAAGAGAAGACACTGATTACAGACAGTATCTTCTTCTGAGACTTCATGGTATCAGCCTTTGGTAATTTAGATGCCATGGTGACACACCCTTAATGTTTGCACCTCTCAGAGATTTTGCCTGCTCATTCATTTGAATTTGAAGAACATTAAGAAGTCCACTGCATACAAGATACACTTGAATGCTTGTACAGCTTCCATAATCTAAATCTATCAGAAAAAACATGCACTTTCAAGAAACCCAAGTATTTGACTTACAGCTAGCCAACTGTGAGTACCAGGATCCACTGGAGAATAATGAAGTTATTTCATACACACAATCACAGCCAGGGATAATTTTAAGGACAAAAAGTTGCCCCAAATAATTGAACACATTGTAACTCTCATTAAAAATGAGCAATTGACAGAGAACTCCATATTCTCTTCAGTGCTTATAGTGACTAGTACTGTCAAGTGACTAAACCCAAACCTACTCTTCTATGACGGGAGTGTATTATTGGTTTGTTATTAAAAATTGTGAATCCTTCTGGCACAGCATAGCCAAGGGCAATTTATAAATTAAATGCTAAAAGCACTCAGTGCCACATTCAAGCTTTGATTAAAATAACTGCTATGGTTTATATTTTTCTGTTGCATTAACTTTAATTATGTGCAACTCCAATGCAGTAAACACCATTGAAGTCAGCAAGGTTGTTTTAGATTCACTCCTAACTTAAACACCACAACTTCAGCATATGAGAATCGTCAAAGGGATTCTTCTTTATTAGTTTGCTTACTCAGGAGATGAGAAAAAAAGTCTCATAATTAGAGTTTAGAGTTTAACACTCTACTTGTTGAAATGTGAGCACAAAGCAACCAAGCTAAAGCTATTACAATATTCATAATTCATATACTACCTTTCACAATGCTGAAGTGACTTCTTTTGTAATCACTGTACTTTGCCTAATAGAAGATGAGGTCCACCTGTAACGTTAAGTCTAGCTGTGGAAACACACACTTCACTGTAGTGCATGCAGTGGGAACAACAATATGGTCAAATCCCTCTTCAGTTACATCACTGTTTGGTCCCAAACAATTTTCCGCAAGGTACTGTTAATAACGCACTTGCCCATTTATCTTTGCTGCAGTAGCACTGGAACTACACTAGTTACAGATCACAGCAAAATTGCTGCAGCTCTATAAAACACACAGTCACCTGGCTAGAGTTTTGAGAAGCTTGTGATTTTTGAGAGCTTGTGTTTCAGCAGAAGTTTGACTCCTGTAAGCTGTTCCACAAACAGCGGCAGCTGCCAACCGGCCGATATGATTAACACACGTGGAGAAAGAAGGGTGAGAGACTCTATTTCAGGCTTACTCCTGCTAAAAGATAGTTTTGTTTAAAAAGTTAGGCCTTGTTTCTTAAGAGCTATCGCATAAAAGCCTCCCGCCGTGTAACTACAAATAACAACAGAACATCTGAAATGAAAAAAACCACCACTGTCCCTTGCAGGTGAGACCACTGAGCAAGGACATCTTGAGATGAAAAAACAATTGCACCAACTGATATACTTTGAGGTTTAAGAGCTGCTTGATCCATACATTCCTTACAACACTCGATCCATTCTAACCAACTTGCCGAGAACAAATCTGGGATTTTGCACTAATTCAATCAGAACTTCAGTGGCTGAGGTTGCAATTTCATGAATGAAATCGGGCTGCTAACTCCATCAGAGAGATTACCTAAGAAGTATGCTCTCCTGCATTTATAAATCACACAGGGAATAATTTTAACATTCCCCTAATGTTTCAAATCCAAACCAACACTTAAAGAGTATGAAGAGGTTTCAGTATTTACGGAAGTGTAAAAAGGTACACGAACAAGAGAATTTGAATACTGAAAACAGATTTACAATGAAAAATCACAAAGCAAACAAATAAGAGACAATCCTGAAGATCTAACATACATTTTTTAAGCTTAAAATACTTCCAGCTATTTGGATGAATATCTGGAGTTTGACCACCGTTTTTAGTTTTGTAGCAACTTTTGAAAACCATCAGCACAGAACCATACATTAAACCAAACTCTGTAAGACTGAGCGAGCTGAAGAGAGTCTTACTATCAACTTCTGCTGGACATGTTATCTACCATTTAGTTTCATTAACTACCCGCTTGCAAGCCAAGAAGAAAGATCCAGCCCCATTGTTGCTCTTCACCCCCCGAAAAGATGTAGAGTACTCTGTGCAGTTAGACAGATGCTGCATCCAGGTACACGCCTGGAGTTCAGGTTTGCAGCCATCTGCACAACACATTTTCAGATGAGAATGGGTCCTCGTTAAGCATTACCTTCACTCAAAACTAACTGCGTGTGATTTTTGACTCTGGTCTTAATTACTTCCTGATATTTTCCTTGGCAGTCTACACACTTCGATTACAGTAAGTGCCATTTGGCAGTGGAGCAATGCATAGAGGGAAAGGAAAGAGGAAGGTGGCACTTACCGTGTTGCACTTTGTCCCACACACCACTTGTCGGTGGTTCAGCCACTGGGAAGCAAAGACTTTATTAAGGGTTCCGAGGTTAAATTCTCTCTCCTTTAGGAGGCTGGGAAGCTGCTGGGCTGTGTATCCATACAACACTTGGTGATAGCTGGACTCATTCTGTATATTGACCTCTCTACCTTTCAGGTAGTACACCAGAGACCTCTTCACTGGGGGGAGCCTTCTCCTTTTGTGAGCCGAGTGATCCCACTCATCCTGTGAAAAATAAACACAGAAATTAGATACAGCAATGGAAAAAAACAAAAACCACCAAAACTTCTATATTCACCCTTCTATACTCAAAGACGTTCCCAGCAAAATACAGAAGCCTTCCAAACCACCATATTGTGAAGATTAACTCAGAAATACTTACACAGCCTTCAGCAACATGAAATTAAACATAAGTATTTGCTAGAGAAGTAACACTGCGATGGCATTGAAACCACTCCACACTGCTCGGGCACCACTAAGGCACCAGAAGCTCACAGGAACGAGAAAAAGCCGAGCAGGGCTGTCAATGTAGGAGGGAAGTCCCGACCCTAAGCTCGGCGGGGTTGGGGGGGGGGGACAGGGACACCCTGCGCGGTACCGACCGTGTCATCGTCTATGGGCCTCTTCCGTCCCGACCTGGGTTCACCCGGCAGCATGGCTCAGCCCGGGGGCGGCGGAGACCCGGCGGTTACTGGCTGAACGGCAGAACCTAACGAAGGACCGCGCCGGACAGGGCGGGTCGCTGACTATATATCGCACCGACACACTCCTCCCTACCGGGGCCGGGACAACTCCCCCTCCTGTCCCCCGTGCCCCCACTTCTCCACGACACCTTCCCACAGACACCAGGGCAGCCCTCCCCCCGCCCGCCCCAAGTGGGTGCCCCTGGCCGAGCTGCACCCCGCCGCCCCCCAGCCCCCCAAGTGGGTGCCCATCGGGGGAGGGGCCGGGGCGGGGCAGCCCCTCCCCCAACCCGCCCCGCCCGGCACCGAAGGCGGGGCCAGCGCGGGAGGGGCCGACGGCAAGACGGGGACCGCGGTGACATCATCAGCGGCGGCGGCGGTGACGTCATCGACGACGCCGGTGACATCATCGACGGCGGCCGCCACGCCCCCCGTGACGTCGAAGGCGGCGGTGATGTCATCGGGGACCGAGGTGACGGCGTCGGGGAAAAGCGCGGTGACATCGTCGGCGACAGCCGTGACATC
>JAOQGH010000019.1:9624323-9641210 GCA_025769975.1 Gallinago jamesoni
GTCACCCGTTCCCCAGGGTAACTGCCCGTTTTCCCCCCCCCCCCCCCCATGCCGGGAATAAGGGTTTCCCCGCCCACACACACACCAGTCACACACACGCCCGCCCCCGGCCTACCTGCTCCCCCTGGAGCCCACCGGGCCCCGCGGCGGCCGCAGCCGCCGCTTTCCGCTTCCTGCTAACTGTTTTCCGGGCCATAGTAGAAGAAGGAGAAGGAAGAGGAGGAGGAGGAGAGGCCGAGAGCTCGGCCCGGGCCCCACATGGAGCAGGAGGGGGAGGGGGCCGCCGGGGGACGGGGCATAGAGGTGCGGGGAGCCGGGCCCGGTCACTCTCTCCGGCACAGGCCCCGCCGACCACGCTTCACGACATATTTTTTTTTATTTTTTTTTTCACGACAGTCGCGTCGCACCTTTACGGCGTCTCCCTCCGCCCCCTCCCCGCGTTTCCTGGCAACCGGAGGAGGCCAGGCCTCTGTGGGGGCGGCCGGGGTGGTGGTGATGGCGCCCCCTGGCGGCGGGGCGGACTGCCCGCAGGCTCCGCACCGCAAAGCCGCCGGGACAAGGGTGCTGTGAGAAGCCCAAAGCGGGGAAAAAAAAAACAAACAAGCAAAACAAAACCAGTCAAAACAAACCCATCCCAAGACCTCCAAAAGAACCTCGAGGGTTCATCCAGGAGGATGAAAGCCCCACGGGATAACTCTGCTTTGGCCTTTTCCAGCCGTGATTCACCCGCGATTGACCCCCGTTCCCTCTGCCTCCTCCCTCACAACTGCCAGCCTTGTTTTGGACAAAACCCTGCCATTTTGGGCCAAGGGCCTCTCCAGAGAATGGAAAAGCACGTGCCTGGGGGACACTGTCCCTCCCAGGGGAGGAAGGCAGCTGTTGTGGCAGCCATGGGAAGGGGTTGAGGTGTAAAGGGTGGGAAATGTCCCCTCTTGGGGACAGGGACGCCTTCCCCAGCCCTGGCATGTGTCACTGTGCCCAGTGGGGAGAGGAGGCTCTGGGGATGGGGACAGGGACAGTGGGTGGGGAGAGGGACAGGGATAGGACAGGGATGGAGATGGGAAGGGGGACTCCAACTGGGACTGATAGGGACAGTGACTGGGATGGGGACAGGGATGAGGGCTGAGACATAGAAGGGGATGGGGACAGGGACAGCGGGTGGGGAGAGGGAAAGGGATAGGGACAGGGATGGAGATGGGGACAGGCCTGAGGACGGAGACAGGGACTGGGATGGGCATGGGGACAGGCACTGGGATAGGAGCTTGGACTGGGACAGGGACTGGGGTGGAGACAGGGAGAGGGACAGGGACAGTGGCTGGGATGGGGACAGAGAAGGGGATAGGGACAGGGAAAGGAATGGGGACAGTAACTGGGACTGGGACTGTGTTCGAGATGGGGACAGTGATGGAGACAGGGACAGGGACAGGGACTGGGACTGATAGGGACAGTGACTGGGATGGGGACAGGGATGAGGGCTGAGACAGAGAAGGGGATGGACACAGGGACAGTGTGTGGGGAGAGGAACGGGGATAGGGACGGGGATGGAGATGGGGACAGAGCTGAGGACGGAGACAGGGACTGGGATGGGACTGGGGACAGGCACTGGGACTGGGATGGGGACTGGGATAGAGACCGGGAAAAGGGCAGGGACAGTGACTGGGATGCGAAGAGGGAAGGGGACAGGGATGGGGCCTGAAACGGAGAAGGGGATCGGGACAGGGAAGGGACAGCGTTTGGGACAGGGAAGCAAACAGGGATGCGGAAGGGGACTGGGATGGCGCTGCTGCCAGGGACACGGACAGGGCCGGGGCCAGGCCCCTCCCGCCGGCCCCGCCCCGCCCCTCGCGGAAAGGGGCGGGGCTCCCCTCGCCTTCCCCAGCCCCTCTCCTCTCCGGTGTGATGTCACCGAGAGGCCCTCTCCGATTGGTCCGGTCTGGAGCAGGTGACCTGGCGGCGTGACGCCAGCGCGTCCGTCGGGGTAGTGGGAGGTGGCGGAGGAGGAGAGGGGAGGGGGGGGGCGAAGACAATATGGCGTCGCCCGGCAGCAGGGCTGGAGGAGGCGCGGCGGCGCGGGTTTCCTAGGGCAGGGCGGTGCGCAGAGGCCGCGGGGACAGCCGGAGCCGGGAGCCACCGGGCGCCGCGCAGGTACCGAGCAGACCGGGAGGAGTTAGCGCGGGGGCGCTGGTCTCCACTCGTAGTGGGGCCTGGCCTAGGGGGCGGGAGGGGGGGGACTCAGCCGGCCGCTCCCTGGGGCCTCCCCTCCCTTTCCGCCGGCTGTAAACTTTGCCGCCGCTTCTTCTCGACCGGGGCGAGGGACCCTCCGTGCCTACGTGGTGATTCAGCAGATGTGAAGCGGGGGGGGGGAGGGGGGCGCTGGCCTCCCGGGGGGTGGGGGGCGGTTTGCAGGTGGAAGGTTCCGTTTGATGGCGATGGAAACCCGCAGGGTGAGCTCTGAGGGACACAGGACTGTCCCTCTGTCCGGGGATGGGCGCGGGGAGTGGAGAGAGGTCGAGCGACACTCCCTTCCCTGCTTTCCGGCAGTTTCGGGGACAGCCCGAGTCAAGGCAATACCTTTCTGCTTAACAATCTCCGGGGAATGTCCCTTCTGAGCGCTGCTTGCTGTTCAAGTCTGAGCAAACGATAAGTGCCCGTGGTATTTGGAAGTAAGTTCCTCCTCACGGTAGCTGAATCTTCTGTGAAGAAGCGAAAGGACCGCTTTTGTTTGGGAGCGTGCATGTGTGTGGGTTTTTTTGTCAAGCCTGCCTTCAGGTAATTTGTTAATTTCTGGCTCTTGTCAAAGCTGTAGTATATTCATCTGCCCTGTGTCACTTGTAACTTTAGTTTTCTACTGTATTCACTCTTTGTGTCTTCCTGTAGGCTGAAGAGCCAAAGTCTAGTTTACTTCATGGGTATTAGTCCTCCACAGCTCTGTTTATGCTCATTAGCTATTTCTGGATCTCTTCCATTTACCATTTCTGCTTTTGAATGGGGAAGACGATCATAGCTTTCTCCGCATTTGAGATGCTGGCATTCCATGGATGTATACACTGGTGTAGGAATACTTAAGCTTTATAGTTTCTAACTTCCTGATAATGCCTTGTGTTCTGCTTAGCTCAGTGCTTATTGGAAGTAAAACATTTAAATACTTTCATGAACTTACTTAGTATCATTTGAGAACTGTCTTCTTCAGTTCTGATAGCTTAAGATCTGCCATTTTAAAGGGAAAGATAGGATTGTTTTTAATTAGTAAAAGAAATTACAATAGATGGAAATGAGTAATTGACTTATCAAGTGTTTTTATTCCCCACATCATTAAAAAATTCCAAATGAAGTAAAAAAAAAAAAAGTAGTCTTACAGAAGTCTTATGACGTTGCTGCTGTCTCATGAGAATAGAGATAAGCAGATGGACTCTGGCACTTGGCTGAGCAGCTGCCATCCTGGACTCAGTGAAAATTGATTCCTGTTGAATTTAAGCACTTTGAGGTGAATATTGCTAAATGACAAGTGAGTGTTGCTAAATCAAGGAACAAGAGAGCTGTGACTTGATGATATAACTTCAATGTTACTGATAGAAGGCATGTTGCATCTCACAGCCTGTTATGGGGTTAAGAGGCTTTTGTGGGAGCTTGGTGAGGGGAATCTTACTCCAGGTAAGATCTAGAGTGTTAAGGAAAAAGAGGAGTAGGTGGTACTTCAATTAGCCAGGCCTCTTCCTCACCTTCCTTCCCTTACCACCCATGGAGCATGGGACTTTCTGCCCCTCTGCAAGCACTCCTGCAACTGCTGGCTTCCTAGGGCTGACCCTGCATACCTGCCATCTCCGAGGCTCTGCAACAGCATTTTTCAGGGGAGAGCATACAAACTTTTTTGGCTGCCTCCTCTCCTCTTCTCAATATGGAACAGAGCTATGTGTAGCACAGTACGAGCCACAGGGACAGAGTGGGGCTGAGATGCTACATGTGGTAGCAGCGTAGCAGAGTTGGACCGATTTATTTGAGGCCATGTGGAGGATGGTGTTGTGTTGCAGTACCAAGACAGTACTGCTACTTAATGACTTCTGTTTTCTGTAATTGCAGAGCTGTGATTCAAAAGTGGCAATGATGCTTTAGATCACCATTGCAATTGGGTGACTTGAAGCTTTTAGGCAAAGCCATGAGTCTGAGTGTAGGGGGAGAGAAAAATGCATAGTCTGTAAATTTGGCTTTTGCGAGCTTGTGGGTTTAGTCTCAGAAACAAAACTGAAAGTGATTGCACTTTTCTTGCCTCACTGGCTATATCTGGCCTGCAAATTTGATAGTTCTTTCTCTTTCCCTGTGAGTGCACTGTGGAACAAAGGAGTCGGGGAAAAAGTTGCTTATACTAAGATCACACATCCTATGTAAGTGTAAGCTGACACAAAGGTATCTGAGGCTTCAAAGGGAAAACCAAGGAAATCTCAGGTATAACATAAGTGGTTGAATAAATCTTAGTTTGTCTTTAATTAATTGAACTACAGTTTTCAGAATATTTTAAGAGCATATTGATCCATATAGAGAATATACTGATCAGCTGGGAGACTTACTGTATAGTTTATGTTGGTGGACAGAAAAATCTTTGTGGTTAAAAATCATCAAAAACACCTGGAAGAGCTCATCTCCATTGTTCACGTGTGTTTTGCAGTGTTCAGTATTTGTTATCGTAGAGACAAAAATCTCTAACAGAATAGGAGTCAGGTTTCTGGACCAATCCATCAGGTCACTTCATCTAATTCTGTCACACTGGCAGCCACAGCTGTTTTGGCTGGTCCTGTGGCAAAAGTGCTATAATGCCACAGAAGGCATTACCCTACTCTTCTTCCTCCTTTTTAATTGTATAAGCTTATGGTTTCCTGTTGCTTCCACAAAGGATTGATATTTCAGGAAATTCAATATATTGTCAGTGTCCAGTTGCCTTATTGTAAATTTTTGACACCAGCCTGTTTCTGTATTTTATAGTTGGTGCAGGGTTGAACATTTGGGTAAATTGATGTATGAGAAATTTAGTTTTACTTCTTAGACAGAACTTCTATCCAGCCTTTTCTGGCATTTTGTTTCTAACATAATCATTTCCAGTCTTTTCAATTGTAAAATGACAGCTGAAGCTATGGAATTTACAAAGATCTCTACCTAAAGGCTTTACTGTCTATTTAAAATTGATCAGTGAAACTCGGATTAATGTCAGTGTACAGAAGGGCTAGTGGAGCTGCAATTGAAAAGCTCTGAAAGATGTTTTTGAAAACCATTGTTTGAAGAAAAGGCAAAGAAGGGTTGTTTACATCTTAAATAGCTTTCTTGTTTGGAAAAGTAGGTCTTGCGTTTATTAGTTTCTCTTCCCTGTGTTGTCTGCCTGCTCTGATAACTAGGAAGGCAATGGTATTGATCTTGCAGCATGTACAAGATGGTACTGGGATTGTAGTTGATCTATAGGAGCTGGAGCTCACAGTTTTTCGGTGTTAACTACTGAGGTGGGTAATCCTCTGTGGTATGCAAGTGCATTGCTCAATGCTTTGACGCTCTGACTTGGTTTAAATAAGCCCATGTTCTATGTCCCTAATCACCCTTTGCAGTCACTGTAGTCTTGTATTGAGCTCTCCTAAGAGAAGGTGAGGATTGGGGTTTTTCTCTCTCTTAAATGATGAGATTTATTCCAATTTTTTTCTCGGATGGGGAATGCATTTTCCTAGATGTTAGGAAATAACATCTTTCCTGTGGTTGGGACATTTTGGAAGAACAGCTTGTATGTCCTGACTTAGTTGTGTTTTGTTTGTTTGTTTGTTTTTCCTCTTTGAAAGACTACAAGGTGTTTTCAGAATCCTTTAAGCTTGCAAAGTCCGTGAAACACAGAAGTGTATCAAAGGGGGAACAGAATATCATTGCTTTGGCTTAAGTTTAAATCTTCTTTTCTGGAAGAGAAGGCAGATTGGTTCAAAATACTCTGTTGCATTAGTAGTATTAGAGTTTCTAACTACCTGACTGATTTCAAACGGAAATTCTGAGCTTGTATTTTCTCAGCTGCGTCGTGTTTCAGGAACTCTTACACAATAGTAACATTCTAAGTAGGGAAATCAGAAGAACATGAGTCCTATTCAATTCTTCAGCTGCAAGGTGATAACAAGCTGCTAAAGTTTTGGCAGTTAGTATCTTGGAAACTAGTAATACAGAGTTGTGAGATCCTAGATAGTCTGATCTATGCTACTGGAGATTAGTATTCAAGATAGCTAACTACTAGATTATGAGAAAGATCTGATTGAAGCACGTTTGTTACAGATAAGTTTGTGCTTGCACCATTTGACATCTCTAGGCTAGCAGCGTAGGAATCTGTGACTGAAATGACTAGTGAGGTTTATTGCCTGAGTTTGGATTTCTCAGAGTATGCGTATTACCAGTTGTGCTATGTTAAGTAATAGCCCTGTGCTTAATCTGAACATAGAGATGTGCTTATGTGTTCGACTTGATTTACCTCAGTAGTCCTGAGCTCTGAAGTATAACTGAATTCCAAGTTTATAAACAGTCTGCAAAGGAATTGTTAAAGGTTATGTATTTCCTGTTCAGATACAGCAAAACCACAGCAGGATCCACCCTAATGACTAATACCATCATGTGGTGTCCTTGCACAGTAATGTATAATAATTTCAGATAGAAATATAGCAGACACATGTAGTAGGGAAAGGAGTTTATATGAATAAAATCACCATTAATAATCTGGAATAAAATTGTGTGTGGTGAAAAAAAGAAAAGCTGTTTGCTGCATACCCTCTGAGAAAAGAATGTGTTCTTAATCTTTTAATTAAGGATTAGGCCACCACAAGCAGTTTGTTGCCAGTCTGTTTGACTTCTTGGTAGTAAAAAGCTGAAAGATTGGCTTTATTTTGTTTGCTTTGTTTGTAACAGTGTAAAAAGAAGGGACCTTGTTGTGCTCTTTGAAAGTACCTTTAGAGTGGTCATTTGCGAGAGGGGGAGTGAATGTATCCCCTGAGTCAGGTGTTAGTGGGAGTTCTGGTACAACGAAATAACTTTGCACCCAAGGGGGCTAATGAATCATAAAGATTTTGGGGGGCAGATTTGCATGCCTCCTTATAAACCTAGGTTTGTTATTAATCAAGCTGTAATTCTGTCAGTGGTCATTGATTGGCAGGACTCTGTACCAGCAATTGCTTTTACAACTAAGGTGTAACTATTTGAAGTATTGTCTTCTAGACACTATTCTGAGAAATAATTTAAAGAAAATCTTTAAGAAGATTCTTTACAAAGTTTTAATCAGCCAACTATCTGTGTTAATCTGAAGATTTTAATCTGAAGAACTGTTGGACTATGCAAGGTGGAGGGGTAGATGTTTTTCAGGACTCCCCCAGCTGATAAGGAGTCTCATACCTGCACAAATGCAAAATGCAATTCCTTCAAGCAGTGAACTGTCTGTGGAAGAACAATTGCTAGATTCTGGTTAGTGTCTTAGCAGAGGGCAATTTTCAAAAAATCTGCAGTTACAGGCTTCCTTCTTCTTTGTAGAAGGGCATTTAATATGTGGCTTCTGTTGACTTACCTGGAAATCTTTTGATAGCTGGTAAAAAGCTCATAATTTGTTGCTAGATCACTGAATGTTTGTGCTTAGTAACATAACTTCTTTGCAAAGAAAATGCAAGTAAAGACAGTAAAAAGCTTGTTGATTTTTACTAATTGTTGAATTTCTCATAATTTGTATACAAAGAGAAAGCTAGCAAATTCAAGTGTGTACATAAATGTAATACAGTTACATTCTGTAATGTCTTCTACATGGAGATCTTCAACTGGAAAAATCTTAATAAATACAGCTTAAAGAATCCACAAGTGTATTATGAGATGCAAGATAAATGAAGGTAGACAAAGGTGAAGAAATTGAATGTGGCATGAATGGCTAGGTGGTCTAAGCTGCTTTTGGAGCTGGGAATGGTCCCTAGAAATACACATTTGGTTGAAAGAATGTCTGGCACACCTGTTTGTGTGATGGGATAATATCGTTTTCATACCTGAGCTTCCATATTGCATATGTAAGTAGTATACAGTTTAGAAGGTCTACCTGTCTCTTTGGATGTTCCATATGTATTACGATATTGGACTGATGAAGAAGTTTTGCCTTTTACCTCTATGACTTCTCTCCCCTCTCCCAAGTAGACGAATGCCTGGAATACACTAATATTTAGTGCAGGGATCTAGCTATACTCTGGATAAATTGATTCTACCAAGTACTGGAGAGGTTTTTCTCCCCCAGTTCCAAGGGAGAGAAGTTTTGTATCCATTTCACTACCAGCTGTCTGTAAGATATATTTCTCCCATAATTTGATGTTACTGCAGGAATGTAAATGTGATGCTCCTGTTCTGTCATCAGGCAACTTCGGATTTATTTTCTGAAGTAAGCTGGATTGAATCAGACATGGGTTATAAAAGAGGCAAGCTGGGACTGATTCTCAGGTTACAGGAGAAAACCTGCTATCTCAGTGGAGGAATAGTCAACCCATAGTCTTTTCACTTTCAAAAAAAAAAAAAAATCTTACTGATTTGTTGCAGCAGTGGTGGTCCACAGAGATAGATCTTTGTACTGTTAGCAGTCCCATATTATTGCCAGTCTGTTAGACGCTTGGAGAGGAAAAGCTGTGGGTATGACTGTTGGATGGTCACGGGGCAGTCTCATCCAGCAACCTATTCTGGTCTCGTTATAAAATAGAACTAAGGCTAAATTGCTGAAGCTGAGTCAGATCTGTCAAAGTGTCCTGAGGAAATTAAGCTAATGCATCTCTGAAAGCTGCTTTTGCACGTAAAATGAGATGTTTCTGTTTAGTTATTCGTTGCTTTAAGTGTTTCGGGGGTTGCATGCATTACTGCAGCTGGTGAAGAAATTTCTAATACGTAGCAAAATAAGTTTATACCACTGAGCAAGAATGGAGGTATAGTGTATAAGAAAATTGCGGACTTAAATGAATTGAAAGTAGTTGCGGGGACACGGGGCACGAACTCCGTGGAGGGGTGAAACGAAGATGTTTATTGTTTCACTTTTCCAGCACATAGACTTTCTGTCTTCTGATGACACCTTGTGCTCTTTACCCAGATAGGTTACAAGTGGATGTCCACACACCCTTGTGAGCAATACAGTTGGCTACATTTAAATGTTTATGCCCCAAGCTAACAAACCATTACTATTTGGGTATGCTGCTATCTGTTTGCTACATTTCACACCACACACACATCACCAAATGAGGACATTGTTTTACTGATCCTAAGGTCCCCTTCCCGTCAGTACACGAACACCTGCCGAGCTCTCGCTCAGCAGCATGTCTCCAACTTTCTTGTTCTCCACAGTAGTAATTTAGAAATAAAGTTTGGACTAAATCCAGTTCTGCATTATCAATCCAGAAGAAAGTCCTTAAGCCTTTTAATAGAATCATAGAATCATTTTGGTTGGAAAAGGCCCTCATGATCATCGACTCCAACCACCTACCCTACTCTACAAAATTCTCCCCTACACCATATCCCCCAACACCACATCGAAACGACTCTTAAACATGTCCAGGGATGGTGACTCAATAGTAAGATGAAAAGCTGGTATGAGTGATTTGATAGGGAAAACTGGGGGGACAAAGATGATTGTCCAAACTTGAGAGAATGCAGTGGGATTCTTGGGATAGCTCTGGATTTGGGATTCGGGAAACACAAGTTCTGTTGTGGTTTTATTGCTGGCTGAGCTGGGTGGCTGGGAGCAAACCTCTTCAGCTTTGTGCCCTATTCCCCACACCTGCAAAAGAAGGGTATTTTTACTGCTGGGTTAGTGCCTTTACAGCTATTTTAAAGGCTCATGCAAGAATTAGGTAGTTCTGAGGGTATGAGGGAATTTTGGCAAAACTACTTTCCACTCAGGGCAAAGGTAATGAATGATGAATGTGTGTGTGTAAGGGTGTTCAGTTCCTAGCTGTATGAATATCCCATAGCCTTCTAGATTTCATCTGAAAGCAATATCTTTTTGTAGCTATGGTTTCTTTTCCATTCTACTTGAGCATGATACTCAAGTTCAGTCTTCATATGCTGTTACCGTTGGGAGGCTTTTAATTGTGTATATGCATGTGTGTCTGTCTCTCCCAGTGACTCCTTTCACGTTTCTGGATTTTGCTCTGTACATTTGATAGAAAGATCATTTGGTGTTTGTAGTGAAGTCCAAGCTTCCAGTCTACGTTAGTCCTTAATCTTACGTGCTCTAAACGTTAACTGAAGTGTAGGATTGCAGTGCTGCGAGCGCAAATTGAATTCTTATCTTACACAGAGAAAGCAGACCTTTTCAGCTTTTTTTTTTTAAGTGAGGATGTGTAAATCCTGAAACTCAATTTATGTGGAAACGATTGGAATTGGGTTATGTTATGATGCTTAGGGATCTACTGGGTCTGCTGTCTCAATGTAGCTGATGACCACTGCACAGCAGGGAGGGAGGAATGACACCTGCAGTATAGAAAAGCTTTTTGAAGCAGTATGCAAAGGTGAGTGTAGCAACCGGAGCATCCTTGAAAGTCATGCCTCTGGGATTGGGTAGTTGCTCTGCTTTTGTTCTTAGAGGGTGAGGATTGTCTGCTTGTTTGTGCATCTTCACTGCTAGTAACCTCAGTTGTGGCAGTTGCACAAGTAGAAGGAATCTTGTTTAACAAATGTACTGACTCTGTTTATTTTTTGCCTGTTGCTTGTGGCTTGCATTCCCAAACTTTTCAGTCTGTTATTGGAATAGGCTGGACCATATTTCTATTGAAGCAATCCTAAACAGTTGCCTTTACTGTTTGAGGACTCCAAAATCAGGAGATGTCAAGGAAGATGTTTCTGCTCAGGACTGGAGGGTGCTGCCGGTAGGTGGTATAGGCCACTGACATTTTCTAATACATGACACAGCAAGCAGCTCTTCTATTTACCATATTCTGTTTTTGTGATGTATCTGCTATAGCTGAGGGCAATCGCAATTTGACTGCACAAAGATAAATTTTGACTTTCCTACACTAGACAAGCTAGCTCAGGACAACATTACTTCCTGCGTTCCCAATGAGTTCAGTTCCAGAAGTGTACATGGTGTGGGTACCACCACTTTGCTGAGCCTTTTCAGGTGTCTGCTGCTGTTTCCCCGTCAGAGTTTTGTTGGTTTGGGTTTTTGTGGTTTTTTTTTTTTGGTAGTATGTAATGATGATTCTGTTTCTATGTGGCTTTTAAAGAGCGCTTTGCTACTAACTCTGGACTTCTCTAAAGTTAGCAAGCCTTTTCAGGAAATAATTAAGGTGTAAGTATTCACTTTAAAATATTTCCTGCTTGCTCTGTATGGTCCGTTATTCGCCAATTCCATGTTTAATTAAAATGAGTGGAACTTGCTCGTTTAAAATATGACTTCTGGTAGTGGAATTTAATTCACTGGTGACTACCAATAGAATTTCCCAACTAGGTCATCTTGCATGCAGGCATTTAGTCCTGTTTAGATTTGGTGGAAAAAATTAAAGCAGGCTTAGCTGGTACTATATCTGGAGATGAAACAAGATTAGTTCTTATTTAGGGGTTACCATATTTTTATTAGCTTGATTCACTTCTTTATTATTTGAGTTTGATTCCTTTGTACTGTTGAGTTAGTCAGGGAAAGTGTGTCCCTGCTGAGTCCTCAGCTCAGTGAACGTATCAAAGTAACTGAATTGAGCATTCACCTTGAACAGTGATGAGGGGTTTGGGTTGGTTTTTTTTTTTCCCTGTTCTGTAAGTTTTGTCCATCAGTGCAGCAAAACCTGGGATCTTTTCAGATGTGTATTTATGTATATGCTTATTTTCTTGTCTCAGCCTCAATAGAGAGGTTTGCATGAAGACAGATAACATACTGGCTTAGTAGGAGTGACACATTAATTAAGGACAAAATGAGCTAGCATAGGAAACTGCAACTATATCATGACATGACATCTTGGTAGGTGGAAGAAGATGCCTAAAACACCAAAAAAGGTCATGTGTGTGAAGAATATAACATCTGTAGCACCTGAGATGGAATTCACATTTCTGGCATTAGTGCTGTCAAGACAATGGCAAACTTACGAGGTATGTTTTGAATACAGAAAGGCTTGAAAAAGAAGGCTTGAGATGGTTCAAGTTTTATGTTGTTGCTTTGCAGAAGAGTGTTTTGGGGAGCACACTTTTCCAGGTCTGCTGGGATCAGGTCTTTGGTGCTTCAGTAGCAGGAAGTTTTTAGAACTTTTGCTTTTTTGTATTTCAAAGTGTGCATTTGGGGAAAGAGTAACCTATAGTGATTAGGGGTGTTTTCTGGAAAACAGGCAGCATGGGGAGATGAAACTGAAAGAGTGTAGATTTGTAGAGTCCCTGATGAGGGACTCTTTGTCAGAAGTGTAGTGAAAGGACAAGGGGTAATGGTTTCAAGCTGGAAGAGGGGAGACTTAGATTAGATACCAGAAAGAAATTCTTCACAGTGAGGGTGGTGAGGCACTGGAACATGTTGCCCAGAGAAGTTGTGGACGCCCTATCCCTGGAAGTGTTTAAGGTCAGGCTGGATGGGGCTTTGAGCAACCTGGTCTAGTGGGAGGTGTCCCTGCCCATGGCAGGGGGGGTGGAATTTGATGATCTTTAAGGTCCCTTCCAACTCTAACCATTCTATTATTCTATGATATTGGATGTAATGAAGAAATTTTTTTACGATGAAGGTGGTGAGACACGTTACCCAGAGAAGTTGTGGATGCCCTATCACTGGAAGTATTCAAAGCTGGGTTGAACTGTGCTTTGAGCAACCTGATCTAGTAAAAGATGTCCCTGCCTATGGCATAGGAGTTGGACTGGATGATCTTTGAAGGTCCCTTCCAGCCCAAACCATTCCATGATTCTAAATTAAGTGAATTTGCAGGGAACATGCATTCTCAAAATGCGTCTCTTTTAGTTGAGAGAAATGAGGTATTTTAGTGGAAAACGTGGATGTCAGATGGCTGGAAAAGTTCAGCAGTTTTAGCCACATTGTGGGAGAGATTCTGTAGGGAGTGGGAGAAAGCTGTCAGTGGCCTTGCGTGTATTTAAACTGCTTGGGCGGAGGGTGCAATCAGCATTTGAAGCAGTGGCCTCCATGCTGAGTTCAAGATTTTAGCCTGCTTGCTGCAGGGCAGGCAGTTGTTTGTAGGTGGCATAGTTAATTTAACAGCCTGTATTTTCTGTCAGTACCATACTGAGTTTTGCTAGGAAAATGTTAAATGTGTGGTGAGAGTGGGTAGTGCATGTGACCCTAGTGTAAGAGGAAAAATTGATGAATCTATAGTAGTCTAACACTAGTTCCATTATTCATGTACAGTGCAGTGGATGCTTATTTTGGCTAAGCTGAAATATATGAAATTGCAAGTGATGTCTGAGTTGCTGACAGATTTTATTTTTCCATTTTAAAACTTCTGTCCAACTTGATTTTCTTGCTAGATGTTATTTTTCTCTGCTTCGTTAAAGTAATTCCATAAGCATTCATTTGTATTTCATCAAATTTCTAACATAACTAACAATAAATATTACCATTTATCTTTTCAGCTTTAACAGGGAAAAGGTGACAGTTGTAGAGCTTTCTTTGGAATGGATTTTTTTAGAGTTGAGTGATTTCATTGCTGTAGTGCGTTTAAATGCATTCAATTCCAGCTAATTAGTATTTATCAAAAGAATACAAGTTGCTTTCTGCAACAAAATAATTTGAGTTCTTGTGTCAGTATTGGCAGTACGTCCTGGTATAGTCAACAGAGTTGAACTTGTTTCTAAATAAGATCAGCCACCTGTATACCTCTCTTGGTCAAAGAACATAAGAAGAAAAAGCTTGAAACTGCACAGAATCTGTTATTTTTGGATTAAAATGGGGATGTTCTGATTGATGGCAAAAGCTGTTTTACTCTGTTACATTGGCAGCATTTTGGGACGTTTGTCTAGCTCTTCTCATTCATAACTGGGACAAGTCTGAAGTATTAATAATATTCAAGTATTTCAGAGTCGTCTTGTTCCATATCACTGCAACAATTGTCATTTTAATTGCTATGGGTTCCAGACATACATTTTTAAATGTGCAGGTTATTCCATTTTTTTTCTACATCTTTACCTAAAGAACAGAATAAGTGGGCTATTTTGTTGTTGAAGCTAGCAACTTTCTCTAGCTAGTAATCTCTCCCATGTGAGAAGGGTTGTATTGAAATATTAGCCTTTTTTCTGAAGTGCCAGGATTAATTGGAAAACCTAGTGCACATATCTGGCTATAGCTAGTGCTAAAATTATTGTTAAAGATTTGACTCATTTTTAGCAGTATGTAGTCTTGTGCTAATTAAGCTGAAGTTGCTAATTTTGTTAATGGTTACTAGATGCTTTCTGTCTATTTTAAGCTCTCAGAGGTGGTAGGTATTTTCTATCCAAACTTCAGTGACAGGGAAATAGTAGTTACAAGCAGTTGCTCCACTCATCAAATTTGGGACTCGTTTCATTACTGCATTGTGAGATTAATATAGCCCTCATGGGTTGTAAGAGTGCTGGATTTTTTCCTAAAATGTAGGAGTCGTGTAGTGTTTTTATATTCTTTGCTATGGTTTATCATGCAAATGTCTGCCTTGCTTCTGTTATATCTCAAGGAGGTGAAGACGGTCCTTCTATTTCTAGTTTACCTCCCTTTTCTTGGTGATGATGTAGCTTCTAGGTTGTTCTCAAGCTGATCTCAAGAATCAAAAGATGTAAACCCATGTATTTTTGGGAAAGTGGGTACTTCAGAAGGGAGAAGCACCCTGCAGGAAGACCTGGATAGGCCGGAAGAGTGCCCTAACAAGAACCTTATGAAGTTCAACAAGGATAAGTGTACGGTCTTGCACCTGGAAAAACCACAGCCCAGGAGTGCAGTGCAGGCCGGGGAGCAGCTCTGTGGAAAGGGACAGCTGGGGACAGCAAGCTTGATGTGAGTGAATGGTGTTCTGCTGCTGGGGCAAAGAAAGCCAACAGGATGCTGGGCTGCATCAACAAAGGCATCACCAGCAGAGATAAAGAAGACATTATCCATCCCTACTTGGTGCTGTTCAGGCCACACCTGGAATATTGTGTGCAGTTTTGGTCCCTGCTATCCAAAAAGATGTGGACAGGCTGGAGAGGGTCCAGAGAAGGGCCACAAAGAGGATTGAAGGACTGGGAAGTCTCCCACGTGGGGAAAGGCTGAGAAAACTGTGTTGGTTTTTTTAAGTCTTGAGAAAAGAAGTCCTAGGGGACCTTATCACTGTGTTCCAGTACTTAAAGGGTTGCTAAAAAGGAGACGGAGACTCCCTTTTTAAAGGAAAAGATGAAGGTTAATGGGGACAAGTTACTGCTGGGGAGGTTCTGATTGGACACAAGAGGAAAACTTTTCCACAATAACAATCAGCAATTGGAATAATCTCCCCGGAGAAGTGGTGGATTCCCCAACAGTGGACTCTTTTAAGGTTTGACTGGGCCATCTTGTCTAGACCATGCTTTTGCCAAGGAAGGTCAGACCAGATTATCCTTCAGGTCGCTTAAATAACTTAGGGAACAGTCACTAAGTAGGAACTACACTCTGAAATACATGTCTGCTCATGAAGTTGACAGAACCTAGGCTATATCCTTGCTTGCTGAGTTTTGAAGTCAGGCCAGCCTTAGATATTAATTGCAGGTAGTTTTCTCTTGAGACAGGACTCATTTTTTTGGAAAGAGTCCATTTGAAGAATGTCACCCATTTGCTGCAACAGTTAAATGTGAATTTAGATTAGGTGTAGCTTCTGTACTCTGTTTGCCATGTCAGTCTCTGGCCAGAAGAAGAGCTTGCACTGATCTGCCTTGGCCACAGGACTTGACTGTAAATAATACTCATTGTTCTTACATTCTTGCATGTGGAACTTGTAGTTCTAGAGGTTTATGTGGTGTACAAACTTCAACTTCATTGGAAACTTGTATGGCTGGTAAGTGATTCAGTGATTGAAAAACTGTGCTTCCCCAGCCATTGTAGGCTTTTCCCTTATTTCTGGGTGAAATGTATGGCAAATTACATTATGTTCCAAATACAGCCCGGATCTTAAAGAAATAGAGCTGTCTGTTACCAGTTCAGAGCCGTAAATCCTTAATCAGCTCAAGTAATATGTGCTTTTAACAAATGTGGTGTCTTTAATGAACACATTGGGACGTGACATGACGATAGCTGTGTAACTACAGGTGTCTAATATTAATGCAGTGAATCCATATGGAACAACTGAGCAGGGCATGCCATACTTCTCTGAGAGCATGTGGAAGAGCTGTTTCCTGCTTTTAACTTCCTGTTGATTGATGTGTACTCAAGTAGAAGGTCTAATTGCCCACTGTGTCACGTTAAGCACCAACACAAGTTAAAGAATCAATTTTTCCTATTGTTTGTCACTGCTGGGAAGATGCTATCCAACATCTTGCATGTAAAGCCCCGTGACTGATTTTACTGCCGTTGCTGAAGTGTGTTGTCTCTTAATCCTATAATGTGATCTGCACACAGACCTACTCTTTAGGGGCTCTATTCTTCCTACCCTTCCCACTCACATATTCTGGAAATCTGTTTGAAAGTGCCATTTTTATTGGTTCCTGCCCCTCTGCCCTTTGATCATTGCACCAGAAATAGAAAACTGAATTAGTTTGATGTTGCAGGCTGTCCTTCAAAATTTAGATCTCATCACAGTTGCTTGATTATTGATCCAGGGTGTGTGTGTGGAGCAGAAGTAAGGCATCCCTTCCTCCCTCCGCTTGCTGTCAGTGTAATCCCTGCTCTGTGTTTGATTGAATGCAGGCTGACCCCTTTTCCCTTTTCCCTTTTCCCTTTTCCCTTTTCCCTTTTCCCTTTTCCCTTTTCCCTTTTCCCTTTTCCCTTTT